>OY728134.1:1561055918-1562255918 GCA_963277665.1 Viscum album | reverse complement strand
GTAATAATTAGTAATAATTAGTAATAATTACCAATAATTAGTAATAATTACCAATAATTAGTAATAATTACCAATTATTAGTAATAATTACCAATAATTAGTAATAATTAGTAATAATTACCAATAATTAGTAATAATTACCAATAATTAGTAATAATTAGTAATAATTACCAATAATTAGTAACAATTAGTAATAATTAGTAATAATTAGTAATAATTAGTAATAATTATCAATAATTAGTAATAATTACCAATAATTAGTAATAATTACCAATAATTAGTAATAATTACCAATAATTAGTAATAATTAAGAATAATTAGTAATAATTAAGAATAATTAGTAATAATTAAGAATAATTAGTAATAATTAAGAATAATTAGTAATAATTACCAATAATTAGTAATAATTAGTAATAATTAGTTATAATTACCAATAATTAGTAATAATTACCAATAATTAGTAATAATTACCAATAATTAGTAATAATTACCAATAATTACCAATAATTAGTAATAATTACCAATAATTAGTAATAATTACCAATAATTAGTAATAATTAGTAATAATTACCAATAATTAGTAATAATTAGTAATAATTAGTAATAATTACCAATAATTAGTAATAATTACCAATAATTAGTAATAATTACCAATTATTAGTAATAATTACCAATAATTAGTAATAATTAGTAATAATTACCAATAATTAGTAATAATTAGTAATAATTACCAATAATTAGTAATAATTAGTAATAATTAGTAATAATTAGTAATAATTTGTAATAATTATCAATAATTAGTAATAATTACCAATAATTAGTAATAATTACCAATAATTAGTAATAATTACCAATAATTAGTAATAATTAAGAATAATTAGTAATAATTAAGAATAATTAGTAATAATTAAGAATAATTAGTAATAATTACCAATAATTAGTAATAATTACCAATAATTAGTAATAATTAGTAATAATTAGGTCTATCTCAAAAAAAAGTTTGCGTCAGTCGTGTATGATCTAAACTCTATAATTATCCTAGCTTGAGTGTTTTTTCTAACAAATTATTCAAAACCAGCAATGCTTTTATATTTTATAGAGACATATGGAACAACGAGGTCATCAACAATCATTATTAGGTGACCGCATATGGATAAATCAACGTAGAAATCCAAACGGTTCTGGTTTAAATCCAGTATATGTAGAGGGTGTGGAGACTTTTTTATCATTTGCGGCATCAAATCCAAAATTTGTTTTAGAAGACAAAATAAAATTCCCTTGCAGAAAATGTGCATTGAGAACGTTTGACACGTTTGACAAAGTGGGAGAACATCTCTTGTGTTTTGGTTTTCAACCAGATTATGTATTTTGGTATCAACACGGTGAACGCAGTTCCAGAGCAGGTGATACCAACTTGATTCTGGATCCATCCCGGTTTCAAGATTTAGTACATGATGTTGCAGGTTCATCTGTTCAACATACAGAAACTCCGGCTGATATAGCTTCAAATCCTGAGTTGGCACCGTCTGAATTTTATGAGTTGTTGAAGTCTGCTGAGGATGCATTATATCCTGGCTGTAAGATGAGCAAATTAGAAGCAGTTGCAAAATTTATGGCTATCAAATCAGATAACGGAATGTCAAACACCTGTTTTGACCAGATATTTTCTTTTCTTAAAACACTGTTACCTGAAGGAAATGTTTTACCTGCAAATTACTATGAGAGTAAGAGGCTGGTTCGAAATTTGGGACTTACTTGTCAGAAGATTCATGCATGTTCAAATGACTGCATTTTATATTCTAGGGAAAATGAGTCGTTGGATAGTTGTCCCACATGTGGGCAACTGAGATATAAAGAAGGACAACACGGGAAGTCTGGTTTGATTCCTGTAAAACAGTTGAGATATTTTCCGATTACATCCAGACTCCAACGTTTATTCATGTCTAAGAATACAACGACAATGATGTCATGGCATAAAGAGAATATTTCAACCGATAAAAGCTTGAATCATTCAGCCGATGGTGATTCATGGAAACATTTTGATAGAGTGCATCCATCCTTTGCTTTAGAAGATAGAAATGTTCGACTGGGGCTTTCCACTGATGGTTTCTGTCCATTTGGATCTTATGGTAGTCAATATTCATGTTGGCCTGTTTTTTTAACTCCGTACAATTTACCTCCATGGATGTTGATGAAGGAGCCATATATCTTTTTGACTTTACTAATTCCAGGACATCCGAAGAAAAATATTGATGTTTATTTGAAACCATTGATTGATGAATTAAATTTATTATGGAATACTGATGTCAGTACATATGATGTTGTAACGAAACAGAATTTCATACTGAGAGCAGCATTGATGTGGACAATAAGTGACTTCCCGGCTTATGGGATGTTATCTGGCTGGAGTACACATGGTCAGAAATCATGTCCTTACTGTATGGGAGAGAACAAAGCATTTATGCTCATTCATGGAAAGAAACCTTGTTATTTTGACTGTCATCGCAGGTTTCTTCCAGCTGATCATCCTTTTCGCAGAAACAGATCTCATTTCAGAAAAGGAACAGTTGAAAGGGAAGGACCTCCAAAAATGCTATCAGGTTCGGAGTTAAAATCAGTTGTACTTTCATTACCTCCCATCACTTTTGGTCCCACAATAAACCAACAGAAAATTTCTGGTTTTGGGAAAGAACACAATTGGATTAAACGTAGCATATTTTGGGATTTGCCATATTGGTCTGATTTGTTGGTCCGACACATGTTAGATGTCATGCATATTGAGAAGAACTGTTTTGATAATTTGTTTCATACAGTTTTGGATACGCCAGGAAAGAGCAAAGACAATGTAAATGCACGTTTAGATCTTGCCCAAATTTGCAGGCGTCCAGAATTGGAACTGTTTGAGAATGTCAGAACAGAAAGGTTACTGAAACCAAAAGCAGCTTATACACTGTCTAAAGAAAACCATTTATTATTTTGTCAGTGGATTGTAGATTTGAGACTTCCAGATGGCTGTGCTTCCAATTTGGGTAGATGTGTAAAGAATGGTCATATTACTGGATTAAAAAGTCATGATTGTCATGTTATAATGGAAAGACTGCTACCCATTGGATTAAGAGGTCTGTTGAATTCTGTGATTTGGGATTCCATAACAGACATGTCTCAATTTTTTCGAGAAATTTGTGCGGCTACAGCAGATTATGATGCTCTAGGAAAACTTGAAAAAGATGTTTTTGTAATTATATGTAAACTAGAAAAAATATTTCCGTCGTCTTTCTTCGACTCAATGGAACATTTGATGTTACATTTGCCATATGAAGCCAAATGTGGAGGTCCAGTACAGTTTCAATGGATGTACCCATTTAAAAGATGCATGCAAAAATTGAAAAGAAAAGTACGTAACAAAGCATCTGTTGAAGGATCTATTGCAGAAGCTTATTTGCAAGAGGAAATATCTTTTTTCTGCTCCCATTATTTTGAATCTGAGTATCCTTCAAAACACAACTGAATGGGACGGAACGAGAGGAATATTGATGAAATCGACAATCAATTATCTGTTTTCAACCAGTCAGAGCTTGGTTTTGGTGGAGTTTATGAACGCTGGATTTCAGATGATGAACATCATAGAGCTCATACGTATGTTTTGCTCAACTGTGAAGAGATGACATCAGTTGTACTGTAAGTGTTTATATCACTTATTCTATCATTTATGTTACAGTAAATAACTTTGGTTTTTATAGGTTGTATGATAATCATATCAAGAAACAAATTCCACAAATTACAGCAGCTGCTCTCGAAGAACGTCGACTGAAAAATTTCTCTCAGTGGTTTCAAAAACTGGTAACATAAATTCTTTATCTTTTAGCAACTCATTAAATGTATAGTTTACTATATTGATAATTATTTCACAAATTTTCAGGTGTCTCGACATGCTGATAAAATTGACAAACGGCTGTGTGTATTGAGTAACCCACCTTCCAAACTTGTTAAAACTTATAATGCATATGTGGTGAATGGATTTCGATTCCACACACATACATATGGGGAATCGAAAAAAACAATGAACAGTGGAGTTAGCTTGAGAGGATCTCATCATCGAGAAAATGAAGTTGACTTTTATGGCATACTTGATGAAATCATTGAACTCTGTTATCTTGGACAACATTACATAACCATGTTCAAATGTCGGTGGTTGGATACAGAGAGAGGCGTGCGTGTTCATCCGACTCATGGAATCATCGATATTAAATGTAAAAGTGTTCTCGCAGTAAATGAACCATTCTTATTGGCTCAACAGGCACATCAAGTTTATTACGCAAAGTACTGTGCTACATCAAGAGACTTGACTGATTGGTGGAGTGTAATAAAAATCAAAATTCGAGACAATCAGTTTAGTCAAAGTGAATGTAATTTCACTGATGTGCAAAGAATTGAAGTTTTTCAAGAGAGTACTCAAAATCAATCTTTTTTGCAAAGAGACATGAGTATCGATGACGACACCCCACATTTAAGAGTCGGTGATGACGATGATGTTAATGATGTCACATATGAATTTGAAATGGTAAGAGATGAAGCAACTGTAACTCGAATGGATATAGATGATGTTGAGGAGGAATATGAAGATGACATTGACATATATGAAGATGATGATGAAGATGAACACTGATAGAATTCCATGGTATTTATATACAATCATAATATGTATATATGTATATATAATAGTAATTATGAATTATTTTCTAACAACATTAACATTTTCTGTTTCAGATGGACGACGCCACATTTCGTGAGTTGGCGGATGCTGACCTGACTTTCGATGCGGATGAGTTGCTGCCAGATGACCCTCAGCCTGCAGGCGCTCCAGGGAGTACGCGGAGGGGGAGCGGTCTTGCACGATTGATGATTCCTGACCCCGTCCCCGAGTGACGTCCACGTCTTGGGTTTGATCCACGCACACGGAGGTGTGATAACCTGTGTGATAACCTGTTGATTTGACTAATATTTCATTAATCTATTCACATAATAAATGTTTATTATTTTTACAGTTTTCCGCATATAGCAGTCGGACAGGGCAGCGCTATTTTGCGCAACTATTTCTCTCAGCCGTGGACCATATGGGAGCAGATTCCCATTGATGTGCAGCAGGCCATGTTCGGCCATTGGTTGGTACGTACGTAAATAAATAATTTTTATTTTGAAAATTATTTCATTTCTAACTTGATATTTTGATTTATTTGTAGGGTTTATGGTATCCGATCGAGGATACCATGCGTGACGCCATCCACGAGGCATGAGAGGTGGCCATGCGTGATCGCCTTCATCAGTTTTTGCACAATTTAAGAAAAGCTGCGATGAAGAAAGCAGGAGTGTCAGATTTTGACGAGTCATGTAGAGCACACCGACCAGAGTACATTTCATCCCATGTATGGGATGGATTATGTGCGCACTGGTTGAGTGGTGCCTTTCAGAGGAGATCATCGGTGGGGAGGCAGAATCGGGGGAGACAGGAGGTGACTCATCGACCTGGGAGTCGTTCTTTCAGTACTCATAGACAACATCTGGTACATACATTATTTATAAATATTTTATATAACTATAAATATTAACAGTTTATTTTTTATTCTTATAGGCTGTCGAGCACCCCGTTATTACGGAGTACGACGTATATCGGAGGATGTATAGTGATCCTGCTACTGGGGAGCTTAGAGGTGATCGTCAACATCATATCGTGGTTAGTATTATTTGTTTTCAAGTTTAAAAATTAACTGTATATAATATATTCACAATTTTAATTTTAAATTGCAACTACATGAGTCGTATGAGGCCGCAACGTCACAGGCCCGGCCTGAGAGTCAGGCCGAGTCATCAGATCAGACCACTGGACGTCAGTTTGATGAGGCGACATGGATGCAGGCCACCCAGTATGCCTTCGAGAAGGGCCGGGTAGTTGGTATCAGCTCTCGACTGACTCCCGGAGATTATTATGGCAGTGCTGCGATGTCGGCGTCCAGCTCGAGAGGAGCTCGTGCATCTTCTTCTGCTACACAGTATGAGGATCAGTTGCGATCTCAGACTGCACTGATAGAGAGTCTCCGACAGGATCAGGAGCAGATGCGTCAGCAGCATGAGGAGCGTCGACGCCAGCAGCAGCTGTACGAGGAGCAGACGAGTCGGTGGCAACAGCAGCATCAGGAGTAGATGGAGTACATGCGCCGACTCACTCATACTTTAGGGATGGAGTTTCCTCCACCACCATCTGCAGATCCCCCCTCCCCCCCTCCTTCAGATTAGAGTTTGTATTTATGTTATAAAATTTGTGAAATCAAAATATGATTTTTTTTTCTATTCGTAGTTTCTGTCTCATTATAAAATATTTATTAATATTCTATTATTTTTTATTTTTGAATTATAATTATATTATTATTATATTAATTAAAATAATTTATTATTTTTATTTGTGAATTATAATTCTATTATTATATTAATTAAAATCATTTATTAATATTTTATTATTTTTTATTTTTGAATTATAATTGGATTATTATTATATTAATTAAAATAATTTATTAACATTTTTTTTTTTATTTTTTTATAGTATTTGCGACGGGATACTATTCCCGTCGCAAATAGTATTATTATTTTTTTATTTGTTAAAAAATAGTTTTTGCGACGGGGCCCGTCGCAACTAGTTTTTTTACAAATATACGGAGTACTAGTTGCGATGGGGATTCTCCCCGTCACGGAAAAGGGCTTTAGCGATGGGCCCGTCGCAAAAAAATGTTATTGCGACACCGTTTTCAGCAACGGGTCATTTGCGACAGGACCCCGTCGCAAAAAGCCATTTGCGACGGGATCCCGTCGCAAATACCTGTTTTTCTAGTAGTGAATCTTTGAAGGTGGATAGACATCTTCAGACTGGTTAATAGATGAGGACAAGATCATCTATGTGAATAATCGAGTTGTGGTACCTATGAGAATACGAGATAATATCATGTGAGAATTTCATGCCTCAAAATGGGCGGTGTATCTAGGTGTAACCAAAATTTACCATGACCTACAATGATGGTTTTGGTGTCTAGGCATGAAAAATGATATAATAGGGTTTACGACAAGATGCTTCACCTATCAGTAGGTGAAGGCAGAATATCAATGACCTAGAGGTTTACTACAATAGCTTCCTATACCAGAATAGAAGTGGGATGATGTGACCATAGATTTTTTTGTGGGTCTCTCAATGAATCTTGGGAAGAATGAAGTTATTTGGGTCATTATGGATTGACTGAAAAAGGTAGCATATTTCTTTCCTATAAGGGAAACATTTACAATAGAACAGTTGGGAGAACTATACATTTAGGAGATAGTCTATCTGTATGGAGTGCCACAAACTATAGTTTCAGATCACGATTCATGCTTTACTTCATGCTTCTGACATGGATTATAGAAAACGCTTGGCACACAAGTATTATTGAGTATGACTTTCTACCCATAGACAGATGGACAGTCAGAAAATACTATACAAGTTCTTAAGGATATGCTACAGACATGTGTTCTTGATTTCAGTAAATCTTAGAAAAAACACTTGGCTTTAGTGGAGTTCGCCTATAACAACAGTGATCAGAAAACTATACAGATGACACCATACAAGAATATTTATGGTAGGCCATGTAGATCACCACTATGATGGGAGGAGACTGGTGAGTCAGAGTTATTGGGACCGAGTCTCATGTAGGAGACATTAGAGCAGGTTCAACTGATTTGGAAATGTATGGATACGCCTCAGAGTAGACATAAGTCATATGTTGATAGAAATAGACGACCCCTAGAGTTTACATAGGGTGATCGTGTGTTCCTTTGAGTATCGCCTAGGTTGGTTCACCACAGGATACAAAGGTAGGGTGAGTTGGTTCCTAGGTTTGTTGGACCGTTTGAGATAGTGGAGATAATTGGGTTGATGGAATACCGATTGGCTCTTCCACATAGATACAACACTATGCATGATGTTTTCCATGTATCACAACTTCTATGGTATCACCCTGACCCTTCTCATATGATCGATGTGGATGAGTTTGACCTTGAGATAAATGCGTGATTTGAGGAGCATCCAATACATGTGTTGGATCATAGTGAGAAAGTATTACAGGGAAATACCATGCCGATAGTTCATGTGTTATGGAAACATGGACGTGTATAAGAGGAAACATGGGAAAGAGAAGTAGATATGAGGGCTCAATGCCCCAATATTTTTAGCTTTAAATCTTATAAAGGCTTGGAAGTGCAGCTTGAGGATGAGCTATTATAAGGTGGGGAGATTGTAATATCCCAACCTTTTATGGAGCTATCTCAGGCGTGATTTCATGTACGTTTTGTTTTTTACTTAAGTACCTTTTATGATAGTTATGACTTGGGGTGATTTGGGGTGGAGTATAATAAAATTTTAGAGAAAAAGGGGTTGTGCATGGTTAGCGCACGATTTGTACAAATCGTGCGACTGTCTAGGAGAAACCATGTGATCTTTGGCCTTTTAAGGCAGTAGCTTTGGCACGATTAAAGAAAAATTTTGGAGGTTGTGCAAGGAAACCATGCAAGGTCCCCCTTGAAGCAGTGGCTAATTCACAATTAGTGCACTGTTTGTCTAATCGTGCAACTAAACCGTGCACAGGCCAATAGTGAGATCCTAAAATTGTGGATATCACTTGTTTTTACCTTTTAATGACCTGTTTCTTCTCCTATGCATCCCTAACTTGGGGTTTTACTTTCCTAAGGGTAAAGGAAGGTCCTCCCATCGACTCGGAGGGATTCCAAGGCCATCTAACCTCCTTTATTCGAGATTGAAATCCCGAATCGAAGATCCACTCTTCGCTCGGTAAGTGGATCTCATCCCAATGTCTTTCCCTTTCATTCTCCTCTCTTCACTTGATCTTTTGATGTAAGATATCCTCTATTTATTTAGATCTAAATCTATTTAGTGAGATCTAGATCTAATATTTTAGATCTAGATCTAAATTTAATAGATCTTGATATTTGGGTTTTGGTTTAGGGATTTAAATCCAGAACTCATATCTACATCGTTGCACTACTCATATTTTGGGGATTTTCATTGAGAAAATTTCCATAAACGAATTAAGGTAGGTGGTTTAAAATATAATTCCCATAGTCATGGATTGATACATATATGAAAATTTTTAGATTTGTTAGCATCCTTTAGCAATTGATTTTCTTAAAATGGGTTAATTATGTTGACCAATTTATTTATAAAATCATTGTTGAATTAAATGATTAGTTGAGAAATTAATCATGAGACCAAGGAACTGCCCTATTAGATAATTAATTTGGGAAATTGATTACGAGATTTAGGGATTGTAATCTATATAATTATTTAGCCGATTAATTATGAGACATTGAATTGGTTAAGTTGAGATAATTAATTGTGAATTAATTATGTGCTTTGATATTATGATCTAGATAATTAATTTTGGGATTGATTATGACGAGTTGAGATCTATAATGGGATAATTAATTTTGGAAAAATTAATTATTGGGATATTAATGGTGACATTGATTATTTAATTGATCGAATTAATTAATCATGATTGAAATTTTTAGTTAATTGTTGAGTTAACTAATAAATTTTTTGTATTTAACCAATTGTTTAATTAGTAATGGTATTGATGTGGATAATTAATTATGAATTAATTATGTGTGAACAAATGGGAACATGGTTATTCAAAATTGAGAAGTACAAATGGTAACATGGTCATCATACTTATGAGTAATAGAATGGGAACATGGTCATTCTAATGAGAAGTATACATGGTAACATAGTCATTATACTTATGAGTAAGATAATGAGATCACAGTCATTCCATTGAGGAGTAAGTATAGTAACATGGTCATCTTAATTACATTTTTGATATTGGTAATTTTGGCAATGTGTCTTATAAATGTGAAATTAAATAATGGAAATAATGGCACTCTAAGTTATGGTCTCACATGATAATATTTGAACTTCGACATGAGTCAAATCAGGTACTGAGATATCATAGAACCTTCAAATACTTCAGTATCCAAAAAGAAGTAGGTATTAAGATATGATATTACCTAGGGAACACTTCGGGCTCCAGCATGAGATGAAGCTATTAGTGGGGTATGAGTCTCCTTGGGAACCCTGGAGTTAATGTAGTTAGATAAAAATAAATGTTATTTATGCATTGTACTTATTTCTTATATAACTATATACACTATATTTTTATTGGACTAGTTTTAGAGATCATTGGTGGTGGTCTACTGAGTTGTACTCACAACCTATTCAGGCTGCCTGATCAGTACCCGAATAGATTATATTGTTGTAGGACATGATAAGGTCAAAGTCCCTAGGATGGATTGCTAATTTGGGTTGGAGTTTGGATGAGGGAACCAGAAATGGTTCAGAACCCTCTTGGGGAGTCATAGTGTCTTTATTTTCAGTTGCATCATAGACACTTGACACTTATATTGACATAACATGTTTTACCTTTCAGTTGAGTATTTCATTTCTTGTTTGGTTATCTTGTGACATGAGTATTGTTCTAGTTATACATGATTCTGTGTTTTTTTATTTATTTTTACTAATGTTTTACTCTGATGAATGATGGTATAGTCTCCCCATGACTGACTTATCGGACACTCACTACTAGTTGGCAGCCTCTAGCGTATGGGGATGCACGATTGAGATAATGTGGTGAACTGGCTCGGGGCACTGTCATGTGGAACCCGAATCAGGACATTAAAAAATAATTAATAATTTTTGAAGTCATAATTTTTTTGTATATATATTTAAAAAATTAAACACATTTAATAAAAACAAGTTAAGTTACTAATAAAAATTATAAATTGAACATCATTTAAATTATTAATAAATTTACAAACCTTATATGTAACATCTCGTTATTTACTTTCAGTAATTTCAATTATATTTATTCGTTTTTCTATTTATTTGGATGCGTATTGGAACTCCCGGCGGTGGATATCATTTGTTGGAGGAAATTACCTAAATTTCAGAGATGCATGTTTGTTTGAATTAATCGAGTTTGGGTATAAACGTGTAATGGATTTGTAGGGTTCTCCACAAGTTCGGAGAATACTGGAGTTGGTTTGGAGTTTTCTACTGAAAAATGGATCTTCAATCTATCCCAAGCTACATCATGTCCCTGTTCAAGTTTCCTGGAGTGATTGTTGACCAAATTCATTCCCGCATTGCCAACTTCTGGTGGGGCCACAATAATCAAAGAAATAAAATCCATTGGATTGCATGTAAATCACTCTAGGCCCCCAAAGTGGGTGGGGGGATGGGATTCTGAGATCTCCACCTTTTTAATGATTCCCTTTTGGCTAAGCAGGGTTGGCATCTCAGGATTCAACCAGCATCTCTCTATGTGCAAATTCTTCAAGAAAAATATTTTTCCCACACGAATTTCTGTGATTCCTCTATTGCTCCCTACCCCGGATTCCTCTAGATAAGTATATGTGGATCAAAAAAATTACTTGCTAAAGGAATTGGCTAGAGGATCAGGGACGACACAAAAGTAAATATTTGGAATGATCTTTGGTTGATTGATAATGATGGTTTGTTGGCTATATACATTCATATATATCTATATATTTAATATATACTATTTATTAACATTATTAATAATTATTTAATTAATAATTTTTTTAATATTTTTCTCAATTTACTTATTTTTATTTTTTATTTGTTTAATTTTTATTTTACACATATCTATATATTTAATATATACTATTTATAATTTATATATATTATAATCAATTTATTCATTTTTATCAATAATTATTTAATTAATTTTTTTTTAATATTATTTTAATAAAATCATTTTTATTTTTTATTTATTTAATTATTTCATTTTATTCGTACTTTTATCAGTGCTAAAAAAATGACGATAAAAGATTCTTTTATGGGATCTACAAATAAAGCGCTAATAAAGGGTGTCCTTTATCAGTGCTAAACATAAAACGCTGGTAAAGGACACCCTTTATCAGCGCTAAAAAAATGTGCTGGTAAAGGTTTCCTTTATCAGCACTTAAAAATATATGCTGATAAAGGGTACCTTTTTTTAGCGCTAGAAAAAAGGCACTAATAAAAGTTAACCTTTATCAGTGCTTATTTTAGCACTAATAAATGGTATCTTTATCAGTACATTTTTCTTATGTTAATAAAGGTCATCACTGTTAAAATCCTATTTTGTAGTAGTGTTTGTTTTCGTCATTATGTTCTTGTTGGTGGATCATGTTGTGGGCGTGTGTGACCTGAGTTTGAGGTAAGTGGTTTCGTCTCTAGCCTATATTGGATGAACTGATTTTCTCTGGTTTTGATAAAAAAATTTATAAATGAAATGACATGATTGATTGATGGGCTTATGTGTGTGTGGAAATAGGTTTTTAATAAAAGATGGTTTTCCCCTGTTTTGGTAAAAAAGAAAAGGTATTTTCAAAGCATTGTGAAATGAATTTCTGAAATGGTTTTCAAAGCAAGGTTTTGGTGAATTGGTTTGGAAAATAGAGCACATGGGAAGCATTGGGTACTTAGGTGGAAGGTTTAGTAATAGGCCTCATCCGTTGATACTGTTGAGGGGTTCACTCATGGGGTGTTCCTATACTCCCTAGGATTATTGTTCTAGGGACTTGATAGACACTATTGGAAGGGTTCGCTTTATGGGGTGTTCCAATACTACCTATATTCGATGCATATATCTAGGGGTTTGATGTGTGCAGGATTGTCTATGTTGGGGGTATGAGTGTCCTAGTAATCCTGAGCTGTAGTGATCCTCGACGTGATGTGACTTGTGCTTTTGGCTTGTACTGTTTTAGCTTATACTTCATATTTGATATAATATGTGATACATGCTTTAGTTGTTTTTTGATATACCTGCTTTGATATATGTATATGAAATGCTTTGAAAATGCTTTACCTTGCTTTATTTAGAAATGAGGAAAAGAGGAAATTAAATGTTTTGTCATTATTTTGATATAAAAACGATAAACTGTTTATCATGTCTTGTTTTCTTTAAAGTTGAGCATGTTTAGATTATTGTACAAACTTGTTATGGAACACCTGAGTGAGATCCTATTAATCCTGTTAGCTCACACCCTGTGCACCCCTTTGGTGGTGCGTGGAACTTTGTATGTATTTTGATGCAGGAAATACAATATTCCATAGTGAGGCGAAAATGTTTTCTGTTAGCTGAGTCTGAGTAGTTGATGGTGTACTGATGGGAGTTTTCCCACATTATCACATGGATTAGTGGATTTCCTGTTTAGTTTTCCTTTGATGATTGGACTTATACTTTGGGTTTTTCAGACTGCTTTGAGTTGTATCAATTTTTGTTGTCTTCTTTCAATCATGACATGTATTGATCTCTCCCATTGTATCTATTTGTTATATATATTCCATTTTGTTTCTTCAAGTTGAGAAAAATCATTCCCTCTGGTTGTTGTTTAATGCCTGGGTTCTAGTCGTCAGTCCCTGGGCATCAGGAATTCCCTTCAAGAATGTGGTAAGTTTGAGAGGGTATCAGGGTTGGGTTCATTATAGTTTGGTATCAAAGGGTTGGTCTGTCCTCAAGAGTCCTTATCTTGGGATGTTTGGTAGACTGGAGATAAAATTTTTGGGACTTGAGAGGTAGGTTGAGGTGAGTGTATACCCAACTCTTGTCACGATGCGACTCAAGTTACCATGATATGTTGGGTATGTGTGTCTCCTATTTTGAGTTCTTGATCTTAATCTCAATTTTTGATTATGGTTTTTTTTGTTTGAACTAATATTATCCTATTATCTTATCCTTTATCTAGTTCTGGTGTGCAATAATATGCCTTTGAGATGTCTTCTACAGGCTCCTTGGGAGGGTACAACTGATTCTCCTCAAGGGAATCCTCCTATATATCAAAATTTTATTGAGGATGTCATGTAGGAAGATCGTGTTATTGATCAGAATGTACCGCAAGTCCAAAATGCAGTTTCTGAAGTACCACCAAGAGATAGAGGATATAGGGATCGATCATGGAAGTTCTTGTACAATAATCCATCATTCTTTAAAGGTATGAATAAACCTCAATAGGTGGAGGAGTGGCTTGAAAAGATCTATCAGATCTTCAAATTCCTGGATACACCTGAGAATATCATGGTGAAGTGTGTATCATTCAGACTTGAAGTTCCCAAAAAGAAGTGGTGGTATTCCATGGTATAGGTTGATAAACACATGGTCTTGGACTGGAGAGTTTCAAGACTCTCTTATGAAGGTTTTGGGTGCAGTGGAAGTATCGTATGGGTCATTCCCAATATTTCTTTTTGTCATGAACGATGATCAATCCAAGATTTACATGATGATAAACATCGTGATCAACGGAATTGAATCAAATAATGTTGAAAATGGATAAAACACCAGAACCAGAGCACACGATCATTACATATTATTTATAATTAATTTAATAAATTAATAATTACATTATGAAAATTATTTCTTCATTGATGGATATGACAATGGATCTACATCATACCATCGTTTCATCACCTGACACTGACTACATCAGAACACTGCCTTATCATCATTGACTTTTCACACTATTTTTCAACCCAAGATATGCAAGACTGATCAGATTTAAAAGTTTTAAGGAAAAAGATCGTGAATGCGAAGAAATTGTCCGCTCTTGCTGGAAGGGAGGACACTTGTACATTAGTAACAGCCTCCAGAAGATGGCACATCTAATCTGAGTTCTTAGAGAAATCATAAATATCATCAACTCGATAAACATTGTGACTCAATTAAAATACAGTTAAATACTCTTCTTGCATGTTCTCCGACTAATGCTATTATTTCCAGAATTAACTTTCTCGAAGGTGAGTTAGAAGGGACCCTTCGCATCAAAGAGATCTTCTGGGCAATACGTGCACGTGAAGCCCACATTAAAGAAGGGGATGAAATAACCTTTACTTCCACCAGAAGACATCCTCCAGGCATTGCAAGAACACTATTTCTTGTCTTTCATATCCTGAGGGTAATGTTGAAGGAATCCATGACGTTATTTCTTTTTTTTTTCAAAATCTTTACACTGCAGGGGAGTCCACCATTTCGGATGAGGTCAAGACTTGCATTAAACATGTGATTGCTGATGAAATTAATCCACAACTCACAATTGATTTTTTCTGAAGATGAGATTCTATGGGATCGTAAGAAAATCCATTCCACGAAATCCATGGGTCTTGATGGATTCCATACTCTTTTCTTCAAGAGATACTAGCATAGTATTGGTCCTAACATCACTACCCTTATGAAAGATCTTTGGTCTGGGAACATCAACCATTTCTCTCTCAATGATACCATTATTACCCTTATCCCAAAGATCAAGAAACCTCTCTTTGCCTCATACTTCAATCCAATTAGCTTATGTAATGTTTCCTATAGATTTTCTCAAATATCTTAGTCAATCATCTATGAACGTGGTTACATTCTATTATCTCTGAAAATAAAAGTGTCTATTGCGAAAAGGCTCATCACTGATAATGCTATTGTGTCCCATTTGTTCTTTTATTCTATGAAAACACACTCTTTTGCAAAAATAGGAATATTGGATTGGAAACTGGATATGACTAAGGCATACAATAGAGTAGAGTGACATTTTCTCCAGTTTGTTATGACTAAAATGGGTTTCTGCTCAAAATGGATGGAAGTGATCATGCATTGTGTTTCATCTGCCTCTTTCAAGATCAATATTAATGGAAGACTTACTCAAGGATTTACTGTTTCTTGTGGCCTTCGCCAGAGTGACCCCCTTCCCCCTTTCCTTTTTATCTTGGTGGCTGATGTTTTTTCCAATCTCATTTCTTTAGTAGCTTCTTCTAATTCAATTCATGGGGAAAAGGTGTGCCAGATTATGCCTCTTATATCTCATATTTTCTTTGTGGATGATTGTATTCTCTTTTTAAGAGGCACGCGTGAAGAATGTCTAACGAATTATCATTTGATTCTCATTTATGAGAGGGCTTCAGGACAAGTGGTTAATCAGGACAAATCAGAAATATCCTTTAGTGTTGGTGTTCCACCGATCAAGAGAGTATAACTTCTCCTTGATATAGGTATCCATATGGTCGATAATCATAATAAATATCTCAAGCTTCCTACGATCATCAACCATTCAAAAAAAGAAGTTTTCTCATCCACTTTGGATAGAATTGAGAAAAAAATACAAGACTGGACCCTGAAAAGAATTTCAAAAGCGGGAAAAGAAACTCTTATCAAGGTGGATCTTCAGTCTATCCCAAGCTACATCATGTCCCTGTTCAAGTTTATTGGAGTGATTTTCGACCAAAATCATTCCCACATTGCCGAATTTTGGTGAGGCTATAGTAATGGAAGAAATCAAATCCATTGGATTGCATGGAAATAACTCTACGCCCCCAAAGCGGGCGGGGGAATGGGATTCTGAGATCTCTACCTTTTAAATAATTTCATTTTGGATAATTAGGGCTGGAGTCTCATGATTCAACCATCATCTCTCTATTCTTCGGGAAAAATATTTTCTCCACTCGAATTTCTGTGATTCCTCTCTTGGTCCATGCCCCAACTTCCTCTGGAGAAGTATATGGGGATCATGAAAATTACTTGCTAAAGGAATTAGCTGGAGGATCAGGGATGACACGAAAGTCAATATTTGGAATGATGATTGGTTAATTGATAATGATGGTTTTTTGGCTACTTCCCCAGATTTTCCTAGATCCAAGAATTCCACTGTTCACTACCTTTTTAATGATGCTAGTTACAGTTGGTGTATGGATAAAATTAATTCCTGGTTCAACGAAAGGGATAAAAGGATCATTCTTAGCATTTCCTGTGTGGTGGATGTGGGGCAGGATTGTCTCTTTTAGAGAAACGATATTTCAGGATCCTATTCAGTGAAATCAGGCTACAAACTTGCTCTTGATACTCATTTAGTGGATGGGGATGGGATTTGGAAAACTTTATGGAAAATAAACGTCCCCCCAAAGATCCGTTACTTCTAGTGGCATATTTCTACAAGTATTCTTCCCACTCTAGATTTCCTCTCCTTACAACATGTTTCTAACAACCCACAATGTCCTCTGTGTTTGTATGAGGTGAAATCTCCTTTTCGTTCTATCATCCACTGTCCAGGGGCTAAGGTAGTTTGGATTTCATGGGGATCTCCTATAGAGATTCTACCAGATACGACACCGGATCTCCCATCATTTTTAATGATGCAGTCTTCCACATTCTCTGCCGATAAGGTTGCCTCATTATTCTTGGTGTCTTGGATTATTTGGGTTAGAAAGAATGATTTCATTTTCAACCACACTTCAAAACCTAGTGCTTTCTAGATTGAATGGTCCAATTCCTGGATTGATGCATGGAATCGTGATTCTACCCAAAACGGGTTCTTTGGTCTTCGCTCAGATGATGCTAGATGGAGACCCCCACCTGAAGGGATTCTCAAAATCAATGTCGATGCTTCGATTTATAGGGATGGAATTATCAGTGTTGGTTTGATGGTCTGTGATCATTGAGGTAAGATCATTACTGCCAGAGAGGAGTCGTGCCACGCCTTTTGGGAACCCACGGTTGCTGAAGCCCACACTGTCCTTACTGGTCTATCCTTTGCAATGGATTATGGATGGAATGTTTTCTGCATTGAATCTGACTGCCTCACCATCATAAATGCCATCAACACAGTTGATTATGGTCTCTAATCAATTGGCCACCTAATTAGGAAAATCCCATCTCTCAGTTGCAAATTTGCAGTTTGTTACTTCTCTATCATCAAAAGGGAAGGAAATGAAGCAGCCCACCATTTGGCTACTCACAGTCTGTCTGGAGAGGACCACCTCTGGTTTTATCATTTTCCTTCATGGATTCTCACTCTTGTTTCTTCGAATATTCATGATTAATATATCATATCTCGTTTTGTCAAAAAAATGGACTGGATTTTTGTTGAGATTTATAACACTTGAATTATCACAATGGATTTTGATTGGAGACTTCACTTGAACCCCCATATCATCAAGTTGTTGCTTCATCCACAGTAGTTGTACACACGCTTGAGTTGCCACAATATACTCTACTTCTACGGTGCTCAATGAAATATATTCTTGTTTCTTGCTTAGCCAAGAAATACACAATCCACTAAGATAGAATGCACCACCTGAAATTGATTTTCTATCATATTTTGATCTGACCCAATATGCATTTTTATAGCACAATAACTCTTGTTGATATTTTAGATTGTATAGAAAGTCGAAATCCACCATGCCCTTGATATACTAAAGTATTCTTTTTTACTCCAAGCAAGTGGATTTCCTTGGGATTTATTTGATACTGCGTTGTTTGACATGTATCAAAAACAATATTCGGTCGTGTCATTGTTAAGTACAACATGCTTCCAATGATATGCCTGTATTCGATGACATTAATCGCTTTGCCTTCATCATCCCATGACAGTTTCATCCGGGTAGCCATCAGAGTTGTCATCTCCTTGGAATTATCCATTCCAAATCTTCTCAAAACTTCCTTGGCATACTTATCTGCATTGCGCTTCATCTGATCCACTAAATATTATGTCATCGACATACACCAACACCATCATAATTTGATTACCATCATTGTTGACATACAGATTATAATCAACTCCACCACGCTGAAATCTAAGCTTCTTCAAAAATTGGTCGAGGCTTGAATATCATGCTCTTGGTGCTTGTTTCAACCCATACAGTGCCTTCTTCAGCCGACACACTCTGTTTTCATCTTCATGAATGAGAAAACCATATGGATGATCAATATATGCTTCTTGTTCCATAAACCCATTCATAAATGCTGACTTGAAGTCCATATGGAAAACTTTAAACCTTCTTTGCACTACTATGGTCAAGAATAATCTGATTGTCTCTAGCCTCAAAATATGTGAAAATGTCTCATCGACATCGATGCAATCTATTTAGGAGTACCCTTTTCACACTAGTCATGATTTGTTTCGAATAACTACACTATCTTCATTCATCTTATTGCAAAAAGACCCATTTAGTTCCGATGACATTCTTATCTGTTGGCTTCAAAACAATCTCTCATATCTGATTCTTCTCAATTTGGTCAAGCTCTTCATTCATAGGCTGAACCCAATTCTCTTCTCCATCTGCTTCATCAAAACATTTAGGCTCTACCTACGATAAGTATGATGCCTGTTGTAGAGTCTTCATCCTCCTTATCTACACTGGAGATGTCTAATCACCAATTATGTTTTGTCTATAAATTTTGGCTCTTCTCTTCTGTCTTTGTGCAGATACTGAATTGTGCTCATAATTTTCATTATCTGAATCTTCTTCTAAATAAACCTCTAGAATTGGAGCATCCCCTGATCTGTTTATATATTCATCACTATCCTCCTGAGACTGGTCATGTATTTGCTGAAGATTCTGCTCATTCTCCACTATAGTTACATCATGGATTTCCACTACCTTACATAGTCATTTATTGAATAATTTATATTCTTTGATTTTCTTTGAGTAGCCAAGAAATATCTCTTCATCTCCACAAGATTCAAACTTCCTATGTTTCTCCTTATTTAGAATAAAACGCTTACTTCTGAAGACTCGAAAGTACTTCAACGTTGGCTTCTTTCTATACCATAGCTCATATGGAGTCCTCTTCATTTGGACATAATAAAGCTCTACTTGATGTGTAGAATGGTGTCATCACTGCTTCTTTCTAAAACTTTTTTGGTAGGTCTTTCTCAATAAGAATTGTTCTAGCCATGTTGTTGAAGTCGGGCTTAGGACAACTCATGGGATTGTTCTTACCGGCCCCACCCAACCTGAATAATGGTCCACAACCCATACAGGTCGGTCCAAATTTACGTGTCTATTTCCATTGTTGTCACTCGAGATCAGTGGAGAGAAAACCCATCAAATTATCCCTCAAAAAAAATAATTGGTTGAATAATCCTAATTTTAGAGGGAATTCATACATCCCTGAGAAACTTGATTTCTCAAACACTCTGAATATTGAAGACACATCAGTCTACAATGTTTACTAAACTTGACACCACCACATGCATATATCTTATAAAATAGAAAAAAGTTTGAATCAAAACGTGTTACAACTCACTGAGAAACTTGATTCATTGGATCTCCAGACATCTGCTGAAGCTGCTCATACTTGTGATCTAGAATCATAGCCACTTCGCAATTCATTAAGCATTTTGCTTTCAGAAACTCGACAAAACAAAATCCCCAATTTGAACATGATGGAATCATAAAAACTACAACCCCAAACCCATGATAAACAATACATAAAAATTTCCTAGTTATATTTTTGATATGTGTGTGTGCATATACAGAAGGATCAAGTGAAACAAAACATACCATCACCTATCTTCAACTCTCCATCATTTTATTCCTCTTCAATGGAAATCTTTCCACAAACATTGGGGCAATTGCACAAAGAAAATGAAACAAGATATTAACAGTTGACATGGGATAATTTTTTGAAATTTTGTTAAGCCAGAATTGCAAAATAGACTTGTTGAAATATGTAGAATGATAAAAAGAGAGTCTTGAACCCCCAAAGTACTCTCTAAAGGATATCTTGAGGTTATTTTATAACAAATAATAAAAACCACATTAGACCACAAGTCCGATGTGGGATGCAGAATCCAAAACTCCCCCTCAAGCTAGGTGTACCTAACTTGAACACATAAAGAAAAAACAAAGCAATCAACAAACTACACTCCCCCTCAAGCTGGACATACCCAGCTTGATTACAAACCACTGGGGCAATTACACAAAGAAAATGAAACAAGATATTAACAGTTGACATGGGATAATTTTTTGAAATTTTGTTAAGCCAGAATTGAAAAACAGGCTTGTTGAAATATGTAGAATGATAAAAAGAGACACTCAAACCCCCAAGGTACTCTCTAAAGGAGGCCTTGAGGTTATTTTATAACAAATAATAAAAACCACATTAGAACACAAGTCTGATGTGGGATGTAGACTCCAAAACTCCCCCTTAAGTTAGGTGTACCTAACTTGAACACATAAAGAAAAAACAAAGCAATCAATAAACTACACTCCACCTCAAGCTGAACATACCCAACTTGATTACAAAACAAGATGAAATAAAAAGAAACAAGCGACGATCGTAGCTCCCCCTCAAGATGATGGATGGATTGAAGATGTTGCGGGCACAGTAGAGGAACCACACAGACCAGGCCGGTTGACAGAGCGCTAGGAATGCCGCACTAGTGGGAACGGTCGATGAGACACTGGGAAAGCCACACTAGCACCGGAAAAGCCACACTTGTGGGGCCAGTGATGGGAGGTGGTGATTCCGTAGAGTCGTTATGGGATTTGGCGGCACCAAAGGGCCTGGATCCAAGGCGGTCGAAGTGATGCGCCACGGTGCAGCCGAAAGGAGCGCCGGAAGGGGATCCGAGAGGGCCGCAGGGGGGCCTGGATGACAGAAGAACAGCGGACCGAGTTGGGAGGGAAGGCACTAGGTAGAATCGGGAGTCTTCTGGAAGGGTTATACAGATAAGGGTGAGGCCAGAAAACACTGGAAGACCGGAAGGAGGGCTACACTTGGAAGGGAGGGGGTTGGGGTCTAGAGGCGGGGGGTGTCCTCCTAGAGGTGGAGGTTCCACTGGGAGGAATAGGGGCACCAGACCTGGGATGGGAGGCAGAGGAGTCTGACTAGAGCATCTCACGCAAGGAGTAGGATTGCCAGGAGGGATCCTTCAGGAGGGAGCTACAGCGGCTGGAGGCACGCACAGGGGGCAGGACCACCAGGAAGGATCTGTTAGGAGCAATGTGAAGAGGGTGCGACAGGCTGATTGCTCCTGGACGAGGGTTCCTGGATGAGGGTTCCGAGAATATGTAGGAGGGAGTCGTTGGGAAGGGCGGCATGATGCAGGGAGGGGTCATCGTGCGCAGTGGGTAGGGGATGCCGGGGAAGGAGGCGGACTGGGACGATGCCGCATCGGATGCAGAGGGTCAGGAGGGAGTCGGCTGGTCGGTGTGAGGGAAGCAGGAGGTGGGGCCAGGATGGAACCTCCAGGAGGGGAGCCGCCCAGGCAGGATTGAGGACCACCATAGGCGATGCGAAGGGAGATGATGGCAAGGGGGAGATCCACCGAGAGAGAGGATGAAGTTGGGAGGTATCCGCTGCCTGGGAAATGAGACTAGAGGGGCGACAAAATAAAATAAACCTATCCCTACATGGGGGGCCGCCGCCCCCCACTGGGGAGAAATAATGAGAAACCCTAGATAGGGGGGAACAAAATGGGAGGGAGGGCTCCAGATTAGGTTCCCTCTGATACCATATTGAATGATAAAATTAGGTAAGACCCGAACCCCCAAAGTACTCTCTAAAATAGGCCTTGAGGTTCTTTTATAAAAAATAATAAATACCACATCAGACCACAAGTCTGATGTGGGATGCAGACTCCAACAAAATAAAAATTAGATTAGGAAACAGAATGGATAGGTGCATCAGAGTAATAGGGATGGCTTGTCGTGGAAATGGTTATATGAACTATACAAGCTTAGGTGCCTCAGATTAAATTAGGAAACAGAATGGATAGGTGGTTCATGGCCTCTACTCTAGTGCAACAAGGGTATGAAAATCTATCCCCATAGATACACAGGAGGAGAAAAAGGCCGCACAACCTCCACACATGACACACCCAATGCACACTAAGATAAAAGAGGGTTGGAACCAAGGCTTATGTTATTGGATTTTTTGTCGTCCATTGGAATTAATTCAGGAATTTTGGAATAATTCGGGAAGAAACAGGTGTGTATAAATTTTTGTGAAATTGGCCAAGTCTTAATTCCAAGAGTAATTTTCTGTGAAGAGTTGGAAAAAAGACCAAGTATTAAGACTTCATAAGAATAATTCAGTGGCAAATAGATATCTATAAGGATAATTCAGGTTCTCTGTAAGGATCATTCCACAGCAAAGACATTTTCATAAGAGTCATTCGTACTCCACAAGGATCATTCAGGTATTCCATAAGGATCATTCAGGTATTCCATAAGGATCATTCCAAGGCCAATGCATTTTCATAAGAGTCATTCGCACTCCGTAAGGATCACTCAAGTATTCCCAAAATGATTATTGAGGTATTCTGTATGGATCATTCTGTGGCAAAGGAAAAATCACTCAAGTATTCCCAAAAGAATCATTGAGGTATTCTGTATGGATTATTCTGTGGAAAAGGAAAATACCGTAAGGATCATCCCCATTCCATAAAAGTCCTTTTATGAAAAAAGTAAATTCTGTATGAGTTGTTTGGAGAGTTCCATGTGTCTCGCACCATAATAACTGCATGCACGGTTATTTATGGAGAGTGCAATGTTAGCATGTCTTGATGTTAAAATGTTCTATTTTGCAGGAAGGAAAAACAGAGAATTAAATGGGAAGATCATGACCCGAATTTGAAGAAGGAATCAGTTGCGAGATTTGTGGAGTTTTCATATCAGAATATGGGAAATATTGAAGGGGATTTTTCAAAATAATGGACAAAATTATATTGAATAACCGAAACTTGAAAAAAAGGAGTGTGCTGCTGAATTACATCAGAAGGCCTAGAATTTAGAGGAGGAAAGTGACAACACCTTTGCTAGTTTCGGACTTCTAATTTCTTAGACTAAATTATAAGAAACCAATGTGTTGCATTATTTTGTAATTCCTTGACTCAAACTAGTGAGCAAGCAGTCAAGAGGATGAAGTGATCCTAAGATCGACAACGTGTCTTTCTCAAATCTTTTCAATGCATATAGTGAAGAGTGTTAAATCCTTGTACATCGACACACTGTCGACATATGTTCCTTGGACCAGCCCTTAGTGGTGAACCAAGTAAAATATTGTCTCTATTTAATTTCCTTCATCTGAATATTTGTATAGACGATAAAAGAACCAGCAGATTTTCACTGCTTTTGCTAACCTAAGAGAAAGATCCAAAAAGTCAAACAGAAATTCACACCCTAATCCCAAAATACTTTGTCTGGGACCAGGTTGCAACAAGTGGTATATTAGGGCCACAGGTTTTGGGTACTGAATTTGTCTTCTTTCACTTGGATCTATAGAGAATACAATGAAGGAAAAGAGTGTTCCTTTATTCGATGGATGCAATTATGAAATCTGAAAAAACATAACAAGATATCACTTAAGTCCTATTGGACTCGTAGTTTTCTTTGATGTTGTTCATGAAATACATGTTAGTGATGCTTCTGAACTATCTATGACCAAAGGAGACATAAAGTTGTTCAATGTTGATGCCAAAGCCCAAAATACTTTGTCTGGTGCACTGTCAAATCAGATTTACATGAAGGTAATGAGTTTCACTACTTTGAAGGTTGTGTGGGATAAGTTGTCTAATATCTATAAAGGCGAAAAAAGGTTAAAGAAGCAAGTTTACAAGTTCTACACAATAAGTTTGAAGATCTAAAGATGTATTCGTATGAGAACATTGATGGGTTTTTTAATCGCATTGATGAATTTTTTGTAGATATCCAAGGGATTGGTAAAACAATACAAGATGTGAATGTAGTAAAGATCTTAAGGAGGTTATAACCTCTTTAAAATGTGAAGGTGTCTGCTCATGATGAAAGAAATTTGGATTAACTGTCTTTAGATGATCTGCATAGCAGTTTGGAGACATATGAGATGAGAGTCAAGCCAAAAGAAACAACAAACTATACAAACAAGGGAATGACATTTAGATCCATTGAGAAACTTAATACCACTAAAGACGAATATGAAGAGGAAGACGTGAATGATGAATTTTTGTCTCTGGTGGAAAAAAAACCAAGAGGTAAGGATAGATTTGAATGCAAGCTACCCTTAGCTTACTTCTGATGTGACAAGGTTGGACACATCGCAGCAAGGTGTCCTAAGATATAAATTATTCAAAAGCTGATAAAGAATTCCCCCCCAAAAATGAACTTAATGTCAGGAAATTCTTCTACAAAGTTTTAGAAAGCCTTGTGAGCAAGAAGGGGGAAGCTGATGTAAATTACTTAGAAGAGGAAGAAACTGAATTCAAATCTGATAGAGGATTCCATGATGTCTACTGTTGAAAAGGGTGATGAAAATACCTAGGGTATTGTCGACCTCAAGGTAGAAATAAAGGGAGATCTTGAAGAGCTTGATATCCGAAGAAATAAAATAGGAAGATTGGTGGGCTGCTGAAAGGATCCTCAAAGTATGTGGATCAACTTGAGGCTGAAATTGGCCAATTATAGATGGAGTGAGACCATCATCCATCTAGTAAAGAAAGCACAGACGATGTAGTGGAATTCAAATTAAAAATTGAAGATCAGAATAAGGTGATTGATGACCTTAATGCTTGTTTGGAGGAAATAACAAAGAGGGTTGAAGCACTTGAGGAAGAAATGGCTACTTTGAGAAGTAAACTTGAATCTCAAATAAAGTCAAGTGAACCAAGGAAGAAGCTACAATTTGGGGAATTCTTTGATACAGAACTATTGGAAAGATCCAAATGAGGCACTGAAGGTGTGGATAAAATTTTGAATGATAAAAGACCCAAGAACACACATAAGAGTGGAGTTGGCTGTGATGTTGAGACGTCAAAAACTGGTACAACAGTAACCCAGTGCAAAGGGAAGAAAAAGATGGAAGATAGTCCTCATAATCTAAGGAACAATCAACAATAAAGGAGTTCCTCAAAAGCTGGCAACATGTTGAGAGGTGAAGGTGGAAAGATATTTCCCCTTATGAAGTGTTAGTTTTGTGGCTTCCTCGGTCATACCATGAGCTAATGTCTGAAGGCATAGAGCTACTTGAGGGGAGAATTACCAAGGAGTCAACAAAGAAGGATCAAACCATATACTTTATCACAAAGAAGAAAAAATTTCTATGGCTACTGTTTTTACTGCTCTAACTTTTATCATAGAGCTATTGACTGCAGGCAATGGAAAAGTGAAAATGGCTACCATGAAAATCAAAGACAAATGAGTAAAAAGCAATCCAACTCGATTTCTCTGAAGAACATGTATTCTCTATTGGAAGAAGAAGGTGAAAATGACAAGTTTTTCTATGACAAAAAAAAGAAAAGAGAAGTCATCTTGCACTCCAACCCGATCGGGTCCCTCTTAGAAAGAAAAGAAGATGAGGAAGAAAGCGAACTTGGCTGAAGTTGCTCTCAAGGCTACAAAGAACAATAGTATCTGGATTGTTGAATGTAGGTGTTCATCTAACATGACTGGAAATGAAAATCTCCTGAGGAATGTGAAAGAAAGAGTCTATGGTACTGCCAGGTTTGGCAATGATGGAGCATTAAAAATAAAGGGAAGCGGCAGGTCACAACTGGAGGGAGATGAACTCAAAAAAAAAGTACTTCTCGTGAATGTCTTGAGGCATAGCCTCTTAAGCATGAGATACTTGTGTTACTTTGGTCTCGGGGTTACTTTTATTCAAAAGGGTTGCTTGATCAAAAGCAAAGCGTGAAACTCCCTCATGCAAGGCTGGCGAACCAATGGTAATCTCTACCAAGTTGATAGCAAAGAGAACACTTTCTTTGTCACGGTGGAAGAAGAAAATATTTTGTGGCATTGGAGGCTAAGACATATTCACCAGAAAAGCATGGAGAATCTGTCCAAGATGAAAGTTGCAGTGGATATCCCTAACTTGAAGCATGACCGTGAACGAACAGGTGATGCATGCGGGGGAAAATGGCATGTAACCCCTATCGTCGGTAGAAGAGGGCATCCAACTTGCTCGATATATTGCATACAAACATGTGTGGCCCAATGAGTATATTAGGAACACATGGGAAAAAAGGTACAATATTCTCTTTGTCGATGATCATAGTAGAATGACATGTGTCCTCTTCATGCAGAGCAAGAGATAAGTGACGTATTTCATGAAGATATACAAGAGGAGAGTATAAAATGAAATAGGCCGCACCATCAAAACACTGCACTTAGATAATGGAATGGAATATAAGACCATTGAGTTTGAAAATTATCTTTAAAAACACAACATCGACCTACAACAGAATAAAGCATAACACACTGCTTTACTATCAATCATGGAGACAACATCATTTGAAGAGGCTGCAAAGGGTAATTCATGGGTAAAAGGTATAAATGAAGAGCTGGACCAAATCGACAAAAATCAAACTTGGGAACTTGTGGAGAGACCCAAACACCAGAATGTTATTGGAACAAAATGGGTATTCCGAAACAAATTTGATAAACATGACACTATAGTTTGAAATAAAGCTCGGTTGGTGTGCAAAAGCTATGCACAAATTGAAGGGATTGATGTTGAATAAACTTTTGCACTGGTAGTGAATCAGACTCTTCCTGGTAGTGGCGATCCAAAGAGGCAACAAGATCTTCCAAATGGATGTTAAAATAGTTTTCTTAAATGGGGTTCTTAAAGATGAAGTATATATTGAACAGTCAATGGGTTTCTTGATTGGCAGTGATGAAAGAAAATTAGGTGTTGTAGAGTTTAAAATAAGCATCACATTCATGGTATGCTTGACCTGATTCATACCTAAAGAAACTGGAGTTTAAGAGGAGGTGTTGATGATAATTTATATGTAAAAAATTCTGAAGAAAAATCCATGGTCCAGGTGTATGTGGACGAAATTATTTTTGGAGGGATCAAGCAGAAATCAGTGAAAGAATTTGCTAATATTAAGAGTTCAAAATTTGAAATTTCTATGACCGGTGAGCATACCAACTTTCTAGGTCTAAAGGCGATTCAAAAAAGAGATACACATTCATCTCATGGGATAAGTATGCATATGAGTTGCTTAGAAAATTTGGCATGCATGATTAACAGCCTATGTTAACTCCCATTGCAATTGGAACCAATCTCGGGAAGCATGAAAATGGAAAGACGGTGGATCCTACCCTTCGTAGAAGCATTATTGGAAGCTTGTTGTATTTGAAAGCAACTCGGCCTGACATTGCTTATGTAGAAACTCAGTTTTTTTATTTGTAATACTTTGAAATATATTAAGAAATATTTGCAAAGTTAGGCATTGAGAAAACGCACGATTCCGAGGTCCAGTGAGCCCGGAATTAATTTTATAAAAATATTAAATATATTTTCTATCACACATGCATCGTTTTTCAAAGAAAATGAATTATCTCTTGAATAAAGTCTCAGATAACAAATCTGAGATCATAGTTGAATCCGGAGCGTGGGGTTTACCATGGCTGCAACCTAAAGTTGGTCGACGTTGGATGTTTGGATGAGGCATCCAATAGCCGATGCGTTTAAAATAGATAAATGATTAGTTTATTAATTTTAATTTAAATGGCCTAAATCTAATCCTATATAAACATGTAATTATGACATTTTTCCAGGGTTAGTCACATAATGATAATAACCGAGGAATCCTTGTATGTATATATGATCTGAACCAATAGATTACAATGGATCAGAGGAGAAGACACTTAGAGGATGGTAAACACGAGGGGGAAAATACTCAGGAATCCCCCAGGCAGCTCCTGCCCAAGAAACTGGTGCCGAATCCAAGCTATATGGCCGAACAAACAATGTTTTCCTCTCTCCCCTTCTCACCCTCACCTACTGCTTATATAACTATTCTCCAGCCCCAAAAGCGGGGTCCAGAACCTTCCCCACCTAACAACTTAACAAACTCACCCTAAAAGACCATTTTAACCTTTATTAGAATATTCCCTCCCCTCCAGCTGGGCAGCTGGTCTCTATCACTATCACCATCCTGAAAAACCACCTTTTCCTCAAGGTAGTGGATCACGTAGGTATGCCAAGTGATATCCTATACCAATCGTGTGCCATGTAACTGAGGACTAGGGGTGCTGGTCAGATAGTTAAGCCAAGCAATCTTCTATATTCTTCTCCCTGCTCTGGCGTGCCAGGACGAACCAAACAGCACTATTGACTAAGGATCGAGCCACTGCGGTCCTGTGTAAAGCGCTCGTATTGCAGGTGCACGCCACAGAATCTCCAAAACGCATTTTCCGCCATCAGGGATTAGGGTGAGAGTGACTCTCATCGTAACGCCTTCCCGCCTTCCCCCCAAAAGGTCCTTAGTGTGCTGTCGTGAGATGGGCCTGAAGTACGGTCAGTACCACCTGACATCTGGTGTATAAAAACTGTATGAACCTCCTGTATGAACCCAAATACCTCATCCTAACACTGCAGGCATGACCTATGTAGCCAATGGTAAAATAACAAGAGCCCCTGGTTGAGTTGGCTCAGCCTGCTGTGGCTCGTGTTCCAGCATGACGAACTGTGAAGCGTCCGACTTCTCAGAGGGCAGTCGGTTTATCACACACGGGCTAGAGGTAGCACCATCAAGATTTAGGGAAACCCCACGTGTAAACATTGTGTTTTGAGGTCGGTAAGACCCCAGGAGAGCGACACAAACAACTGCATTATAGTTATCGGGAACTTGGACGTAGTTGTAGGAGGCTCGCTAATGGAGCTTCCAAAATCCTCAAGGATTGTTTCTTTAAGATGCACCGAAGTGAACATAGTTTCATACTATTTGGCCACTAAAAACCAAAGTGTAGATATATCTAACATGCAGGGGTGTGTCATTGTAACCTTCATTTGATCTGATGTTTGATTGCGCAAAAAATATTCCTCAGCTCTCGAGATCCATGTCTCCGAATGTGTGGCTGAAAATTCCGATAAAATCTATTCCTGTAAGTGTGTCTCCTGATTTCTGGTCACCTAGGCCAGTGACACCCAAAGTTACTACATGTGATTCTCCATACCCCAAACAAAAAAAAACCTAATATAGCAGTTGAGTTTTTTGTTTTTTTGTAAACTGAAAGTCGGTCACCCGTTCCACACTCCTCCTAACAGTGTGTTGTCGCCCATGCGAGGGAGTTTCAGCAGGGCGCTCCTCCTCGGGTAGTGATCCATTGTGCACTCCTAACGTTGAAGACTAGTCGTTCATGGGAATTGCGACTAAGAAAAAACTGGCTGGACACCTCATTGCGTGGAATAGCGCGATGTCTCCAGTTACTGCACACCTTTCTTAATCAAAACTGAAGAATCGCGTCCTATAGTGATTGTTTTTTTTCTTCAAGGCCTCTTCGATGGGGTCCGTCTGCAGCGTTCATCTCAATCAAGTGAAGTGGCAGTGGTTGACAATGCGTATGATCATCCAGAGAAACTGACGCGTTTCTTTCAGCTGCGTCCCATCAGCGCAAAACTAGAACAGTCGACTCAGATGAAGACTGGAATGAAAACAGATGGAGAATGGACAACGGGTTGTTCGGTTGTGATATGAACAGGGTTGCACCGGTCGTGTCTATAGTAGAGATGAAAGTAAATGGATGAAGAATAGACGGTAGCAGGTCACACGACTCTTCTATTCCCATCTCCGATGAAGTGTTGTGCAACTCATTTGTCGCGCATGAAATGGTCAGCAGGTCGGACCAATTGATAAGAACAGAGGACTCCTTGTATGTATATATGATCTGAACTAGAAGATTACAATAGAGCAGAGGAGAAAACACTTTGGAGGAGGGTAAAAAAGAGGGGAAAAAAAATACTCGGGAGTCCCCTAGGGAGCTCCCACCCAAGAAACTGGTGCCAAATCCAAGCCCTGCGGCCGAACAAACAATGTTCTCCTCTATCCCCTTCTCACCCCTCACCTACTGCTTGATTATATAACTATTCTCAATCCCCACAAGCAGGGTATAGAACCTTCCCCTATAATAACTTAACAAACTCACCCTAAAAGACCATTCTACCCCTTATTAGAATATTCCCTCCCCTCCAGCCAGACAGATGGTCTCTATCACATAACCCTGGGAGGTTTTTAAGAGGAGCTCTAGCGACCTTCATTGGCGAATCTGGATTGGTCGATAAATGGTGATCAGATCGAGATGAATCAATAGGCAGCAGACACAGTAGATCATCCTCATTGCTAGCGAACGCGTTCCTCACCAACGATTGATCCAATCTTGAGGTAGGGCTCATCAATTGCAGTTTCCACCCTTGATTAAAAGATTGAGCATGTTCTTATCTGTTATTATTTGATCTACAATTAATTGAATCCTTCACATGAGCTCGTGTATCGAATTAAATTGTTCATTCAATTTATTCTTGGTTATATCATGTTTCTCACCCCAAACCTTTGACCTTGTGTCTTTCCCCCACATGTTCTTCGCGTTCTTCGTCGCTGAGCTACAGATCCAAGGTTTGACATTATCGGGAGGGTTCAAACGCGATCGGACCCCTGAATTCACAGTGGATGTACGTACAATGACCGGATCTACGATTTGTAGATGGGTCGGGATGTAATGCAAGTGATACTCCAAGGATCTGAGATCCGGAGCGGCGAAGAGCGACACGAGGCAGAGAAAAACACACAGCGAATCTTCGTGCGATTAGCCGGTTTCCGATTTCTGACTTCCGACCACCGAAGGGCTGGAATCGACCAATAGAGGTGATTTCCACCAGTTTCGAGTAGTCAAATGATGGATTCGACGCTAGGAGTAGAAGATCTAGCAAACGCATGAAGAAAATGGAGTTTCTGTGAAAAACGCAACTACATGGCGTGTTGTCTGATGAACACATGTCATGTCGGCCCACCCAACTGTGAAGCCTAGGGTTTTAGGAAAGATAAGTATCACATGTCGTGTGGGTGGGCCACAAGATGTGTGACTGGGCCACAAGACATGTGACCCGCCCCGGGTAGTCAGGTCGTGTGCCAGCTACACACGCCGAGGACCCAGTGTGGGAGAACACGCCGTCTACTCTAGGAGTACACGGGCACGGGCCAAAACCCGGTCACGACCCGAAGAACACAGACACAACCTCGGGCAGGCCTCGGGTGGCTGAGACATTCCGTGTAGGATTACATGGCCAGTGAACTGTGTGCTGGAGAGGACACGGGAGGTAAAGTGAGGTTGCACATCGTGTTACCCCTAGTACACATCGTATGTTGTTCCCAAGAACTTCTACCTCATGTATCTCCTTTGTTTTGATTCATATTTTGTCCTGAAAATAACTCATCCTGAGTGTCTTTCCGCGTAGAACATAGTGGTGGTCTTCGTAATGACTTTTAAAATTGATGCGAGATGTTCCAAGAACAACGCTTCTTTGGACGATGCTTGACGATGACAGTGATTGGGCAAGATCATCAGAGAGAGTTTGAGGATGGAAACACCCATGTCGTACCAGGGCATGGGTCCCCATGCACCTCTACCTATTGAGTGGTACCCCCCTGACAGACTAGGGCCTGGGTCTCTATCTACTGGGTGGTACCCCCTTACGGACTAGGGCGTGAGTCCTCTACCTACTGAGTGGTACCCCCCTTATGGACTAGGGCATGGGTCCTCTCTACCTACTGAGTGGTACCCCCCCCCTTACACACTTGGGCGTGGGTCCTCTTTCCAGTTACTGAGTGGTACCCCCCCCACACAGACTAGGGTGTGGGTCCTCTCTATCTACTGATTGTTACCCCCTTATAGACTAGGGTATCAGGTCCTCTACCTATTGAGTGTACCCCCTTATGCACCAGGGTGTGGGTCCCCATGCACCTCTACCTATCGAGTGGTACCCCCCTGACAGACTAGGGTCTGGGTCTCTATCTACTGAGCTGAGTGGTACCCCCTTACGAAATAGGGCGTGAGTCCTCTACCTACTGAGTGGTACCCCCCTTACGGACTAGGTCATGAGTCCTCTCTACCTATTGAGTGGTACCCCCTTACACACTAGGGCGTGGGTACTCTATCCATCTACTGACTGGTACCCCCCACAGACTAGAGCGTGGGTCTTCTATCTATCTACTGAGCGGTACCCCCTTACAGACTAGGGTCGTGGGTCCTCTACCTACTGAGTGGTACCCCATTACGCACTAGGGAATGGGTCCTCTATCCATATACTGAGTGGTACCCCTCCCCCCCCACAGACTAGGGTGTGGGTATTCTGTTTATCTATAGAGTGGTACCCCCTTACGGACTAGGGTCGTGGGTCCTCTACTTACTGAGTGTACCCCCCTTACGCACTAGGGTGTGGGTTCTCTATCTACTGAGTGGTGCTCCCCTTATGGACTAGAGCATGCTCTACCTACTTAGTGGTACCCCCTTACGCATTAGAGCATGGGTAATATATCTACTGAGTGGTACCCCATTACGAACTAGGGCGTGAGTCATCTACCTACTGAGTGGTATCCCCTTACACACTAGGGTGTGGGTCCTCTTTCTATCTACTGAGTGCCATCCCGGTGACGCACTAGGTCATGAGTCCTCTACTTGGATATTGTGTCCCCTCGATTATGCGGCGAAATGGCGATGTGTTGGTCCTCCACAAGATTACTTCTTCGGATAGACACACGAGATGCTAGGAATCGATGATGGATCTTTGGAGCTGTAGGAAAACTCAATGGCCTAGGCCAGGCTGTGAGATAGAGATTCCCTTTTTTTCTCATTTGGGGTTATTATATACATATATATATATATATATGTGTGTGTGTGTGTGTAGGATTTCGTTTCCCTCTTGTTTCTCTTTGGGTTGACTACTTATATTGTGTCTTCTATTACTCCCTCTTCAGTTTTCAGGACGTCCTACTGGGTATGTATATACTCACCCCTGGATGGGATTTTCCCACACGAGAAGGAAAACCCTCTCACCAACACCAATTTCCAGAAATGAAAGAGGCGTTTACGCGTCATCCTTCGTCACGAGAGGAAATTGTACGTGATGGAGGAGTCTATTCTAGTTGCGCCTAGAAAAGAGGCCAGTGATGAGGAACCATCTCTCTACATGAAACATATGGATGATGCCACAAATTTCCAATGTTTCATGCTACCGGCCATGTCTAATGATCTCTTGAAGAAACATGAAAACATGGATGCGTATAACATGATGTCTCACCTTAAGGATATCTATCAAGAGAAGGCAAGATAGGAGAGATATGAGATCTCAAATTCTTTGTTCACAACTAAGATTGGAGAGTCGGTGCTAGCTGGGCCTCATGTAGTCAAGCTTATTGGCTACATTGAATGCTTGGACATCTTAGGGATTAAGTTCCCGGATGAGTTGCGTACATATCTCATATTATCATAACTACCCAAGACTTTCTCTAGATTTATTGTTAACTACAACATGAGAAACAATGAGAAGAACTTCCAACCTTAATTCGCCAGGTAGATAAGGACATGGGGCATAAAAAACCTGCAGTTCTTGTGGTGAATAATAAAAGGAAGGACAAGACAAAGGGGACACAGATTCATAAATGGTCTGAATCCCCTGAGTATCATCTCTCCAAAAAGGGGAAGATCCAGAGGCAGGGAAAGGAATGGGATTCGGTATGTTTTGTATGTGGCAAGAAAGGCCATTGGAAGAGGAAATGCACCCAGAAACATGGGGAAGCTAAATGTGAGTTCGTTATCAAGTGTAATCTTTCCATTTCTACACATTGGGTATTAGATACAGCTTGTGGGGCTCACATATGTATTCAAATGCAAGAGACAAGTAGATTTAGAAATATTGTTAGAGGAGAGATGTATCTTTGGGTTGCCAATGGCGCGAGGATGACTGCATTGGCCATTGGCGATTACCATATCTCATTGCCAACTGGGATGCTTTTGGTTTTACATAACTGTTATTATGTGCCTAGTGTTACCAAAAACATAATTTATGTATCATGTTTGGATATGGATGGATTTATTTTCAAGTTTGGAAATAAGGGTTGTTTCTTTTATAAGAGAAATGTATGTTATGGTATATAACATTTAAATAATGGTTTTAATGTATTAAATTATGAAAACCAAGTGTTGGAAATCGATAATGAAACAAACTCACATGAATCACCCAGTTATGGAATCACCGTCTCAGTTATGTAAATGAGAAGTGCTTGACAAAGCTTTTCCAATATGGTTATTTAGACTCTACTAAGATAAAACCACTTGATAGATTTAACGCTTGTTTACAAAGTAAAATGATCAAGCCGCCTTTCAGTGGATAGGGTGAAAGGGTTATAGAGCTTCTAGGATTCGTGCACACGGATGTGTGTGGACCATTTCCAGTAGAAGCTAGAGGTGTATATTCTTACTTCATTACTTTTACTGATGATTTGAGTAGATATAGATATGTATACTTAATGAGGTATAAATCAGAGTCCTTGTAGAAATTTAAAGAATTCAAGAATGAAGTAGAGAATCAGCTTGGTAAAAAGATAAAGAAACTTCGATCGGATCAAGGTGGAGGATATATGAACTGGGAGTCTGAGATTCTATCTTAGCTCACTCCTCCTTATACACCATGGTGCAATGGTGCTAGTGAAAGGAGGAGGCACACCTTTTTAGACATGGTGAAGTCGATGACGAGTCATGCAGATCCCCCAGGAGTGTTGTAACCAAGAGTGAAAAAATGCCCATTATCGTGCACCAGTTCCTGTTCGATTCTAGCTCAAAGTAGTGTTTTCTAGTTTTACCCCTAGATACATCTATGCTAGAGCTGCCTCTAACTACTTGTATCCATACATGGTTGTATTTTCTTGATAAACCACTTACTCAATACTCACCAAAATTTAGGAATATCTTCATATACTTAGTATCATCCTTAAGGTTCTCACTAAGGTGATCTATTCCTAATCTCCAAAAATAACTGACCATCCTTTTATACCAACTATAGCGACCCTAGCCTTTTTCACAAAACATTACATGATTTTAAGAATAATTATACATTAGAGTACAAGACAAGGATCGTTAAGTCTACTGTCTTAGAAGACTGGGTACATAAAACATAAAACATGGGGCTAAAAAACAATTCTTTATTTAATCTCCATAAAGGGATCCAAACTTATTTTGAGCCCTTAAATCTGCATAAGGTGCCCTGGAGAACACTTGAACAAAGGGATGATCTAAAATTCCCAGTAAGGGAATGAACATAAGGATACATCTTAAGCACATGAGTTAGGAGGCATGACAATATGATGTCAAAAGCATGGAACATATGAAATCATATCATATAAGCATGGGATCATATAAACATGGAATCATATAAATGTGTCAGAATCATAAAACATGTCTTTGTTATAGGGTCAAGGCTAACCGCCAATCCCGTTTCCCATTTTAGTACGGGCCAAGGCTAACCGCCAATCCTGTTTCACATCGCATCTCATGAGACTTAACTTTACCCAATGCATTGGAGTGCTATCTGGGTGAACCCATCTCAAAATTTTCATAAATATTTTTTCCACATAAATAATCATACATAATCAACCATACATAAACATAAGGGTACCCATGGAAAGAATTGGGTACCACAATTATAACGTAAAGCATAACCAATGAGCGTATCATGAAAGTGTCCATGAAATAAAGGGATTAGAACATACATGGATGTTAATAAGGTAAAATAGGCATATAACATGGTAAGTGGTGTAAAATAGAAGTGAAAACATATAATAAATTTATTTGAGAAACATTATCATTAAAACATTTTTGTGCAGTTTAAGGAAAATACTATAGAGATTTTAAAATATAAAAGAGGATACTATTTTATATAAAACCAGAATTGAAACAAGAAGGTTTTAATAATAAAGATACTGATTTTATAAAGACAATGGTGTATTAAAAACGAGGGTAGAGTTCACTTGAAATTGGGTAAAAATTTGGGAAGTTCCCTTAAAATAGGTTTGCTTATCGGAAAGTTCTAAGGAGGGAATCTTTTAAAAACATGTATATCCCTGAAAGAAAGCGATGAAAGGGTCTTGATAAATTAATTTTGTAAAACTAAAAATCATTTATAATATGTACATAAATAGATAAGATAACTCTATTTTGATATAAAGAAAGATAAGGCAACCTGAAAGAATAAAGAAGGTTCGAGTAGAATTCGTTACAGTTTATCAGCATGGTGTCATGTGTACCTAAGAGGGCTTGATGAGAGAGAAAAGGGGTTTCTCATCACTTAGAAATCATGAGGAAATTATTTTTTAGGTGTGTAATAATACCCCATCATTATATATTACACATAAAAGGCATAACATAGAGGACAATCTTGATTAAGAGAGAAATGGAGAGGACCCCTTACCTTAAATCTGGTGGTGTTCTCCACTTGTTATTAATGACCTGAATAAACAAATTAGGTTTATTAATCAATAATTCCAGAAACTATTATATAATTAATTGATTTATTGTAACATTTTTAGTTCATTCAATACCCTTTTGATTGGTTATAAGGTTCAATTTCATTGTTTAGGTTCGTTTGCTTCCTTGGTTTTAATAATCGGTTCATGTTCGGATAAACACGTATGATGAAAGTGATTGTCCAGAATTAAAATTGTATGTTATTAGTAAACATACATGAGATTACATGGTTACAATTTTAATTTGGTTACTTAGAGTGAATTTGAAATATTATATATAAAACCTTAGTGATAACCGTTTTGGTTATCAATGAGTTTGATTACAAAGAACATGTTTTGCTTTATAACTTAATACCATTTGTACAAAAGGATTACAGAACCAAAAATAGGATATATTACATATATAATAATCTGGTTCAACCAACACACAAATTATTTCATGACCAGAATTATGGATGATAATAGAAATTTATAAACCGTTGTCCTTGAAAATGCTAAATTAGCACATCTCAAACGATGCTTTCATTTCTTTAAAATAAAATATGGGGAAAGAATATAAGATAATGAAGTATCCCATTAGAATAATATAATCCAGTACATGTATGTTACTGGAGTTATAATACCATTTGGGTGAAGGGAGGTGAGGAAAGAAACCAAAATAAAAGAACTTAAAAGAAATGAAGGAATTGGAAAGAAGAATTTACCTCTTGAGTCTTCCTCCATTGAGAACCTCTTAAGGGGAGAGGTTATGGTATATTGAAGAGAATAGGGGCCTTTAGACATGGGGAAGGATCTTGGGGAGTGATTTGGGCATAATATTGGAAAGTCACAAGGCTTGAGAGGAGTGAAGAGAAGATGGGGTGAGGGGGGTTTTATAGTGGAGGAGAGGAGGGTTTTCATAATTTTATAATCATCAATTTCCCTAAAGACCAGAAATGGTGATGATTCCATGAAAAAAAAACAGTAATAAATTCATGTGACTTCAAACCAATCGGGCTTACATATGCAGATCATCATCAATGACTCAACAAATCCATTATTTAGCATTTATCGTAAATTTTCGTATTTTACTATTCATAAAAAATAAAGTATTTTAGAAAAATCTCAAAAATTTACCTTAACTATTTTTCGACGTGTAGAATCCAAAAATGAATTCCATTTTTCAAAAATAATTTTCTAAATATGTTTAATTTAATATTTAATTAAAATCATAATTTATTATTAAAAACCAATTTTAAAACATTCATTTACTTATTCTAAAATATAGGTACATCATACTTTCACTTGAATATTATTTTTATACTATCATAGGCAAGGTTACTATTCATTAGGGTATATCACTATTCATAAGGGTATGTTACTATTCATAAGGGTAGGTTACTATTCACCAAAAATTAATTTGTGATTTCATGTGATTATATGAAATATTTATAAGAGAGAAATTTCCATTTATAAAACATTGGGTTATTACATTGACTATGGAAAAGTGGCTCATAATAAAGAATGGATATTGTGAAAAGGGAAATCTTAGATCAAAGGAATTTATATTTGTGATAAATTTACTCTCCCATAGCCCGGTTGGAAACTATTTGAATTTTTTTGGCTATTTTAGTTCAAATGTAGTTAAAAGTATACCAAATGGATGTCAAATCTATGTTCCTCAATGGAGTTATTAAGGGGGGAGTACACATTCAGAAATTAAATGGGTTTATTATGGATGAAAATGAGAGAAAGGTGTTCCAATTAAATAATTAATTGTATAAGATGAAGAAAAACCTCTCACCAGTACCAATTTCCACGAATGACAGAGGCCATTGGAAGAGGAAATGCACCCAGAAACGTGGGGACGCTAAATGTGAGTTTGTTATCGAGTGTAATCTTTCCATTTCTACACATTGGGTATTAGATACAGCTTGTGGGGCTCACATATGTATTCAAATGAAAGATCCAAGTATATTTAGAAATATTGTCAGAGGAGAGATGGATCTTTGGGTTGCCAATGGCGCGAGGATGACTGCATTGGCCACTGGCGATTACCATCTCTCATTGCCAACTGGGATGCTTTTGGTTTTACATAACTGTTATTATGTGCCTAGTGTTAACAAAAACATAATTTCTGTATCATGTTTGTATATGGATGGATTTATTTTCAAGTTTGGAAATAAGGGTTTTTCATTTTATAAGAGAAATGTATGTTATGGTATATAATATTTAAATAATGGTTTTAATGTATTTAATTATGAAAACCAAGTGTTGGAAATCGATAATGAAACAAACTCACATGAATCACCCAGTTATGGAATCACCGTCTCAGTTATGTAAATGAGAAGTGCTTGACAAAGCTTTGCCAATATGGTTATTTAGACTCTACTAAGCTAAAACCACTTGATAGATTTAACGCTTGTTTACAAAGTAAAATGAACAAGCCGCCTTTCAGTGGATAGGGTGAAAGGGTCATAGAGCATCTAGGATTCATGCACACGGATGTGTGTGGACCATTTCCAGTAGAAGCTAGAGGTGTATATTCTTACTTCATTACTTTTACTGATGATTTGAGTAGATATAGATATGTATACTTAATGAGGTATAAATCAGAGTCCTTGTAGAAATTTAAAGAATTCAAGAATGAAGTAGAGAATCAGCTTGGTAAAAAGATAAAGAAACTTCGATCGGATCAAGGTGGAGGATATATGAACTGGGAGTCTGAGATTCTATCTTAGCTCACTCCTCCTTATACACCACAGTGCAATGGTGCTAGTGAAAGGAGGAGGCACACATTTTTAGACATGGTGAAGTCGATGACGAGTCATGCAGATCCCCCAGGAGTGTTGTAACCAAGAGTGCAAAAATGCCCATTATCGTGCACCAGTTCCTGTTCGATTCTAGCTCAAAGTAGTGTTTTCTAGTTTTACCCCTAGATACATCTATGCTAGAGCTTCCTCTAACTGCTTGTATCCAGATATGGTTGTATTTTCTTGATAAACCACTTACTCAATACTCACCAAAATTTAGGAATATTTTCATATACTTAGTACCATCCTTAAGGTTCTCACTAAGGTGATCTATTCCTAATCTCCAAAAATAACTAACCATCCTTTTATACCAACTATAGCAACCCTAGCCTTTTTTACATAACATTACATGATTTTAAGAATAATTATACATTAGAGTACAAGCCAAGGATCGTTAAGTCTACTGTCTTAGAAGACTGGGTACATAAAACATAAAACATGGGGCTAAAAAAACAATTATTTATTTAATCTCCATAAAGAGATCCTAACTTACTTTGAGACCTTACATCTGCATAAGGTACCCTGGGGAACACTTGAATAAAGGGATGAGCTAAAATTCCCAGTAAGGGAATGAACATAAGGATACATCTTAAGCACATGAGTTAGGAGGCATGACAATATGATGTCAAAAGCATGGAACATATGAAATCATATCATATAAGCATGGTATCATATAAACATGGAATCATATAAATGTGTCAGAATCATAAAACATGTCTTTTTTATAGGGTCAAGGCTAACCGCCAATCCCGTTTCCCATTTTAGTAGGGGCTAAGGCTAACCGCCAATCCTGTTTCACATCGCATATCATGAGACTTAACTTTACCCAATGAATTGGAGTGCTATCTGGGTGAACCCATCTCAAAATTTTCATAAATATTTTTTCCACATAAATAATCATACATAATCAACCATACATAAACATAAGGGTACCCATGGAAAGAATTGGGTACCACAATTATAACGTAAAGCATAACCAATGAGCGTATCATGAAAGTGTCCATGAAGGAAAGGGATTAGAACATACATGGATGTTAATAAGGTAAAATAGGCATATAACATGGTAAGTGGTGTAAAATAGAAGTGAAAACATATAATAAATTTATTTGAGAAACATTATCATTAAAACATTTTTGTGCAGTTTAAGGAAAATACTATAGAGATTTTAAAATATAAAAGAGGATACTAGTTTATATAAAACCAGAATTGAACCAAGAAGGTTTTACTAATAAAGATACTAATTTTATAAAGACAATGGTGTATTAAAAACGAGGGTAGAGTTCACTTGAAATTGGGTAAAAATTTGGGAAGTTCCCTTAAAATAGGTTTGCTTATCGGAAAGTTCTAAGGAGGGAATCTTTTAAAAACATGTATATCCCTGAAAGAAAGCGATGAAAGGGTCTTGATAAATTAATTTTGTAAAACTAAAAATCATTTATAATATGTACATAAATAGATAAGATAACTCCATTTTGATATAAAGAAAGATAAGGCAACCTGAAAGAATAAAGAAGGTTCGAGTAGAATTCGTTACAGTTTATCAGCATGGTGTCATGTCTACCTAAGAGGGCTTGATGAGAGAGAAAAGGGGTTTCTCATCACTTAGAAATCACGAGGAAATTATTTTGTAGGTGTGTAATAATACCCCATCATTATATATTACACATAAAAGGCATAACATAGAGGACAATCTTGATTAAGAGAGAAATGGAGAGGACCCCTTACCTTAAACCTGGTGGTGTTCTCCACTTGTTATTAATGACCTGAATAAACAAATTAGGTTTATTAATCAATAATTACAGAAACTATTATATAATTAATTGATTTATTGTAACTTTTTTAGTTCATTCAAGACCCTTTTTATTGGTTATAAGGTTCAATTTCATTGTTTAGGTTCGTTTGCTTCCTTGGTTTTAATAATCGGTTCACGTTCGGATAAACACGTATGATGAAAGTGATTGTCCAGAATTAAAGTTGTATGTTATTATTCAACCTACATGAGATTACATGGTTACAATTTTAATTTGGTTACTTAGAGTGAATTTGAAATATTATATATAAAATCTTAGTGATAACCGTTTTGGTTATCAATGAGTTTGATTACAAAGAACATGTTTTGCTTTATAACTTAATACCATTTGTACAAAAGGATTACAGAACCAAAAATAGGATATATTAAATATATAATAATCTGGTTCAACCATCACACAAATTATTTCATGACCAGAATTATGGATGATAATAGAAATTGATAAACCGTTGTCCTTGAAAATGCTAAATTAGCACATCTCAAACGATGCTTTCATTTCTTTAAAATAAAATATGGGGAAAGAATAGAAGATAATGAAGTATCCCATTAGAATAATATAATTCCAGTACATGTATGTTACTAGAGTTATCATACCATTTGGGTGAAGGGAGGTGAGGAAAGAAACAAAAAGAAAAGAACTTAAAAGAAATGAAGGAATTGGAAAGAAGAATTTACCTCTTGAGTCTTCCTCCTTTGAGAACCTCTTAAGGGGAGAGGTTATGGTATATTGAAGAGAATAGGGGCCTTTAGACATGGGGAAGGATCTTGGGGAGTGATTTGGGAATAATATTGGAAAGTCACAAGGCTTGAGAGGAGTGAAGAGAAGAGGGGGTGAGGGGGGTTTTATAGTGGAGGAGAGGAGGGTTTTCATAATTTTATAATCATCAATTTCCCTAAAGACCAGAAATGGTGATGATTCCATGAATAAAAACAGTAATAAATTCATGTGACTTCAAACCAATTGGGCTTACATCTGCAGATCATCATCAATGACTCAATAAATCCATTATTTAGCATTTATCGTAAATTGTCATATTTTACTATTCATAAAAAATAAAGTATTTTAGAAAAATATTAAATATTTACCTTAACTATTTTTCGATGTGTAGAATCCAAAAATGAATTCCATTTTTCAAAAATAATTTTCTAAATATGTTTAATTTAACATTTAATTAAAATCATAATTTATTATTAAAAACCAATTTTAAAACATTCATTTACTTATTCTGAAATATAGGTACATCATACTTTCACTTGAATATTATTTTTATACTATCATAGGCAAGGTTACTATTCATTAGGGTATATCACTATTCATAAGGGTATGTTACTATTCATAAGGGTAGGTTACTATTCACCAAAAATTAATTTTTTCCTATCGAACTCCAAATAACTTACTGATCGAAACTGTGTATGTTGGATTTTTGAAATTCCAAACACAAAAGTGAAAAACTTATGTTTAAAGGTCACATAGAACTTATTAGTTCATTAATTTGTGATTTCATGTGATTATATGAAATATTTATAAGAGAGAAATTTCCATTTATAAAACATTGGGTCATTACATTGACTATGGAAAAGTGGCTCATAATAAAGAATGGATATTGTGAAAAGGGAAATATTAGATCAAAGGAATTTATATTTGTGATAAATTTACTCTCCCATAGCCCGGTTGGAAACTATTTGAATTTTTTGGCTATTTCAGTTCAAATGTAGTTAAAAGTATACCAAATGGATGTCAAATCTATGTTCCTCAATGGAGTTATTAAGGCGGGAGTACACATTCAGAAATTAAATGGGTTTATTATGGATGAAAATGAGAGAAAGGGGTTCCAATTAAATAATTAATTGTATAAGATAAAGAAAACCCTCTCACCAGAACCAATTTCCAAGAATGACAGAGGCCATTGGAAGAGGAAATGCACCCAGAAACGTGGGGACGCTAAATGTGAGTTCGTTATCGAGTGTAAACTTTCCATTTCTACACATTGGGTATTAGATACAGCTTGTGGGGCTCACATATGTATTCAAATGCAAGAGCCAAGTAGATTTAGAAATATTGTCAGAGGAGAGATGGATATTTGGGTTGCCAATGGCGCGAGTATGACTGCATTGGCCACTGGCGATTACCATCTCTCATTGCCAACTAGGATGCTTTTGGTTTTACATAACTGTTATTATGTGCCTAGTGTTACCAAAAACATAATTTCTGTATCATGTTTGGATATGGATGGATTTATTTTCAAGTTTGGAAATAAGGGTTGTTTCTTTTAAAAGAGAAATGTATGTTATGGTATATAACATTTAAATAATGGTTTTAATGTATTAAATTATGAAAACCAAGTGTTGGAAATCGATAATGAAACAAACTCACATGAATCACCCAGTTATGGCATCACCGACTCAGTTATGTAAATGAGAAGTGCTTGGCAAAGCTTTGCCAATATGGTTATTTAGACTCTACTAAGCTAAAACCACTTGATAGATGTAACGCTTGTTTACAAAGTAAAATGACCAAGCCGCCTTTCAGTGGATAGGGTGAAAGGGTCATAGAGCTTCTAGGATTCATGCACACGGATGTGTGTGGACCATTTCCAGTAGAAGCTAGAGGTGTATATTCTTACTTCATTACTTTTACTGATGATTTGAGTAGATATATATATGTATACTTAATGAGGTATAAATCAGAGTCCTTGTAGAAATTTAAAGAATTCAAGAATGAAGTAGAGAATCAACTTGGTAAAAAGATAAAGAAACTTCGATCGGATCAAGGTGGAGGATATATGAACTCGGAGTCTGAGATTCTATATTAGCTCACTCCTCCTCATACACCACGGTGCAATGGTTCTAGTGAAAGGAGGAGGCACACCTTTTTAGACATGGTGAAGTCGATGACGAGTCATGCAGATCCCCCAAGAGTGTTGTAACCAAGAGTGCAAAAATGCCCATTATCGTGCACCAGTTCTTGTTCGATTCTAGCTCAAAGTAGTGTTTTCTAGTTTTACCCCTAGATACATCTATGCTAGAGCTGCCTCTAACTGCTTGTATCCAGACATGGTTGTATTTTCTTGATAAACCACTTACTCAATACTCACCAAAATTTAGGAATATTTTCATATACTTAGTATCATCCTTAAGGTTCTCACTAAGGTGATCTATTCCTAATCTCCAAAAATAACTAACCATCCTTTTATACCAACTATAGCAACCCTAGCCTTTTTCACATAACATTACATGATTTTAAGAATAATTATACATTAGAGTACAAGCCAAGGATCATTAAGTCTACTTTCTTAGAAGACTGGGTACATAAAACATAAAACATGGGGCTAAAAAAACAATTCTTTATTTAATCTCCATAAATAGATCCTAACTTACTTTGAGCACTTACATCTGCATAAGGTACCCTGGGGAACACTTGAACAAAGGGATGAGCTAAAATTCCCAGTAAGGGAATGAACATAAGGATACATCTTAAGCACATGAGTTAGGAGGCATGGCAATATGATGTCAAAAGCATGGAACATATGAAATCATATCATATAAGCATGGGATCATATAAACATGGAATCATATAAATGTGTCAGAATCATAAAACATGTCTTTGTTATAGGGTCAAGGCTAACCGCCAATCCCGTTTCCCATTTTAGTACGGGCCAAGGCTAACCGCCAATCCTGTTTCACATCGCATCTCATGAGACTTAACTTTACCCAATGCATTGGAGTGCTATCTGGGTGAACCAATCTCAAAATTTTCATAAATATTTTTTCCACATAAATAATCATACATAAGCAACCATACATAAACATAAGGGTACCCATGGAAAGAATTGGGTACCACAATTATAACGTAAAGCATAACCAATGAGCGTATCATGAAAGTGTCCATGAAAGAAAGGGATTAGAATATACATGGATGTTAATAAGGTAAAATAGGCATATAACATGGTAAGTGGTGTAAAATAGAAGTGAAAACATATAATAAATTTATTTGAGAAACATTATCATTAAAACATTTTTGTGCAGTTTAAGGAAAATACTATAGAGATTTTAAAATATAAAAGAGGATACTATTTTATATAAAACCATAATTGAACCAAGAAGGTTTTAATAATAAATATACTGATTTTATAAAGACAATGGTGTATTAAAAACGAGGGTAGAGTTCACTTGAAATTGGGTAAAAATTTGGGAAGTTCCCTTAAAATAGGTTTGCTTATCGGAAAGTTCTAAGGAGGGAATCTTTTAAAAACATGTATATCCCTGAAAGAAAGCGATGAAAGGGTCTTGATAAATTAATTTTGTAAAACTAAAAATCATTTGTAATATGTACATAAATAGATAAGATAACTCCATTTTGATATAAATAAAGATAAGGCAACCTGAAAGAATAAAGAAGGTTCAAGTAGAATTCGTTACAGTTTATCAGCATGGTGTCATGTGTACCTAAGAGGGCTTGATGAGATAGAAAAGGGGTTTCTCATCACTTAGAAATCACGAGGAAATTATTTTTTAGGTGTGTAATAATACCCCATCATTATATATTACACATAAAAGGCATAACATAGAGGACAATCTTGATTAAGAGAGAAATGGAGAGGACCCCTTACCTTAAATCTGGTGCTGTTCTCCACTTGTTATTAATGACCTGAATAAAAAAATTAGGTTTATTAATCAATAATTCCAGAAACTATTATATAATTAATTGATTTATTGTAACTTTTTTAGTTCATTCAAGACCCTTTTGATTGGTTATAAGGTTCAATTTCATTGTTTAGGTTCGTTTGCTTCCTTGGTTTTAATAATCGGTTCATGTTCGGATAAACACGTATGATGAAAGTGATTGTCCAGAATTAAAGTTGTATGTTATTAGTCAACATATATGAGATTACATGGTTAAAATTTTAATTTGGTTACTTATAGTGAATTTGAAATATTATATATAAATCCTTAGTGATAACCGTTTTGGTTATCAATGAGTTTGATTACAAAGAACATGTTTTGCTTTATAACTTAATACCATTTATACAAAAGGATTAAAAAACCAAAAATAGGATATATTACATATATAATAATCTGGTTCAACCATCACACAAATTATTTCATGACCAGAATTATGGATGATAATAGAAATTGATAAACCGTTGTCCTTGAAAATGCTAAATTAGCACATCTCAAACGATGCTTTCATTTATTTAAAATAAAAGATGGGGAAAGAATAGAAGATAATGAAGTATCCCATTAGAATAATATAATTCCAGTACATTTATGTTACTAGAGTTATCATACCATTTGGGTGAAGGGAGGTGAGTAAAGAAACAAAAAGAAAAGAACTTAAAAGAAATGAAGGAATTGGAAAGAAGAATTTACCTCTTGAGTCTTCCTCCTTTGAGAACCTCTTAAGGGGAGAGGTTATGGTATATTGAAGAGAATAGGGGCCTTTAGACATGGGTAAGGATCTTGGGGAGTGATTTGGGCATAATATTGGAAAGTCACAAGGCTTGAGAGGAGTGAAGAGAAGAGGGGGTGAGGGGGGTTTTATAGTGGAGGAGAGGAGGGTTTTCATAATTTTATAATCATCAATTTCCCTAAAGACCAGAAATGGTGATGATTCCATGAAAAAAAAGTAATAAATTCATGTGACTTCAAGCCAATTGGGATTACATCTACAGATCATCATCAATGACTCAATAAATCTATTATTTAGCATTTATCATAAATTGTCGTATTTTACTATTCATAAAAAATAAAGTATTTTAGAAAAATCTCAAAAAATTACCTTAACTATTTTTCGACGTGTAGAATCCAAAAATGAATTCCATTTTTCAAAAATAAATTTCTAAATATGTTTAATTTAATATTTAATTAAAATCACAATTTATTATTAAAAACCAATTTTAAAACATTCATTTACTTAGTCTAAAATATAGGTACATCATACTTTCACTTGAATATCATTTTTATACTATCATAGGAAAGGTTACTATTCATTAGGGTATATCACTATTCATAAGGGTATGTTACTATTCATAAGGGTAGGTTACTATTCACCAAAAATTATTTTTTTCCTATCGAACTCCAAATAACTTACTGATCGCAACTGTGTATGTTGGATTTTTTAAATTCCAAACACAAAAGTGAAAAACTTATGTTTAAAGGTCACATAGAACTTATTAGTTCATTAATTTGTGATTTCATGTGATTATATGAAATATTTATAAGAGAGAAATTTCCATTTATAAAACATTGGGTCATTACATTGACTATGGAAAAGTGGCTCATAATAAAGAATGGATATTGTGAAAAGGGAAATCTTAGATCAAAGGAATTTATATTTGTGATAAATTTACTCTCCCATAGCCCGGTTGGAAACTATTTGAATTTTTTTGGCTATTTCAGTTCAAATGTAGTTAAAAGTATACCAAATGGATGTCAAATCTATGTTCCTCAATGGAGTTATTAAGGGGGGAGTACACATTCAGAAATTACATGGGTTTATTATGGATGAAAATGAGAGAAAGGTGTTCCAATTAAATAATTAATTGTATAAGATAAAGAAATCACTGAGGACCTGGTATTTAAGGTTGGATCAATACCTAATAAAGCTTGGTTTTTAGCGAGGTAGAGTTGATCACACCCTCTACATCAAGAAGAAGAATGATCAAAGGATGTTGGTACTCATATATTTTGAAGACATAATATTTAAGTATTGGACAAAGCACAATGCAATTTTTTTATGGATCATATGAGGTACGATATCGAGATGTCTATGATTGGTGAAACATTTTGAGGTACATTAATTTTTCAATCAAAATATGAAAAAGAGGTCATTGGGTGATTTGAAATGAAATATTCCAAACCAATGACAACACTAACCGCTATATAGATGATTTTTTCAAAATTTTATGATTGCAAAGAGGTAGATGTCATGGAATATAGGTATTGGGAGCCTATTATACCACAAAACAACTTGAATATATAATAAAACTACTGCTTGCAAAATAAGACACTGGCATAAAGGGATGATTCATTCAAAACACATACATGTACATGAATAATAAAACTAGTGTATGCATGTTATCTCATAAGTTAAGATGATACCATATCTTATATTACAAATGATATTCATGATTTTATATGCACTTTACACACAAATAATCACTTGTAATATACACATATCTACATGATATTGTAATTGTTGTTGAAAAATATAAGTCTTTACATAATGAAAAAATAATCACTTGTAATAACCTAATCTAAATAAATAACTAATCAAAGATAATTATTATAATTCGAATGAAATATAAATTTTATAAGAAAAATTATTAGAATAAAAATTTGACATATGAAAATAAATTCCCTTCTGAAAAATAAATCATGTTAAAATAAATAAACAATTAATCTCTTTCAAAGATTATAATTCTAAAAAAATATCATCTTTAAAATAAATCCTTAGAATAAAAATAAATTTCCTTACTATTAAAATATGAACATAAAAATAAAATTGATAATATCCCTTACTTGATTGCAGAATATTTTTTCTTCTTCTTCTAGGAAAAAAACTCACTCGCTCTCACTGATATATATGTGCAACATACTAGTAAGATGAAAGCAGGACATGCAACACTTAAAAGAGTGAGGAAGGCCAAGCCAAACCATTGAGAAAGTATCTAATTTATAGCCTACTAATATAAAAATGGATTATATTTTATTCATTTATTTAGCATGCACCTTGCCGAACAAGCAGTTATTAGATCCAATTATATGCATTTTTATTTTTCATTAAAGTTTATAGAATATAAACAAAGAATAAAATGACATAGAGATCAAACCAGATACAAATATCAATTTCAAGTGTGAATATTTTCTACTTTGTTTTAATATAAACAACAGATGCTTTTTTAAGAATCCCAGACCTCATTCAAAAGAAAAAACAATGAATTTTGGGTTGTTTTATTATAGGATAGTGCAACTAGACTTGTTGGGATACACGAATGTGGGATGAGAAGATTCAGTGGATAACTGAGGGAAATTAGAGATATCGAAAAACCTGGATTTCATTCTATCCTTGGTTTTGTTCAACCCTTGAATCGCTCTAGCCTTGGAATAGTTGGAGCCTTGATTCTTGCCTAGATTTGAGCTTGGATTTGACAATGAGGATAACCGGTAGCATGCCACTTCCATGGAGAACTTTAGATATCGCAAATTGGTTCGCGATGGTTAGGGTTCAAAATAGATCGCGACACTTCTATTAGCACTTTCAAAAATGCGTTGATAAAGATACCTTTTATCAATGCTAAGTTAATAAGCATTGATAAAATGAATCTTTATCAGTGTTTTTTTAGCACTGATAAATACTTATAATACTTTAAAAATAATAATAATATTTTTTTTAAAAAGTATGATTATTATATATAATTATTATACTTATAATAATAATTTTTATAAAATAATAATTTTATAATTCTTTGAATATATAATTATTTATTTATAATTATATAAATAATTTTTAAAATAATTATATTTATATCACTATGCATATTTATATAATTATATATATATAAATATAGTAAATATATTCATTATTTAAATAAATTTATTATAATTTTATAATTAATTATTTATAATTATATAACTAATTTTTAAACAAATATTATTTATTTATTTATAATTATAAATTTATAAAAATAATAAATATAAATTTATAAATATATTTATTTATAAATATTTTTTATAAATTTATTTTTAAAATTATTAATGAATATTTAATCTTAAGTGCATGCATGTTAAAAATGAGTAAAATTTATTAATTAAAAATGAGTACCATATTGAAAATTTGTATAAGTTTGATTAATATAAATCATTAAAAAATGGATATATATTGAAATAAAGATGAATATATATTGAAATAAAGATGAATATATATTGAAAATATTAAAAAATAGTAAATAAATATATATAAAATAAATAATATAAATTGATTAAATTCCCCAAAAAATATTTGTGTGTGCGCATATATATATATAAATGAATTAATTACGTATATGTGAAATCAATATAATACTTTTGATCTACATTAAATTGAAAAATCAAACAACATTAAATTATATCCATTACTCAAAATAATTAGTCAGTATTTTTAATTTATATTAATTTTTAATTACAAACCATTATTCACTAAATATATTACTATTTAATGTAAAGAATAAAGAATATTATGTATTATATAAATAATATTTATATACATTCGTATATATCTATATATTTAATATATAATATTTATTAACATTATCAATAATTATTTAATTAATAAAATGTTTAATATTTTTATTAATTTACTTTTTTTTAAATTTTATTTGTTTATTTTTTATTTTACATATATCTATATTTTTAATATATACTATTTATAATTTATATATAGTACGATCAATTTATTCATTTTTATCAATAATTATTTAATTAATAATTTTTTTAATATTATTTTAATAAAAGCATTTTTATTTTTTATTTATATAATTATTTCATTTTATTCGTACTTTTATCAATACTAAAAAAATGATGATAAATGATTCCTTTATGGGCTCTACAAATAAAGTGCTAATAAAGGGTATCCTTTATCAGTTCTAAACATAAAGCGCTGATAAAGGACACTCTTTATCATCGCTAAAAAAATGCACTGATAAAGGTTGCCTTTTATTAGTGATAAAAAATATACATTGATAAAGGGTGCCTTTTATGAGTGTTAGAAAAAAATAACTGATAAAAGTTAACCTTTATCAGTGCTTGTTTTAGTGATGATAAATGGTACCTTTATCAATGCTTTTTTCTTATGCTAATAAAGGCCAATGCTGTTAAAAGCCTATTTTGTAGTAGTGTATGTTGTTGTCGTTGTGTTCTTCCTTGTTGGTGGATCATGTAGCGGGTGTGTGTGACCTGATTTTGAAGCAATCAGTTTCATCTCTAGCCTATGTTGGATGAACTTCTTTGCATTGGTTTTGATAAATTATCTTATAAATGAAATGACATGATTGATTGATGGACTTATGTGTGTGTGGAAACAGGTTTTTAATAAAAGATGGGTTTCCTTTGTTTTGGTAAAAAAGAAAAGGTATTTTCAAAGCATTTTGAAATGAATTTCTGAATTTTTTTTCAAATCATGGTTTTGGTGAATTGGTTTGGAAAATAGAGCACATGAGAAGCATTGGTTACTTAGGTGGAAGGTTTAGTAATATGACTCATCTGTTGATAATGTTGGGGTTTCACTCATGGGGTGTTCCTCTGCTCCCTAGGATTTTTGTTCTATGGACTTGATATACACTATTGGGAGAGTTCTCTTTATGGGGTGTTCCCATATTTCCTAGATTCTATGCATATATCTTGGGGTTTAATGTGTGCACGATTGTCTATGTTGGGGGTACAAGTGTCCTAGCCATCCTGAGCTGTAGCGATCCTTGGTGTGATGTGACTTGTGCTTTTGGATTGTACTGTTTTAGCTTATACTTCATATTTGATATAATATGCGATACATGCTTTAGTTTGATTTGATATACCTACTTTGATATATGTATATGAAATGCTTTGAAACTGCTTTACCTTTCTTTATTTGGAAATGTGGAAAAAGGGAAATTAAATGTTTTTTAATTATTTTGATATAAAAATGATAAATTTTTTATCATGTCTTGTTTTCTTTAAAGTTAATCATGTTTAGATTATTGTACAAACTTGTTATGGAACACCTGAGTGAGATCCTACTAAGCTTTTTAGCTTACACATTATGCACCACTTCGACGGTGCATAGACCTTTGTATGTCTTTTGATGTAGGAAATACAATACGCCTTAGTGAGGTGAAAATGTTTTCTGTTATATGAGTTTGAGTAGCTGGTGGTGAGATGGTGGGAGTTTTCCCACATTATCACATAAAGTAGCGGGTTTCCTGTTTAGTTATCCTTTGATGATTGGACTTATACTTTGGGTTGTTCTAACTACTTTGAGTTGTATCGATTTTCGCTGTATTCTTTCAATCATGACATGTATTTATCTCTCCCATTATATCTCTATGTTATATATATATATATTCCATGATGTTGCTTTAGGTTGAGTGAAATCATTCCCTCTAGTTGTTGTTTGATGTCCGGGTGCTAGTCGTCAACCCCTGGGGATCGAGAATTCCCTTTGGGAATATGGTAAGTTTGAGAGGGTATCCGGGTTGGGTTTATTACAGTTTGGTATCAGAGGGTAGGTCTATCCTAAAGAGTCCTTGTCTTGGGATGTTTGGTAGAATGGAGATAGGATTTTCGGGACTTGAGAGGTGGGTTGAGGTGAGTGCCTACCCAACTCTTGTCACGACGAGACTCAAGTTACCATGAGATGTTGGGGATGTGTGTCTCTTGTTTTGAGTTCTTGATCTTAATCTCAGTTTTTGATTATGGTTTTCTGGTTTGAACTAATATTATCCTATTTTCTTATCCTTTCTCCAGTTTCAATGTGCAATAGTATGCCTTTGAGATGTTTTCTACAGGTTCCTTGGGAGGGTGCAACATATGATCCTTAAGGTAATCCTCTTATAGATCAAAATTTTATTGAGGTTGTCATGTAGGCAGATCATGCTATTGACCAGAATGTATCGTAAGTCCAAAACGTAGTTACTGAAGTACCACCAAGAGATGGAGGAGATAGGGATCAATCATGAAAGTTATTGTACAAAAATCCACCGTCCTTTAAAGGTACGAATAATCATCAAGAGGTGGAGGATTGTCTTGTCAAGATCTATTAGATCTTAAAATTCCTAGATACACCTGAGATTATCAAGGTAAAGTGTGTGTAATTTAGACTTGAATATCCCAACAAGCAGTGGTCGGATTCCATGGTATAGGAAGATAAACACATAGGCTTGGACTGAAGAGTTTCAAGACTCTCTTCTAAAGGTTTTGGGTGTAGTGGAAGCATCATATGGGTCATTTCCAACATTTCTTTTTTTATCATTATTGATGATCAATCCAAGATTTACACAATGATAAATGTCGTGATCAACAAAATTTAATCAAATAATATAGACAATGGATAAAACACTACAACCAGAGCACAAGATCATCACATATTATTTATAATTAATTTAATAAATTAAGAATTACCTTATGAAAATTATTTCTTCATTGATATATATGACAATGGATCTATATCGTACCATCATTTCATTGTAGGAATCAAGGGAAGATTCCCTCTAGTAGTGATCCACATGTGTTCCACAAATTTCCGCACATCGCCGTAGGAATATCTGGATTCTAGTGCGGAAGATCATAATGATTGTGTCATTCGACTTTGATCACCTCAAGAATCACTTCCAAAGGATTCTTATTGATCTCTATAAACTCAAGAGTGGAAGGTGGAGGAATATCTCTCTCTATTATTGAGAGCATTATTGAAGAAGAGATCTCTCTAGGGCTTCTATAGGATTCTCCTAATTCATTGTGCATGAGAAAAGAAATGAATTTGATATATTGAAAAATAATATAATTGGGTTTATATACCACTATGGTTAGAAATAAATAATTTCACAAGTGCCCTTTATTATTTATTTAATACCTCCGAAACCTCATGTTTATAATAATAATAATAATATTATTATTATTATTTCTTGACATGCGTAAGCTCACGAATTAAAATTAAATATTATTTATTCAAATAATATTCAATATATATTATTTCTCACCGGACTATTAAACTTATTCCTCCATCTTTCTATAATATTTATCAAGCCTTGAATAATGTATATTTATTTATTAAATAAATATTAGGGCATTATTCGCTAATAAATAGATAAATACTATATTCACTAAAAAGCAAATAAATATTTATTAAATATTATTCTCGCATAATATTCTCTCAAATAACCGGTGATGAAATATATCCGATCAAGCAAACATGAATAATTATTAAACCACGTGTAGGAATAATATTTATTCAACTTCTTAAATAATAAATAATAATATATCATTTAACTAATATTTTGGATACACTTAGTGTGTGACCCTCTAGACCTCTTTCTCAATGACATTAGGCAAAATAACCTAAAGTCTAAGGTTAGAGTCTAAAAACATACCAAGACACCCATAAAGAAATAAGTTAATGTCACAATGACATAATAACTCATACAGACACTCACTGTGTAATATAATTCCCTTATCATGATATCTCTAATCAAGCAGGTTGCATGTCGGTGTAATCAACCTATGTGCTCGATGTCTCTTTCTTTGAATTTTTGGAAATCGAACTTGCCTATAGAACACCATGACCATGGATTTATTTAGGATATATCATTTACATCAAATGGCCTAAGATGTTAACTTATGTTAAAGATCAGAAGGGAAAAATCCTTTATCACATTATTCATTAATGCAATATTATTCATGATGAACCCAATGTATCAAACTTCACTGTGAACATATATCATCATATTTTTTATCAATACATAAAATTAAATGACTTATAATACTAATTAATAATAATCTCAAATCATATGGATCAATTCACATGTCTGTAGATAGGAACATCCAATGACACATATAAATGTGGATTTCCTACTGGAGGGTCTCGTTTTTATAATATCCTATACATAATATTACTAAGGGAGTACACCATGAGAAGATACCTAAAAAATATATGAGTCTCCACCCATGATATCCTGAATCATTTGTGTCCCTCAAATGACTTCATCTGACTATATAACATATATTTAAGAATATTATTGTGACACTTCTAGGGTCTCATCACAACAGAGAACTGCCATGACCTTTTAGTGCGACCGCTAATCTTAGGATAATATCACATACTATGTTACAAAAAAGAATAATCATGATGTAATAAAGAGTTTATTAATATTAAAACTATGAATATAGGTTATCATAAAGTATAAGAAAGTTGGTTTTAGGTCACCAACTCCAACAAACTTCCACTTTCACTAGATTCAACTACTAATAACCTTTAGTCTGCTAGCTCTCACATGATACTCATACTTCTGTCAAGATAGGGATTTAGTCAAGGTGTCCATCATATTTTCTCTTATAAGAACTCTACTTACTATACCTTCAACCCTCTGATAAAAATACCTCAAGAGGGGATACTTCTAGAGTATGTGCTTTGTCCATTGGGACAACCTTGGCTCTTTCCAGAGCGACTGCTACAGTATTATCACAATAAAATGTGATGAATTATTTACTAATAAGTACCATATAAATCTATAGGACAATGTTTCATATCCAAATGGATTCCTTGTCTGTATCAGAAGCCACTATATACTCGAACTTCTCTGTAGAATCAGTGACAACTTACTGCTTTGAACTCTTCCAGCTCATAGATCCTCTGTTAAGATAGAAAACATATCTTGACTATGACTTCATACCAGTTTGATATATTTGAAAACAAGCATTAATATAACCCCTAATGACCAAATCCTCATCTACTCCATAGAATAAGAACATAAACTTAGTTCTTCTCAAATACTTTAGGACAACTTTAACAATAACCCAATGTTTTTCTCCTAGATCTTCTTGATATCTGCCTACCATGCTCAATGCATAGGAAATATCAAGTATAGTACATAACATGACATACATGATTGATCATATCACTAAATCATATGAGATCTTACTCATTCTCTCTTTCTCCTATTGTGTCTTGGGACACATTTTTTAGAAATATGTATATGATGTGATACTGGAACCAATTACCTCTTGGATTGTTCCATACTAAATCTCTTTAATATCTAGTCAATGTATGTACTTTGACTAAGTCCAAGAAGCCTTTTGGATCTATCATAAATGATCTTGATCCCTATAATATAAGCTGCTTCACTTAAGTTATTCATAGAGAAACTCTTATTTAGCCAGTCCTTAATAGACTATAAGACAAGTATATTGTTTCCAATAAGTAATATGTCATCAACATATAATAATAGGATAAAAACTGCATCCCCACTAAATCTATTGTAAACACATGGATCACATTTGTTCTTAATTAAATAAAATTCCTTTATAGCTTCATCAAATCAAATGTTCCATGAGCTGGATGCTTACTTCAATCAACAAATGGATCTCTGTGACTTGAAAATATTTTTGGAATCACCTGAAGTCACAAACCCATCTAGTTGTGTCATATAGAAATCTTCCTCAAGGTTCCCATTAAGGAAATAAGTTTTAATGTCCATCTGCCAAATTTTATAGTCATGAAAATATTCTATAGAAAGTAGAATTATGGTGGATTTAAACATGTAAACTAGTAAAAATGTCTCATTATAATCAATTATATAAGTTCTGGGCATAACATAAGTGTGCAATGGGTTGTGGCCAACTTTTCTTTTTATCAGGATCGATGATAAATCCGAGATTTATATAATGATAAACTTCTTGATCCATGGAATCGAATCAAATAATATATAAAAGGGATAGAACACTATAACCAAAGAGAGGATCATCACATATTATTTATAATCAATTTAATTAATTAAAGAATTACATTGTTGGAATTATTTCTTCGTTGATGGATCTGAAAACATATCTACGTTGTACCATCATTGAATTATAGGAATCAAGAGAATATTTCTTCTAGCGGTGATCCAAACTGTAATGATCTATGCCCTCCTGATTATTTACTTTTCCAGTTTTGGTTGTTAGAGGTGTCTGGGGGAGGTTCCGAGAGTTTTTAGTGGAAGCTGAAGGTACAACATAACTACTACAGAAAATACACACTGTGTAGGTGTATTACACAATGTGTAATGGTGATTCATGGCTTTCATGAGTCCAGTTCACTATGTATAGATTTTTTGGGGTTAAATAATAAAAAGTTAACATGTTTTTTAGTGAAACTGAACCTTGAGGATTACATGACATGAAAGTGTATTACACATCATGTAAATCCCCAATGCAGTACAATTTTAAAAGTTATTTCCAGCCAAATTTCCATTCATTCAACTATGTCTTCTTCTTCCTCTCATTTTGAGCAAACCCTAGGCGTCTTGAGGATTTCTTCAAGCCCTCTTCCCCCCTCTTTGATATGTTGGTCCTGGTGGTTGTTCATTGGAAATTCGTGGTAATCCCTTCCTTATTCTTGGTAGATTTTATTCTATTCTTCTCTTAGGAATTCACTACAGTTATGTTGTTATGGTTTGGGGTGTGTATTAGGTCATGTTTTGATGGTCTTTGGGTGAAGTGTAGATTGATCCACAGTTATTGTGGTGCGATTGTGGTTCATGGGTGTTCTTCTTCACCCTATAGTGTGCAACGAGTCAGCAAGGCTTCCTTGAGGTAGGGATTCCCTCATTTCTCTTTATTACGTATCATGCGGGAGGGGTTTGATTTTTTTTACCTATGGGTTATGGTTGTGCTGGATTAATTAAATATAAATAATTGGTTAATTTTAAATTTAAAGGGGTAAATGGGGTTTGATTCTCATGCTTTTATAGCTTTGATATTATTTGTGATATTACGGATTGTACAAGCTTGTGGCCCCATTGAAAATTATGACCGTTTGGGGTTTTGTTTGTATTGGATGATATGTGCTATGACTATTTCATATGTTTTGATTGTTGTTATATCACCCTAAAATGGAAATTTGATAACCACTTATATTTGAATAATAAAACGGTTTCCCCAGGATAATGACTTGTGTGATAACATATCTAAAATAAAGCGGAATGTGATAAAATCTCATTTGTAAATCTGTAAAATGATCTTGATGTGTTGTGATTTTTGGTCGTGCTTCTGGGACAACGATGTGTGGTTGGGGCATGTGGGAGCGATGGTTCGTGTGTCTTACTTTTGGGGTGGTGAGGTGGTTTATTTGGCCATGATTTTGGGGTGGTTAGGTGGTTTATTTGGCCAAGATTTTGAGGCGGTGAGGTGGTGATTGATTTGTACTAGATGCCCAGGTAGCGATGGAATAAATAAATAATTGTTTGATAATATTTGAAATGGATTGGTTTGGTTTGGTTAATGGGATGAAAATGGTTAATGAATAATTAAATAGTGGGTTGTGTGGTTAAATGTAGTTGATGCTAAATAATGAAAAGAATGAGATGATTAAATAAAATTGGTTGGAAATTTGAAATGGGGTTTGTGGATTGATGTGTGGTGTTATGCATTTATAGGTGGCAGAAAAAGTGATGGTGTTGTGAGTTGGTTGGTTTATTTGTGAACCCATAGGTTGGGATTGAGTGTTTAATATTATATATATATACACTTGTATATTCTTATGATTTCTATACGCGCCCCACCAACATCGAGCACTATGTACCGACACCCACATAGTCATGTGAGGGGTGTTTTTCCTAACATCCGGTGAGGAGGATGTGTAACATCCCACCCTTCCTCACTGGCTTGAGAAGGAGAAAGTATATTACTTGGCATTAATAAACATCTACAAGATTCCAAAGTTTGGAAATAAATTCCAAGGGCTTCATTAATAGTTGGGGGACGATTTTTTTCCTTTGAAAATAAAACAACCAAACAAACATGACATAACCAAATAAACCACCACATGATTAAAGATCTAAATGAAATAAAACTCAAGAAATACCATTTATATCAAAACCAACTATGAAGAGTACCACAATGGAAGACTATAAAACATCCAAGTACACAGTGGAAGACTACAAAACCAACAAAACTCAAAGACAACCACATAACTCCAAAGATCCAACATGATCCATGCTACAACTACACAAACATCTAAGTATTACTAAGCATCACTAGAAAAGTGTGATACTTTACCTTTGTCTCTGTCTCGATAAACAATATCTAAAAAAGCACCAAAGTGCCAAAGCAGGGGTGAGTAATGAAACTCAGTAGGCTTTCCCCAAATGAATTCCCTACTCATGCGACTATTATAAAACATGTTATCGCATTTATATAAAATAGTTTATATAAAAAAACTTTTAAAATAGTTCATATCATAATATAAACAAGTTCCATGATAAAACAATTTTCTCAAAACAACACCAAGTTCCAAAGAAAAGAACCAAACAGTTCACTAAAACCATTTCATAAAATCCATTTTGGCATAACTAATTCCATTACACATATCCACATAGCCAACCATGAATGTAACATGGACCTCCATATACTTGTGAGTGGCGAGTCATCCTTTCACTAAGCCGTCACTTAATGAATCATTTGCTGTGGGAAAGTCCCGACCCTTATCCATCCCACTAATGATGGGGGAGACTTTATACCCTTATTCGTCCTGAATGCACATGAACACACACAACCAGTATACCAACCAATTTAACCATTTCAATAAAACCATAATTTTATTGAAAACATTTTAAATGAACCATTTCAATAAAACCAACCATTTATTTAAAACCTTTCAAACAAACCATTTTAATAAAACCAACCTTTTATTGAAAACACTTCTCCATGAAACAAAAACAAACAATCATGTTAAAATCATCATTTTAGAATCAAGTTACCAATTTCACTTTCCACAAAATGCTCAATTTCCACAATTCTATAAACCATCACTAAAGAGGGTTTCCAACAAGTAATTCACATCAATTTCACAACCAATTTCAAGAAAAATGATCAATTTGAAATAAAGCCTTCAAGTTTTAATAATAGGAGTTAAGAGTGAAGCTACCTACCTCAGACACTTTGTAAAAAATGATAAATGACATGAAAATGTCCCCGAAAATGGGTTGAAACTCCAAAAACCCACCTTAGATATCTTCCCCTATTATCAAAAAAATAAAAAAATAACCATAATTGGAATTAAAACCCTTATATATATCCATAAAAAAGTATATCTAAGAAACCTAGAGAGGGAGAGAATTAGATCTAAGGAAAACCAAGAAAAAATACTATAAAAGAAGACTTACTGTGAGAATACAGCTTCAACGCACTAAGATAAGACTTCAGATCACCTTTAGATTGATGGGATAAGCCTATAATTCCTTTAGGAGGAGAAAATATTTTGTTAGGGAAATTTTGGGGAAAAAATGAGGGGTTAATTCTTAATCCCGACCTAGATCCAAAATTTGTGGATATTGTTCTTAAACCATGTGCTAACCATGTGACAACTTCTGTCTCAAGGGGGACCTTTCATGGTTGGCTTACACAGTTAGTAAAACTGTGCACCAAACATGGAAAATCCCACTGCCCAACATATCATGGTTTATCTTAGGTGTCCACATAGTTTGGAAAAAACGTGCACCTTCCGTTTATCCCCTGTATCATTGTGCATGGTTTCCTGTAGGTGTTTCATGGTTTCCATAAACCATACACTATCCATTCACCCTTAGAAAATCCTCAAAAAAAAAAAAAAATTCAAAATTATTCCAAAATTTCCCAAACTTCACCCAAGCACTTTATATACTTAAAAATCATAAAGGGTTACTTACATGAAACTGGGGGTGCTATAGGACTTATGGATGGGTACCCACTCTTTCCTCCTCTCTCTTTTGAGAGAGTTAGGTATTGCACATACTATGATGGTTGAAGGTATGTTAGTGCATTAGATGGTGGTTGTGATACCCCATGTGTTTTTGGGAGAGATGTGACTGTGCTTGTGGGGAAGTGGCCTGGGTGTTTTCAGGTGGAATGTGATATGACCGTGATTGCGGGGTGACTTATGGTGGGGGTCATGCATGTTAGGAGGAGGGCACAAGCTTGATGTCCTACATGTTCATGATACCCTACTACTTTGGTTATGATAGTGGTTTTGTTGTGGCCTAGGTGTTTTTAGGTGAGATGCGTTGTGGTCATGCTTGTGAGGTAGAGAGCCCAAGTGTCTATAGGTGAGGTGTGTTGTGACCATTCTTGTGGGGCAGTGTGGTATACAAAAGATATGGGAGCCCCAAGATATACAAAATTGGGTGTGAGAGCAGCATACTAGTGGGAAAGTTCTACAGGGTACCCTTATCAATGTGATCATGTTATATTATATTACTTGACTTTCATTATTTGGTGAGAGTGCCATAGTGAGGTTGGGTTTGGTTAGTATACATGTATAAGTGCTATTTGGGCCTACTATTTTTATCACAGGTGAATTAGTATTATTTTTTCACATGTGCATGAGTGACTATGGTTTTCCTACTGAGTATACTTGTATGATCATCCTATGTATATAAAACTATTTTTAGGATTCTAGGAGGATTATGTGGATCACACTAGACATTTCTAGCTCATACCTTTGGATAGATACTGTGTCACTACTTTAGATTTACTTTTGGATATTTATTTTGGATAATTTTATTGTATCTACTTCATTTATACATTCATTAGGTGATGGTTTGAGTTTATTTTATATTATTCCATAGAGTTTATTTTGGATGATTCATCTTATCTCCCAGTCCTATTTTATTATAGAGGGTAATTCCTCCCTTACATGATATTTTTATACCCTTAGTGCTAGTCGCTAACCCTAGGACTATTGTAGGTGAGAATCAAGGTTCATTATCTCTCTCCCCTCATTTCATCATCTTTAGAGGGAGGGGGTCGTGACAGAGTGGTATCGGAGCTGATGGTTGAGAGATAGGATGGAATTTAGAGTTAGGAACAATCAGGATTGCATGGGGTGATATGGAAATAGTTCCAGTTGACCTTGATGCGTGGCATAGGCTAGAAGGCCAGGAAGGATGTGGGATTTTAGGCCCCCCATGATCCAGTGCACGAACTCTGATATTATTGAATGACCAAGTGAGATGGACCTACTTATAGGGTAGAGACCTAGGCAAGGTATATGCACCATGATGGCTTGTGTTCTTGTTTTAATTGGGTTGTTTTTAGAAGGTTAAAATGAGTAAAGTGAATTAAAATAAACCTAAATAAAAATTTCATACTACTAGGATTAGGGAGTTCTTTGTTTTCCTTACATGTATGGATCTCATTTTCCATTCATGTGTGGCTCAAGAAGTTGTGGTTCAGCAGGATAATCCAGTTGATTTTCATAGGGTTGATCCAGTTAAGAAGGATGATCAGTGGTAGAGGATGTTTCATGCTTTCTAGTGGTAGGCTCTGGGAAAGTATGAGGGTAGTGTTTCAGATGTGGAGACAAAGAGATGGGTGGAGGAGATCAAGATCACTTTTAGTTTGATCCAGGCCTCAATAGAGTACTAGGTCCATTTGAAATTCAGTTATATGTGGGGTGCTTCACGTCAGTGGTGGATGCTATGTTTAGGGATAGGAAGGAGGAATGCATTTTGTGGGCCAACTTCCATATAGAGTTTCGGGAAAAGTTTCTTTCCTGGACCATGAAGGTAGTAAAGAGGAAAGAGTTTATTTCTCTTTAGTATGGGAGCATGTTAGTGTAGGAGATATGAATCAGGTTCAAGGACCTTATTAATTTTCCCCATATCTTTTTCTAGATGAGGAGTCTTATGCGAGACATATTGAGGAGACACTTCATCCTTCTATCTAGTATGTAGTTACTCTTTTTTTCATTTCTAATGTATTCAGAGGTTCAAAAGAAGGTAAATGTGATAAAAAATTCACTCATAAAGAGGTTTCCTGCGAGAGGGGAACCAGTAGGATTCCTTGAGAAGCAGAGTTGTCAGTGGAAGGTCTCATGCACCGGGACCTTTGAGGTTTAAACCATCAGAGAGCCGACCTCATTAGCTTCCTTTATGGACATCTGGGGCCAGTAGTTTCCATGCTTTTCCTAGGATCTTTGTGCTAGTGTGTTTTGGTTGTGGGGTTCATGGATATCTCTAGAACCAGTGCCCAATGGTTCCCCATGCTTAGTTTGGTGGAGGTGGACAGGTTCAACACCATCCTCAATAGTAGTTTCTAGTGAGACTATTTCAACAGCAGGGGTAGCGGACTTATGCTCCACCAAGGAAAAATGAAGAAGGTAGAGGCCGACCTTAGGATGTTCCTCAGGTATAGGGACCACGACCTAAGTGCAGTCATGGAGGTGGTTATCAGTAGATAGTTAGAGGATTTGGGCGTAGTCAGTTACATGTAGTGGAGGAAACAATTCCATAGGGTCCAGAGATCACCAGAGGTATAATCAGTTTTCTTAGTACCCTTGTTTGAACATTATTTGATTCAGGAGATTCAAACACCTTTGTTCCACATGATTTATCCCATGCTTTGGGACTAGACATAGAAAGGATTCATGTTCCCCTAGTGTTGACCACACCAGTTAGAGGCCAGACCATCTTGTTTAATGTGTGCTAGAGGTGTAGACTGATGATAGGGTCACATCAGTCCCATAGGGATATTTTCTTACTAGATATGCAACCATACGATGTAATCCTTAGAATTGAATTATTATATTCCATACATTATATTATCGATTACTTCCAAAGGAGAGTCTTGCTTTTGGATATGGATAGACAACGTGTGGTTTTCGTTAGCGAGCGGGTTGTCAGGTGGTTAGTCAGTATGTAAAGCTCCTTATTTCCTTGTTGGCTGAGTTGTTGATGAAACCAATGGATGATGAGATGGTAGAGGTTTCCAGGGTCATTGGGTAGTTCCTATATGTTTTTCTCTAGGAGGTTGTGACACTACCCCCTCGACATGATGTTGAGTTCAGGACAAACTTATAGCTCGGTGCTTCTCCAATTTCGATGGCTCCTTATCGGATGAAACCTTCTAAGTTGAGGGATTTGAGGATTCAGATAGATTATTTGATATATAAGGGTTTTATTCATCCCATTGTGTCATTGTGGGGTACTCTAGTGTTGGTCACAAAGAAGGTGGATGGTAGTTTGAGGCCATGCATAGACTACCGGTGTCATGACCCAACCCAAGCTGGAGCTCGAGCTACAGCTACCCCAAGCTCACCTCCATAGGCCAGGGGGTGGAAAAAAGTATAGAAGGTATAATTAACTCAGGGAGGCCTTTTCTTAAGTACCTACACACACACACACACACAACCATCTCGATGAAAAAGTGCATAGGTAAAGAATAAAATATGCAATACTATTATAAAGTAACTCAAGCATGTATGAACCTCTAGACATTACAAAAGTATGGTAGTGTAAACTGAAAAATAAAAGGGAAAAAATACACGCCCAAGAAAAAATATTTCCCAACCTGACAGAAAACTGAAAAAGTAAATGGATGAGATAGCCAATCTCCCAAATCCCAAGCTACAAACACCATATGAAGTCTAAGCACCCAGTATCCCTAAGCTCCTCTGTAGTCATGATCAATCAGTTCGTCTTCTGCATAAGACATGATATGTGTAGACAAAGCTCATGCAAGGGTGAGTATAAACATACCTAGTAGGATGCCTCAAAATCTGAGGGGGGGGGGAGTGGAGCAGTAAGAGATAAAATAAAAGAGAAAGAAATAATATACATAAGGTACAATGAAAGAGTACAACTCAACCCAAAAAAGAGTGATAGTAAGCTTGTTTAAACACAAGGGGATAACTGTGGTGAGTAGATGAACTACCCATCGAGCCTTCACCACATATTGAAGGAGAGTTTACTCATCCAACCACGAGAAGCTAGATATGGAAAGCATGTGGGATACTCCGTGAATCTTCACCTCTCATAGGAGGAGAGTGCCCAAATCCAAAAAGTGGATAGAAAATAAGGATATATATATATGCTCAGTCAAAAAAAATCCCAAATTAGAGAGTAAGGGGATCTCAATCTCACAACTCATCCTAAGAAGAAGAGTTTCTAATAGTTCCAAAATTCCAACAATGATGCCCAACATCCCACACTTCTTCCCTGAACACACAAGTATAAGGAACTCATTCACCACACACCTTGATATTATCCTCTTTGGGCAGCACTAACTCACCTGCATGGTTTTGGTCACATAAAAAAAATGCATCTAGGTTGGGAAATCTTTCTTCTTCCTCATGAGTCTAAATCTACATCAACCATGCTTCATCACTGTGTCACACAATCAAGGGGCCACAAACTCTAGGTAGAGGAACCATGCCCTGGTACAATAGGAGGGTCCCACTCTACATCATCGAGGATCCATACCCTGACTCCACAAGAGGGATACACCCAGAAAGTTGAGGACCCATTCCTAGTCTAGCTGGAGGGTTCCACTTTAGGTTATAGAGTACCCATACCCTGATACTATAGGATGGTTCGACACAGAAAGTTCAGGACTCATGCCCAGTCCAACTGGAGGGTTCCACTTTATTACTCGTCAAGGACCCATGTACAACCCAATTGGAGAGTTCTACTCAAGATTCTATAGAGGACCCATTCTGAGCCCAACTGGATGGTTCCACTCTATAATCCATCGAGGACCCATGCCTAGCCCAACTAGAGGGTTCCACTTGGGAATAAGCATCTGGTGATCATGCCTGATCACTACCATCATTAGGGTTGCCTCAAAAGGTGTCATGCTCATAAAATTTTACATCATATCTCAAAATCCACAACTGATGGAACCATCATGTTCTACATGAAAAAAAAATCAAGATATGCTACTCGCGGGTCAAAATATGAGTTCAAACGAAGGAGATATGAGACTTTTAGGTTTCCTGAAAAGGAACTAAGGGGTACACGACATGTGATGGGGACCACACAGTGTGTGACCCCACTTCATAGCCTATAAATTTCCCTGACCATCACACAACTTCATCCCATATAGTAGTACATGCTGTGTAGGTGGACTACACAACGTGTCCTGGCTAATCGGGACCAGGGTCGTGTGCTACATGTCATGTCTGTATACTAGGGTACATGGCCGTGTATCTAACCCCGTATACTCCTACATGGGTTCCAATATATGTGACTCTTTACACATTTTATCCAAATAGTAAGAGGATACATGGTGTGTGAGTGGGATTACAAACCATGTCATCCTCAACTTTCTTAAACCCTAGCCGTCGCTGTGGAATAGGGCCCACGCGTCGTGTGTTTTTCATTGAACACGACGTGCAGTTGAGATTTTTTTAGGAAAGTTGATCTACTATCTACACGGTATATCTATTTGTTTCATCCCGTTTCACCATATATCTCACCTCTAAAATTCTTAGTAAATTTAGATCTGGTTTAGATCTACCGTTTTCGGCCCTCTGGTGGCCAGAACCAAACTTCGACGTGTTCATGCAATATCACATGCTGTCACACATCCTGGATATTATGCGGTTGATTTTTCATTATATTTTCATAAAAAAAATCTTCCATGACTCATAATATTTCTATATCTATAGCTGCTTCAGAGATATGTTCATTGTTTGTTGATTCGCCATGAATCCGGGGTTCCGATCGAGCTCGGTACCTCTCGGTAAGGTCGAATCAGGACCAAGGAGTCCAATCAGTGAAGAAAACAAATTAAAATTAGAGATAAAAGAACCAAAACAAAATTTTAAACATCATTGGATAAGTTTTCTTGGCCAAAGATCAAGAACAGTGATCCGAGGTTAGAAAACAAATGAAATAAATCAATATATCAATACTCCGACACATGCTAGTTCTACAATTGGCACATATTCATGAAAGATAATGGATCTAATCAACCATTTAATCAAAAGGGAATAAAAACAACAATTGAAAAGTCATGCCTCAGTTTTAGATCGATCACTGATGAAGAACGTGTTTGCCAACAATTTGGGAGGAGCCTCTGCGTTCACTGCATCCTGATTCACTCGATTCTAGAGTTTTGTCATCGTTCGTCAAGATCTGCCAACAAAGGGATCAGGGAGAGATTCATCGTTGATTTGAAAATTATGAGCCAACCTTAAAAAATACTATATAATGATATATTTATAACATATCACTAGGTAAAAAAATTATTTAATTAATTAATTTAATAATTAATTTATCCACTTAAATGTACCGCTAGCGAGTGAGGGGTTCGAACGTCTCACACTGACTCATTTTATGTTGCATCTAGGGAAAACACTGCATTCCAGACACAAAAGTGGTCTCAAATTTCCGATCTAATCAAATTTTTATGAGTTATCCCATTTTCTTTAAGAAGCTACATGCACAAAATATAAAATATATTTAATATTCTTATAAAATTAATTCCAAACACACCAGATCTTAGAACCGCATGTCATCTTAGACCCTATCTCTAGAAATATATATAGAAATATTTAAAAAATTTATAAGGAAAAAACTAAATCTCTAAATCATTCCATCCTTCAATATTTTCATCCCTAAAAAGTAAAAACTAGGAAAAAAACTCGGGATGCTAAACTCACACTTTGCACTACCACTCCCAAGAACTCTCCTACATGTTCCTCTGCTGCCACAACATGTGAACCAAAGGGATGGTTTATCTATACAGAGTTCACTCCTACTGATCCTCGATTTCCACCGGGTGCTCCACAAAAGTGGCTTCATCCTCAATGTTTAGATTTCCCCAGTCAATAACGTGTGTGGGGTCATGCATGTATCTTCTCATCCATGACATGTGGAAGACGCCATGCAACTGCTCCAGCTATGGGGGTAGGTCAAGGTGATAGAAAACCCCGCAAACCCTCTTCACAATCTCGAATGGCCCGATGAACCTTGGGGATATCTTGCCTCCCTGGTCGAACATCCATATTCCTTGTTGTGGGGAGACTGTTAAGAAAACACAGTCTCCCTACTTGAACTCTACAAGGGCCTATGACGATGATCTATATAATATTTATATCCACTCTGGGCCATCCTCATATGTTCATGGATGATCTAGACTTTCTCTGTTATCGCCTACAACATCTCTGGGACCACAAGAGATGTCTCACCTATCTTTGTCCAGTACAAGGGTGACCACTAAGGTCTCCTGCAAAAGGCCTCAAAAGGCACCATGTTGATGCTAGAGTGGTAGTTATTATTATATGAAAACTCTACCAAGGGAAGGTGATCCTACTAGTTTCTAATAAAGTCCAATACATGAGCCCTCAATATATCCTCTAGCACCTAGATAGTGTGCTTGGTCTGCCCGTTGGTCTGAGGGTAAAACACTATACTCATCCACAATTGGGTCCCGAATTCCTCCTACAGGACTCTCCAAAATCATGACATAAACCACACATAACAATTATAGATAATTGTTGAGGGTACTGCATGAAGGAGAATGATATCTCATACGTACAACTGCCCCAAACTCTCCACTAAACTCTACTCCCTGATGGAAAATAAGTGCACTAACTTTGCGAGTCAATAAACTATCACTCAAATAACGTCATTTATCTTCACTGTACATGGAATACATGTGAAAAATTCCATGGATATTCCATCCCACTTCCACTCCAGGATCTTAAGAGGCCGCAACAAACCTGTTGGAACCTAGTGCTCAAGCTTCACCTGTTGACAGGTGAGGCATCGAGACACAAACTCAGATACACTTAATCTCATGCCGGACCACTAAAAATGCCACTGATGGTCTCTATAAATCTTCCACACACCAGGATGTATAACTAGGGGAGAAGTGTGGAACACCCACATCACCTCCTCCCACTGTGTGACTGGAACTACTATTCACCCATGGAATAAGATGACATGATTCCCTCCTTCATAATATCCATCTAACGAGTTGCCTTTAGATATCTTATTATGTAATACCTCTAAGTCAATGTCTCCCAACTGGGACTCTCTCACATGCTAGAGAAGTGAAGAAGTCAACACCATTTAATGAAGAAAAGTTATACCCTCATGCTCAACCAGGGTTAGCTGTAGGGAAGCCAACTGCTCTGAAGACTCCTACACTAAGTGAGCCTGAGACTTTTGATGAAGTGTTGTTTTGTGCACTCTCAAAAATATTTATAACAAAATGAAGCATATGGGCTGACCTAGGTCATTTTCTTGAGGATATTTTGTGGTCAATCAATCACTAATTCTAATTCAATTTTTTATATTTTTTTTATTTATGAAATAAAACTAAAATAAATTGATCTTTGAGAAATGATTATTCAAGATAATGAAAAGTAAATATGCAATGCATAATGTAGATAGAATGAATGTAGACAAAATGATGTCAGAAAGAAAGGAGATATTCCAGAGAGAATCACCCAGATTGAACCTTCATCGTCTCATTATTAGTTTCAAATTTAATTAATAAACACACTCCATAGTATGTGTGAATATAATCTTCTATATGTGGTTGTGAATATATAATCCTCTCAACGATCTCCAAGATACCTCACATCCACCTCCTCGATCGAGGGAAAATATTATAGAAGAGAAAGTTAAGTCTCGGGTGGCAAGTGGAGACACAAAGGTGCCTTACCCACTAAGACCCCCCTTGACCTAACTCTAATAAAATAAGAAACAATTAACATGAATGTGCAATGAATTTGGTTCAACACTGGATTGATCCCCTGGGAAGTTCCTTGGGTTAGTTACTCATGATCACGAGTATAAGAGATCGTAGTGGAGAAGGATGGGGTGGAAAACAAAAGATAAAAAAATGAGAATGAGATGAAGAAGATAAAAAATATATTAAAAATGAATAATACTATTAAAATGTAAAGAAAATACAAAACAATGGAAAATGGCCACGCAGAAGTGCCAATGCTTTGAGAAGGGGTGAGGATACATATTTATAGGGAGAAGAGGTGAAGAATTCACACTCAAAACATTTAATCCGAAAGTTTCCACGTGTATGTGACATTAACTAACAGAATTTGTAATAGGTGTATTCATCTATATTAGTTCCGTTATTGTGGCGGGGTTCACGCTGTCCACCCAGAAAAATCATAAACTTTATTGATTTTTAAGCCCTTTAGATGGCCGAATTAGATCCCGGTCCAGAAGAAAAAGTTGTAGGAAATAAAATCAGGGTTCTAAAAAAAATTTAATCACAAAATTTGGACATATATTTTATGTTAAATGACAAAAATAACCCTATGATAACAATCTATTAAAATTTAAGAATTATTACATTTTTGCATTTAAGCTCAAATTACCACTAAAACCTAAAAACATGACAATTAACCATACAATAACACTAAGGTGGGATTATAATCAATGATTTAAAGTATAAAATATATGGAAATGAAAGCTTCATCGACTTTCTACTAAGGTAATTTGCTACAACATTTCCCTTCCCTAGAGTATAGACTATATCAAATATATAGTCCTATAGGAACTCTAACTAGCATCGCTGTCTCAGGTTCAACTCTCTCTGTGTGAAGATGTACCCGAGACTCTGAAGGTCTGAGTAAACCAAAAATCTCTCCCCCAGAAGGTAACGTCTCCACATCCTTAAGGAAAACAATACCACTATCATCTCTAGGTCATGAGTTGTATAGTTCTTCTCATGGGGTATCATCTATTTCTACCCATATGCAATAAATTCCTATTGTTGCATCAACACGCAACCGAGGCTAGTTCCTAAGGAACCAAAATACCCTATGAACTCAATGCCTTCCTCTAGTAGTCTCAAAACTGGAGCACTTGTCAGCCTCTGCCTTAATTTCTCAAATGCCCTCTAGAATAGTGATACAAAATGGGCTCGTGGCCTGTGGGCTTTTTGGGTTTGGGGTCGATGTGGGGCAGGGTGGGCCAAAAAAATTTGATCGTTTAGAGCGCGGGTCAATGAGGGTTGAGCCTGCGTGGGTTCGGGCCAAGGTGGGTTGAGCCCGCACAGGTGCGGGCTTACCCACGAGCCTAATTAATTTTTTTATAATTATCATACTAGTTCACCATTCATTCACATGCAGATTTTAAATAAGTTTATATTTATTGTCTTAATATGATATTATAATATTTATATTGTAATTATTCACCATATTCACATGATGTGTCACCCCACCTCTTGAAAAATGGAACTCATCTCCCTTGCACATGGTTTCAATTCTAAAAGAGTTATTATAATAATAATATTTTTTAAGTACATTTAATTTTGTTATTATTTAATTTTATTTTTTATTAAGAAAATAGGAAATGACCTCAGGGGAACCCTAATAGCCTCCTTTGAAACTAATTGTTTTTTGGAAAGTCTTCGTTCATTCCAGCTGTTTGCATCAACACACGACCAACATGATCATTCATCATGTCTCACCGATCACTCACCTACTTTGCATAACAAGAGTTCACCACCATATCGCCATCATCGCATGCCACCATTGAACCATATAAAAATATTCCATCACATCCCATAAAACTCTAGGTATTGTCAATCCATACTTCTCCCAACAATAATCATTACAAATGAGAAAAAAATATAATATTTAAATGATTATAAATAATATATTTTTTTAAAATGCGGGCAGCCCACGGGCAACCTGTGGGATTATGCAGGGTGGGGCGGGTTTGATTTTTTTTGTTCTCATTATATGTGGTCTTTTGCGGACAAACCCACGTGGGCTCAAACCCACGCGGGCTTGGACTGCCCCACCCCAACCCCCATGTTTCATATTACTACTCTAGAACTGATCAAACTAGGTAAATAGTTTCCCTTTTCGCATCAGGGTAGTAAAAGGGGCTATAAATTTGGACAAATCATCCAAAAAAATCCTGCATTACCCCACCAAGTCAAGGAAGCTTTGCACCTCTGACACATTCTTGGGTGGCTCCCAAGAAAGCACTGATTCTATCTTTGTTGGATCCACAACTAAACCTTGTTCAGAAATGACATGCCCTCGAAAGTGAACCTCATGAATCTAGAACTGACACTTTGAGGGATTTTTGAAAATCTAGTGCTCTTGAAGCAAATCGAGAATCATCCTCAAGTGATTTTCATGCTCCTCCTTTGATGCAGAGTATACGAGTGTACCGTCGATACATACAATAATGAACTGGTCCAAGTATGGCTGGAAGATCTGGTTTATCAAAGTCATAAACACGGAAGGATCATTTTTCACACCAAAGGACACCATTAGGAACTCATAGTGTCCATAATGGCATACACTACCACCAAACTAGGCAAGGCCAGTGCCACCCTTTATCAACGCTAATGAAAAAGCGCTGATAAAGGGGGGTATGTTTATCAGCGCTAAAAAAAGCGCTGATAAAAGTACCCCTTTATCAGCTCTTTTTTTAGCGCTGATAAAGGTACCCCCTTTAACAATGCTTTTTTAGCGCTGTTAAAGGGTACCCCTTTATCAGCGCTTTTTTAGTAGCACTGATAAAGGGGGGTCTTTATCAGCATTTTTTTTAAAAGCACTGATAAAGGGTCTACTTACAAAAAAAATTCATTAAAAAATATATATTAATATTTAAATATATAGATATAGTCATATTGATATAAATATAATATATATATTTTAAATATAATTTTAAATATATTTTAGATAAGTATAAATATACAGTTACACTTAATATATAATATATTTAGTGAAAATGGCTTATAAAAAAAATTTAATTTTTTTAATAAATAATTTGCTAATTATTATGGATTAATAGTCATTTAATAACAATTTGAAGACTAAAAAAATAAAAAAATTTAAAAAAGATCCAAAATATGTTGAAAACGCAACTTGAACTTCAAACAGCCATAACTTTTGATCTGGGTGTTCGTTTGAGCTCTACAACATATCAAATCGAAGCCTGCAATGAGCTCTATGCGATTGTGACTCAAGAAAAGCTTCTATCACATTTTTCGAGGCCAAAAAGTCCCATAAGTCCTCCAAAACTGAGTTTTTAGTCGGGATACCCTGATTTTTTAACATTTTGTGGATTTTCAGCCTCGTTTAAGAGGGTATTATTGGATTTTTTTGGTGGGGACTGAATTTATTCCAAGGTATTACATTCATATTGATATTATGTCTTTGAAATTTTATCGTTTTTTATAATGAAATTCTATTTATAATCAAATATATAACAATATATACATATTTTTTATATATTCACAAATAAAAATTTAATTATAAATATAAATAATAAAATATATTTACATATAAAATATATTTGCTTTATTTAAATAATAAATAATATTCATTTTATTTAAAATAAAACTATATGAATATTTATATACCTATATATTAATCTAACTATATATATATATATTAATATAACTACATATATATTCATATAACTATAAATATATATATTAATATCACTATAAATATATATATTAATATAACTATATATATATATATATATTAATATAACTATATATATATATATATATTAATATAAATATATATTACTATATGAATAAATATAACTATATATATATATATAAATAGAGATATCATGAAATGGAAAACAAATCAAAATAGAGGAGTGGTAAGGGCTTAAGCGCGCAGGGGGGAGGTCTCGAGTTCAAAACCTGGTAGAGGCAAGGGCGTGCACATGGGGGTAGATTTGGTGGGCTAGCGCTGATAAAGGGTGGAGGGGGTGCGTGCGGGCGCTGGAGGGGATGTAAAGTGCTGTTAAAAGGGGGGATCAAGCGCTATAAAAGCCCCCCCGATTAGCAGGATTTTTTTAATTTTTTTTACTTTTATCTGCTCTAAAAAAAGTGCTGATAAAAGGGGTCTTTTATCAGTGTTGATAAAGGTCCCTTTTATCTTCGCTTTTTGAAGCGCTGATAAAGGGGACCCCACCTTTATCTTCACCAGTTTTAACAGCGCTTTTCTAGCACTGTTAAAGGCCATTTTTAGTGCTGATAAAAGGCATATTTGTAGTAGTGATAAGAATTCCAACTTTGGAATATTAGCCTCACAAACCCTCAAATGGTGGTAGACATATCTGAGATCGATCTTTGAGAATGACCTCGTGCCTCATAACTGATCAAAGAGATCATCAATCCTCAGTAATGGGTACTTTTTATTTATTATGGCCTAGTTCAGGCGATGATAATCCATGCAAATCCCTAAGCTCCCATCCACCTTTTTCATGAACACTAGAGATACCTAGTGGGATACACTATGTATGATTAAAACTTTCTCATGTACAGCTGTAGCTCCCAGAGCTCAGTTGATGCCATCCGATACACTGAAGAAGATATCAAAGTGTTGATGGGATGCAAGTTAATGCAAAACTCCATCTCCCTCCTCAGAGGTAGTCCCAAAACATCTTCAGGAAAGACATCCATATAATCCTCCACAATTGAAGGAATACAGACGCCTGAAGAACTTACTACACTATGGCCTATACTCACCAAATGATGAGTGATAGGTTGCAACCTCCTACTCAAACCATCCACTTGTCCTTCCATGATATTGAAGGACCCTAGACCACCCTGAGAGGGGGGGGGGGTGAACCAGGGTGTCAACCTTTTCTCTTCTTTACTAGATCTTATTCCCACATTGGTAGAAACTTGTTTAAACCTGTATGATGGATACGTAAAGTAATTAAAACATTCACATGCAGAAATACAAAACATCACTTTTACTTGGTTCACCACTAAGGGCTACGTCCAAGGAGAATACATTGATAGGTTGCCAGTCATACCTAATTCCACTAATCTTCACTAGCTGTGGATTACAAAGATTCATGAACAGTCACTCTGTACCAAGCACACTGCCTAAAGATTCAGGAATAGCTCACAACCACCCTCGGATAACTTCCACAGACTTCCCCTAGCTCACTACCTTAGAGAGATCTTCACTCAGTTTATTTACTTGAAGGTTGCTTCAACAGATTGACATGGAAGTCTTGGTCTCTATTCAGCACGAGACACTGCTTGCATCAAAGTCATGAATTGATGCTCTTTTATATTTAGTTTTCTCCTTTAGTGCAATTACAGAATTCACTAAAACTTATTATTTTTTCTAGAATCACATACTCCCTTTATGATGTTTTTACTTCTGCAAACTATCTCTAATTCTGTAGATTATCTTAGATATACGTACCGTACCTGCTCCGTGTACTGCACCTACTCCACGTACTGCGCCTGCTCCACATACCGCGCCTGCTCTGCGTATTGTGCCTGCTCTGCATATGGGGCCTGCTTCGCATATAGTACCTACTCCACCCACTGTGCCTGCTCCATGCACCGCACCTGCTCCACGCACCGCGCCTGCTCCGCGCACCGCACCTTCTCCGTGCCTGATCTATGCACCGTCTTCAAATACCATCTACGCGTACTGCCTCTATGTACCACCTTTGCATACCGCCTCTGCATACCACCTTCACGTACCAACTTCACGTACCGCCTTGACATACCATTTGTTCATTCCATGGACTTGTTATTCAAATTCTGTGAATTATTTCATCTTCCTCATACCAATTTTTTTCGTACACAAAATCTCTCCCACGTACCACTTTTAGACTTAGCTAAGTTCTTCCACAATGATGATATTTTCTTATCGAATTACCTCTATCTTAATGATGGGATTATCACTCCTTATATAGAAAAATAATTCCAAAAATTTTTCTAATCTGTTTTACATAAATTTTCAATGTGGGACAAACTTCACTGCATACTGAACTCCATCCACGTACTATAAGCCTCCACCGCGTGCTGTAATCCTTGGAACTAAAAACCTTTATCACATACCATTAACCTTCTGTGTATTGTAATTCTGTCAGTCTGTGTACAACATCTCTTCCGCCAACGACAATCCATCTCACATACCGTAACCCTTCGCCACGAACCGTAACTACAAACTATTTTTGGTTCTATGCACTGCTATGCGTACCGTTTCCACTTCCGGGTATGTGGCTGCGAATCGTTCCCGGAACATGGTACACGATCCATTCTCGGAGGTATGTGGTTTTCTTCCTTTTCCGATTTATTTCTTCATTCTGCATCTCATTCACTCCTATGCAAAAATCCTTCCATTTCCAAAAAAACCCAATTTAGAGATCCAAAAAGTTGAAAAACACTGGGAAACGACACCACTATAAATATTTTCTTCGACAAGAACAACCATGCTTCTTCACTGTCATTTGGATTCTTCAACAGTCAGTGACTTTCATCACAAACTCCTTCCTCTGTGATATATACTCTTTGAATGATCAATTTAAGCATCTTCATATTCTCTAAAGAAAGTACTGCAACTTACCTGTCTTCTAGAAACATTATTCTTTCCAGTCAACACTGAATATAACCAGTATTATCCTCTTAGATTTGTATGATCATTCTTAAATCTTTAAATATCCACATGATCCCTCATGCAATGATGCATGTATCTTCAGGTATGCTCTTGCATGGTCTCTTTGAACAGTGAGATATTGCACGATCAATTTATAACATCAAGTCCTTCAACACTCTCTAAGATGGTTTCATTGTAGAAAATGTATCAACATTGATAAATGTACTTTGAACTTAAGATCAATTCAACAATCATATGAATTTATCACTCTGAATAACTTGGGAGTTCTTCATCATCTACTTCTTCATTTTGATCTTTATTGAAAACTGTTGACAAAAAATACAACCTTATACACAAAGTGGTCCCAACTGTAACACCCCAAGCTTCCACGGTACGCTTCTCTTTCAATAATGCAATAGCTTGTATTGTACGCAAGTTCGAGATTCTAATACACCGCGACCAACCAAAGTAGCCGTTATGAATAGTAATACCCACTTTTTGAAATTATATAAATTTTATATTTCAAAAAGGACTTCATTTTTGGATTCGTAATATCGAAATTAGTCTATGTTGAATTTTTGGTATTTTTCTGAGAACTTCCAATTTTCGATGAATAGTGAAAAATACTTAAAAACAACCTTTTTAATAAAAATAATTTATAGTGATAAATTATACTATTGAGTGGTTTTAAAGTATAATTAGAATATAATTTTACCATTTTATCCAATGGTGGTCATTAGAATTAATTTCACTTTGAAATTGGACATAAACAATTGTCAATCTTTTGATAGATATTGTTTCTTAAAAACACGCTATTTGTTTTGACAGCAGGAATAATTTTTAAATTAATTACTGCAATTTATGTGTATATAATTTGGTAAAATGGATTCCATATTTGGAATCAAAAGGTCCAAATTATGTAATTAAGACTCTTTTGTTTTTGGACATTATGAATAGTAACGACGACAATTATCTTTAATTATCATGATTAATTAGTAATCTCGTAGTTAAGGGTAATAAAATAATATCATAATTATATACAATGACCCCAACATGTGTCCTAATGCTACTGGTTGTGTCATGGCTGACCATGGGATGCCTTGTGCCAAACTTTGGTACCTCTTGGAATCACTTTTGTGTGATAGTGACATTTTATCTTTTTATTTTTAAAGAAAGGAAAATATAACAAAAGTATGTATCACCCAAGTAAAACAATTTTAATTTTGTCTAAATAAATGATTTCTTAGACTATAAATAGTAATTGGAAATATAAAAATATTTCCTACATCATGGTATTTTTTTATAATTTTTAGACAATAAATACATAAATTTATTTATGACACCATGATGATGTAATAATTGCCTCATTAATGAATGATTTAAATAAAATGAAAAGATAAGGTAAAATTTAAGACTTAAACTTGTCTAAAGCCTATTGGATGGGTGTATTTAGAACCCTTATCATCTTATCCTCGAAATATATCATTGTGGGACCTTTAAAATCCAAAAAACATTTCATAATAAAGTAACATTTCAATCTTTCCAAAAGAGCCCCTCCTCTCCTCTTATAAAAGGCTCCCACATCTACCACCTTATTCACACATTCAAAGCCATTTGGCTTGGCCAAACTCTGCCCAAATAATCTCTCAACTTCCCTCTATTACTCCTAGAATCCTCACTTTGAGCATAAGTCTTCCCAAGGAAGCCTTTGGCTCAAATAAAAAAGAGTTACCCGATTTTAAGGTAATGTCTTCTCTTATGTTCTTTTGTTTTATTTAACTTATCCAACCCATTAAACCATTTTTATTACATTATTTTGTAACAAAACCAGTATATTCAATATAATAAGATGTTTTTATGAGAATTATTTGATTTACACTTACACACACCTCCGTCTAATGGTTAAAGAACATACTATTTCTGTGAGTGGCGAATTACAACCTCACGAAACGATGATTGTTCAATCTTCTTTTAACACCTTTCATGGTGGACATTAAGATGTCACTATATTTATATATGATATATATTATGTTTATGTTTTCCTTATGCTTTTTTATTTTTCATTTATGGAATACCTTTATGGTTTCCATTATGGGTAAACACGATAATTTCATTTTTGGAAGTGCGGACTACCGCCCCCTCAAAGTGATTTGAATCGTTAATGCCATATGTGGGACATATAAAGGAAGGAGTTAAATGATATTATATATCATAATAGAATTATAATATACCTTTATATCATTATTATTTATTCCATTAAATATGAAATAGAAATAAAAGTAGCGTTCATGCGTACGTACAGCTTACCGTCTCCATGAACGGTGCATTTCATTTCTTACCTATAAATGTTATGTAATATTATAAATGCATTTATATACTAGATATATATGATATATATGATATCTAGATCATTAATATAATTCTGGAGATAATGGATATTTTACCACATGAACAACTTTTAATTATAAGAAGTTTATTGTTGACTCAAGTACCAAAGATCGACAAAACGACTGTTATTAACATAAATGACTACATAATGTTCATAACATAGTAATAAGTGATATAAAAGGAGTAATGAACTTGAAAAAGGTTCTTAATAAAGTAGAGATTAACTCAAGTTTATTATTTATGATATTAAAGAACAATTGAGTCAAGTCGGACATGAGGTAAGGGTTAATTCTACAACCTCTTCATTATTCAAGGTTGTTCATTTGTAATTATCTACTGGGACCTCTTTATCATCCACATCCATGTTTCTTAAAAATGTCTTTAAATTTTTTTTTACTATTTATTAGAAAATGGGTTAAAGTAATTTATACCCTTATTTGACCTTATACATTTTTGAAAGGAATCTTTCCGTCATTTTCTAAACAAGGTGCTTTTTGACATTTTCAACAAAATTAAGGTAAGAATGTATTTTTTTAACTTATATGGCGGGTGCGGCTATTTTCTGCCATTATAAAATCATTGAAGCTTCCCTTAAAATATTATAAAAATATTTTCAAATTAAATGTTTTCTTTTACAATTATGTGACTTTTAAATGATTTCAAAAAAGATATTTCTCTCAATTAGTTTTGATTTCATCTATGTCAACATCCTTTGATGGATTTTAAGCTTATAAGAAGTAGATTTATTATGATTCAAAACTTCTATAATATATTGATGGTTTTGTGATATGTTTGACTGTGGATGTGTTATTTTTATACCATTCATGGTTTATGGAGAAAGTATTGACATTTCGTTTTCTAGTTTTAATACGATTGTTTATGTTATGTTTAAACCTGTTCATATGAGGAATGCATTGGACTTAATAAGTGACGGGTGGAGCCCGCTATAGCTCCTCGATGCATCGGTAGGTCTCATGAGACAAACTAGTGTCTTGGCACAAGGCCTTGACAAAATTTTATTTGTAATCTTGGCACAAGGCCTTGACTATGTGGTTATGATAGTCCGGCATTATGCATTCCATCTGTATGAAAGTGGTTATTGATATTTCATGTGATTATTCGACTATTAGAATATCCATGTGAGTAAGTAAATGGAATTATTTAAGTTTATATTTTTCATATTATGTTGGAGTTCAAGTTTAAAAGGCTTTTGTTTTAGTTATACATTGCCTTAAATTCTTATGTTTATTTATGAAAGTTTCCGCTATATTGTTATCCATACTGAGCATCTGAGCTCACCCCTTTCTATGTTTTATTTTTCCCAGGATGTGAAGAAATATTTTATGACAGACCTGCAGGTATATTCTGAAGGGGATATGAGTGTGGACTATGGAGACCATATTATTGTAGTTTTTCACTTTTTGATGTAATGTAACATTTATGAATGTTTCTAGTGTTTCCAAGGCTACTAAAATAATCGGTCTTTCGAGACTTGATATTTTGTGATCATGCCAATGTTACGTAATAATGCACCAACTCTAGGTAACTAGGGTAGAGGTGTTACAGTTGGTATCAGAGGCAGTTTAGTACTAACCTTGGAAGCTAGATTTATATAAACGCTATTAGAGCACATAACCCTAAGATAGAATTTGAGTATTAGTATAGAAGAACATCCTATAATTTTGGTAAAGTATAGATTTTGTGTATTTTTCAAAAAATACATCCCTATCTAGAAATGAGTAGGTAGAGGCGGCTTTGGCACAGACGCACCTTGGGGTAAAACCTGAAAACACCACTTTGAGCTAGACTCGAACGGGAACTAGTGCACGACAATGGGCCTTGCTGCACTCTTGGTTACGACACTCCCGGGGGATATGCTTAGGATAATTATCATTTTCTTTACAAACCATTATGAAGAGTTTATGAGTATATAATTCCTCAAAGAAAACATTTTTATGATTATGGATTATATCCATAAACTGTTCAATTTATGTTAAGTGTTTTACAAGTATGAAATTATGTATTTCGATTTATAAACTAATCTAGTTTATGAAATTGTTTAGAAATGTTGCCTAGTGGAAGGAATGAAAACCGTATCAATGCACGCACTCCATGTAGGGATTTACCTCCTGATCAAGATAATTATAGTGGAGCTGGTGATACAACTGGTGCTAATCAACTTATCACCATACTGGGACAACTCACTCAGGTTATGAATAATAACCTTACTCGTATGAAGCACCCTGATCCGAAACATGGAGGATCAATGTTAGACCGCTTCATGAGGAAACAACCACAAATATTCAATGGGAGTACAAATCCCTTAGCAGCTGAGCAATGGATAAATTCCTTAGAGAAAATATTCCATGCCTTAGGGAGTAGTGAAAGGGAAAAGGTTATCATGGCAGTTTACCGCCTCACTGGAGATGCTGATCAATGGTGGTCATTGATTCAAAATACAAAGGAAGATGAAGAAGTATCAAGTATGGAATGGAGAGAGTTCAAAGAGATTTTCTTAGAAAAATACTTTCCTCGTGATCATCAAGCAGATACGGAAAGGCAATTTCTGAGTCTGAGGCAAAAGGAGGATGAGAATGTCGCAAAGTATGAGTCTAACTTTACAAGGTTAGTGAGACATGCTGCAGATTATATACGTAACCCAAGAAGTAAGATTGATCATTTCTTTGATGGGTTAAAACCATTTCTCTGTTGAGCATTTGTATCACAATCTTTTTCAACGTACGAAGATATAGTCTCGTATTCTATCAAGACAGAAAAGGAATTCTCTAAATCTTATGAGAATAAAGTAAAGAAAGATAAGAAGAGAATTGTGGAACAAGAGACAAATAAAGGTAAAAAGGGAAAGAAGGATTTTCTATTATGCGATAATTGTGGGAAGAATCACCCCGGTACTTGCCTAAAAGGAATGGGAGTATGTTATAAATGTGGAGAAAAAGGTCACCATGCTCGTGATTGCAAGGGAAAGAAAGAGGCTGTCAATATTGAATGCTACAATTGTAGGGAGATGGGAAATTATGCAAATGAATGTCCTAAGTGTCTGAGGAACTTAGCTCAGAAAAGGCCAAGGGATCAAGGCCAATCTTATGCTGTTACTACAATTGAAGTGGAATAATTATTGTATTTATGTTTTTTTGGACTCAAGGACTATATTATGGTTATAAGAATAATGTGATATATATAAGGATTGTACTACAGTACTTGTTTTTTTCATTAAGGTTTTAATATGATGAAGGTAATCATATTTTTAGTATGTGATAATAAGAGAAACTTTATTTTGTTTGGGGAATCTAATGAATTGATTTTGGAATTTAGAGACCTTTTAGAGAAAGTCTGGACAGAGGTATTTTGGATAACTATAAAGGTTAGAATGGATTAAGTTTAACTTTGGATAGTATTGTTTAAGGTTAAAACATTTCTGAAGATTATTTTTGGAATATCATAATACTATAGTTTTAGGAAAAGGACAACCTGCAGGTTGGGGGATAACCCATCGCGTCAGACAAAGCTGAAGGAATCGAACCCACAACCATAGTGGGACAGACCTTTATTACCTACCACTAGCCTACAGGAAGTCCCCGGTTATTAAAAAATAGTTTTCCTTATCTAAATGGTATGTGTTAATATTTGGAACCTTGTACGATTAGGATAAATATAATATTTTTGAGTTCTATTATCTTTTTGAGTGAAGGATGAGTTTGTGGTAGAAATTAGTTGAAGGTTGAAACTCTACTTGTCAAGTATATATATATATACCTATCTCTTATTCTATGAATAAATTAATTCTTAAACTCTAGGAAAGGGATATTAAAACAAAAAAAATGTGTTATCCTAATACCTTATGTTTTGTTGAATTGATGATGTTTTAAATCAACATAGATTGAAGGCTTTGAGGCCCTCAATTTTACACTTGTTTGTGATTGATGACCTCAATCAATCCCTACAAATATTTACATTTTTCCTCCAATTATATGTCTCTAAGTGACACCAATGTTCTCCTAATCGAGATCATAATTTGGTGGTGACTTTTTCATTTCCCTTTCCCTCTTATTAAGGCTAATTTTTTAACCTTATTTCCAATGTGGGTTTTTCACAAAGGTATTTTCTACTTTCAAACTTTTATTTTCGAAGAACAATTTCAAATTTTGAGGATTCAATTTATTGAAGCAGGGTATAATGTAACACCCCAAGATTCCATGGTACGCTTCTCTTTTAATAATGCAATAGCTTGCATTGTACGCAAGTTCGAGATTATAACACACCGCGACCAATCAAAGTAGCCGTTATGAATAGTAATACACAATTTTTGAAATTATAAAAATTCTATATTTCAAAATGGACTTCATTTTTGGATTCAGAATATCGAAATTAGCCTATGTTGAATTTTTGGTATTTTTCTAAGAACTTCCAATTTTCAATGAATAGTGAAAAATACTTAAAAACAACTTTTTTAATAAAAATAATTTATAGTGATAAATTATACTATTGAGTGGATTTAAATTATAATTAGAATATAATTTTATCATTTTATCCAATGGTGGTCATTATAATTAATTTCACTTTGAAATTGGACATAAACAATTGTCAATCTTTTGATACATATTGTTTCTTAAAAACACGCTATTTGTTTTGACAGCGGGAATAATTTTTAAATTAATTACTGCAATTTTTGTGTATATAATTTTGTAAAATTGATTCCATATTTGGAATCATAAGGTTCAAATTATGTAATTAAGACTCTTTTTTTTTTATATTATGAATAGTAACGACAACAATTATCTTTAATTGTCATGATTAATTAGTAATCGGGTAGTTAAGGGTAATAAAATAATATCATAAAAATATACAATGACCCCAACATGTGTCCTAGTGATACTGGTTGTGTCATGGCCGACCATGGTATGCCTTGTGCCAAACTTTAGGACCTCTTGGAATCACTTTTGTGTGATAGTGACATTTTATCTTTTTATTTTTAAAGAAAGGAAAATATAACAAAAGTATGTATCACCCAAGTAAAAATATTTTAGTTTTGTCTACATAAATGATCTATTAGAATATAAATAGTCATTGGAAATATAAAAATAATTCCTACATCATCGTATTTTTTTTATAATTTTTAGACATTAAATAAATAAATTTATTTATGACACCATGATGATGCAACGATTACCTCATTAATGAATTATTTAAATAAAATGAAAAGATAAGGTAAAATCTAAGACTTACACTTGTCTAAAGCCTATTTTATGTGTGTATTTAGAACCCTTATCACCTTATCTTTGAAATATTTCATTGTGGGACCTTTAAAATCCAAAAATCATTTCATAATAAAGTAACATTTCAATCTTTCCAAAAGATCCCCTCCTCTCCTCTTATAAAAGGCCCCCAACTCTACCACCTTATTCACACCTTCAAATACATTTGTCTCGGACAACCTATGCCCAAATACTCTCTAAACTTTCCTCTCTTACTCCTAGAAGCCTCAATTTGGGTAGAAGTTTTCCCAAGGAAGCCTTTGGCTCAAATCAAAAAGAGTTACCCGATTTTAAGGTAATGTCTTTTCTTATGTTCTTTTGTTTTATTTTACTTCTACAACCCCTTAAACCATTTTCATTCCATTATTTTGTTAAAACACAAGTATATTCAATATACTAGGATGTTTTTATGAGAAGTATTTGATTTACACTTACACACACCTCCGTCTAATGGTTAAAGAACATACTATTTCTGTGAGTGACGAATTACTGCCTCATAAAACGATGATTGTTCAATCTTCCTTTAACACCTTTCATGGTGGACATTAAGATGTCACTATATTTATATATGATATATATTATGTTTATGTTTTTCTTATGATTCTGTATTTTTCATTTATGGCATACCTTTATGGTTTCCATTGTAGGTAAACACCATAATTTCATTTTTGGAAGTGCGGACTACCGCCCCCTCAAAGTGATTTGAATCGTTAATGCCATATGTGGGACGTATAAAGGAAGGAGTTAAATGATATTATATATCATACTGGAATTATAACATACCTTTATATCATTATGATTTCATTCCATTAAATATGAAATAGAAATGAAAGTAGCGTTCATGCGTACGTACGGCTTACCGTCTCCATGAACGGTGCATTTCATTTATTACCTATAAATGTTATGTAATATTATAAATTCATGTATATACTAGATATATATAATATATATGATATCTAGATCATGAATATAATTATGTAGATAATGTATTTTTTACCACATGAACAAATTTTAATTATAAGAAGTTTATTGTTGACTCAAGTACCAAAGATTGAAAAAACGACCGTTATTAACGTAAATGAATACATAATGTTCATAACAGAGTAATAAGTGATATAAAAGGAGTAATGAACTTGAAAAAGGTTCTTAAGCAAGTATATATTAACTCAAGTTTATTATTCAGGATATTAAAGAACGATCGAGTCAAGTCGGACACGAGGTAAGGGTTAATTCTATAACCTCTTCATTATTCAAGGTTGTTCACATATAATTATCTACTGAGACCTCTTTATCATCCACATCCATGTTTCTTAAAAATTTATTTAAAAACATTTTTTACTATTTATTAGACAATGGGTTAAAGTCATTTATACCCTTATTTGACCTTATACATTTTTGAAAGGAATCTTTCTGTCATTTTCTAAACAAGGTACTTTTTGACATTTTTGACAAAATTAAGGTAAGAATGTCTTTTTTTAACTTATATGGCAGGTGAAGCTATTTTCTGCCGTTATAAAATCGTTTAAGCTTCCCTTACAATATTATAAGAATATTTTGAAAGTAAATGTTTTATTTTACAATTATGTGACTTTTAAATGATTTCAAAAAAGATATTTCTCTCAATTAGTTTTGATTTCATCTATGTCAACATCCTTTGATGGATTTTAAGCTTATAAGAAGTTGATTTATTACAATTAAAAACTTCCATATTGTATTGAAGGTTTTGTGATATGTTTGACTGTGGATGTGTTATTTTTATACCATTCATGGTTTATGGTGAAAGTATTGACATTTCGTATTCTAGTTTTAATACGATTGTTTATGTTATGTTTAAACCTGTTCATATGAGGAATGAATTGGACTTAATAAGTGACGGGTGGAGACCTCTATAGCTCCTCGATGCATCGGTAGGTCTCATGAGACAAACTAGTGTCTTGGAACAAGGCCTTGACAAAATCTTATTTGTAGTCTTGGCACAAAACCTTGACTATGTGGTTATGATAGTCTGGCATTATGCATTACATCAGTATGAAAGTGGTTATTGATATTACATGTGATTATTCGACTAGTAAAATATCCATGTGAATAAGTAAATGGAATTATTTTATTTTATCTTTTCCATATTATGCTGGAGTTCAAGTTTAAAAGGTTTTTTTAGTTATACATTTCCTTAAATGCTTATGTTTATTTATGAAAGTTTCCTCTATATTGTTATCCTTACTGAGCATCTGAGCTCACCCCTTTCTATGTTTTATTTTTCCCATGATGTGATGAAATATTTTATGACTGACCTACAGGGATAGTATGAAGGGGATATGAGTGTGGACTATGGAGAACATGTTATTGAAGTTTTTCACTTTATGATGTAATGTAACATTTATGAATGTATCTAGTGTTTCCAAGGCTACTAAACTAATCGGTATTTCGAGACTTGATCTTTTTTGATCATGCCAATGTTACGTAATAATGCACCGACTCTAGGTAACTGGGGTCGGGGTGTTATAGTTGGTATCAGAGGCAGTTTAGTACTAACCTTGGAAGCTAGATTTATATAAACTTTTATTAGAGCACATAACCCTAAGATAGACTTTGAGGATTAGTGTAGAAGAACATCCTAGAATTTTGGTAATGTATAGATTTTGTGTATTTTCCGAGCAATACATCCCTATCTAGATACGAGCAGGTAGAGGTGGCTCTGGCACAGATGTACCTATGGGTAAAACCTAAAAACACCACTTTGAACTAGACTCGAACAGGAACTGGTGCACGGCAACGGGCCTTGCTGCACTCTTGGTTACGACACTCCTGGGGGATATGCTTAGGATAATTCTCATTTTCTTTACAAACCATTATGAAGTGTTTATGAGTATATAATCCCTCAAAGAATTTTTTTTATGGTTATGGATTATATCCATAAACTGTTCAATTTATGTTAAGTGTTTTACAAGTATGGAATTATGTATTTAGATTCATAAACTAATATAGTTTATGAAATTATTTAGAAATGGCACCTAGTGGAAGGAATGGAAACCGTATCAATGCATGCACTCCATGTAGGGATTTCCCTCCTGCTCAAGATAATTATAGTGGAGCTGGTGATACAACTAGTGTTGATCAACTTATCACCATACTGGAACAACTCACTCAGGTTATGAATAATAACCTTACTCGTATGGAGCACCCTGATCCGCAACGTGGAGGATCAATGTTAGACCACTTCATGAGGCAACAACCACCAACATTCAATGGGAGTACAAATCCCTTAGTAGATGAGCACTGGATAAATTCCTTAGATAAAATATTCCATGCCTTGGGGAGTAGTGAAAGGGAAAAGGTTATCATGGCAGTTTACCACCTCACTGGAGATGTTGATCAATGGTGGTAATTGATTCAAAATACAAAGGAATATGAAGAAGTATCAAGTATGGAATGGAGAGAGTTCAAAGATATTTTCTTAGAAAAATACTTTCCTCGTGACCATCGAGCAGATATGGAAAGGAAATTTCTGAGTCTGAGGCAAAAGGAGAATGAGAATATCGCAAAGTATGAGTCTAACTTTACAAGGTTAGTGAGGCATGCTGCATATTATATACGTAACCCAAGAAGTAATATTGATAATTTATTTTATGGGTTAAAACCATTTCTCCATCGATCATTAGTATCACATTTCTTTTCAACGTACGAAGATATAGTCTCATGTTCTATCAAGACAGAAAAGGAATTCTCTAAATCTTATGATAATAAAGTAAAGTAAGAGAAGAAGAGAACGGTGGAACAAGAGACAGTTAAAGGGAAAAAGGGAAAGAAGGATTTTCCATTATGCGATAATTGTGGGAAGAATAACCCCGGTACTTGCCTAAAAGGAATGAGAGTTTGTTATAAATGTGGAGAAAAAGGTCATCAGGATCGTGATTGCAAGGGAAAGAAAGTGGCTGTTAATGTTTAATGCTAAAATTGCAGGGAGATGGGAAATTATGAAAATGAATGTCCTAAGAATCAGGGGAACTTACCTCAGAAAAGTCCAAGGGAGCAAGGCCAATCTTATGCTGTTACTACAGTTGAAGTGGAATAATTATTGTATTTGTGTTTTTTTGGACTGAAGGACTATATTATGGTTATAAGAATAATGTGATATATATAAGGATTGTACTGTAGTACTTGTTGTTTTCATTAAGATTTTAATATGATGAAGGTAACCATATTTTTATTATGTGACAATAAGAGAAACTTTACTTTGTTTGGGGAATCTGATGAATTGATTTTGGAATTTAGAGACCTTTTAGAGAAAGTCTGGACAGAGGTATTTTGGATAATTATAAAGGTTGTAATGGATTAAGTTTATCTTTGGATAGTATTGTTTAAGGTTAAAACATTTCTGAAGATTATTTTTGGAATATTATAATACTATAGTTTTAGGAAAAGGACAACCTGCAGGTTGGGGGATTACCCGTTGTGTCGAACAAAGCTGCAGGAATCGAACCCACAACCATAGTGCGACATGCCTTTATTACCTACCATTAGCCTACAGGAAGTCCCTGGTTATTAAAAAATAGTTTTCCTAATCTAAATGGCATGTGTTAATGTTTGGAACCTTGCACGATTAGGATAAATATAATATTTTTGAGTTCTATTATCTTTTTGAGTGAAGGATGAGTTTGTGGTATAAATTAGTTGAAGGTTGAAACTCTACTAGTCAAGTATATTTATATATATACCTATATCTTATTATATGAATAAATTAATTCTTAAACTTTAGGAAAGGGATATTAAACCAAAAAAATGTGTTATCATAATACCTTATGTTTTGTTGAACTGATGATATTTTAAATCAACATAGATTGAAGGCTTTGAGGCCCTCAATTTTACACTTGTTTGTGATTGATGACCTCAATAACTCTCTAAAAATATTTACGTTTTTCCTTGAATTATATGTCTCTAATTTCCACCAATGTTCTTCTAATCGAGATCATAATTTGGTGGTGACTTTTTCATTTCCCTTTCCCTCTTATTAAGGCTAAATTTTTTAACCTTATTTCCGATGTGAGTTTTTCCACAAAGGTATTTTCTACTTTCAACCTTTTATTTTCGAAGAACAATTTCAAATTGTGAGGATGCAATTTATTTAAGGAGGGTAGAATGTAACACCCCAAGCTTCCACGGTACGCTTCTCTTTCAATAATGCAATAGCTTGCATTGTACGAAAGTTCGAGATTCTAACACACCGTGACCAATCAAAGTAGCCATTATGAATAGTAATACCCACTTTTTGAAATTATATAAATTTTATATTTCAAAATGGAATTCATTTTTGGATTCGTAATATCGAAATTAGCCTATGTTGATTTTTTGGTATTTTTCTGAGAACTTCCAATTTTCGATGAATAGTGAAAAATACTTAAAAACAACTTTTTTAATAAAAATAATTTATAGTGATAAATTATAATATTGAGTGGTTTAAAAGTATAATTATAATATACTTTTACCATTTTATCCAATGGTGTTCATTATAATTAATTTCACTTTGAAATTGGACATAAACAATTGTCAATCTTTTGATAGATATTGTTTCTTAAAAACACGCTATTTGTTTTGACAGCGGGAATACTTTTTAAATTAATTACTGCAATTTTTGTGTATATAACTTGGTAAAATGGATTCCATATTTGGAATCATAAGGTCCAAATTATGTAATTAAGACTCTTTTGTTTTTGGACATTATGAATAGTAATGACGACAATTATCTTTAATTATCATGATTAATTAGTAATCAGGTAGTTAAGGGTAATAAAATAATATCATAATAATATACAATGACCCCAAAATGTGTCCTAATGCTACTGGTTGTGTCATGGCCAACCATGAGATGCCTTGTGACAAACTTTGGGACCTCTTGGAATCACTTTTGTGAGATAGTGACATTTTATCTTTTTATTTTTAAAGAAAGGAAAATATAACAAAAGTATGTATCACCCAAGTAAAACAATTTTAATTTTGTCTACATAAATGATCTCTTAGACTATAAATAGTAATTGGAAATATAAAAATATTTCCTACATAATGGTATTTTTTTTATAATTTTTAGACATTAAATAAATAAATTTATTTATGACACCATGATGATGCAACGATTACCTCATTAATGAATGATTTAAATAAAATGAAAAGATAAGGTAAAATCTAAGACATACACTTATCTAAAGCCTATTTTATGGGTGTATTTCGAACCCTTATCACATTATCCTTTAAATATATCCTTGTGGGACCTTTAAAATCCTAAAAGCATTTCATAATAAAGTAACATTTCAATCTTTCCAAAAGAGCCCCTCCTCTCCTCTTATAAAAGGCCCCCACCTCTACCACCTTATTAACACCTTCAAAGCCATTTGGATCAGCCAACCTATGCCCAAATACTCTCTCAAATTCCATATCTTACTTCTATAACCCTCAATTTGGGCAGAAGTCTTCCCAAGGAAGCCTTTGGCTCAAATCAAAAAGAGTTACCCGATTTTAAGGTAATGTCTTCACTTATGTTCTTTTGTTTTATTTTACTTCTCCAACCCCTTAAACCCTTTTTATTCCATTATTTTGTAACAACACCAGTATATTAAATATACTAGGATTCTTTTATGAGAAGTATTTTATTTAAACTTAGACACACCTCCGTCTAATGGTTAAAGAACATACTGTTTCTGTGAGTGGCGAATTACTGCCTCACGAAACGATGATTGTTCAATATTCTTTTAACACCTTTCATGGTGGAAATTAAGATGTAACTATATTTATATATGATATATATTATGTTTATTTTTTCCTTATGCTTCTGTATTTTTCATTTATGGCATACCTTTATGGTTTCCATTATGGGTAAACACGATAATTTCATTTTTGGAAGTGCGGACTACCGCCCCCTCAAAGTGATTTGAATCGTTAATGCCATATGTGGGACGTATAAAAGGAGTTAAATGATATTATATATCATACTAGAATTATACTATACCTTTATATCATTATGATTTAATTCCATTAAATATGAAATAGAAATGAAAGTAGCGTTCATGCGTACGTACGGCATACCGTCTCCATGAACAGTGCATTTCATTTCTTACCTATAAATGTTATGTAATATTATAAATGCATGTATATACTAGATATATATGATATATATGATATATAGATCATGAATATAATTCTAGAGATAATGGATATTTTACCACATGAACAACTTTTAATTATAAGAAGTTTATTATTGACTCAAGTACCAAAGATCGACAAAACGACCGTTATTAACGTAAATGACTACATAATGTTCATAACATAGTAATAAGTGATATAAAATGAGTAATGTACTTGAAAAAGGTTCTTAAGAAAGTAGAGATTAACTCAATTATATTATTCAGGAGATTAAAGAACGATTGAGTCAAGATGGACATGAGGTAATGGTTAATTTTACAACCTCTTCATTATTCAAGGTTGTTCATATGTAATTATCTACTGGGACCTCTTTATCATACACATCCATGTTTCCTAAAAATGTCTTTAGAATTTTTTTTTACTATTTATTAGACATTGGGTTAAAGTCATTTATAACCTTATTTGACCTTATACGTTTTTGAAAGGAATCTTTCTGTCATTTTCTAAATAAGGTACTTTTTGACATTTTCGACAAAATTAAGGTAAGAATGTCTTTTTTTAACTTATACGGCAGGTGAAACTATTTTTCGTTGTTATAAAATCGTTGAAGCTTCCCTTATAAGCTTATAAGAATATTTTCAAAGTAAATGCTTTATTTTACAATTATGTGACTTTTAAATGATTTCAAAAAAGATATTTCTCTCAATTACACTACTAGAAATAAGCCCATTTGCGATGAGATCCCGTCGCAAATGGGTATTTGCGATGGGGGTCCTTCGCAAATGACCTGTTGCGGTAAATGGAGTCGCAAATAACACTATTTGCGACAGGTCTGTCGCTAAAAATATTATTTGCGATGATAATATGTCCCGTCGAAAATACTAATCGATATATATTAAAAACTTTAAATAAGGCTTTTGCGATGGGCCCGTCGCAAATGTTATTTGCGACGGGCCACGAATACCGTCGTGAAAAAGTTAATTAAAAAAAAAAGAAATAAGGAATTGCGACGGGAAAATATTCCCGTCGTAATAGGCAATTTTAAAAAATTTAAAAAAAATATTTAATTGCAACGGGATGATTATCCCGTCCCAAATATGTATAAAAAAAATAAAAAAAAATTATTAATAAGATTTTTTAATTAATATTATAATAGTAATAATACAATTATAATTCATTCAAATATTATAATAAAAAATCATTCAAATATTTAAAAAATTATAATTAAATTAAAATATTTAAAAATTTAAATATATATAAAAAAAATTAATATTATAAAATATGAATAATATTATTAATCATATTAATATTGTAATATAAATAATATAATATTATATAATAATAATAATAATAATAATAATATACCGAATTCATATTATTATAAATAATTAAAAAATTATAATTTTAATTAATTTTTTTGAAACTTTTTATGTATTAACAATACTGAATATAATATTATTAAAATAATTAGAAAATAAAAATATGAAAATTATCAACATTTGCAAAAAGAAATATAAAAAAATAATAAAATACTGAGAGTAATATTATTATTAATAAAATAAAAAAACATTAAAATAAATACCAATAATAAATAATAAAGTATTAAAAATAAATAGAAATTAAATAATACAATATTGACACCAGTATAAGAGAGAAAGAAACTCTGAATAGAAAAAATGTCATATTTTAAATTTACAAACTTTATAATATCTAAACAATAACTAATCTGAAGGAGGAGGGGGAGGGGGGATCTGCTGGTGGAGGAAACTCCATCCCTAAGGCATGAGTGAGTCGGCGCATGCACTCCATCTGCTCCTGCTGCTGCTGCTGCCACCGACTCATCTGCTCCTCGTACACCTGCTGCTGTCGTCGGCGCTCCTCCTCATGCTGCTGTTGCTGCCGACGCATCTCCTCCTGCTCCTTTTGGAGACTCTCTATCAACTCAGTTTGAGATCGCAACCAATCCTCATACTGTGTAGCGGAAGAAGATGCACGAGCTCCTCTCGAGCTGGATGCCGACATCGCAGCACTGCCATAATAATCTCCGGGAGTCAGTCGAGAGCCGATACCAACTACCCAGCCCTTCTCGAAGGCATATTGGGTCGCCTGCATCCATACCACCTCATCAAACTGTTGGCCATTGGTCTGATCTGATGCCTCAGCCTGACCCTCAGGCCGGGTCTGTGATGCTACGGTCTCATATGACTCCTGTAGTTGCAATTTAAAATTAAAATTGTGAATATATTATATGCAGTTAATTTTTAAACTTGAAAACAAATAATACTGACCACGATATGACGCTGGCGATCACCTCTGAGCTCCCCAGTAGCTGGATCACTGTACATCCTCCGATATACGTCGTACTCCGTAATATTGGGGTGCTCGACAGCCTATAAGAATATAAAATAAATTGTTAATATTTAAAGTTATATAAAATATTTATAAAAAATGTACGTACCAAATGCTGTCTATGAGTACTGAAAGTACGACTCCCAGCTCGATGAGTCACCTCCTGTCTCCCCCGATTCTTCCTCCCCACCGATGATCTCCTCTGAAATCCACCACTCAACCAGTGTGCACATAATCCATCCCATACGTGGGATGAAATGTACTCTGGTCGGTGTGCTCTACACGACTCGTCAAAATATGACACTCCTGCTTTCTTCATGTCAGCTCTTCTTAAATTGTGCAAAAACTGACGAAAGCGATCGCACATGGCCACCTCCCATGCCTCATGGATGGCGTCACACATGGTATCCTCGATCGGATACCATAAACCCTACAAATAATTCAAAATATCAAGTTATAAATGAAATAAATTTCAAAATAAAAATTATTTATTTACGTACGTACCAACCAATGGCCAAACATGGCCTGCTGCACATCAACGGGAATATGCTCCCATGTCGTCCATGGCTAAGAAAAATAGTTGCGCAAAATAGCGCTGCTCTGTCCAACTTCTATATGCGAAAAACTGTAAAAACAATAATCAAACATTTATTATGTAAATAGATTAATGAAATCTTAGTAAAATGCACAGGTTATCATGCCTCCGGGTGCATGGATCGAACCCAAGACATGGACGTCGCTCGGGGATGGGTTCAGGAATCATCAGTCGTGCAAGACCGCGCCCCCTCCGCGTACCCCCTGAAGCGCCTTCAGGCTGAGGGTCAGGTGCCAGCAACTCGTCTGCATCGAAAGATAGGTCAACATCTGCCAACTCACGAAATGTGTCCTCGTCCATCTGAAACAGAAAACGAATGTTGTTAGCAAATAATTGATAATTATTATTATATATACATATATATTAGTTATGATTATGTATAACTACCATTGAATTGTATCAATGTTCATCTTCATCATCATCTTCATATCTGTCAATGTCATCTTCATATTCCTCCTCAATATCATCGATATCCATTTGAGTTCCAGTTGATTCATCTCTTACCATTTCAAATTCATTTGTGACATCATTACCATCATCATCATCATCATCACTGACTCTTAATTGAGGGATGTCATCATCGATACTCATGTCTCTTTGTAACAAAGATTAATTTTGAGTAATCTCTTGAAAAAATTCAATTCCTTGCACTTCAGTGAAAGCACATTCACTTTGACTAAACTGATTGTCTCGAATTTTCATTTTTATTATGCTCCACCAATCAGTCAAGTCTCTTGACATAGCACAATACTTTGCATAATAAACTTGATGTGCCTGTTGAGCCAATAAGAATGGTTCATTTACTGCAATAACACTTTTACATTTAATATCGATGATTCCATGAGTCGGATGAACACGCACGCCTCTCTTAGTATCCAACCACTGACATTTGAACATCGTTATGTAATGGTGTCCTAGATAACAGAGTTCAATGATTTCATCAAGTATGCCATAAAAGTCAACTTCATTTTCTCTATGATGAGATCCTCTCAAGAAAACTCCATTGTTCATTGTTTTTTTTGATTCCCCATATGCATGTGTATGAAATCGAAAACCATTCACCACATATGCATTATAAGATTTCACCATTTTGGATGGTGGGTTACTCAATATACAAATTCGTTTGTCAATTTTATCAGCATGTCGAGACACCTGAAAATTTGTGAAATAATTATCAATATAGTAAACTATAAATTGAAGGAGATGTTAAAGTATGAAAAATTTATGTTACCAGTATTTGAAACCACCGAGAATTTTTTTTTGTCTGCGTTCTTCGAGAGAAACTGCTGTAATTTGTGGAAGTTTTTTCTTGATATGATTATCATACAATCTATAAAAAACAATGTTATTTAATGTAACATAAATAATAGAATAAGTAATAGAAGCACTTACAGTACAAATGATTTTATCTCTTCACAGTTGAGAAGAACATACGTATGAGCTCTGTGATGTTCATCATCTGAAAGCCATCGTTCATGAACTCCACCAAAACCAAGCTCTGACTGGTTAAAAATAGATAATTGATTTTCAATTTCATCAATATTCCCCTCGTTCCGTCTCATGAAGTTGTGTTTTGAAGGATACTCAGATTCAAAATAGTGGGAGCAGAAAAAAGATATCTCCTCTTGGAAATAAGTTTCAGTAATAGATCCTTCAACAAATGCTTTGTTACGTACTTTTTTTTTCAATTTCTGCATGCATCTTTTGAATGGGTACATCCATAGAAATTGTATCGGACCTCCACATTTTGCTTCATAAGGAAAATGTAATATCAAATGTTCCATTGAGTTGAAGAAAGATGGCGGGAATATTTTTTCCAGTTTACATATAATTACAACAACATCTTCTTCAAGTTTGCATAGAGCATCGTAATCTGTTGTCGTCGCACAAATGTCCCGAAAAAAATATGATATGTCTGTTATGGAATCCCATATCACAGAATTCAACAGACCTCTTAATCCAATGGGTAGAAGTATTTCCATTATAACATGACAATCATGACTTTTTAATCCGATAATATGACCATTATTTACACATCTACCCAAATTAGAAGCACATCCATCTGGAAGTCTCAAATCTGCAATCCATTGAAAAAATAATAAGCGGCTTTATTTGGACAATGTATAAGATAATTTTGGTTTCATTAACCTTTCTGTTATGACATTCTCAAACAGTTCGAGTTCTGGACTGTCACGACCCATCCTCGGGCCCCGTGCCGTGACTACCCCAAGCCCGCCTTCCATAGGCCAGGGGCTGGCAACTAGCACCAAGGCGTAAATCCCAACAAAAGGGAAGGCATTGCCTTTGAAAAGTAAACAAGCACCACAGAGTAAGCAAGAGGAAAAGTAAACACTAAGTAAAAACTGTAACAAGCTGTGCTGAAAGTAAAAGGGGCCGGAAATACAAGCCCAACTGTAAAGTACAACTAAAAGGGGAAAATAGCAACTGAAAGGAAAAACCGCAGCGTCGAGCCGTCCTCTGAAGGTCCCACCTGAAGGGTGGGTACAGATAGCCTCCACAGCTCCTCGGTCCAGCCGTCCGCTCCGAGTACGTCCCGCCCAATGGTCCACCTCCAGGTACCGTCCTGCTCCGCACGCCTCCACCACGATCAGCGCTGCCCGTCGTCTGCAACCAACACAACGAAGTGCGGGCATAGCCCGTGCAGGGGTGAATATAAGCTACTCAGTAGGGACCCCGAGACCCCCGAAGGTCTCTCGAAATCCACAAAGGATAAACCACAACGAAAAGATACAATCACGAAGTAACAACCGACACTACTTAGGTATATGCCCATACATATACCTAAGTCATCAATCCCCGTTCGGCTCCAACATCCGAGCCCAAGCACAACCCAGTCCACACAGGAAAGCAAACGTAAATCCACACATGATAGCACAACACAATCCACAAAGGAGAGCAAAATGTAATCCACACAGGATAGCATGACACAATCCACAAAGGAGAGGAAAACAGATTTCAGCTCACACAGGTACACATCATCGAAAAGGTGAAAGAGATGATCAAACATAGATACTGAATCATCTAAGCTGGGACCCACATAGGATACCAGACCAGCCGTCCTCATTGTTTCGTTTATGATGGGACCCACATAGGATACAAGAACAGCACGGTTGGGACCCACATAGGATACAAGACCATCACTGAGTCATCTAAGCTGGGACCCACATAGGATACAAGACCAGCACTCTTCATTGATTCATCTATACTGGGACCCATATAGGATACAAGACCAGTATTGAATCATCTAAGCTGGGAGCCACATAGGATACAAGACCAGCACAGCTAGGACCCACATAGGATACAAGACCAGCTGTCTTCGTTGATTCATCTATACTGGGACCCACATAGGATACAAGACCAGTATTGAATCATCTAAGCTGGGACCCACATAGGATACAAGACCAGCACAGAGTCATCTAAGCTGGGACCCACATAGGATACAAGACCAGCACTCTTCATTGATTCATCTATACTGGGACCCACATAGGATACAAGACCAGTATTGAATCATCTAAGCTGGGACCCACATAGGATACAAGACCAGCACAGCTGGGACCCACATAGGATACAAGACCAGCACAACTAGGACCCACATAGGATACAAGACCAGCTGTCTTCATCATCGCAGTCCATTGAGGATCTCTGTACAATCGTCGTCGCGGTCCACTGAGGATCTCTGCACCATCGTCGAAGTCGCAGCCAGCACTAGGGTTCCCGCACACAACAAGCTCATTCGGGAGGGTCCGCTCCACGAGCTGAGAGGCCGATACATCAACCGTCACAAAGTCCAAAGTTGATGTATCCAAAAGTTCCGTATCGTCAACAGGAATTCAACGTCACAGACAACACGTCAATCGGACGCCCGGTCTGAGAGTTATTGGCCTTCGTCCCAGGGGTCCGGTTGGTTTTTAAGGCAAAACCAACCCGGCCATACTCCACCTGTGTCCAAACCTCGGGCGGAGTATGCCAAAATATCCGTCTCACATAGAGGAACTCAACAAAGTCGACAACACGTCGATCAGACGTCCGTAGCTCAAGATATGAGTGTTTCCGCTCCGAGGGCCCGGTTGGTTTCGTGTACGAACCAACCTGGCCAAACTCAAAGTATTCCGAAACCTTGAGTGCGATATACCGAAACGACCGTCTTGATCCAAGGATCGTGTTTCCGCTGACGGCGAGTCGTTTGGAGGCCCGTAGCTCAAGTTACGGGCATTTGAACGAAAACCATCCGAAGACGGGGGGTCCAGGCCCGGGCCGAGCCGGCCCGACCCCCCCTGGGTCGGCCGAACCGGGTCGACCCGGTCCGACCCGGTCGGACCCGGTCCGGCTCGAACGGTCAGACCGGCCTGGCTCGGCCAGCCCGGCTCGGCTCGGCCGAGCGGCCGAGCGACGCGGGGGGGAGTCGCCACCCCCGCGTGACACCCCTGCGGCACTCGCGGGGTGTCGCCCTGGACAGCCGAGCGACGCGGGGGGGGGGGGGGGGGGAGCCGCCGCCCCCGCGTGACAACCCCGCGGCACCCGCGGGGTGTCGCTCGGACAACCGGACGCGGCTTCAGCCGCGTCCCACGCGCGCCGGACCCGCGCGGCCGCGGGTCCGCGAGTGCCGCCGCCGCGGATTCTGCCGCGGTGGCCTTGTCCGGCGGCGCGCCGGGGTGCCGCAGCTCCCGGCTGCCGGCGCCACCGCGCCGGCGACCCGCGCCACCGGCGGCTTCCGCGGGCCGCCGGAGTCGCTCCGATGGTCCGATTCTGTTCCCATCTGCGCCGCTGCTCCTCCCGGGACTCGCTCTTCACTGCGGAACCATCACACTTCCATTGCGGCACGTTCTGTCTTCACCCGCCAAATCCGCATAACAACAAAGAACGGTAGAGGGTCATTGGGCTGTGTTCCTTTGGCCCGCACCCTCCGCGTTAGTGATAAACAACGGGAGAAACAATATTCAACATATGAATCAACAATTTTTAATGGAATAAAAATTGTTTATGAACCGGGTTCTTCATTCTTGAACGGAAACAACACGGGAAAGTAAGGGCGATTCCAAAAAATAAAATCCCTACCTCGTTGGTCGTCGTCGTACGCACGTTCTTCGCGGAATTGCTCGTCGCGGAAGGAGGGGATCGTCGCGTCGTCGCGGAAAGGCGTCGCGTCGTCGCGGAAACCGGCGTTGAGTCGGCGAACTCAACGGACCAAGAAACAACAGATTTAATTTAATTATATAAAATTAAATCCGTGTTTGTTAAAAAAAACACAAGGGAGATTTAAGAGAATCTCGAAGTCTCTTACCTCAAACAGCTGATCGAAGATTCGTTGCGGAGGAAGAGACGTCGCAGAAGAACGTTGCAGGAAGGGAACATCGGCGTCGTGGAACACGGCGTCGCGTCGTCGATTTCCGGGTTCAGCGTTCTTCGCGTTCTTCGTGAAGAAGGATAAAGGCTCAAGAACCTCTGACAAAACCTCTCAACGAGTAATCCTCCAAAAGACTTGTTGGTCTTATTTTATTAATACGCCAACAAACGAAAAAGGTAAGTAACGACCCATTAATCCGTAGAATTAATTCAACAAAAGAAACTGCCCATTTAATTCACAAAATAAACCACCAAATTAAATGGTGCGTTAAGAATTTAAGAAAACGCATCAGTTGACTTTCATAATGACGGGTTTTCGCGGGTGCGTTACTTAGCAGAAAAGAAATGGCGGGGCTCGTGCGGGCCCCACCTCACAAATATCCTACCAAGAGGGTAGGATATTTTTGGATAGTACCCTATCTGTTTCAACTTAGTTTAAGTGGCTTCCAAGTGGCTTCAAGTGGCTTAAGTGAAATAAAATAAAGTTTGTCGTAAAATTATTTTATTTCTTATTTTTAAGCCCGAAAATTAAAAACCACACCCGAGAAAACGCAACTCCGGAAGAGGCGTTTCTAAAAAAATACCGGCGCTGCGATTTTATCGGTGCCCTCAGAATTCGATTCTGGGCACCGGTTCAAAAGTTAGAAAAACCCGCTCGTCCGTTCACTGAACGTACCTGAGCCAAACTTCGGAAAATGATTCCGGGCACACCGGGCCTCGGAATCAGGTGCCGTCAGAGACTGCGCTCTTGTAAAATTACAAAGAAAATTAAGAAAAAAAAAATTTCCTTGAAATTTACAGGTCTTTACATTACTCCCACCACAGGGCTTTACGTCCCCGTAAAGCTTCAACACAAACTAGGGAAACAAAGGCGGTACTGAGCACGCATCTGAGCCTCCCGCTCCCATGTGCTCCCTGGAGGTTCCCGTGCTGCCATCTGATGCACATTAGAGGAATCGATCATCCACGTAGGACCCTCTTCTGTCGATCCTAGATCTCCACTGGGACCTCCGCAAAAGTTGCTCCATCATCCAAGTCTAGCTCCCCATGGTCAATGATGTGCGTCGGGTCATGCACGTATCTCCTCAGCTGAGATACGTGAAAGACGTCGTGCACCCGGTGCAACTGAGGTGGTAGAGAAAGGCGATAAGCCACCTCGCCAATCCTGCTGAGGACATGGAAAGGTCCGATGAAGCATGGAGACAACTTGCCGCCTCGGCCAAATCTCCGTAATCCACGTCGAGGTGAGACACGCAAGAAGACATGGTCGCCATCCTCGAACTCTAGTGGCCTCCACCTCCTGTCAGCATAAGACTTTTTCCGGCTCTGAGCTGTCCTCATCCTCCCCTGGATGACCTGGACCATCTCAACCGTGGCCTGGACCATCTCCAGCCCCACAAGAGCTGCTAATATTTCTTCTTTGCCGATAAGATAAATCTGGTCCCATCCCCTGGATGAACCAAATTCTTTGCCTAATACAGTCAATCCCGACATGGATGATACTAATCCATACCAAGGATGACGTCGTAAGGCCTCGACGCTACTACCAAGAGATCCAACTGTTACTCTCGCCTCCAAGGGTTGAGTCACACTGTCGGCATCAGTGTGTGGTAACTGGGTCTCCTCCAGTAGATGTCTCACAAGTGAGGGTCAAGTCAACAGTCAAAACTGGAACCTCTTAGTAACAACACAAAAGAGGACAAGAATGAAAACATCACAAAGGTATGCATCTTTTATTATTGCAGCTCATAATACAAAGACACTACACAATAGCAACAAGGAACTAGAAGTACAAAGGACGTATCCACTAGTTCCGCTCCTGTCCATCTGCTCCCAGAGCTCCATGATCGAAGGCCTCGGATGCCTGAAGCTGAGCTCTCACATGTCCACCAACTCCCTACGGTCGGGGTGGACCTCCTGGTGGTGGTGGTGGAAACACCTCGAAGTGTCTCCCACCATCGGCTACTCGGCCAGCTCCCCTGCCTCGTCCGCCTGCACCCTGCGGACCACCGTGGCCGAACCTCTGTCTGGGAGGTCCCTCTACCGCCTGCTGCTCATCTGTAAGACGAGTCGGGCAGTCTCGAGCCATGTGACCTCGCCCACTGCATGCGTAGCAATGTTTGCCCCTCGTGTAGCTGGCTTTGCTTCGGGTGACCCACATAATCGAATCTTCATCCTGAGACTACCCATCTGATGGTCTAGACTGTTTGAACCTCTGCGTCACCTGTCTACTGCCAACTGCAGAAGACCCTAGTACGGGCCGTCCTGCGGAGGGCCCTGTCACTGGAGCCTGCTCGGCGAGAAAACTCTCCACTAGAAGGGCTCTCTCCAACACCTCTTCCTGTGTCGGAATGTTGAGGGAGACCATCGAAGCCCTGATCTCGTGCCTCAGTCCCTGCTCGAAGGTCCGGGCTCGGAAGAACGGGTCCCGTACCATATCTGTGGAGTAGTGCGAGAGATCAGTAAATCTCGCCGAGTACTGGGCCACTGTCAAGCTGCCCTGCCGCAGCTGAAGAAGCTCCTGTATGCGTACCGCACGGAGGGTGGCTGGGACGAACTCGGAGCGGATGATGCTCTCAAAGTCCGTCCAGAGGAGAGATGTCTCGTCGTGCACCTGGAGCATCAAGCTCCACCATCTGCCTGCTGCCGCGTGAAGGAGGCTCGCTGCGAGGATCACCATGAGGTCTGCTGGTGTCCTCACTAGCCTGAAAACTCGCACCACTGCCTCCAGCCAGTCCTGGGCTGCCTGGGGGTCCGTCTCCCCGCGGAACCTGGGCGGCCGCTGACGCTGGAACTCGTGCAGCGCGCTAAGGAGACGTGCATCGTTAGCGGCTGGGGCTGGTAGCATCGGTGGCTCGGCGGGTATAGGTACCGCCAGTGACTCAGCTGTCAAAGGGACCTGTACCGAGTCCTCAATGCTCGGTGGGCTCTCGCCACGCACATCGCTCAGAACCCTAGCTGGCTGACGTCGTCGGGCCATCCTGAAAAGGAAACAAGTGCGCCACGGTCAGAACAGTATACCTGGTGAGCTGACACAAGTAATCACAAAGAAAACTTGAACACACATGCAATCAATGTTTTCGTGCATTAAGTCGGAAATCAGAAGTCAGGGTCCTGGTGTACGGATACGTCGGCCGCCTCACCAACACTGGACTCCCTGGACTGATAACCACACCCAATACGCTAAACACTATTGCTTCACAAAGAAGAAAGATCAGAGTCTCCGGTAGAACCGACCACCTCTGATACCAATTTGTCACGACCCGTCCTTGGGTCCCAGTGACAGCACAACCACCCCGCCTTAACAAGTTCGTCGGGTCCTGGCCCACTAGGTACCACCAGTTGCCCCGCAGACATGTGGGGCCCACCCCAGGGTCCACCCACGTGCCCGAACGGGTCATCTGACTAATGATTATCCCCACAGGACAACACATGCCCTTTTTTCCTTACTCACACACACCCTGAGAAACTTCCCAGAGGGTCACTCATCCTGATTACTACTCCAGGCCAAGCACGCTTAACTGTGAAGTTCTAATCAGACAGGCTCCTGAAAAGGAAGGTGCACCTTGTTGACATGAGTCATATCATTTAGTCATTTAACCCTTTATCATTTGGGGATGTTACATGGATGCCTGAAAATTTGAGCAAGATCTAATCGTGCATTTACATTATCTTTTCTCTTTCCTGGTGTATCCAAAACTGTATGAAAAAAATTAACAAAATAGTTCTTCTTAATATGCATGACATCCAACATGTGGCAGACCATCAAATCAGACCAATATGGCAAATCCCAAAATATGCTACGTTTTAGCCAATTGTGTTCTTTCCCAAAACTAGAAATTTTCTGTTGGTTTATTGTGGGTCCAAATGTGATGGGAGGTAATGAATATACAACTGATTTTAACTCCGTACCTGATAGCATTTTTGGAGGTCCATCCCTTTCAACTGTGCCTTTTCTAAAATGAGATCTGTTTCTATGAAAAGGATGATCAGCTGGAAGAAATCTATGATGACAGTCAAAATAGCAAGGTTTTTTTTTCATGGACGAGCATAAATGCCTTGTTCTCTCCCATACAGTAAGGACATGATTTTGACCCATGTTTACTCCAGCCAGATAACATGCCATAAGCCAGGAATTCACTGATTTTCCACATCAATGATGCTCTTAGTATGAAATTCTGTTTCGCAGCAACATCATAAGTACTAACACCAGTACTCCACAGTATAATTAATTCATCAATCAATGGTTTCAAATAAACATCAATATTATTCTTCGGATGTCCTGGGATTATTAAGGTCAAAAAGATATAGGGCTCCTTCATCAACATCTATAGAGGTAAATTGTACAGAGTTAAAAGGACAGGCCAACATGAATACTGACTACCATAAGATCCGAATGGACAGAAACCATCAGTGGAAAGACCCATTCACACATTTTGGGCTTCTAAAGCAAAGGATGGATGCACTCTATCAAAATGTTTCCATGAATCACCATCGGCCATATGATTCAAGCTTTTACCAATTGAAATATTCGTTTTGTGCCACGACATCATTGTCGCTGTATTCTTAGACATGAATAAACGCTGAAGTTTGGATGTAAGAGGAAAATATCTCAACTGTTTTATAGGAATCAATCTAGACTTCCCATGTTGAGCTTCTTTATACCTCGATTTCCCACAAGTGGGACAACTATCCAACAACTCATTTTCCCTAGAATATAAAATGCAATCATTTGAACATGCATGAATATTCTGACAACTAAGTCCTAAATTCCGAACCATCCTTTTACTCTCATAGTAATTTACAGGAAAAACATTTCCTTCGGGTAACAGTGTTTTAACCAAAGAAAATATTTGATCAAAACACGTGTTTGACATTCCATTATCTGATTTGATAGCCATAAATTTTGCAACTGCTTCTAATTTTCTTATCTTGCAACCAGGATATAACACATCCTTAGCAGACCTCAACAACTCATAAAATTCAGAGTGTGCCAACTCATGAGTTGAATCAATATCATCTTGAGTTTCTGTATGTTGAATAGATGGACCTGTAACATCATGTACTAAATTTTGAAACCAGGATGGATCTGGAATCAAGTTAGTATCACCTTCTGTAGAAATGTGTTCACCATGTTGATACCAAAAAACATAATCCGATTGAAAACCAAAACGCAAGATATGTCCCCCAACTTTGTCAAACGTGTCAAATGTTCTCAGTGCACATTTTTTACAAGGAAATTTTATTGTGCCTTCTGAAAAAAATTCTGGATTTGATGCCGCAAATGCTAAAAGATTCTCCACACCCTCTATATATATACTAGATTTATATCATAACCATTTGGATTTCTACATTGATTTATCCATATGCGGTCATCTAATAATGACTGTTGACGACCTCGTTGTTCCATATTTTCATATAAAATATAAAATCATTACTGGTTTTGAATAATTTGTTAGAAAAAACACTCAAGCAAGGATAATTATAGAGTTTACATCAAACACGACTGACACAAACTTTTTATTGGGATAGACCTAAAAATTGACCCTTTAAGAATTGAACATGTTAAAAATAAAGCAAAACCTATTACAAATATTGATAATTTTAATATTTTATAAATTTTTTATTATATTAATAATACTAATATTATTTTTTCATAAATATTAATTATATAATAATAACATTATTACATTATTAGTATTTTTTATTATTAATGTTAAAATAATATAATTTTCTATATTATGTTACAATTATCCTTTCATCTGTGTGTTTAACATTCTGTCTCCACATGTAATATTTTCATTCACTTTCACCTCTCTATTGGTGAGTAGGTTAATAATTTTGAAAAAGAATGCAAACATTACATGTGGAGACATAAGTTTTCTTAAAACCAATACAGATATGAAAAGATAATTGAGAAAGATAATGATCACGCTAGTTTTTTCCAATTAGCTAATTATTACTAATTATTCCTAATTATTGGTAATTATTCCGTGTTATTGGTAATTATTCCTAATTATTGGTAATTATTCCTAATTATTGGTAATTATTCCTAATTATTGGTAATTATTCTTAATGATTGGTAATGATTGGTAATTATTGGTAATTATTGGTAATTATTGGTAATTATTCCTAATTATTGGTAATTATTTCTAATTATTGGTAATTATTGCTAATTATTACTAATTATTGCTAATTATTTCTAATTATTGCTAATTATTGCTAATTATTGCTAATTATTTCTAATTATTGCTAATTATTACTAATTATTGCTAATTATTGCTAATTATTGGTAAATATTCCTAATTATTGCTAATTATTTCTAATTATTGGTAATTATTCCTAATTATTGCTAATTAGTGGTAATTATTGCTAATTAGTGGCAATTATTGCAAATTAGTGGTAATTAGTGGTAATTATTGCTAATTAGTGGTAATTATTGCTAATTATTGCTAATTAGTGGTAATTATTACTAATTATTGGTAATTATTGGTAATTATTGGTAATTATTGGTAATTATTGGTAATTATTGGTAATTATTGGTAATTATTCATAATTATTGGTAATTATTCCTAATTATTGGTAATTATTCCTAATTATTGGTAATTATTCCTAATTATTAGTAATTATTCCTAATTATTGGTAATTATTCCTAATTATTGGTAATTATTCCTAATTATTGGAAATTATTGGCAATTATAGGCAATTATTGGGAATTATTGGCAATTATTGGCAATTATTGGCAATTATTGGCAATTATTGGCAATTATTGGTAATTATTGGTAATTATTGGTAATTATTGGTAATTATCGGTAATTATTGGTAATTATTGGTAATTATTACTAATTATTACTAATTATTGTTACTTATTCCTAATTATTGGTAATTATTCCTAATTATTGGTAATTATTCCTAATTATTGGTAATTATTCCTAATTATTGGTAAATATTGACAATTATTGGAAATTATTGGTAAATATTGGTAAATATTGGTAAATATTGGAAAATATTGGTAATTATTGGTAATTATTGGTAATTATTACTGATTATTACTAATTATTGGTAATTATTACTAATTATTGGTAATTATTGGTAATTATTGGTAATTATTACTAATTATTGGTAATTATTAGTAATTATTGGTAATTATTACTAATTATTACTAATTATTACTAATTATTGTTGCTTATTACTAATTATTGTTAATTTTTTCTAATTATTACTATTTTTTTTGAATTATTCCCATTTTTTGTTAATTATTTCTAATTATTACAAATTATTACTGATTATTACTAATTATTGGAAAATTTTACTAATTATTACTAATTATTACAAATTATATTCATTAATTACTAATTGCATTCATTAATTACTAATTACATTCATTAGCTACTAATTACATTCATTAACTACTAATTACATTCATTAATTACTAATTACTATCTTTAATTAAAATTAAAGTTATTAATTACTAATTACAGTCACTTAATTATTAAATATTGTTAATTACTAATAATTAAATCTAAAAAATCAAATTTAATACAACTTTAATACAACATAATTATATCTAATAAGAAATAATAAAAACTAATGTAAAAATATAAAACAAAAACATTAAATAAATATTAAATTAAAATTCAGATAAAAACCTTAAACTGGTTTTCGAGCTTTCGATTTGTTGTACTTGTAGGATGATCCCCGCAACCTCCTTGAAATCGGCTTGCAAAACAAAATTCACTCAACTCATATAAACTAGTAAGAAGTAGTTCAGATTCAGAAAACTTGTCAAGGCTGGCTGTATTTATAGGTTAGATTATTTTCGACGGGGTTTATTGCGACGGGAATACCGTCGCAATTGGTATTATTTGCGATGGGACCATCGCAAATAACCCCAGCCGCATTTATTATGGGTGGCAATTAAAGGGATTATTTACGACGGGCCCCGTCGCAAATAACCCCTGCCGCAAGGTTATTTGCGACGGGAAGCCGATCCCGTCGCAAATAACATGTTATCGCCGCCGGTTATTTGCGACGGGTAGGGGATCCCATCGCAAATATCTTTCACGCAATTTGGCGCGCAAGTCGCGCCAAACCATTTGCGACGGGTGAGAATATCCCGTCGCAAATAACTTCTTATTTGCGACGTGACATATTCCCGTCGCAAATAACCCGTCGCTAATACCACTTTTTCCCGTAGTGTTAGTTTTGATTTCATCTATGTCAACATCCTTTGATGGATTTTAAGCTTATAAGAAGTTGATTTATTACAATTAAAAACTTCCATATTGTATTGAAGGTTTTGTGATATGTTTGACTGTGGATGTGTTATTTTTATACCATTCATGGTTTATGAAGAAATTATTGACATTTCGTATGCTAGTTTTAATACGATTGTTTTTGTTATGTTTAAACCTGTTCATATGAGGGATGCATTGGACTTAATAAGTGACGGGTGGAGCCCGCTATAGCTCCTCGATGCATCGGTAGGTCTCATGAGACAAACTAGTGTCTTGGCATAAGGCCTTGACAAAATCTTATTTGTTGTCTTGGCACAAGGCCTTGACTATGTGGTTATGATAGTTTGGCATTATGCATTCCATCAGTATGAAAGTGGTTATTGATATTGAATGTGATTATTCAACTAGTAGAATATCCATGTGAATAAGTAAATGACATTATTTCATTTTTTCTTTGCCATATTATGTTGGAGTTCAAGTTTAAAAGGCTTTTGTTTTAGTTATACATTGCCTTAAATGCTTATGTTTATTTATGAAAGTTTCCACTATATTGTTATCCTTACTGAGCATCTGAGCTCACCTCTTTCTATGTTTTATTTTTCCCAGGATGTGAAGAAATATTTTATGACTGACCTGCAGGGATAGTATGAAGGGGATATGAGTGTGGACTATGGAGACTATGTTATTGTAGTTTTTCACTTTATGATGTAATGTAACATTTATGAATGTATCTAGTGTTTCCAAGGCTACTAAACTAATCGGTCTTTCGAGACTTGATCTTTTGTGATGATGCCAATGTTACGTTATAATGCACCGACTCTAGGTAACTGGGGTCGGGGCGTTACACCAACAATATCCACCTTTGTATTTTGTTGTCAATACCTTAAAGTTCTCCTCAAATTAATGAGTCAATATCAAAATGAGAATATTCTCCCCCCCTTACTTATTTCTCTCTCCCAAACATTCATTTCACTTTTCTCCCCCTTATTGACAAGAAATACAAAGTTCATGGGAAAAGGGTATCAATCCATAATTGAGAAATGTTCCATAAATTATTTTACTCTAAGTCTATTTAAGTAATGTTCGATGTAGAAAATAAGAGGATTTGATTTAGACAACAAAGCTGTCCATTACCCACCGATAATGATACCTCATGATATGAGAACTCATGTAATTTGTCTTCAAGAGTTTTCCACTTTCATTCCAGACTGATTAAATTGAATGTGATAAGGAATAATCAACATGAAACTCCTACACTCACTTCAACAAATAGATAAAAAACATTCAAGTACAATTGGTAGGATAAGTGGCAATGGGGCACTTCCATTCTTCTTATGTCACTAATTAATTCAGTTACTCCCCCTTTTTAAAATGATCTTCATTATGAGTAACCAAGTATGAGATATTGAGAAATAACATACCTTTTCCAATGATGTGTTATTCAAGCGATTTCTAGAGTAATTGAATTGAATACCAACTGAAGTCGATACTGATTGAAATAATTGTAGGTTCCGGGCACAGCGGAAGCACGTTGGTGGGTTAGCCCAACTTTAATTTTAGAGTTAAACAATGTTCAATCCGAGATCCGTCACGATATAAAACACCGAATCTTCAGAATGGAACGAAGAACGAAAAAGAAAAGAAGATTCCTGGAACCATTGAGATAGGATCATCATATGTTGGTTATAATTAATTTAATTAATTCAAAAGAATTACCTCGTTGGAATTCTTTCTTCGTTGATGTCTCCGGTCACGATCCTGTGGTCCGTTGTTGCGTCGTAGAATCCAAGTATAGGATTCCTCTAGTAGTGATCCACACATGCTCCACGTATCTCTGGACGTCGCTGAAGGGATCTATGGGTGCTAGCGCGGAAGAACCTTTGCTTGCGATGTCCGCCTTCAACCACCATGATCCGGTGGAGGATCTCGCTCTCGTAACTTGAGGGCGTTCTTGGTGGGAAGGGAATTCTCTCTTGGCTTGAGAGTATTTCCAAATCCGTTGTGAACAATAATGGCTCTCGAAAAGTGTTGGGGTTGTGAGGATATTTATAATCGAGTTTTAGGTTAATAGAGTTATGACAATAAATAAACGCGTTACGCATTTTATTTATTTCATTAACTCTTATTGAAACCCCATGTTGAATTATTAATTCCTCGACATGCGCCCACGCCGATTATAATTAATATCACTTAATAAAACAATATTATATCCTCAAAATCCCGACTGAAAAACTACACGGCGTGTAATAATTAATACACGGCGTGTACTTGTTTTCCATAAAACTATACGACGTGTACTTTTATTTTCCATTTTTCTCCACCACATTTATTAGACCTTGAGTAATGGATATTTATTTCTTAAATAAATGCAACTGCATTACTTGCTAATAAATATATTATTTCACCCACAATATATTCTCTCGAATAACTAGTGTCAAAATAAATGCGATTATTCATCCTTAAATAATTATTAAACCATAGTCAGGAATAATATTTATTTAACTTGTTAAATTAATATTTAACTGAGATACATGGACACACTTAGTGTGTGACCCTCTAGGCCTCTTTCTCAGTGGCATTAGGCGGAGCCTGCCTAAAGTCCAAGGTTAGCGTCTAGCAACACGCTAAGGCACCTATAGAGAAAGAAGTTAATGCTGCAATGATGTGTCACCTCCTACGAATTCTTACCGTGTAATATAATCTCTTTGTCTCGATGTCTCTAATCAAGCGGGTTGCATGCTAGTGCCATCAACCCATGTGCTCGATTATTATTTCGTTGACTTCCCAGAATTGAACTCACCCATACCTTACCATGGACATGGATTTATTTAGGCTATATCAATTCCATCAAAGGGCCTGAGATATCTACTTCTGTTATGGAACAGAAGGGACAAATCCTTTCTCGCATTATCTATTAATGTAGTATTACTCGTAATGCACCCAACGTATCCTACCTCACTACGAACAGTGTGTCGTCATAGTTTTCGTCAATACATCTAAGTGCGCAAGTTGTAATACCCATTAATAATAATCTTAAAGTCTAAGGACCATTACACACGTCCGCAGATAAGAACATCCAATGAAACTATGAAATGTGGATTTCCTACTAGCGGGTCTCGTTCTCATAATATCCTCCTGGATATTACCAAGGGCGCACATCATGAGAAGGTGCCTCAAAGTTTTATGAGTCCTCACCCCTAATGACTTGTATTATTTGTGTCCCTCAAATAATATCATCCGGACATAGAACATATATTAAAGAACAGTGTTATGGAACTTTTGGGTTCTCATCATAGCAGGGATCCTCTATGACCCTTTAATGCAACAGCTGTCCTTAGGACATTATCATATGCATTGTCATGCAGAAGAACAATCAAGATGTGATAAGGCTTTTATTAATGAATAAAGTACAGATTAGTTGGTTCTAGACCACCAACTCTAACAGACTCCCACTTGGACTAGAGCCAACTGATAACAACCTTTAACCCGCTAGCTCTCACATGATATTCATGCTTCTACTGAGATAGACCTTTAGTCATGGGGTCTACCATGTTCTCTTCCGTGGACACTCTGCTCACTGCAACTTCATCCCAATGATGGAAATCCCTCAATAGGTGATACTTCCGGAGTATGTGCTTTGTCCGTTGATGTGACCTTGGTTCTTTTGCAAGATCCACCGCTGCAGTATTATCACAATACAATGTAATGGGATCTTTATTGCTAGGTACCACATAAAGCTCCTGTACAAAGTTTCGAATCCAGATGGCTTCCTTTACTGCATCAGAAGCCACTATATATTCGGACTCCACTGTAGAATCGACGACAACTAGCTGCTTTGAACTCTTCCAGCTCACAACTCCTCCATTGAGGCAAAAAACATATCCAGATTACGACTTCAAATCATTCTAATCTTTCTGAAAACCAGCATTAGCAAACCCTCTGATGACAAGATCCTCATCTCCTCCATACACCAGGAACATATCCTTAGTTCTTCTCAGATAATTAAGGATAGTCTTAACAGAAGTCCAATGCTGTTCTCCTGGATCTGCTTGATATGTTACTACCATGCTCAGTGCATAGGCAATATCAAGCCTGGTACATAACATGGCATACATGATGGATCCTATAGCCAAAGCGTATGGGATCTTACTCATTTTATCTTTATATTATTGTGTTTGAGGACACATTTTCTTAGAAAGATGTATGCCATGTGTAATTGGAACCAATCCCCTCTTGGATTGTTCCATACTAAATCTCTTTAGTATCTGGTCAATGTATGTACCCTGACTTAGTCCAAGCAGCCTCTTGGATCTATCACGAATGATCTTGATCCCTAGAATGTAGGCTGCTTCACCTAAATCTTTCATGGAGAAGCACTTGTTCAACCAGTCCTTAACTGACTATAAGGCTGGTATGTCGTTTCCAATAAGCAATATTTCATCAATATATACTACTAGGATAACGACCGCATTCCCATTAAACTGCTTATAAACACATGGCTCACATTCGTTCTTAATTAAACCAAATTCCGTTATGGCTTCATCAAATCGAATGTTCCATGACCTGGATGATTACTTCAATCCATAAATGGATTTCTGAAACTTGCAAACCCGTTTGGATTCACCTGGTGTCACAAACCCTTCTGGTTGTGTCATATAGACATCTTTCTGAAGGTTCCCATTAAGGAATGCTGTTTTGACATCCATTTTCCAAATCTCATAGTCATGGTAAGCTGTTATGGAAAGTATGATTCTTATGGATTTAAACATGGCAACTAGCGAGAAGGTTTCATCATAGTCAATTCCTTGACGTTGTCTGAATCCTTTAGCCACTATCCTTACTTTATAGGTGCTAAATTGAACTTTCATGTCCAGTTTTCTCTTGAATACCCATTTGCATCCAACAGGCTTTACATCAACTGGCTCATCGACCAGAACCCAGACTTGGTTCTGATACATGGAATCCATCTCAAAATTCATAACTTCTATCCATCTTGAAGCTTCTGAGCTTTCTACTACTTCCTTATAGGAGAGAGGTTCATCATTGTCCAACAATAATGATTCACCATCCTCTATGACTAGGAAACTAAATCTCTCTGGTTCCCTTACCTCTCTTGAGCTCCTACACAATACTTGTGTTTCTGTAACCTCTTCCATGGGGACCTGTGGAACTTGTTCCTGTACCAACTCCTGTGTATCTTGAGCATCAACTTCGTTAAAGTCAATCTTGCTCCCACTATCCTTTTTGAGGATGTGCTCCCTCTCAAGAAAGACGGCTTGTCTGGCAACAATCACTTTCTTATCCTGGGGTATATATAGGTAATATCCTTTCATTTCCTTAGGATATTCTATAAAGATACACTTCGTGCCCCAGGGTTCTAGTTTTTTTTCCTGATAAGGCCTTAACAAACGCCTCGCATCCCCATACACGTGTATGCAACAAAATGGGTTTATTTTCATTCCATAACTCAGAGGGAATTCCATTTTCTGCCTTAGTTGGTACTCAGTTTAATGTGTATGTTGCAGTTTGTAATGCATATCCCCTAAAGGATAATGGAATATCCGCATGAATCATCATCGACCTCACCATGTCCAACAAGGTGCGGTTCCTCCTTTCACTAACACCGTTCCACTGTGGTGTATAAGGAGGAGTGAGCTGAGATAGAATCCCAGACTCCCGTAGAAGATCGATGAACTCTTGGTTCAGATATTCTCCACCTCGATCCGATCGAAGTTTCTTTATCTTCTTACCAAGATGATTCTCTAATTCATTCTTGAATTCCTTAAAATTTTTAAGGCTTATGACTTATACCACATTAAGTAGACAAATCTGTATCTACTCAAATCATCAGTAAAAGTAATGAAGTAAGAATATCCACCTCTATATTCTACTGGAAATGGTCCACATACATCCGTGTGTACCAATCCTAGAAGCTCTGTGGCCCTTTCACCCTGTCCACCGAAAGGCGGCTTGGTCATTTTACCTTGTAAACAAGCATGACATCTATCATGTGGTTTTAGCTCAGTAAAGTCTAAATATCCATCTTGACAGAGCTTTGGCAAGTGCTTCTCATTTACATGACCGAGACGGTGACGCCATAACTGGGTGATGTATGAGTCATGTGAGTTTGTTTCATTATCAATTGCCAACACTTGGTTTTTGTAATTTAATACATACAAACCATTATTTAAATGTTCCATACCATAACATACGTTTTTTTATAAAAGAGAAAACCCTTATTTCCAAACTTGAAAAAAATCCATCCATATCCAAACAAGATACATAAATTATGTTCTTGGTAACACTAGGCACAAAATAACAGTTTTGTAAAACCAAAATCATGCCAGTTGGCAATAAGAGGTGATTGTCTCCAATAGCCAACGCAGCCAGCCTTGCGCCATTGGCAGCTCGAAGATCCACCTATCCTCTATAGATCTTTCTAAATCTACTTGGTTTCTACATTTGAATACATATGTGAGACCCACAAGCTGTATCTAATACCCAATGTGTAGAAATATAAATATTGCACTCAATAACAAACACACCTTTAGCATTTCCACACTTCTGGGTGCGTTCCTCTTCCAGTGGCCCTACTTGACACATGCAAAACACACTGCCTCCCATTCCTTTCCCTGCATCTGGATCTTCCCCTTCTTGGAGGGACGGTGCTCGGGGGCTTCAAACCATTTATAAGTCTTTGGCCCCTTTGCCTTGTCCTTCCTTTTCTTGTTCACCATAAGGACCGTGAGTTTGTCACGCCCCATGTCCTTATCTACCCGGCGAATCAAGGTCAGAAGCTCTGATAGACTCTTCTCATTGCCACTCATATTATAGTTGACAATAAAGCCAGATAAGGTCTTGGGAAGTGATGATAAGATGAGATCTGTATGTAACTCATCTGGGAATTTAATCCCTAAGATGTCCAAGCGTTCAATATAGACAATAATCTTGAATACATGAGGTCCAGCTGGCGCAGACTCTACAATCTTATTTGTAAACAAAGCATTGGAGATCTCATACCTCTCATGTCTCACCTTCTCTTGGTAGAGATCCTTAAGGTGAGACATCATGCTATACGCGTCTATGTTTTTATGTTGCTTCAAGAGCTCATTAGACATGGAAAATAGCATAAAACACTGGAAATATGTGGCATCATCCATGTGTTTCATATATAGAGATAATTCCTCATTACTGGCCTCTTTCCCAGGCACAACTGGAATAGGATCTTCCAGCACATACAAATTCCTTTCATGGTGAAGGATGACGCGTAAACGCCTCTGCCACTCTTGGAAATTGGTGCCAGTGAGAAGGTTTTCCTTCTCGAGTATGGTTCACAATGATATGTTTGAATTTCATTTTCTTGTCTTTTCTACAAATTAATATGAGCAAAGGTTTAGTACTTTATTACAAAACAGAGACAAATAAATAAATTCATACTTATTAGTCTCCCACTATTTTATCGAAATCCAATAGCCCTCACCATTGATTTCAGAATATTCTGTTGCCTGAATATTCTAGTGGCAAGGATCCATATTTCCCTTCTCATTACCCCAACTAGGGTTGGTCAAGAAACTTTAAGGGTTTTAGGTAGGAATTCCAATTGCCAACTGTATTAACTCGCAGCTCCTTGATCCGCTGAGTGGACTCCCCAATCCTGAAATCCTTTTATTTTGGATTTCCTCAACCTTTGCCTCTTGGTCACACCAAGTCCGGCTGTGGAAGTCAACCCTTGATGCGAACCAAGTCAATTCAACCCAAAACCTTGAATTATAATTCCCCGATAATTGAAAGAACCCCAACTAGGGTTGTTCAAGCACTTTGAACTATGGTTCGATTCTAACCAAGATTATGGAAGGCTATATTGACTCAATATTTCTTTTTAGGGATTTTATCCTTATACGTAAATTTCCATTTTATTATCTTTGATTACATGCTTGTTAATATTAAGTGGGATATACTTAAGTGATTAACCATGTATAAGATAATATTTACGTATAAGATGGTTTTTATTTTAGTTCCATCTTGCATGCTCATTTAATTCATTAATTGTGTGATCGTGACAACACACCCACAATAAATAAACCATGCAACTGACAAAAATAAAATAAATTGTATGATCATGAGCTTTTTCTATTGGTTAGTTTATCTAGCGGTTGATAAACTAACCCAAGACCTAGGGGAGGAACACCTTGAACCTTTCTTGTTCGTGTTTACAGCTTTCCACCTATCCACCTTTGTATCTCCTTGGATTGGTTTCACCTTGGCTCCTAACTTGAGCTGCCTCCACTAGCTTGGGATCTCCATCCATTATATATGCATTTATCTCACATACAGGTGAGGGGTAAAAGGGGTTTTTACATAAAAGAATACCTCGAAATGCAGGCCCTACATATTAATGAGGAGATGGCTCACAGGCCAACAAATTTAATTTAAATAAATAAATTAAAATAAACCATTCACATACAAAGGTCTCGGTCTATCTCATGATCATCCATACATGCAACAATATTTACGCATAAATAAAACTATCATTCAATTCTTTAATAGTTCTTGTTTAAGATAAATCACGCTCGAATTAATTAATTATCATTAATTAATCAATACTTTTATCTTAAACCCTTTTCTGAACTTCCTTGAGATTCTCATCCATCATAATTTTAAACAAATAAATTCATTTAAAATTATCCTTGTACGTAACTTGTACCTTGGAGGAAACCCGGTGAATTCCCGTTCATTACACATATGTTAAATTAAAAACATATATATAAAACAACTATCACATGTTGTGCCTCAGCTTTATGCCTACACCATGGTACACGTCTCAAGGGTTTGTATAATATAATAATAAATTTTAATAAACCTATGTAATTTTTGTGAGTACACGACGTGTAGTTCCGACTACACGACGTGTACTTTTCTTCACCATCCATCCGAAGTACACGCCTGGGGACAAGGCATGTTAGTGTACTTCTGAAATTTTCAGAGTACACGGCCTGTTCTGTGGGACACACGCCGTGTAGTTTCCGCGTTACACGGTTTCCAGCCGAGCAAGCCGTGTATGGGGCACACGGCCCAACCCTAACCCGAAGGGACTACACGCCGTGTTCATTGGACCACACGACATGTAATCCGAAAACCTTGTGCCACCTATTTCTGGTCAACACACGATGTCTTAAATTCTTAGAAAGAATCCAATACACGGCCTGATTTGGCGGATTAGTCAATGAATTGAACCTAGACTACACGACACATACTTCCGAATACACACCGTGTATTCTGGTGTTGTATGTCCAGAAACGTTTGGCTTCTCCAGATGAGTTCCTCTATTTTATTTTAATCAAAATTAAAAGAAAAATTTGTTTCTGTGAGGTGAACGAGAAACGAGGGAGGAGGAACAGATCTCGAGATTTAGATTTCCAGAACGATTAAACATGAATTGATATAACTAAATTATTAAATGCATAAATCACCAAAGAAAAACTAAATAATTATAATCAACGATATGACCCCTCTGATTCCACTTGTAGGTTCCGGGCGCAGCGGAAGCGCATTGGTGGGTTAGCCCAACTTTAATTTTAGCATTAAACAACGTTCAATCTGAGATCCGTCATGATATAAAACGCCAGATCTTAGGAATGGAACGAAGAACGAAAAAGAAAAGAAGAGTCCTAGAACCATTGAGATAGGATCATCATATGTTGGTTATAATTAATTTAATTAATTCACAAGAATTACCTCGGTGGAATTATTTCTTCATCGATGTCTCCGGTCACAATCCTGTGATCCATTGTTACGTCATAGAATCCAAGTATAGGATTCCTCTAGAGGTAATCCACACGTGCTCCACGTATCTCTGGACGTCGCCGAAGGGATTTCTGGGTGCTAGCGCGGAAGAACCTTCGCTTGCGATGTCCGCCTTCGACCGCCTTGATCTGGTGGAGGATCTTGCTATCGTAACTTGAGGGTGTTCTTGGTGGAAAGGGAATTCTCTCTTGGCTTGAGAGTATTTCCAAATCTGTTGTGCACAATAATGGCTCAGGAAAAGTGTTGGGGTTGTGAGGATATTTATAATCGGGTTTGAGGTTAATAGAGTTATGAGAATAAATAAACGCATTACACATTTTATTTATTTCATTAACTATTATTGAAACCCCATGTCGAATTATTAATTCCTTGACATGCACCCATGATAATTATAATTAATATCACTTAATAAAACAATATTATATCCTCAAAATCCTGAATGGAAAACTACACAGTGTGTAATAATTAATACACGGCGTGTACTTATTTTCCATAAAACTATACAGCATGTATATTTAATATACACAGCGTGTACTTTTATTTTCCATTTTTCTCCACCACATTTATTAGACCTTGAGTAATGGATATTTATTTCTTAAATAAATGCAACTGCATTACTCGCTAATAAATATATTATTTCTCCCACAATATATTCTCTCGAATAACTAGTGTCGAAATAAATGTGATCAAGCATCCTTAAATAATTATTAAACCATAGTCAGGAATAATATTTATTTAACTTGTTAAATTAATATTTAACTGAGATACATGGACACACTTAGTGTGTGACCCTCTAGGCCTCTTTCTCAGTGGCATTAGGCGGAGCCTTCCTAAAGTCCAAGGTTAGCGTCTATCAACACGCCAAGGCACCCATAGAGAAATAATTTAATGCCACAATGACGTGTCACCTCCTACGAATGCTTACCGTGTAATATAATACCTTTGTCTTGATATCTCTAATCAAGCAGGTTTCATGCTAGTTCCATCAACCCATGTGCTCGATTATTCTTTCTTTGACTTCCCAGAATTGAACTCGCCCATACCTTACCATGGCCATGGATTTATTTAGGCTATATCAATTCCATCAAAGGGCCTGAGATATCTACTTCCGTTATGGAACAGAAGGGAAAAATCCTTTCTCACATTATCTATTAATGCAGTATTACTCGTGACACACCCAACGTATCCTACCTCACTGTGAATAGTGTGTCATCATAGTTTTCATCAATACATCTAAGTGCACAAGTTATAATACCCATTAATAATAATCTTAAAGTCTAAGGACCAATACAAACGTCCGCAGATAGGAACATCCAATGACACTATGAAATTTTGATTTCCTACTAGAGGGTCTCATTCTAATAATATCCTCCTTGATATTACCAAGGGCGCACACCATGAGAAGGTGCCTCAAAGTTTTATGAGTCCTCACCCCTAATGACCTGTATTATTTGTGTCCCTCAAATAATATCATCCGGCCATAGAACATATATTCAAGAACAGTGTTATGGCACTTCTAGGTTTTCATCATAGCAGGGATTCGCTATGACCCTTTAATGCAACAGTTGTCCTTAGAACATTATCACATGCATTGTCATGCAGAAGAATAATCAGATGTTATAAGGATTTTATTAATGAATAAAGTACAAAGTAGTTGGTTCTAGACCACCAACTCCAACAATAATAACTATGGAAGCTTCTTTATTTGTCTCCCCCTCGAGGGAAACAATCCTCATGATCTTCATCAAGGGTGATACTTCATCATTTTAATATTTTAATATCAATTGAATAATCTTATAAGGATGGAAACTTCTTCAGCTTAGCTTTCAAGAGTTGACAACATTCACTACTTCCTAGGTTTCCCCCCTGAGAGCATTCTTCACCTTCAATTCCCTGTATTATCAGCACAAATATAATACAAAAATGATTAAGGGAATAAGGTGGTTCCTTCTTTCCTCTTCAGTGTGAATAGGAAGGCTGAGATGGTTTTCTCAACCAAGATGCTCTATCTGCTCTAGTCTTCATGCTCACACATCTAAACATCTTTTTTGATATATGCTGATGTGACATAGATCTCTTCACATTCTCTTTTGCTTTTCGTGGAGAGTTATTCTTCTTAATGGCCATCATGAATGATACATTCTTACTTATTTTAAGGAATGATTATTGATCTGGTATTAAGGTTAGACAACCTTTTTCAATGTGACCATATTTCATACATCTCTCACATTAAACTTATTTAACACATGCGTTTCCTTTGGTTTTAACACTCTCATGCACTTTATCTTCATCACATGAAAGTTTTCCTTTTCCTTTAGCACCAGCCTTGTTTTTTTCATCTTTAAGTTTCCTCATTCTTTCTAAATATTTGGGCTAGATGACCAAAATGTCATTTTGAACTGTTGTAGCAGGTTTGGATCTTTGACACAGGTTCATATGAGTTTTATCCCTCTTAGTTGCTCTTTTGGATGAATTTCCCTTAAATTTCATGGATCTAAAATCCAAGGTCTTCTCAGCTTCCATACTTGAGATCTTCTTGGGGAAATTTGTATTCAAAATATTCTTATGTCTTCTTCCCAAGGTAGTTTCTTTGTACTTAGTTGGCATTAGTGGTCTTATTTTTTTTATCAATGATGAATGCATGCTGAGATGGGAATGTACCAACCTTGTGACCATTGCCATTGCATACATCACATATGTTATCAAGCATTCCAAATATATTTGCAGTAAATAGATGCTTATAGACCTATGGATGTTGCTTCTTATTATCTGGATTTCTTCCCCATGAGGTAGGTTTCCTTTGTGATTTTACATTATAAAGATTATACCAACAGTTTATTACACAATGCCCAATTTTTTTACAGCACAAACATTGACCCACAAATCTTAATTTCTTTGTATTATGTTGCTGGGCTATATTCTTGAATTGTTGTGCTCTTTGTGGAGAACCACCTTCCACATTCTTCTTCCTACTCACCCTAGACATGGTGATAGGTAACTCCTCACCTTTCCTCATCCATACTTGTTTTGAATTTATCTTCTAGCCTGCACTGCTTGTGGAAACATATTTAGAAACATGAGTACAAGATGGTTTGGATGGTGCCTTATTCTTCTCATCTACTTGTGATAGATCAATGAGTGAATCCATGATCTTCTTATCACATGTTGGAGGTATTTTGATAGTATAATCCTCTAGTGATAATTGAGTAGAAACATACACTGTTTCTTGAGATATATCATCTAGATTTGTCATAATCATCTTGTCACATGTTGAAGTTCTTTCAGCTTTAGAATCCTCCAGTAGACACTGAGTACCAGTGGAGACTATTTCTTTATTTTTTAAAGGTTCAATATGTTTCTTCTCAATATTGGTTAACTGATCTTCCAATTTTAGACTTTCCATATTGAGGATGATCTTCCAATCTTCAATCATGATAATCTTCTCTTCATAAGTCTTATTCAATATTTAAACTTCGTCTTCATGCATCTTAACTTTGTTTTCTAACAAAGAGTCAAGTTCCTTGAATTTATTGGAATTTTATTCCAAATATAAACTCTTGACTTCAGTTCCATTATTCAGCTCAGCTTCAAGTGCATAGATCATTTCTTCCAGAGTCTTATTGAATCCTTCTTTCTTTTCAAAGGACTCAATATGTCTGGAGTGCTTATAACATTATAAATTTTTTCCTACTAAGACCTTTTCTATATTGTCATATTCTCTTTCTAGCCGGGTGATCTCAACCTACATGCATTGAAATATTCTACAAAAAACAACAAATCTTTCTTTAGGAATATCATGCAGATAGGTTATAAATTTCTCCTAATCACTTGCAAGCTCATGTAAGGTAAAAATTTGATCAATATCACCACTTATGTTGGAATCCATATGTTTGGTGGAAACTTGATCCACCTTCTCTTTAATTTACAAGCCTGATATTTCTTTATTATTAGAAAGACATGGAGAACCAGAAACATCATCTTATTTATAAATAAGTTACTTCTTCAATTGTCTCTTCTCTTTATTTTTCCTATTTGTTATGGTCTTGCTGGATATAGACTTTTTCTCAAGAATAAATGAATCATTATCAACACTGAACTTCATTATTGAATCAAGAAAGAAAAACTCAAATCCTATTATAAATAGAATTAATTTAGAGTATCCAACATATGAAAATCTTTGTCCTATGATACCAATTGAAGGACCCTAGATCACCCTGAGGGGGGGGGGGGGTGAATCAGGGTGTTAACATTTTCTATTCTTTACTATATCTTGTTCCCGTGTTGGTAGGAACTTGTTTAAATCTGTATGATGAATATGTGTAGTAATTAAAACATTCACATGAAAAAAGACAACACATCACTTTTACTTGGTTCACCACTAAGGTCTATATTCAAGGAGCATACGTCGATGGGTTTCCGGTCGTACCTAATTACACTGATTTTCACTAGCAGTGGATTACAAAGATTTGGGCACAATCACTCTGTCCCAGGCACACTGCCTAAAGGTTCAGGGATAGCTCATAGCCTCCCTTGTATCACTTCTGTAGACTCCCCCTAGATCACTTCCTTAGAGAGGTCTTCACTCAGTTTATCGACTTGAAGGTCGCTTCAACAGATTGGCATGGAAGTCTTGGTATCTATTCAGCATGAGACACTGCTTGCACTGAAGTCCCAAATTGATGCTCTTTTATATTCGGTTTTCTCCTTTAGTGAAATTACGGAATTCACTAAAACTTCTTCTTCTTATCGCTAGAATCTCATACTTCCTTTATGATGTTTCTGCTTCTAAAAACTGTCCCTAATTCTGTAGACTATCTCTGATTTGCATATCTCACCTTCTCCGTGTACTACGCCTACTATGCATACCGCACCTACTCCATGTACCGCGCCTGCTCTGCGTACTGTGCCTTATTTGCACACCACGCCTGCTCCGCGCACCGCGCCTGCTCCTCACACCGCACCTTCTCGTCGCACCATGCCTGCTCCGTGCACCGCGCCTGCTCCGTGCACCGCGCCTGCTCCGCGCACTGCGCCTGCTCCGCGCACCGCGCCTGCTCCGCGCACCGCGCCTGCTCCGCACACCGTGCCTGCTCCATGCACCACACTTTCTCTGTGCACCGCACCTGCTCCACACACCATCTCCACATACCACCTCCACATACTACCTCTGCGTACTTCTTCTATGTACCGCCTCTACGCACCACCTTTTCATACTACCTTCATGTACCGCCTTGGCGTACCGCCTCTATATACCACCTTGGTGTATCATTTCTTCCATCCACGAACTACTTCTTCAAATTCTGCGAATTATTTCATCCCTCTCAAACCACTTTTTTCATATGAAAAATCTCTTCCATGGACCGATCCTTCCAATTTTGCAAACCATTTCATCTTTTTCATACCACTTCGTCCTACGTAGAATCTCTCCCGCATACCACTTTTGGACTTAGCCAAGTTCTTCCACAACGATGATATTTTCTTATCAAATTTGCTCTGTCTTAATGATGGGAATATAACTCCTTATATAGACAAATAACTCTACAAATTTTTCTAATCCGTTTTACCCAAATTTTCAATGTGGGACAAACTTCATCACATACTGAACTTCATCCGCGTGCTATAAGCCTTCACTGCGTACTATAATCCTCAAAACTGCAAACCTTTATCATTTACCATTAACCTTCCATGTACCGTAATTCTATCGGTCCATGTACAACATATCTTCTACTAATGATGATCCATCCCGCGTACTGCAACCCTTCACCATGAACCGTCACTGCAAACCGTTTTCAATTCTGCGCACCGCTCCACGTACCATTTCTACTTCTGAGTATGTGGCCGCGAACCATTCCCGGAACATGGTACGTGGTCCATGATCTTAGGTACGCGGTTTTCTTCCTTTTCAGATTTCTTTCACCATTCCGTATATCGTTCACTCCTATGCATAAATACTTCCATTTCCAAAAACAAAAAACCCAATTTGGCGGTCCAAAAATTTGACAAACACTGGGAAATGACACCACTATAAATATTTGCTTTGGTAAGAACACCCATGATTCTTCACTATCATCGAGCTTCTTTAACAGTCCGAAGATTTCATCATGAACTCCTTCCACCATGATATATACTCTTTGAATGATCAATTTCAAAATCTTTAGATTATCCAAAGAAAGTACTGCAACTTCCCTATCTTCCAGCATCATCAGTCTTTCCATTCAACACTGAATATGACTGGTATTATCCTCTCATCTTTGTATGATCAGTCTTAAATATTCAAATCTCCAATTGATCCCTCATGTAATGATGCATGTCTCTTTAGTTAGGATCTTGCATGGTCTCTTTGAACAGTGAGATGTTGCATGATCACTTTATAACATCAAGTCCTTCAACACTCTTTGATATGGTTTCATTTTTGTAGACAATGTATCACCATTAATACATGTACTTTGAACTTAAGATCATTTCAAAAATCATATGAATTTATCACTCTATATAACTTGGGATTTCTTCATCATCTCCTTATTTATTTTTATCTTCATTGACAATTGTTGATAACAAATACAACCTTATACACAAAGTGGTCCCAACAAAGATCTCTCTCACCAAAAAAGAAGAATCTTTCCCCATCAGTGTGTAGGTATCTGACTTATCTGTGGTGATAATAAATCTGGGATTAGACCATGGAATGCCAATACATACCTAGTATGATGTCATAGGGTTTCATAGTGAAGACCAAAAGGTACCACATGAGCCTCTATCCTCTAAGTGATAGCACACACTATTGGCAGATGGATGATATAAAAGAAGCATTCCCCGTGGGAACCTCAAGAAGAATATATTGTACTAGTGTCTCAAATAGGAGCTCTATCTCTCACATCAAGAGTTGAAAGATAAAGGAATTATTGAAACCTATGTCTACTAATACTGAGGTAAGAGTATAATAAACATAGATCATACCTTTATTCATCTTATGCGCTATGGGATCATAGACATCCAAAGCATGCGACTATCCGTAGAACCGACTTCCATCTCTCTGAGCCTGATGTGGGATGATTGGTAGTGGTGGTGGAAGGATTTCATGATGACACCCACTACAAGATCGAGCTATCTGGAGTCCCTCTAAAAAAAATCTCTCTGTCACTAGTGCCTTCTTTAGCACCCTAAAATAGGTGGGAATACACAATGGAACAATGCTAGCTTGAATCTCTCTACGGAGTCCCTGCTCAAACTTTCGTGCTCAGAAGTAGTCGTCACAGACCATGTTAAGGGAGTAATGAATAAGGTTTGTGAACCTTGTTGCGTACTCAGCCACTATCATCTCTCCCTGTTGTAGCTCTAGAATCTCTTGGATCTAGACTCAGCATAAGAAGGAGGGTTAGTACTCCTCACGAAACAACTTCTCGAATTCAGGACATGAGAGTGTCGACTCATCGTGCATCTACGTAATAAGCCTCCACCAATGCCCAACTGCTCCATGGAAGAGGCTAGCTTCCAGTGCCACTACTTGATCTATCAGGGTCTGAACAAGCCTGAATATATAGACCACTGACTATATCCAATCCTCTACTTCCTAAGGATCTGGCTTGCCACAGAACCTCAGCGATCTCTGATGCTGGAAATCGCGAAGTGCTCTAAGCCTGTACATGTCCTCAGCTTTCTCTACTGGGATAATCTACTACTTGAAATGTGGAGGTGATTCTACCTGCTGATGCGCGATAATTTGTCGCAGATCCCCGATCAAAAGATTATTTACCTAAGAATTCAATATAGTTCACTCCCAGGGTCGGTCTCAAGGAGGCAACTTACACAACACCAAAATTTTATTGTCACTATTTATTTTATAACTAATATATAATATAAAGATGAGTTTGAAAGATGCATAAAATATGAATATATATATATATATATATATATGCAATGTGAACAAAATTATGTTAAAAAGAAATAATGAAGACATTTGTTCTTAGGGGATCCTAATGGTTGATATCATTGTTTATTAAAATATTCTCAATATCAATTCAATGTAGTGATCAAGATCTATCACACTACACCCTCTCATTTGAAATGTTATTACCCCAACACCAAGATCTCTTCATGTGGGGAAATACTCTTCATAAATTTGGCTAGGATATCTCTTTGCCTACCATCACTACCCAAGCCATACTCCATCGTATGCATGACTTAGATAGTGAAAGGAAGGATAAATGTTGAATGAGAAGAAGAACCCGGTAGTAGAGAAAATGGGGAAATCACACACCATAATCAATTTAACCACCACCTAAATCCTTATAATTAAAAAAATAGATTAAAATTCAAGTAAAATTAAACTCAATCAACCACCATTCTCCCCCTTGAACAAACATCGAGGTTAGTTCCCCATTCTCATGGAGTTAGAAGAGAATACGGTGGGAGAAACACATAAAAGTAAAAATGGAAGAATGGGGTATGAAGAAGAAGACTAATATAAATTAAAAATTTAAAAATATACTACAGAAGAAAATAAAATATAAAACTACACAAAATGGCAACTACTTTTCGAATCCCTTGAAATGAAGAGGGAGTACATTTTTATAGGCAAGGGAGTGAAAATTTGGGCTCCAAAATCTGTCCAACGGATGTATGTGCGTGGATGACCTCCTTAATGATGGAATTGTGAACTTATTCCTTCTTGAAAGTTTTTCCCCAACATCTCCTCCGTTCCTCCACAAAATTTAATCCTTATTGGTCTACGTATAGAGTTTTTATGACTGTTTAGGTGAGAAACATTTAATCTGGCCAGGTGACTCTTCATATTCCACAACACCGAGTTACAACGCATTAATGACCGTGGTAATGAAGTACTCAAGCACTGGCATCTTAATTAAAGTTCTTCCTCTAGACATATTATAGAACCATGTAAAATTTCAGCTCAAATGGGTCGGCAATTTATGAGATATGGGCCCAGAAATAAAATTATGCAGTTTTGTGCACAGTTTTTGAGGCCTGACTTGTGAGCTGGATTTGAGCTTCCAAATAATTGATTGAGATTTGGGTCCAGCAGGATAAAATTAATCTCATAGAATATATAAACCTATAAAAGAATAATTTTTCAATTTAGATCAGTTTAGAAAAATTTATGGTCGAAACATTAAAATAAATGAAAACTGTTTAAATCCAAAATAATCCATTTTTTCCAATTATGCTAAAAAATACTCCTAAAAATATAAAATGTGACAATTGAACTTAAAATAACAAATTGGTGGGATTAAAAACATTGAAATTCAGAATAAAATAATTGAAAATATTTTTTCTATCAATTCCCCCACACTTAAACATTGCACTCCTGGGCAATCATCTTATACCATGGTCAAAAAACAAACTTCTCAAAGAATAAATGACAAGACAGCTCAATTATCATATCAGAGAAAATATCATGCCTCCTACATAGATCAGAATTTAATAACTCCTAAAAAATCATATGAATCCATTCAATTTAATGTTAATCCTCACATCCATGTCGTACCTGCCTCCCTGGAAAAAATATTTATCTCTTCACTCAAGGATATTTAATGTGAAGTTTTTCTCATTCCCAAGAACATGTGTGATTTCCATAGGCTTGCTATCCTCCTAATATCTCTACTTCATAGAGTCAAAAATGTTTCAATCATGAGGTCTTTTTCATGGGTTGTTCTGAGGCTGAGGGTTGGCAGTTTTAAAATGTAAAAACATCAGAGGCATAATGAGGAGGGTTAAGCTCTAAAGTGAAGTATATGCATGAAATTTTTTTTTCTCAAGAATGGTGTGCTCCTAAATTAGCTAAAAAATTGAATCACATCCAAAAACCTCTTTCATTGGGAAGTTCACACTTATAATTACAGCATCAATGATTCCCTCTTTTCCCCATTTGTAGCATTGTTTCAGTTTGAATTCAGATATGGATTTCTCTTCAAAATCATGTTTTTGAGGAAAAGAGATGCAACTTTTGATCTTCAAATATTGGTGAACACCCAGCCCATCTTTGTAATTATATTTTGGCCCACCCATCCATCTTCCCATCGTGACATTTCTTCCCCCCAAGCAGCAATAAATATGGTAACACTTTCAATTCATCTCAAAAATATTCTTCCAGAAAGCAAAATACAACCCATCTTCTCCCTCACCCACACTTGAGTTCAAAAATAATCATGCATTTAACTTTTAGATCAGGTTGGAAAGGGATAAATGGCTTGTAATTTGTCTTCCTAAAAAGGTATTTCATGGATACTAGGGGCTTAAATAAGTTCAGATGAAAAGGTAGTCCAAAATAAGAGTTCAATGAAAAAAGGGGCTTTCAATGTGATGCCTCAATCATACTTGACACATTCCATGAACTCTAACAGCTTTGAAAGAGAGAAAAATAGAAATTTATAGATCACACAACATGTCTCAAGACTCTCAAGAAAAAGAGAAATATAAGAATATGTCAAACAGGTTAAGAAACCTCTCGGGTTGGGCACGATTTTCAATTTGGACAACACTAGTGCACATGAGTTTCACAATCAACCAAAATTCATCAAATGAAAAGATCAGAAATCAGAAAAAAAATCCTTTCAACAATCATTTAATTCCTCAAATACTCAAATCAAACAATGTTCCAAAAATACCAATATGGTTAGAATTTTCCAAAGCATCTGATTTCACTCAAGCTTCCTAAAAACACACCAAAAAAATGAAAAATGAAAACAAGAAAATTTAAAAAAACAACATGAAAAAAATCACACACAAAATTCCTAAAAACAAGTTGAAATCCACCCCCCACACATATTCCATTTACTACCCTCTTTTAGCTCAAATCAGATCAAGAAATATGTTCACACAAAATTTAAATTGGGTAGCAAACAAATTAAAGAAAAGGAAAGACACAACCTGATTTATTTTTCAGTGGTATCCTTGAGTTAAGATCCTAGCTGCCACCACTTAAAAACTAAAAGAAATATATGAAAAGACATAAAAAAAATAATGAAAATAAAATAATAAAGGGATAAAAAAGAGATAATTCTTGGTTTGACCCCCCAACCAGGTTCTAGGTTTTTACTTCCCCTAGTAAGGCAGTCATAGTGGATTATCCCCAATCAGAAGGTGGTTGTGGTTTCTTTGAGATAAACTACCACATGTGACTTTTCCCAGTTTCCATCAGTAGACACTAAGAATGGATAACCCCAAAGAAAATAAAAAAGTTCCCAACCCCCCCCCCCCCCCCAAAAAAAAAAAATACAAAGAGAATTTAAGATCCAGAGTGGGAGGGAATAGAATATAGGGGTGCTCCCTGTGAACTTCTGTGGTGTCCTCCTCCAAATGGTATGATTTTTTTTGTAGAGGAGGCAGTCACACCACATGATTATCCAACTCCTCTTCCTCGATCTCCACCACATGGGTAGTCTTATCATCAACATCCAAGGCCTGCTCCATTTTTGCTGTATTAGAAATATTGGGAAAGGAGAGGTCAGAAAAAAATTCAGTTTGAATAATATTAAAAGATGACGAATCAATCAAGAAATCTTCCCTTTCAAGTAAGTCATCTTGGAAATTGATTTCTTCTGGCAGGACCATTAGAAACTCCATCTCAGCAGGTGCATCTGCTTTATCATCTTCCAAAGCAAGATAGAGGTCAAAAGGTACTGATTGTTCATTAACAAGCATAGTAAGATCATGTTTTAGGCTATCTTCAACAAAGTGATTCCAAGATTCTTCTAAAAATTGTTGATCTACCATAAGTGCATCAACTGGAATGTGTACATCAAGGACCTACTAGAGAAATGGTTGGGTACATGATGATATTATTAACTCTTTTAGTAGATCCTTATCACCCTCCTCAGGTTCTTTGGCATAAAAAATGATCGGTGAAATCTCTTCCACCACTTGTTCAGGTTCAGGTTCCAGGTGAGGATCAGGTTCGGGTTTCTCTTGACATGCATGTACGTATTCAGCAATCAAATCTATTTGACTCTCAAATTTTTCCACTACATTACTAATACTTTTATATTTAGAATCAATATCATTTAAAACATTTTCTGGCACCTGAGATTCATCAGTCCATGCATAAAAATTTGAGTTGAAATTCATCATGAACAAAGATATTTTTTAGTTTTTGAAATTTTTGATTTTTTTTGTTTTTTTATGAAAAAAGGTGTGTGAAAGTGTTGTGACTCCCCGGAAATGGTGCCAATTTTGTGTGCGAGAATTTTTTGCAGATCCCCGATCAAAAGATTATTTACCTAAGAATGCAATATAGTTCACTCCCAGGGTCGGTCTCGAGGAGGAAACTTACACAACACCGAAATTCTATTGTCACTATTTATTTTATAACTAATATATAATATAAAGATGAGTTTTAAAGATGCATAAAATATGAATATATATATATATATATATATATATATATATATATTCTATGTGAACAAAATGATGTTAAAAATAAAAAAGGAAGACATTTGTTCTTGGGGGATCCTAATGGTTGATATCATTGTTTATTAAAATATTCTCAATATCAATTCAATGTAGTGATCAAGATCAATCACACTACACCCACTCATTCGAAATGTTATTACCCAAAAACCAAGATCTCTTCATGTGGGGAAATACTCTTCCTAAATTCATCTTGGATATCTCTTTTCCAACCATCACTACCCAAGCCATACTTCATTGTATGCATGACTTAGGTAGTGAAGGGAAGGATAAATGTTGAATGAGAAGAAGAACTCGGTAGTAGAGAAAATGGGGAAATCGCACACCATAATAGATTTGACCACCACCTAAATCCTCATAATTAAATAAAGTGATTAAAATTTAAGTAAATGAAACTCAATCAACCACCATTCTCCCCCTCGAACAAACATTGAGGTTAGTTCCCCATTCTCATGGAGTTCGAAGAGAATACGGTGGGAGAAACACATAAAAGTAAAAATGGAAGAATGAGGTATGAATAAGAAGACTAATATAAATTAAAACATTAAAAATATACTACAGAATCAAATAAAATATAAAACTACACAAAATGGCAACTACTTTGCCAACCCCTTGAAATGAAGAGGGGGTACATTTTTATAGGCAAGGGAGTGAAAATTTGGGCTCCAAAATCTGTCCACCGGATGTATGCGCATGGATGACCTCCGTAATGACAGAATTAGGAACTTGTTCCTTCTTTAAAGTTGTTACTATACATATCCTACGTTCTTCCACAAAATTTCATCCTTATTGGTCCACATATTAAGTTGTTATGACTGTTTAGGTTCGGAATATTTAATCTGTCCAGACGACTCTTCGTATTCCACAACACCGAGTTACAATGCATTAATGACCTTGTTAATGAAGTACTCAGGCGATGAAATATTAATTAAAGTTATTACTCTGTACTTATTCCAGATCCATGTAAAATTTAAGCTCAAATGGGTTGGCCATTTATGAGATATGGGCCCAGAAATAAAATTATGCAGTTTTGTGCACAATTTTCGAGGCCTGACTTGTGAGCTGGATTTGAGCTTCAAAATTATTGATTGATATTTGGGTCCAGAAGGATAAAATGAAGTTAATAGAACATAGAAACCTATAAAAGAATAATTTGGAAATTTATATCAGTTTATAAAAAGTTATGTCCGAAACATTAAAATAAATGAAAACTGTTTAAATCCAAAATAAGCCATTTTTTCAAATTAAGCTCAAAAATACTCTAAAACTAAAAAATTTGACAATTGCCCTTAAAATAACACATTGGTGGGATTAAAAACATTGAAATTCATAATAAAATAATTGAAAATATTTGTTCTATCACCTACCCTCCTGGAGGAAGGGGTTCATGGGATAGACCATAAAATGAGGCCTCATCGCACATAGGTTCGTCGTCATGAATTGGAGATGGAATCCTGGATGGATGTTATCGTAAGGGCATCCTAAAAGTTATCAAGGTGTATCATGGTCATATGAGGATATATATATATATATCAATAACACTGGGGATCTAACTCAATAAGGACAATAAAATTCTCAATCTTATACGATTCATGTACCATTAATCCCTGCAACAAATGTCTCGGCATGCCGAGTCGACAAGGAGGTAGTTAAGGTCACAATGAATGGCTAAATCGGCTGCCACAATACCATTGGATTGTCTGGCCTAATAGACACACCCAATACACCTTGAAACTATTTCCCTAAACCCAACCAATCCTCTTAAGGGGGTATATCCAGACAACGTCCCAAGGAATGAACTTTCTATAATATCAATCTATCCCGACCTAACCCAAGTCGGGGCTCAAGCCACAACTACCCTAAGGCCGCATCTATAGGATAGTGGGTAGAGAAAAGTGACAAAGGTATAACTAACTTGGGGATGCCTTTTAATAAGTACCTTCACACACACACACACAACCATCTCGATGAAAAAGTGTAGAGGGAAAGAATAAAAGATGCAACACTCTTATAATGTAACCCAAGCATGCATGAAACTCTAGAGAGTACAACAGTATGGTAGTGTAAACTAAAAATCAAAGGGAAAAAATATGAACCCAACCAAAAATATGTCCCAACCTAACAGAAATCTTTTAAAGTAAATAGTTGAGAGAGCCTAGCTCCTAAATCCCAAGCTAAGACCACCGTATGTGGTCTAATCACCCAGTATCCCTAAGCTCCTCTATATTCATGGTCAAACTATCCGTCATCTGCACAAGACACAATATGTGTAGGAAAATACAATGCAGGGGTGAGTATAAACATACCCAGTAGGACTCCCTGAAAGGTGAGGGGGAGATCAGTAAGAGATACAAAGAAGAGAAAGATAACAGATACACAAGGTATAGTAAAAGAGTATAACTCAACTCAACAAAGAGTAATAGTAATCTCATACAAACACAAAGGGATAACCATGGTGAGTAGATGAACTGCACATCGAGCCTTTACCACCTATAGAAGGATAGTAGACTCATCTAACCACAAGAATCTAGACACAAAAATCATGTGACATACCCCTCACATCTTCACCTCTCCTAGAAGGAGAGTTCCCAAATCCAAAAAGTGGATACATAAGCAGGATATATATATATATATATGTGTGTGTGTGTGTGTGTGTGTGTGTGTGTGCTCAGTCAAAAGAATCCCAAATGAGTAAGGGGATCTCTGTCTCACATATCAGCCTAAGAAGAAGTGTCTCCAATAGTTCCAAAAGTCCAAAAATTATTCCCAACACCCCACACATCTTCCCTGAATACAAAAATCTAAGAAACTAATTCACCACACCTTGATACTATCCAATTTGGGAGGCACTGACTCACCTGCATATTTTTGGTTGCATCACAAAAATTTGTCTTGGTGTGGAAAGTGTTCCTCTTCCTCATGAGTCCAAAGCTACATCAACCATGCCTCATCAACATTCCACACAGTTAAGGGGACAAAAACTCTAGGTATAAGAACCATTACCTGGTACAATAGGAGGGTTCCACTCTGTGTCATCAAGGACTGATACCTGAATACCAGATGAGGGTTCCACTCAGAAATTCAAGGACCCATTCTTAGTCCAACTGGAGGGTTCCACTCTAGTAGTCATCGATGACCCATGCCCAACCCAGCTGGAGGGTTCCACTTGGGAGTCTGTAGAGGACCCATTCCCAGCCCAACTAGAGGGTTCCACTCTAGAAGCCATAAAGTACTTGTGCCGAACCTAGTTGGAGGGTTCCACTTGGGGATAAGAATATGGTAATCTAGCCTGATCACTGTCATCCCCAGGGTCACCTCAAAAGGTGACATGCCCAGAACATTTCACACCATATCTCAAAATCCACAACTGAGGGAACCATTGCATTATATGTGAAAAAACACTCTAGAAAGGCTACTCATAGGTAAAAATATGAGTTCAAATGAAAGATATACGAGAATTTGAAGTTTCCTGAAAAGGAACTAAGGGGTACATGATGTGTGAGGGGGCCCACACAGTGTGTTTCCCCACTTTACAGCCTGGCCATGTCCCTAGCCAACACATGACTTTATCCCATGTAGAATTACATGCTATATAGGTGGATGACATAGTGTGTCCTAGATAATCTGGACTAAGCCCATGTGCTGCATGTCATGTCTATATACTAGGGTACATGGCCGTGTATCAAACCCCGTGTACTCCTACACAGGTTTCTATTTGTGTGACCCTTCACACAGGTTATCCAATTGAGAATAGGATGTATGGTGTGTGAGTGGGACTACATGTCATGTCATCCTTCACTTTCTCAAACCCTTGATGCTACCACGAAAAATGGACTACATGCCATGTGTTCTTCATTCAACATGGCGTGTAGTCAGGATTTTTATAGAAAATTATATCTGTGATCCACATGGTATATCTATCCATTTCAACTAATTTATATATATATATCTATCCTCCAAATCACATGGGAAAATCATATCTGGTTTGGATCTAACATTTTCATCCCTCCGATGGCCGGAAACCAAACTTCGATGAGTTCATGCGATCTTGCACACCACTGTATATTGCGGATCTTCAATGGTTGATTTCTCATGATTCTTTTATCAAAAAAATCTTCCATGTATTGTAAGATTTATATATCTATAGTCACTTCATCAATTCATTCATAGTTTGTCGATCCACTGTGAATCTGGGGGTTTGATCAAGCTCGGTACCTCCTGATAAGGTCAAACTGGGACTAATGGGTCCTATCAGTGAAGAACACGAATAGAAATTAGGGAGAAAGGCACCAAAACAAATTTTTAAACATTTTTGGACAAACATTCTTAGACAACAATCAAGAACAGGGATCTAAGGTTAGAAAATAAATGAAATAAATCAATATGTCAATACTCAGCCACATGCAAGTTCCGCAATTGTCATAGATTCATGAAAGAGGATAGATCTACTAAAAAGTTTAATTAAAAGGGCGTAAAAACACCAATTGACAATTCCTACCACTATTTTGGATCGATCACTGATGAAGAACGTATTCACCAATGATTTTGGAGGAGCCATTGTGTTTGTTGTGTCCTGATCCACTTGATTCTGGAGTTTCATTGTCGTTCATTGAGATCCACCAATCAAGGGAGGAAGGAGAGATTCACCATTGATTTGATAATTATGAGACAAACTTGGAAAATCATCTCCATAGATATATTTATAACATATCACTAGGTCAAAAAAATGATTTAATTAATTAATTTAAAAATTAAATAACCCACTTAAACATAACTCCATGAGAAAGGGGTTCAAACATCCCACACTGACTCATTTTATATTGCATCTAGGGAAACACTGCATTCCAGACCCAACTGTGGTCTTAGATTTCTGATTTGATCAACCATTTAAGAGTTATCATATTTTCTTTAAGAAGATGCGCACGTGAAAAATAAAATATATTTAATATTCTTATAAAATTAATTTTAGGCACACTGGGCCTCAAAATTGTACTCTATCTTAGTTCCTAGCTCTAAAAATATATATAGAAATATTTCAAAGTCTTACAAGGAAAAACCTAGGTCTCTACAATTGAAGGTTTAATTAGGTAATGGTCAAAAACTGTTTCCTTATTTCAAGGATAGATGATCTTTTTGACCAGCTCAGAGGGGCGAGTTGGTTTTCTAAGATCAATCTACGGTCTAGATATCACTATTTGAGGGTGAAGGAGAATGATATACCAAAGAATACCATTATATGAAGATATGAGCACTTTGAGTTTGTATTAATGTCGTTCGGTGTTACGAATGTGCCAACTATGTTCATGGGGATTATAAACCCCATGTTTTGTGAGTTCCTATATCAGTTTGTTGTTATATTCATCAATGATATCTTGATATACTCAAAGTTAGAGTAGGAGCATGTCGAGCATCTCAGAACTATCTTACGGGTTCTTCAACACAACCAGCTCTATGGAAAGTTGTCTAAGTGTAAGTTCTGAAAACGATAGGTGAATTTTCTCAGGATTTTGGTGTCTCATTAGGGTGTGGAAGTAGACCTATCGAATGTCTAAGCAATTTTATATTAGTAATCACCCAAGACTATGACAGATGTTCATAGTTTTCTTGGGTTTTCAGGCTATTATCAGAGGTTTTTACTTGATTTCTCTTGATTTGCAGCCCCATTTATAGCTTTGACTAGGATGATATAGGATTTTGTATGGAGTGATCAATTTTAAACAACATTCAGTTACCTTAAGGGGAATTCGGTGAGTGCTCCAGTGCTTTGGTTTTCTGAAGAGGGGGTGATGTTTAATGTGTTTTGGGATGCTTCCCGTCTGGGCTTGGGATGCGTGTTGATGCAGTAGTAGGAAGTGATCTCTTATGGGTCTAGGAAGTTACATTCCCATGAGTGTAACTATGACACCTATAACCTGGAGCTAGCAGTATTTGTATTTGTGCTAATGTTTTGGTGCCATTACCTCATCGGGGAGTGCTTTGTGGTCTTCAAATATCACAAGAGTTTGAGGTATATATTTTCCTAGTGTGATTTGAACTTGTGACAACAGAGGTGGATGGATTTTCTTTAGGATTATGATTTTGAGATCTCCTATACCCCAATAAAAGGGAATGTTGTGGTCGGTTCTTTGATCCGAAAGTTGTGTAAGGATGTTGTTTGGTAATATGGGGATTCTTGGAAAGAAAGAGAGGTGTTGGAAGCCTTGCACTTAGATGCAAGGGTGGTTTATGGTAGAGTTTTTTTGTATCAAAGGATGGTTTAGTCATCTATAATGCAGTAGGTGGAGGAGTCTTAGTGGGGATACTCAGAGGAAGAGGTGATGCATGATCGTTTTGTCCATGGTGATGCTCAGGAGGGATGGTCAGAGGATGGTCGGAACCAGATGTTGTTTCATGTGAGGTTGTTTGTTCCAGTAGCGATGCATGAGGGATTCCTTTTTGAGTTTTATAACTCACATTTGGTGTTACACCTAGGAGTTTACAATATGTATTGTGTCTTGATGATGAAATTTTTGTGGCTCGAGATAAAACGGGTAGTGGCAGAGTTTGTGGAAAAGTTCTTGGTTTTCTAGTAGGTAAAGGCTGAGCATCATGTTCTTGGTGGTTTGTTGCAAGATTTAGATGTTCCTGAGTAGAAATGGGATGAAATCTCAATGGATTTTGTTACAGGGTTACCTAGATCTGAGGGAGGTTTTTATGCTATCTAGGTAGTCGTGGATTGGTTGAAAAAATCGACCCACTTCTTAGCGATCAAGGAGTCCGGTGTAGTGGATGATTTGGCTAAGAGGTATGTGGATGAGGTGGTGTGGTTGCATGGAGTTCTGAGGACCATTATATTGAATCAGGATGCACTTTTTACCTCACGATTCTATAGGGGATTGAAACATGATTTTTTTACTCAGTTACACCTCAACACTGCTTTCCACCCTAAAAAATATGGGAAAACAGAGACGACTATCCATATGTTGGAGGATATGTTACGGGCGTGTATCTTTGAATTTGGTGGATCTTGGGTAAAACACCCGCCTTTATTAGAGTTTTATTATAATAATATCTATCACTCTTCCATAGACATGGACCCATTTGAGGCTTTTTATGAGAGACCATTTCATTCTCTATTGTGCTAGATAAAGATTGGGGAGAAAACTATTCTTGGTCTCATTGTGGTGCAGAACATGACAAAGAAAGTTCATCTTGTTTGTTAAAGGGTAAAAGTAGATTAGGACTGAAAGAAGTCTTATTTAAATCACAGAATTAGGCCCTTGTAATTATAGGTTGGGGAATATGTGTTCTTAAAGGTTTCTCCTCGACGTGGGCAACATAGGTTTGGTAAAGGGATTAAGCTTTCTCCCAAGTTTATTGGGCCCTTTGAGGTGTTGGGGTGAGTTGGTGTATCTATTGGTGTTTCCACCATGGTTGGAGATGATCCATGATAACTTACACAACTCTAAGATTTGCCAATATCTTCACAATTACTCCCATTACATTGATTGGGGAGAGTTGGATATCGAGGATGACACAATGTTTGTGGAATAACCAATAGAGATCCAGGATCGTCAGGAGAAGGCACTGCATGGACAAACCATTTCTTTGGTTTGTGTGTTGTAGAGGCATGGTGTCCTGGAGGAGAGTACTTGGGAGTGAGATATACAGATGTGTTCCTAGCACTTGGAGTTTTTTTTGAGATTTTTTTCTCGGTTTTTATTTATGTTTTGATGTTTGGATCCTTTTGTTTTATGAGATGGATTTTTTCCTTGGTTTTTGATATGTGTGGTGAAATGTGTGATAAATTCCTAACATATGAAAAGGGGAGGACCTGATTTCTAATCAATATGCATTAACTACGATGTGATTAAATCCATGTGGGTGAGTCAGTGTTTCCCCGGAGCGGATAATATCTCGACATGAAAGACATAAACCCTTGATTCGTGTGTTCGATATGGTGTGGTTCATTGGTTATAGTGATTATTGGTTTGGGATGCATGGAGGTTGACATAGTTGTGCAGTGGTTGTGTGATAATATGTTTGTGTGATAGGAAGTGACTTGTGGTTGTGTACTTTGTTTTATGGTCATTTGGGTTGGTGTGTTTGGATGATGATAGCATTTTAGGTATGACAAGACCCTTGAGAGGTATCTCATAGGTTGGTTGTTCATACCACTTTTCTTCTAGTATTGGTTTTGGATTATTGAGAGTGAAAATCATTTGAGAGGTATCTGATATAATGTTCTGTTCCCTCTAGGTCTGTTACTTTGTAGGTTTTGGTTGTTGGAGTTGTTCAGGGAAGGTTCTAGGAGCTTTTGGTGGAAGTTGGAGTTGCAACACAACTGTTGCAGGAAATACATGTTGTTTAAGTGTATTACACAAAATTTAATGGTGATTCATAGCTTGTGTGAGGATGTTTCATGATGTGTATATTTTCAGGTTTAAATAATAAAAAGGTAACATGTTTTTTAGCAAAACCAAACCCTGAGGATTTCATGAAGTGAAAGTATATTACACATCATGTAAATCCCCGATGCAGTCACTACTAGAAATGAGACCATTAGTGACTGAAAAAAGCAGACACTACATGCCTTTAATGTTCTCCAAGTGATCTCTTTTGGTGGTCATAGTTTTCTCGGTCTCCAAAGACTAATAAAAACCACCTTCAGTGGTCTCTAATGGTCCAAACCCAAAATTGTGCTGGGAATGATCGACGATAAGAGGGGACGTGATGGGTGAGGTAAGAGGATGCCGTGAGCTTCATTCACCGGACATGGTGGGAGAGCAACGATTGGAGGGATACCAGGTACATCAAGGGTGCTTGAGGTGTGGTGGTTTGATGATGAGGTGCGGATGGAGGGCCTCCCAAAGTGTTTCACTAAAGGCCAAGTGTGGGAAATGTGTTTTGAGGATCACCTAGGACGATGAGGATGATGGCAGAGGTGTTTGGGGGCTGTGACAACATGTAGCAATGGGAAGTGATAAAAAACTATTTTTTTGAATATTTTATTGATAATAAATGACATAATTTCCTCACATTGTGCTAAATATGTTCATTTATGAAACATTTGGGATTAGATCATTCATTTGAAAATTTGATAAAAAATTTAGTTTTACCCTTTTAAAATGAACTGTAGTATTTCACACATAAATATTTTAATATGAATTATTTGAACTTAAAATTTTGTAAAAGTGTTAATAACTTAATTTTATAAAACTTTTATTCATGACACTAGAGCTAAAGAGTGCATTTTGATGGAGTAAATGATCCATTAATTCAATGGTGGGATGGACACGCGAGATTGGACATCACTTTAGTCTTTGGGCCATATCTTCTACATAAGTGAATTGATTGAGCCCAAATTTTTATAGGGGATCTAAAAACCAATTTATCACATATTATTCTTCTGTAAGGGTAGCTAATTCACGCTTTTTAGTGGTAAATAAGGTAGTTCAAGTGAGATTAAAATATTTGGCAGAATCTTCTCATTCACACTGGAAACCATTTTTAACCTAGCCTCAACTCCACTCTATAAATATGTATTTTTATCCTTTTTAAGGGTTGGGACATGAATTAGGAAGTTTAGATAAGAATATAATAGGTTCTACTCTAATTCTACAAGCAATTCAATAAGGGTATCTCTTGAAGCAAGGATCCCTTCGTCGAAGCCCTCTTCTTCTTCCTTATGTTGTAATGTTTGTGTTTTCATAATAAAATTATTTGTTATTATTTTATTTATTCTCATTTATTATGTTATTTTCAATTTTATTATTCTCTTAATATTCATATTTGGTCTTGAATTCAAGAGTGTATATGAGATTGGGTTCTACCATTTCAATCCTTTGCTCATGCAAAACGTCTCCACGATGACCACACCGCCCATAGAAGAGTAATTTTCTTAGTGACCGGTATATCTTCTACCCTATTAATTTAATTATTTTGAATAATTGAGATAATGTAATTCACATAATATTATCCATGAATTGAGTTTTTAATTTTTATGAAAATAATCAAACAATTGATCAATTGACACAAAAACACACGAGGTCGAGATTTTGTGTAAATTGTGAGAGCGCGAACTTAATCAGTAATACAAGACCACATGGGATAAGTTTGTAGAGTTGAAATATAATCCCTAAACTCAATTAATCATCATTTTCAGAGTGTATATGTGCTATAATTAACCACTTAACATAATCTAACCTTAGAACATCAATCAAAGTAGGGTGCTTCAATTGCGTGTTCTGAAGCTAGGCTTGGGTTTAAGTAATTTTATCTTTGTGGTTAAGTTAACTCCCATAGGGTTTGATGCTTAACAAGTTAGGGGATCATAATTAAGTGGATATTAATTTAAATGACAATGATTAATAATTAAATTAATAGATATATTTAGATCGATTACACCTTTTAAAATATTTTCTAAAAAAACATCTTCTTGTTGCGTCGAATTTCATTTCAAAATTAAAAACAAAAAAAATGAAATCTTATTCCAGAAAACTTATTCTGGTTTTATAAACGATAAAAAACCCCACCCATACTTTCAAGTAGTGTTTTTGTTCTGTTTTATGTTATTTTTATAATACCTTTAAGAAGTTATTTTAATTTACTTCCTCCTTTGAGATACGACCTTGGTCAGCCACTCTACTACACCCAAGTACACCAAAAAACCATTAATCATTTGAGGGAACCCACGACAACAACTTTAAAATTGACACCATTTCTATGGAGGAAAGTAATTATTTCAACCAATTAGAGGTATTTATTTTATTTTATATTTTATTCTCTTATTCTCTTCTTTCTTTCTTCTTTATCCAATATGTTTTTTTCTTTCTTTATTTCTTCTTGTTCTTCTATTATTTTCTTCTTATTTTTGGACCATCAACTCAAAATTCTCATTTTTATTTTAATATAGTCCAATTTCCTCCTTTTAATTTTTATTTGATTTATGACACAAACTAATCCTGAAGATCTCTTAGATCTTGACCCTGAGATTGAACGGAGCCTTAGGGCTCGAATCAGACATTCTCAGTCTATGAGAAGTTTTAACATTCAACCAGTTGGAGAATTACTCCACTCCAAGAACATTGAAATTGGAAACACTTCTAATTAGAACTTAAAACAAGAACTAATGGCTGAAAATAATGGTAATGAACTTAATAGTACCATTCGAGAATTGGCTTTACCTGATATTAACTATCAACCAAATTGTATTGCATACCCAAATCTCGAATCATATTTTGAACTGAAATCTGGGTTAATTAACCTGCTTTCAAAATTTCATGGCCTCTCTGGTGAGGATCCCAATAAACACCTTAAAGATTTAATGTGGTTTGCTCAACCCTTAAACCAATAAATGTATCTGAAGATCAAATAAAACTAAGGGTATTCCCATTTTCACTTGATGGAGCTGCAAAAGACTGGATGTATTATTTACAACCTGGAGATGTAACTTGTTGGAATGATTTGAAATGTATTTTATTGCAGAGATTTTTTACAGCATCAAGGACCACTTCCATTCGTAAGGAGATATCAGGTATCAAGAAAGCACAAGGGAAGTCAATGTATGAGTACTGGGATTGATTCAAGAAATTGTACGCAAGCTTCCCACATCACCAAATCAGCGAGCAACTCCTCATCCAATACTTCTATGAAGGACTCACACCTATGGATATGAGCATAGTGGATGATGCAGATAGAGGAGAATTGGTGGACAAAACACCAGCAGTTGCACGTGTGTTTATTGACAAGATGGCCCAAAATTCCCAACAATTTGGCGATCGAGGTACACCACATGTCAGGGGAGTGCATCAGGTAAGTCCTTTTCTTTAGAGTCATTTGATTGATACCAAGTTAGAAGAATTGACCACTATCATGAAAAAAATTACTTTGGCTCAAAAGACATCTCAACCCACTCCTTTAAGGCCTTATGACATTTTTCACTGAGACAAGCCATCCAAATAACTGTTTCCCCTAACTACAAGAAACAGAAGATTGTGCAACAGCATTTCCCGAGAGACCATATCAGCAGAAACAACAACCATATCCCCAAAAGAAGCTTGATTATTTTGCTAAAACATAAAAACAAGGGTGGAAGGATCAATCAGAAATGAGGTATGTATCTGGACAACAACAAAGGTCCCCTTTTCAACAAAATTTCCAGCAGCCTCCACCCTACCAGCAGGGTTTCCAAAAACCCCAAATGAGATTTGAAGCTCAAACATCAACAAGTAAACAACAAGGGAACTCTCAACTAAAGGTAGATTCTAACACTGATGAACTTTTGAAGTAAATTTTTCTTAATCAAAAGAATGAGCTGAATAGTAAAGGTTTGGAGCTGAGGGAGTTAAAGACTCAAATGAGCCATATTTCCATTGCCCTCCATGAACTAGTAAGTAAGAACTCCAGAAATCTTCTTTCCCAACCTACTCCAAATCCTAATGGGAATGTTAGTGCCATCACATTGAGAAGTGATAATAAAACAACTAATATATCTGCACCTATCATTCCACCGGGATTCACCTCAACTCTAGAGAACCCCCATTCAAAACCGGCTGTTGAGAAACCCAAGGAGAAAGATAAAGGTAAGTAAAAGATTAACTATGTTCCTCCTAAACTCCTTCCTTTTTCAAACAAGGTTGTTCAAACCAAGAAGATGGCTGAAGAGGCAATGAAAAAAGAGGTTTTGGACACATTCAAGCATGTGGATATTAACATTCCTCTACTTTAATCCATCAATAAAATCACAAGGTATGAGAAATTATTAAAAGAACTTTGTACCAATAGAAGAGGGATCAAGGGAAATGAGAGGATCAATCTTGGAAGGAATGTGTTATCACTCATTACACCAACTCTAGCAATGCCAACAAAGTGCAAGGATACCAGAACATTCACTATTCCATGCACCATAGGGGAGTTACACTTTTCTGATGCTATTTGTGATTTAAAAGCTTTTATAAATATGATTCATCACTCTGTATTATCTTCTTTACAGGTTGGCGAGTTGAAGCTGATGAGAGTAGTGATGTAGTTGGCAAATAGAGATATGACATATCTAGTGGGAGTCCTTGAGGATTCACTTGTCCGGGTAAGAGACATGATCTTCCCAGCATATTTCTACATGCTTAACATGGAGGATGATCAGGTAAGTTCACATGATCCCATTATCTTAGGTAGTACCTTCCTCAAAACTGCAAAAACTATCATAAATGTCAATAAGGGTACACTTTCCATGGAGTTTGGAGATGAATTTGTGATATTTAATGTTATGGAATCCATGAAGTACCCCTCAGAGGACCATTCTGATTTTGTTATCTCCCATTTTGAATCACCAAGTAAAAACCCCATGGATTTTGATTGTCCTATACTTAGGGAGATTGTGAGCATTGGTTCTAGTTTGATGTATAAGAGTACTTCCACACCTGTTTATAATGCACAAGAATCTCTTAGATTTGATTTTGAAATGGAATCATATTCTAATTTTGATCATTTGAACTCTGATTATGACATGTCTGTTGATTATGCTGATGGATTTGATGCTTTATTCTCTGATTTTGATGATGTGTATTCTAATACTAATGTTCATTGTGAAAATATTTAAGTTCCTTAAATTTATCCATCCATACACCACCCACCTACACTGGAACTCAATCCATTTCCACTAAATCTCAAATACTCATACATGTTGAGTGGTGAGAAATTACCTCTTATCATTACAAACAATCTCCATTTTGAACATGAAGAAAAACTTTTAAATCTTTTGAGGGATAAAATTAAGTCAATCGGGTGGACCTTGGCTGACATATCAGGTATTATCCCCTCCATTTGAATGCATAGGATCATTTTGGAGGATGGGGATAAATCGGTTAGGCAGCCACAAAGGAGATTGAATCCAAATCTTCTGAAAGTTGTGAAAAAAGAAGTTGAAAAATTTCTCGAGGTATGTATAATCTTTCCCATTTCATATTCCCAGTGGGTGAGTCCTATTCAGGTTGTTCCTAAGAAAAGTGGTGTTACTATTGTTAAAAATGATAAAGATGAGTTAGTTCCAATGAGGGTACAAAACAATTGGTGTGTGTGTATTGATTATAGGAAACTAAATCAGTCCACTTGCAAGGACCATTTCCCCTCCCATTTATTGATCAGATGCTTGGGCTAATAGCTAGAAAAACACACTATTGTTTCTTGGATGGATTTTATGGATATTTTTAGGTTCCTATTTCTCTGGAGGATTAGGAGAAGACAACATTCACTTGTTCATTTGGTACGTTTTCCTACCGGAGGATGCCATTTGGACTTTTCAACGCCCCAGGTACCTTCTAGAGATGCATGCTGAGTATTTTTTATGATTTTATTGAGACCTGAATGGAGGTATTTATGGATAATTTTACAGTGTATGGATCCTCATTTGATGAATGTCTAATTAGTTTGGGAAAGGTGTTGAATTGTTGTATTGAGAAGAATCTGGTCCTGAACTTTGAAAAGTGTCATTTCATGGTAGAGTATGGAATTGTCTTTGGGCATGTAGTATCAAAACATGGGATTGAGGTTGATAGATCTAAGGTATATATCATTTCATCCTTACCATATCCTTCATGTGTGCGTGATGTTAGATATTTTCTAGGACATGCAAGATTTTATTGGTGCTTCATCAAATATTTTAGTAAGATGATATTCCTATGTCACGATTACTTCAAAAGGATTCTGATTTTGTGTTTGATGATTATTACAGGAGCTCCTTTGATGAGATAAATAAGTGTCTGACCACTCCACCGATCATACACCCCCACAGTGGGAGCATCCTTTTGAGCTTATGTGTGACGCCTCCAACTTCGTAGTTATAGCTGTCTTATCTCAGAGGGTGGAGGGACGTTCACATGTGATTACCTATACATCGATGGCACTGTATTCAGCCCAATAAAACCACACAACCATGAAAAATGATTTTCTTTCTATCATATTTTATTTAGATAAATTCCATTCATATTTATTGGGCTCTAAAGTAGTTGTTTTTTCTGACCATGCAGCTCTGAGGTACCTCTTGAAGAAGACAGACTCAAATCCTAGACTTATCTGATGGATGCTCCTTCTTCAGGAATTTGATATTGAGATAAAGGACAAGAAGGGGTCAGAAAACTTGGTGGTAGACCAAATGAGTAGTCTTACTCACACACTAGAGGATGACACCTTAGACTAGGTACCACTTCGGGACACTTTCCCCGATGATCATCTTTATTCCATATCAGGTACGCATCCTTGGTATGCTTATTTAGTGAACTACCTTGTGGCCTCTGAAATTCCTACAGATTTAAAGAAACATCAAGTCCAAAAATTAAATAGCGAGTCTAGATTTTATGTGTGGGATGATCCCTACTTATGGTGCACGTGTAGTGACCAAGTTATTAGGAGGTGTGTTCTTGATTATGAATTTGAGTTTGTTCTACAATTCTATCATACACTTTCTTATGGTGGGTACTTTGGACCCCAATGCACAACTAGGAAAGTTTTGGACTCTGGATTGTATTGACCTAGTTTATTTCATGATGCTCATGTGTTTTGTAAGTCGTGCTCACATTGCCAACACATTGGTAATATTTCTAGGAGACACGAGATTCCCCAAAAACCCATATTATTTTGTGAGATTTTTGATGTATGGGGCATCGATTTTATGGGTCCTTTTTCTAGTTCATTTGGGTTTTTGTAAATTTTGGTTTCTGTTGATTATTTGAGTAAATGGGTGGAGGCTAAGGCCATAAGGACTGATGATTCTCATGTTGTAGTGGACTTTGTCAAGACACAGATTTTTTGTAGGTTTGGAGTACCAAAGGCCATCATCAGTGACCAAGGGACACACTTCTGCAATCGTAATTTTTCTTCCCTCCTTTGTATGTATGGGGTGACACACAAAACATCAACACCATACCAGCCCCAAACAAATTTCCAGGCTAAGGTTTCAAATCGTGAGTTGAAACAAATTTTGGAGAAAACCGTGCAGTCGAATAGGAAAGATTGGAGAAAGTGATTGGATGATATACTATGGGTTTATAGGATAGCATGAAAGACACCCATTGGTATGTCCCCATTTAGGATTGTTTTTGGGAAAGCATGTCATCTCCCTGTGGAGGTTGAGCATCGAGCTTATTGGGATATAAAGAAATGCAACATGGATTTGGCCCAAACTGGATTTCAATGGAAGATGTAAATTCAAGAGCTTGAGGATATTCAATTATTTTCATATGATAACTCAAGGCTCTACAAGGAAAGATCTAAATCAGATCATGACACAATTATCCAACAAAGGGAGTTTCATGTTGGAGAGAAAGGCTTTCTCTACAGTTCACGACTAAAGCTGATGCCTGCTAAGTTGCATTCCAGATGGTTAGGTCCTTATGTTGTGACTAATGTTTTTCCTTATAGTGTAGTGGAGATCACACAAGAGGACACTAGAAGAAGCTTTAAAGTCAATGGGAAACATTTGAAGAAATAAATTGAGGGACTTCCTACTGATGGAGTGGATTTCATCACACTACAGGACCCCATCATCAATTAAGCATACCAAGCTATTCCTAACCCTTTAAATTCTTTATTCTTTGTGCTATTTAAAATTATACATTTCATGTGCATATATCATCTCATGGGTTCACATTTAGGACAATGCAATATTTTAAGTGTGGGGGAGGGACCCTTTTTCGTTTAGTAATTTCAATTGTTTTCCAGTTTTTAAATGTTTTTCAAAAAAAATTGTGTGTTTTTCAAATTTTGTGTGTTTATTTTTCAATTTTTTTGGTTGTTTTTGAAAATTTTGAGCTAAAATGATTCTCATCACCATTTTTTAAATCCATATCAATAATTGAAACAATTTATCCCATGAAATCAAGCTTAAATGAATGCTGAAAATAACTTTGTTTCAAGTTCAAATCTTTAGTAATTTCATGAAAAGTACTCTGAATTTTGAATCCCATGACACATCTCACTGTCTTTATAATTAAAATCACTTTCCTATGAGACTTCTAAACCATTATTTTAATATTATTTACAATTACCTCACTTATTGAGAGAACCAAACCATGCTTGATTTAACCAGAATTTGATTTATTCTTGTCAAAACTTGAAGGCTTGAGGTACTTATGTTTTAAATGATTGAGGATTTTGTTTGGTATTAAAGCCCATATTTCAAAGAATCCCTTTTTATAATGGCCTAACTTGAAAATTTAATCCTTGTATCCCTTATAATCCATGAACAACCTATTAGGTTAGCCACATTACAATCCAATTTTTCTTATCCAACCAACTCTTGAAGTGAAATTTCATAATCTAGTTGAAATTAAGTGTGGGGGAAGCTGTCTTGTGTTGTGTTACCACATTCTGTGGTACATTGGGTGGAAAATTAAATTCTTATGAGATTATTTTTCTACTAAATAAAATCATTATATTGAAAGCTGTGACTTTTCTGGAGCTTTCATGATAAGTGAAAATGTTCCTTCCTGGAGATTCTAATAGAGGGAGAAAGTTGTGCCTATCCAGATATTTTAAGAAAATCATGCTTGAGAAGATTGACATTTTTACTGCTTAAATGTTGAATTGTGTGAACATTCCTTTATTATTCATGATGATGAACATGAATTGATTCTATGGGGATTGAGGAGGAGACCATATTTAAGTGAAAATTAGATTAATGCAATTTTGCTTCAAAAAGAGTCAAGACATCCTTATTCAGCCTCAAAAGTTTTCACATCTAAATCCTACCAACCGAAAGTCACATAAAAACCTAGAAAAGTCCTCATGATAAGCAAATGTCCTTGACTCACATTGGGTGGCGATGTAGGAATTTACCAATCCTATGGTGACCCTTGTATGAGTTTGGATGAGGAATTCATTGCTAAAAAATTGACATTTGTGTGATAAGAGAAAATTAAAGTGAGGTAAGTGTTTTGTGAATGGGATTATCTTAGTGTGTAATTGTTGGATCTCAAGGATATGTGTTTTAAAATTTGATTTGATTTGATATTGATGTTTACTTGATATGAGGTTTTTCCTAGGAGTGAAAAAGGGTAAGTATGAGGGAGTTGATAAAACAATATTTTGTTGAATATTTTATTGATAATAAATGACATAATTTCCTCACATTATGCTAAATATGTTCATTTATGAAACATTTGGGATTAGATCATTCATTTAAAAATTTGATGAAAATTCCAGTTTTATCCTTTTAAAATTCACTGTAGTATTTCACACATAAATATTTTATTATAAATTATTTGAACTTAAAATTTTCTAACTGTGTTTATGAATTAATTTTATAAAACTTTTATTAAGGACACTAGAGCTAAAAAGTACATTTGAATGGAGTAAATGGTCCATTAAGTCAATGGTGGGATGGACACGCGAGATTGAACATCACTTTAGTGTTTGGATCATATCTTCTTTATCCATGCATGGATTGAGCCCAAATTTTGAGAGGAGATCTAAAAAAAATTTCTTAAATATTATCATTATAGAAGGACAGCTAATTCACGCTTTGTGGTGGTCAATAAGGTGGTGCAAGTGAGATTAAAATATTTGGCAGAATCTTCTCATTCACACTTGAAACCACTTTTAACCTAGTCTCCCCTCCACTCTATAAATATGTATTTTTCTTATTTTTAAGGGTTAGTACGTGCATTAGTAAGTTTAGGGAAGAGGATAAGTGGTTCTACTCCAATTATCCAAGCAATTAAATAAGGGTATCTCTTGAAGCAAGGATCCCTTCGTCGAAGCCCTCTTCTTCTTACTTATGTTGTAATGTTTGTGTTTTTATAATAAAATTATTTGTTCTTATTTTATTTATTCTATTTTATTATGTTATTTCAAATTTTATTCTTCTATTAATATTCCTATTTGGTCTGGAGTTCAATAGTGGATACGACATTGGGTTCTACCCTTTCAATCCTTTTCTCATGCAAAACGTCTCCACGATGACCACACCACCCATGAAAGAGTAGTTTTCTTAGTGATCAGTTTATCTTCTACCATCTTCATTTAATTATTTTGAATCATTAATATACTTTAATTAAATTAATATGATCCATGAATTGAGTTTTTAATTTATATTAAACTAAGCAAACAATTGATCAATTGATACAAAAACACGTAAGGTCGAGATTTTGTGTAAATTGTGAGAGCGCGAACTTAATCGGTAATACAAGACCGCACAAGATAAGTTTTTAGAGTTAAAATATAATAACTAAAATTAATTAATCCTCATTTACAGATTATATATGTTCTCTAATTAACCACTGACCATAATATAACCTTATAACACCAATCAAAGCAGGGTGCTGCAATTGCGTGTTCTGAAGCTATCCTTGGGTTAAGTAATTTTATCTTTATGGTTAAGTTAACTCCTGTAGGGTTCGAGGGTTAAAAGTTATGGGATCATAATTAAGTGTATATTAATTTAAATTATAATGATTAATAATTAAATTAAGAGTTATAGTTATATCGATTACACCTTTTAAAATATTTTCTAAAAAAACATCTTCTTGTTACGTCGAATTTCATTTCAAAATTAAAAACAAAAAAAATGCAATCTTCTTCCAGAAAACTTATTCTAGTTTTATAAACAATAAAAAAACCCCACCCATACTTTTAATTAGTGTTTTTATTCTCTTTTATATTATTTTTAGAATACCTTTAAGAAGTTGTTTTAATTTACTTCCTCCTTTGAGAGACGACCTTGGTCAGCTACTCTGTTGTACTTAAGTACCCCTAAAAACCATTAATAATTTGAGGGTGCCCACAAAAACACATTTAAGGAAGAAATTAATAAGATGAATTAAGGTGAAAAATCTGGCCAAATTCATTTTTGGTATTAGCGGCCGCTAATACCCCCTTTAGAAACCGCTTTTAGCGGTCTCTAATAGCCACAAGTACAAAAAACCAAATTTCTAGTAGTGAGTGTAGTTTTAAAAGTTATTTCTATATTAATTTTCATTCATTAAACTATGTTTCTTATTACTCTAATTTTGGGAGAACTCTAGGTTCCCTAAGGAGTTATTCAATCCACCCCCTCTTTGATTCGTTGGTCCCGATGGTTGTTTGTTGGCAATTCGTGGTAAGACCTTCCTTCTTCTTGGTAGGTTTTATTCCATTATTCTCTTGGTAATTCACCACGGTGATATTTTTTATGGTTTGGGGTGTGTTTTGGGTTGCATTTTTATGGTCTTTAGGTGTGGTGTAGGTTGATCCATGGTTCTCATGGTGCAGTTTTGGTTTGCAGGTGTTCTTTTTCACCCTGCGGTGCGTAGTAAGTTGACAAAGCTTCCTTGAGGTAGGGAATCCCTCATTTATCTTTATTGTGCATCATGCAAGAGGGGTTTTATTTTGTTTACTTATGGGTTATGTTTGTGTTATCTTAATTAAAGATAAATAATTGGTTAATTTTAAATTTAAATGAAAAAATGGGGTTTGATTCACATGCTTTATAGCTTTGATATTATTTGTGATATTATGGATTGTATGGGATTGTGTCCCTGTTGAAAATTTTGGCAGTTGGGGGCTTTGTTTATGCTGGATGACATGTTTTGTGATTGTTGTTCCTATTTTTATTGTTGTGATATCAACCTAAAATGGAAATTGGATAACCACTTATATTTGGATAAAAAACGGTTTCCCTACAATAATGACTTGTGTGATAACGTCCCTAAAATAAAGTGGAATGTGATAAAATACCCTTTGTAAATTTGTAAAATGATCTTGATGTGTTGTGATGTTTTTCCATGATTTTGGGAAATGATGTGTGGTTGGGGCATGTGGTCCTGATGGTTCGTGTGCCATGATTTTGGGTCGGAAAGGTGGTTTGTTTGGCCATGATTTTGGGGAGTCAATGTGGTTTGTTTGGACATTATTTTGGGGTGGAGGAGTGATGATTACTTTGTGCTAGATGTCAGATTAGTGATAGAATAAATAAATAATTGTTTTATAATGTTTGAAATGGATTGGGTTGGTTTGGTTAATGTGATGAAAATGGTTAATGAATAATTAAATGGTGGGTTGTGTGGTTAAATGTGGTTGATTCTAAATAATGAAAATAATGATATGATTAAATGAAATTGGTTGGAAATATGAAATGGGATTTGTGGCTTCATGTGTGGTGTTATGCATTTAGAGTTGGAAATAAAATGATAGTGTTGTGAGTTGGTTGGGTTTTTTGTGAACCCATAGGTTGGCTTGAGTGTTTGATATATATATATATATATATAATTTTATATTCTTTTAATTTCTATATGCACCCCACCCACGTCGATCACTATGTGCCAACACCTGCATAGTCACACATGGGGTGTTTTTCCCGACATCCAGTGAGGAGGATAGATGAATGGGTATTGCGACCCGACACCAGAAGGCCCAGAGCTAATGTCTGCTACTAAATACATTGGCATGATTATAAGGAATCAAGCCTTGAAGGACCGAAGATTTTAGTAGTCTTGGTAAACTAGATACATACATGTGTCTTTTATTATAAAAGAATACACTAATTACAATATAATTTTTCCCTTATTTCTAACTAAATAACTTTGAGTATAACTTTATTCTATCTATAATATCCTTATATGACTTTATTAGTATACTTCTTAGATTTCTCGGGAGATGAAACAAAATAAGTGTGACCTAAAATGCTCAGTAAGGTTAAGTAAAGCATAATAGAAGCAATAATGAATCAATAAGTATAATCATTATGGAAAGGTAAATAACTAAACACACATGCCATGTAATCAATAAACTGAAATGATAAATAATATGGTAAGGTAATAAATGAAAACACATGCCATTCAAATAACTAGATAAGGAAAAATAAATATGGAAAGGTAAGAAATTGAAACACATTCCATTTAATAAATGAAATGAAAATGTAGTTTATCCATATATACGTCAGTGTAAAATATCATGGATAAATAATAACTGAAAAAATATAGGAAATTCTTAATTATCTGGTGCCATGTTTCCTAGGTACATGGAACCATTATCGTCATCACCTTTCACAAGACATTTTAGCATATCAGGTAGAAACCTATATAATTTTCACAACTAATTTGTCTCATGATACTAGTGATGCATCGAGGGGCATTCATTAACCGGCCCCAACCCATAGGGCTTACCTTAAACGTTCCCCAACCCATGACTTAACTATCCAAAAAATTCCTCATATCGAATAAATAATATGTATTATCAAATATTCATATTGAATAAAGTATAAAAATTTATCAATATTTCCCCAAATAATAAAATAACTTTCAAAGTAAACACCATATGAAAAATGGTATACAATTTAGGCAATAATCATATCCATGAAAAATGATATGGATATTTAGGGGAAATTCAATGTCAAATGATCATTGTAAATTGAATATTTCAATGGTACTAAAAGGAATCGAGGAAGTGAATGTGAATACTATCTTTTGACAAATCAATCATAATCCATACATAGGAAGATTAAGGATGGTATCAATATAACATAACCCATGTGGAGTAAAATAATGGGTTATTATCGTTGATGAATGTAAAAATTATAAAAATATCTTTTAAAAAAAATCTTGAGGAAAATATCCTTTTGTTTTGAAAAACCTTTTGAAAAACATTTTCTTTGAAAATAAAATTTGAAAATATTTTCTTTAAAAAGTAAACTTTTAAATATTCAAATTAAATTTCAAAGAACTGATGGTGGGTAAATCCATACAAGCCATACAGGGTAAAAAGAACATTCTTTTTACATGGTTAAAGGTTAGAAAAATGCATTGTACTAAAAGTGATAAGAAGATTCCTTTGAAAACATTGGTAAAATAAAATAAGGTTGAAAATTTATTTACCAAATCACATTAAATTTTTTTTTAAAACATTTTAATAAAACATGATTTTTTGAAGAAAACAGGTTCTCTGACTAAAGAGAGATACAAAGATGGGTTTTCTGAAAAAAAACATTTTCTAAAAAATTTTGAGTAAAAAAGAGTAAAAAAATGGTACTAATACTTGAAAATGGTCATGGATAAATAGAGGATATAAAATGAAATATTTTATTATAGAATAGTCATATAATTTCCTCAAATAAAAATACCATTAAAAGATCATTAAAGTTATTATTGAGGAAAATAATATCTAAACATTCCAAAGTGTCTCATTGCACTTTGAAACATTTTAAATCATAATCCTCATGGAGGAATAAAATTAAATGAAAGTTTAAAATAACATGAAGATAAAATTATTAATTATATAATATAACAAAATGGGTAGTAGATACACCACAAAAAATATGTAAGTGGTGAACATGATATTTATCTCACGGATGTAAAAAGTGAGAAGAGAATCCCTTACCTTGTGTTTCCTTTTGGGTGAACATAATTTAAATTATTATATAATAAACTTATGTTAATTTTATACTTGAATCATAACCTTTTTAATTTTTATAATTAATTTTATTTCACTTATTACTATGCTGTTTATAACTACTTAAATAATTAAGTTTACGTCTGGTGTTTTGACAAAATTCGATTTATGTGTCAAAACGACTTTGGTAGGTCCACTATGGAAAAATGGGTCATTATATAACATCTATGGAATAATAATTATGACATAATTATCATATCTATACATAAATTATACTTTTAAAAACAATAATTACATATAGTTATGAAAAATGAATCAACGTTACAATCATGAAGACGATAGGGCGTACGTACGCATGAGTAATGTTCTTATTTTTCAATGATTGTTATAAAAAGAAGGTATGTAACACCATATATTTACATAATGATAATTGTATTATAAATACCATATTTTTTAATCATATATAATTATATATATAATTCCTGTGATGAAAATGGAATCACATCATGTCGGGGTGGCGGTAGTCCACATATCCACGTCTGACATTATCACTTTTTAGTGTGTGAAAGGATAATAAAGAAAATGATATATATATATATTAATAAAGGTAATTATGTCATGAATATCATATATATGTTTCTTATGTCTCATAGTTTTAATTATAATCATCCTCTATATGTTCTATGTATAGTGTGAATGAATCACATCAATTTGAGGGGCAGTAGTCCACACTTCCTCAAATGAAATTATCGTATTTACACAAGATAGAAAGAATAAAGATATATTATAAATAAAAGTTATAGAAACATAAATAAATTATAAATATTATATATAAAATATATAAATATATTTTTCATCATAATTTCTTTCATGATAGGTGGTAGAGGAAAAATGAACAATCATCGTTTCGTGAGGCAGTAGTTCGTCGTATAAAGAAACAGTATGTTCGTTACCCATTAGATGACAGTGTGTGTAAGTGTAGGTCAAAAGATTTAAATAAAAAAATAATCGTATATTTATTATACTTATTTTTTATATAATCATGTAATAAAGATATTTTATGGAGTGGATAATGGAAATGAAACTAGAGAGCTTGAGAGAAAACATTATCTCTTAATCGAGTAACTTCTTTTGGTTTATACCAAAAGGATTACTTGGAAGGATTTCTGACCAAAGGGAGGATGTAATGTGTAGGTGAGGGATTTTTGGAAGCTATATGGGCATATCATGGCCTAACCTAAGTGGTTTGAGAGGTGCAAGGAATGTGGAGATACGGTAGCCTTTTATAGGGAGGGAAAAGGATTTACTTGACATTTTTGAAAACAAGTTAGTTGTACCCACGTTTTTACCTAAAACAAGTCATAAAAAACCAAAAAAACTCAATAATGGAAGGTAAATGTCCGAATTATGTCCAAAAAATTAGTGTTTTACAAGTTTCTAGGTCATTTGGTCCCCTAAGTTAAATTTTTAGTCCTTTATTAAGCTTAATTTTACCTTAATAATTATAATTAATTTTAATAACTTTCACTAATATTTTTGTTTAAAAACAAAGTTGGTATTATTATAAATTATAAATTATTATGATTACAAATATGGATTCAATTTTTTTAAATTACAATCATATAAGTGGTAGAAATTAATTTAAATTTAATCCCATAGGCGGGATGATAATGTGGGTTTTTAAAGTAAAAACATCTGAAAGTTTTCTATGCTTTTATAATCAATTTTAAAGTGAAATTGATTTCAATGAGATAAATTGTATTAATTTATAAAAATATTATTTAATTAAACTTTAAAACCAATTAAAAATATAATTAACCTTATAAATAAAATAGATGAAAAGTTAGTTTTGAACTAAAATTCAGTATTTTTAATAATTAATTAAAAAATGAAACTTGTCAAAAAAATATCAAAAATTAACCCTAACCTAATTATTTTGTTTATATTTCAAATATAAAGTTTATTTTGAAATATTAGATTAATTAAAGTGTCAAAATTCATATTTAAAATGGTTTCTCCATTAAAGGGCAGTAAAATTGCCTTTATAAAAATATAGGTTTTTATGTGTAAAATAGAGTTTGTTATAATATTATGCCTATAAAACCTAATAGATGAATATAATTTTTTTATTGAATATATAACATATATATTTCATTAAAATAATTAATTCATTATAATTAATTATGTTTATTAAGACAAAACTCCTTTGGAAGCATAAATATAATAATATTTCTTTTTATATCGACTTTGTTCTTATTTTCATTTCTCATTAATTGGTAACCAATGAATTAATTTTATATTTATATAAACCATAAGTTTTTATAAGTTAGTTAATACTATTAATAATCACTAAAATAATGGCTAGGTTATATCATTTTAAATTAAATAATAACATTTTAATAATATATTATTGTTTTGTAAAACTCGGTCTTGCGTGTAACACAAGCCATTGAAGAAGGTCACTCTTTTGTGTAACGCATGATAAATAAGTGTTGCATTCATTGAAATATATAGAATATATTTTAAATAGTAAATATATTTTAAAGTATCTAGATATTATATTCCCTTATGTGCTTAGTGTCGCGTGTCATACAAGCTATCAAATACAACATTCTTACTTTAGAATTTTGGGGTGTTACATTCTCCCCACATTAATTAAATTGCATCCTTGCAATTTAAACTCGATATTGGTAATATATTGTTTGATATTTCCTACATTTAAATTCCACATCATTATAATGTTTCATAAAACATCCTCTATAAAAGAGAGAATGAGAAGTCCAAAGTTCACATGGAATAACATATAACTAGGTCTCTAAGTATGAGATCATTAGTGGCAAGTGAAAATAATTACTTGGAGGAAAAGTGTAAATATTTATAGGGAGTGATTGAGGTAATAAATCACAAATAAGTGAATGATCAATATAAATTTTACGACCTTAAATCTATAAATATTTTATGATTTAAGAGACCATCGGTTCAATAGAAATTAAGGTATTAGGATAACATTTTTATTTCGAAGTCATTTTCCCAATGCTGGGTAATTCTTTTACTGACCAAGAATATAAGGAAATATTCTTACTTGATAGGTTTTAATTTTATATGAACAATCCTAACTTTTGTTTGTGATTCAATCAAATTCTAATTCACCCCTTTACTCCTAGAAATTAATTACCAATAATGATTTTTTATGCTTGAAGCACTAAAAGAAAATTTTAAAGGATCCTAAGGCCTATAAAAGAGTGACAAGTCTAACTATTTGTATTTAAATATATTTCAAAACCAATATGGTTAATAGATTAATCTATAATCCTTAAAAGTGATATTACTGGTTCACCATTAAAATTTATTCATCAAATTATTTAACTAAAAACAATGAAAAATTAACCAGGACATTACGTAGGTCAGTGGTTGGCATGAAACCCTTATCGTCCTTCGGTCATGGGTTCAAGACCCATGACCTTGCCAATTTTGATTGGTTTTCACCTGACATATAGGTTTTCCTTTTCTAAAACCATATTAATATAATTTCCAAAATAAATATGATGGAAATCCTTTAAATAATGTTAATAACTAAATATCCTTTTAACTAAGGTTTTGAATACAACCCTAATACATAAATAATTCATCAATTTTATTTTCACATAGGTCCTTTATTGGTCTAAGGATTATCCATAATATCATTTTTATGATTTATAATCATGACACATTATCTTCAATCTAAAACGCCTTAGGTTTAATCTAGGTTATTCATTCTCAAAATCCTTCATAATGGTTTGTAAAGAAAATGATAATTATCCTAAGCATATCCCTTGAGAGTGTCAAACCAGGTACACAGTAAGACCCATTATCATGTACTAGGTTACCCCGAGTCAAGCTCGGAACACCTTGTCAGAGTTATTACTCCTAGGTGCATCTGTACTAGAACCACGTACACTTGTAGTATCCAGACAGGGATGTATTTCTAGGAAGACCCATATAATATCTACCTTACCAAAATTCAAGTATGTTCTTTTATACTTATCCTCAATTTATACCTTAGTGTTATGTTATCAAACCTATGTTTTCCAAAATCTAGTTCCCCAAGGTTTATACTAAACTTTCTTTGATACCAACTATAGATACCTGACCCCCAGAAGGCCTAGAGACGATGTCTACTACTAAATACATTGGAATTATTACATGAAATCAATCCCCGAAGGACCGAAGAGTTTATTAGTCTTGGTAAACTAGATACATACATGGGTCTTTTATTAAAAAAGAATAAACTAATTACAATATAATTTTTCCTTCTTTCTAACTAAATAACTTCAAGAATAACTTTATCCCATCTAGAATATCCTTTCATGACTTACTTAGTAAACTTCTTTGATTCCCAGGGAGAGGAAAAAATAAGGGTGAGCTCAAATTCCCAGTAAGGTTAAGTAAATCATAATATAAGTAATAATTGATCAATGAGAATAATCATTATGGAAGGGTAAATAACTTAACACACATGACATGTAATCAATAATCTAAAATGATAAATAATACAACAAGGTAATAAATGAAAACACATACCACTCAAATAACTAGATAAGGAAAAATAAATATAGAAAGGTAAGAAATAGAAACACATTCCATTTAATCAAAGAAATGAAAATGTACTGTATCCATAGATATGCCGATGCAAAATCTCATTGATGAATAATAACTGAAACTAAATGAAGGAAATGATTAATTATTGGACTCCATATTTCCTAGGTACATGGAACCATTATCATCAAGACATTTCACAGGATAGTTTATCATATCGGGTAGAAACCCATCAAATTTGTGAAACTAATTCTTCTCATCAGACTACCGATGTATAAAGGGGATTTCATTAACCAGTCCCTAACCCGTAGGGCTGAACTTAAATGGTCCCAAACCCATGTATTACCTATCCAAAGCATTTCTCATATCGAATAAATAATACGCCTTATCAGATATTTGTATTGAACAAAGTATACTGATTTATCAATATTTCCCCAAATAATAAAATAACTTTAAAAGGAAACACTATATAAAAAATGGTATATGATTTAGGAAATAATCATATCTATGAAAAATGATATGGATATTTAGGGGAAATTTATTGTGAAATGATCATTGGAAATTGAATATTTCAATGGGACTAAAATAAATAAAGGAAGTGAATGTGAATACTATACTTAGACAAATAAATCATAATCCATCCATAGAAAGATTAAGGATGTTATCAATAAAACATAACCCAAGTGGATTAAAATAAAAGGTTGTTATAATTGATGAATGAAAACATTATCAAAATATATTTTTTAAAAAATTCTTGAGGAAAATATCCTTTTATTTTGAAAAACATTTTGAAAAACATTTTATTTGAAAATAAAATTTGAAAATATTTTCTTTAAAAATTAAACTTTTAAACATGCAAAGTAATCTTCAAAGAAATGATGGCAGGTAAATCTATACAAGTTTTATGAGGTAAAAAGAATATTCTTTTTTCACGATTAAAGGTTAGAAAAATTCCTTGTTCGGAAAGAAACAAGAAGATTCCTTTAAAAAAATTGGTAAAATAAAAAAGGTAAAAATTTATTTACCAAATAATATTAATTTTTTTTGAAAACATTTTAATAAAATATGGTTCTTTGAAGAAAATAGGTTCTCTGACTAAATAGAGACACAAATTTGGGTTTTCTGAAGAAAAATATTATAAAACATTTTGAGTAAAAAAGAGTGAAAAAATGATAAGGATACTTGAAAATGGTCATAGATAAACCGAGGCTATAAAATGAAATATTTTATTGAAAAATGGTTATATAATTTTCTCAAATGGAAATACCATTGAATTATCATTAAAGTTATTGTTGAAGAAAATAATCTTTAAACTTTCCAACGTGTCTCATACCACTTTGAAACATTTTAAATCATAATCCTCATGGAGGAATAAAATTAAATGAAAGTTTAAAATACCATGAAGATAAAATTATTAATAATATAATATAATAAAATGGGTAGTAGATACACCACACCAAATATGTACGTGGTGAACATGAAATTTATATCACAGTTGTAAAGGGTGAGATGAGAATCCCTTATATTGTGTTTCCTTTCTGGTGAACGTCCTTTAACTTCCTGTATAATAAACTTATGTTAATTTTATACTTAATTTTGGAAATTTTACATTTTTATAATTACTTTTATTTCACTTATTACTATGCTGTGTAAAACTACTTAAACAATTAAGTTTAAGTTAGGTGTTTTAAAAAAATCGATTTATGTGTAAAAAACGACTTTGGTAGGTCAACTGTGGACAAAGGGTTCATTATATAACATACCCAGAATAAATATTATGGAATAATTATCATATTTATACATAAATTATACTTAAAAAACAATCATTACATACATTTATTAAAAATGAATCAATGTTACAATCATATAGATGGCAGATCATACGTTTGCATGAGTAACATTCTTATTTTTCAATGATAATTATGAAAAGAAGTTAAGTAACACCATATATTAATATAGTGATAATTATATCATAAATAAAATTTTATTTAATAATATATACTTATATATATAATTTTTGTGATGAATAAAGAATCACATCATGTCGAGGAGGCAGTAGTCCACACGTCCACGACTGACATTATCAATTTTTAGTGTGTGAAAGGATAATTAAGAAAATGATATGTGTGTGTATATATATATATATATTAGGAAGGTAATTATGTAATTAATATCATATATATTTTGTTTATTTATCATATTTTTAATTATAATCATCCTTTATACATTCCATGTATATTGTGAACGAATCATATTGCTTTGAGGGGGCGATAGTCCACACTTTCTCAAACAAAATTATCATATTTACACAAGATGGGAAACATAAAGGTATGTTATAAATAAAAATTAAAGAAGAATAGAGACATTATAAATATAATATATAACATATACAAACATATTTTCTATCATAATGGCCACCATGATAGGTGTTAAATTAAAAATGAACAATCATCATTTTGTGAGGCAGTAGTTCGCCGTACAAAGAAACAATATGTTTTTTACCTATTAGTTGGAGGTGTAAGTAAGTTTAGTTCTAAACCTTTATATAATAATATAATAGTATATTTATTATAATTTTGTTGTTATATAAGAATGTAATAAAGATATTTTAGGGGGGTGGATAATGGAAATGAAACTAGATATCTTGAGAGAAGACGTTGCCTCTTAATCAGGCAACTTCTTTTGGTTTGTACCAAAAGGATTATTTAGAAGGATTTATTCAAAAAGGGAGGATTCAAGGTAAATGGGAAAGTTTTTTGGAATCTATATGATTATATCTTGGCCGAACCTAAGTGTTTTTAGAGGTGTGAGGAATGAGGAGAGCTGATGGCCTTTTATAGGTAAAGAAAAGGACTCACTTGAAATTTTTAAAAATAAGTTAGGTGTACCCACGTTTTTACCAAAAAAAAGTAATAAAAAACAAAAAAAAACTGAATAATGGAAGTTATATTTATGAATTATGTCCATATAATGGGTTTTGGAAAAGTATATAGGTCATTTGAGCCCTTAAGTTAAAGGTTTATTCCTTTATTAAGCTTAATTTTACCTTAATAAATGTAATTAATTTTAATTACTTTCACCAATATTTTTCGTCAAAAAAAATTTGGTATTATTATACATTATAAATTTTTCTATTCCAAATATTGAATCCATTTTTTCAAATTATAATCATATAATTGATATAGATTGATTTAAATTTAATCCCATAGGCGGGACGACAATGCGAGTTTTTAAAGTAAAAACATCCAAAAGTTTTCTATGTTTTTATAATCAATTTCAAAGTGAAACTGATTAAAATGATGTAAATTGTATTAATTTATAAAATTATTATCTAATTAAACTTTAAAACAAATTAACAATATAATTCAACCTTATAAATAAATTTGATGAAAAAGCAGTTTTGAACTAAAATTCAGTATTTTTAACTATTCGTTAAAAAATTAAATGTTTCAGAAAAATATAAAACATTCAACACTAATTATTATGTTTTTATTTAAATTTTAAAGTTAATTTTTAAATATTAAATCAATTAAAGTGTCAAAATTCATATTTAAAGTGGGTTCTCCATTAAAAGGCGGTAAAACTACCTTTATAAAAATATAGGTTTTTATGAGTAAAATAGAGTTTGTTCTTATCTTATACCTATCAAACCTAATGGATGAATATAAAAAATATTTTATTGAATATATAACTTAAATATTTCATTTAAATAATTAAATAATTTTAATTAATTATGTTTATTAAGACAAAACTCTTTTGGAAGCATAAATATAATAATATTTCTTTTTATATCCAATTAGTTCTTATTTTCGTTTCTCATTAATTGGTTACTAATGAATTAATTTTATATTTATATAAACCCTAAATTTTTATATGTTAGTTAATTCTATTCAAAATATCTAACATAATAGCTAGGTTATATCATATTATATTAAATAATAATATTTTAATAATATATTATTGTTCGGCAAAACTTGGTCTTGCGTGTAACGCAAGCCATCGAAGAAGGTTTCTCTTATGTGTAACGCATGATAACTTGGTGTTTCATGAATTGAAATATATGGAATCTATTTTAAATATTAAATATATTATAAATTATCCAGATATTATATTCCTTTATGTGCTTGGTGTTGTGTGTCATACAAGATATCAAATACAAGGTTCCTACTTTATAATTTCAGAGTGTTACACTGGGTACTTGCTCTTTTCCACTCTCTCTTACAAGTGAGGTAGGTATTTCATAGTATGTGATGGAAAAATATCTGTTAGTTCATTATATGGTGGTTTTGATAGCCCAGGTGTTTTCGGTCGAGATGTGACCGTGCTTGTGGGGAGGTGGACCATGTGTTTTTGGGTGAGATGTAACCGTGATTGTGGGGTAGTGCCCCAGGTGTTTTAAGGAGGGATGAGATATAACCATGATTATGATGTGGCTTCTAGTGGGGGTCATTCATGGTAGGATTAGGGCACGAGGTTGATATCCTACATGTTCATGATACCCTACTACTTTGGTTATGATAATGGTTGTGTTGTGGCCAAGGTGTTTTTGGTCGAGATGTGTTGTGGTCGTGCTTTTGTGGTGGTGAGACTAGGCGTCTACTGGTGAGGTGTGTTGTAACCGTGATTTTGGGGTGGTGTGGTATACATAAGAGATAAGAGCGCCAAGACACGTGACATTGGGTGTGAGATAAACATACCAGTGGGGAAGTTGTGTGGGGTACCCTTAACGATGTGATCATGTTATATTATATTACTTGACTTTTGTTATTTTGTGAGCATGCCTTAGTGAGGCTGTGTTTGGTTAGTATACTTGTATAGGTGCTATTGGGTTCTGCTATTTTTATCACCAGTGCTTTAGTATGCTTCTTTAAAATGTGCATGAAAAAATTTGGTTTTCCTACTGAGTATACTTGTAGGATCACCCTATGTATATAAGACTATTTTTAGGATTCCAAGAGGATTAAGTGGACAACACTGGAAATTTATAGCTTAAACCTTTGGATAGATACCATGTCTATAAGGCCCAGCCTTAAACCTTACTTAATCTTGAGTTATTACAAGATTACACATTGAGGATCTTTTCAGGTTTAGAGTTTTAGAGAATTAGATCATGAAACTTGCATTACATTCCACATTTAAACAAAGTGGTTACATAAAAGACAGTATTCATTCTTCCCATCAACGGAAACATATTGAAGATAAAACATGGATTCTTTCTTGACACATCCTTGACACTATCATCACATCTTGTACCTTTCCCTTGACCTGTGAAAAACATTTCAAAAACTTGGGATGAGCATAAAAAGCTCAGTAAGGGTTATAAAAATATGGAAAGGAAACATGAGTTCATATATACATAAGAATGAAATCATACTTTACCCATAAAACATTGGCACTTTTACATAACTCATCAAACCATGAATAAATCATAGAAATAATAAGACATAAAAGGTAACTTGAGGCATTCATAACATTCTTACGAAGGGAGTAACCCTCTTGGTTACGTTTGGAATACCCATCATAGTATATTCCCTAAATCTCTTCGGAGAAACCTTAACGTTTCACTCCTTCGCGTTACCCAGTGCATTGGAGAGCTATATCGGGCTCACCCGCCCTTAGTTTATCACGAAACCACCCATTTTCATAACAATGCCCAAGAACCATAACATAAACGTATCACATAAAACATGCATAAATGAAACATAACATTTCCACATTTCAATCACAAGATATCAATACAACACATTGATATAAAAATATTATGAAAACCATTTTCAATACCAAAATAAAAGAAAAGTAAAACATTGTATTTATTTTTCTTTAAAAAAAATTATGGCTTGTAAAATAATGGTCAGTACATACACCACTCAAAGAAAATTGTGTAAAATGTAGCATAAATCTCACGGGAATAAAAGTGATATGAAAAATCCCTTACGAAAACTCGGCAGCCTAACGGCGCCACTTTAAACTTCCAAAAATGGATTGATGAGATCAAATAGGGTATCTCATCACATTACAATAAAATGTACAGAAAGAGGAATATAAAAGAACATCCCCCATCATAACAAAGAGGAGCTTAAAAGAAGTGACATAAAGGAGAGTACTTAAAGAGAAAGAGAGAGGTTAGATCTCTTACGAAAATTCGGCAGCCTAACGGCGCCACTCAAAACTTCCAAAATGGATTGATGAGAGAGAATAGAGTCTCTCATCATATGAACATAAAAATTATAGTAAGATTAATATAAAATAACATCCCAATAATGAGAAATATGAGCTTAGAAGGAATGACATAAAAGAGTGTACTTAAAAAGAAAGAGAGGAGTAGGATCCTTTACCTCAAGTCCAACTTGTCTTGTTCGTTTCTTTATATTCCTGAATAATAAACTTTGGTCAATTAATAATTGCCTAAGTACATCCTTTAGAGATTATTATTCAGTTCATATCACATATTATAATGTTATAATAATTGTTTAATAATGTTAGTTCATATCAGACGTTTTTGCCGATGTTTGGTACATGAGTCAAAAATGAACTTGTTTGAAAAAAGATTGCCCATGTAGTTATAAGTAAATAATTTACAGAATAGTATTAATGATTAAAATATCATATATATCCAGTAAATATTCATTTTATACTATTCCATATCATTTGGAGATAAAAACGAAAAGCACCGTTCATGGAGACGGTAGGCCGTACGTACACATGAACGCTACTTTCATTTTTTTGTCATATTAATGGAATTAAAACAAAATGAGAGAGATATATATATGTTATAATTCCAGAATGATATCCATAATTTAGATGTAATATATTACATATATATCCATTATATATATGTACTTATAACATTACATAACATTTTGAGATAAGAAATGAAATGTACCGTTCATGGAGACGGTAAGCCGTACGTACGCATGAACGCTACTTCCATTTCTATTTCATATTTAATGGAATTAAAACATAATGATACATAATAATATTGTAATTAAAGTATGGTATAATATATAATATCATTAAATATATCCTTTATATGTACCACATATGGTATTAACGAATCATATCACTTTGAGGGGGCGATAGTCCGCACTTCCTTAAATGAAGATATCGCGTTTACCCATAATGGAAACCATAAAGATATGCCCAAAATTTAAAATACATAAGCTTAAGAAAAACATAAACATATTATATATCATATATAAATATAGTGTCATCTTAATGGCCACCTTTGAAGGTGTTAGAAGAATGTTGAACAATCATCGTTTCGGGAGGCAGAAATTCGCCATCCACAGAAACAGTATGTTCTTTAACCATTAGATGTAGGTGTGTGAAAGTGTAGATCGAATCCTTCTTATAAAAACATCATAGTATATTTATGATACTGGAGTTGTTACAAAAGAAGTGAATAAAAAGAGTTTAGGGGGTTGGAGAAGCAAAATAAAACAAAAGGACTCAAGTGAAGACATTACCTTAAAATCGGGTAACTCCCTTTGGTTTGAGCTCAAAGGATTCCTTGGGAAGATTTATACCCAACGTGATGCTTCAAGTAGTAAGAGAGGGAAGTGGAGAGACAAAATGGGCAGATGTTGGCCGAGCCAAAGGCTTTGGGAGTGTGGGTAAGGAGGTAGAGGTGGGGGCCTTTTATAAGAGGAGAGGAGGGGCACTCTTGGAAGGTAAAGAAAAGTCACTTTATTTTAAAATGGTATTCGGATTTAAGAGGTCCCACATTGATGTGTTTCGAGGATAAGGTGATACGGGTTCGAAATCCACTCATCCAATTGGTTTTGGACATGTGTAGGTCTTATATATTACATTATCTTTCCATTTTATTTAAATCGTTAAATAATGAGGTCATCGCTGCATCATCATGATGTCATAAATAATTTAATTTATTTAATGTCTAAAAATTATAAAAAAAATACTATGATGTAAGAAATAATTTTAGCTTTCCAATTAATATTTATAGTCAAAAATCGGATTTGTATAACCCCATGTAAAAATTGTTTTAGTAAAACATTTCATGTTTGTCTCATTTTTACTTTAACTTTAAATAAAAAGATATTAATGTCATTTTCCAACCAAAGTGGCTTCATGGGGTCCCCAAGTTGACCCATGGGTTGTATTGGTCGGCCATGACACATCTAATAAGGTTAGGACATGTGTCAAGTTCATTTCATATTATTAAAACATTATTTTTACCTTAAACTACACTAATTACCTCTAATCGCGATTAAAAACTTAATAAGTTACTATTCACCAAAAAATTATTTTTATCCCATTGAACCACATTTTACTTATTAATGACAACCATGTATGTCGGATTTTTGAAATTCAAAACACAAAGATGGAAAAATTTCATTTAAACGGAAAAATCAGTTTTTATAAGTACCACTTAGTGGTTTCACTATTCATCAAAAAATTGAAGTTTTTCAGAAAAATCCCAAAAATTCACCCTAAGCTATATTTGATATTATGAATTCAAAAATGAAGTCTATTTTACAAAATTAAAATCATATAAGTCACATTAATTTATTTAATAATTAATTCCCACTGTCATAGGAAATAGCGTGTTTTTATGAAACAATAAGTATCAAAAGATTGACACTAGTTTAAGTCTGATTTCAAAGTGAAATTAATTCCAACGACCACTATTGGATTTCATGGTAAAAATATATTCTAATTTCACTTTAAAACCAATTCAAAAGATAATCTAATCATATAAATAAATTAGATTAAAAAGAGGTTTCGAATTAAAATACAACATTTTACACTATTCCTTAAAAATATGAACTTTATCAGAATGATACCAAAAATTTACACAAAGTAAATTTTGATGTCCCAATTCTTAAGAATAGTTTTATTTGGTCCAAAAGGATGTATACGAGTGAAAAAAACTATATTTAATGACGGTTCTCCATCAAAAGGCGATAAATGAACCTTTAGTGAAAACTAGGGCATATACGCCTAAAATTGAATTATTTCCGTATTTTATGCCTTTATCCTTTATTGGATAAATGTAAAAACATTTAAAAACATATATAATCATATTTTAGATATTTCTATCCATTCCCGCCAATACAATGGCTACATGTTAACTACGATTTAAAATAATATTATTTTATTATTAGAGTGCAACGTAAGATTCCCAAGAAACTCGTTGTTGTGTGTTGGGTACGCCATCGAGCATAGCGTCCCCTTTAAAGTCATATTAATATTTTATTCACAAATATGGATAAATATGAAAATGTCATATTCTTTATTTACCTGGGGTGTTACATCCTTCCCCCCTTTTGGGAATTGCATCCTCGCAATTTTTAAAATTGAGCTTAGAAACATCCTTGAAAGTCCCACATCGGAACAAGAGTCGGTAAAACAATCACTTTAAAAGAATGGTAGAGAAGTAAAAATGTCACCCGAGTTAACCCATACTAGGATTCCAAGTATGAAAATATGGATATGGAGGAGAAAACAAAGGGACATGTTCTGATGGAGAGTGATAGTAAACATTTCTAGGAGAAAGTTAACCATAAGAAAATCACAAACTTGTGATGGGTTAAACGGTATTCGATTCCCCAGTAGGAAAAGTTAATAGACAACATTTTTGTTTTAATTTACTTTTTATTGAGGAATTTATTCATAAGGAAACATAATCACTTATCATGTTGACTTTCAACTTTTACTAGATTCCTTAATCAAAATCATATTTTTTTTCCAAAAGATGAGTATTTAGGGAGACTTGTTCGCATTAAGAGTACTATAATCAACTTCTAGAGAATCACCTAATCCACAAAAGAGAACTATATACTTCCCATGTCTTTAGACTTTAACCAAAACCAAAACCAAAAAAGGTTAGTACAAGATTAGAAAATCCAGAAAAGGATAACCCTTTATAAAAAGAAAATCTATTCTTAACCTCCCAAATTTGTCCAACAAACCCAAAGTTCAACGAGGACCATTAGATAAAAAATTTGTCCATAAAATCCTTCAAAGTAAACCAAACTAATATTGAAACCCAAATATTTGAAGGTTTTAGTCACATAGTCTTTCAAGTTAAATCGCAACATTTATATCCAAACAACATCAATTGCTCTTAAAGTCTCATATTGAAAAGTAATTAACCTAATCACATATCCTCCATGATAGGTTAATAAATTTACATAGATAACCCAAAATCAACTTACTCTTAATCCATAAAATCATATAACTAACAAGAATCAGTCAAACTAACCAGGGACTTCACGTAGTCCAGTGGTAGGCGATAAATACCAGTTGCACTTTGGTTGTGGGTTCGATTCCCACAGCTTTGTCCGACGCGACGGGTTGTCACACGGTCTGCGTGTTGTCCTTTTTCCAAAACTATATAATTCTCAAATCATTCCCCAAAAAGGGATAAAATCATCAAAAATAACCATAACATAATTTAACCTCAATTTTATCTCATTCCTTTCACTTCAATCATAACATATAGTAACCCATAATTACCTCAAAAGTAAGGAACATATAAACCCAAATGGTTCTTTATAACTATGTACACAAAAGAAAAGATAACTATTCCTTGAATAAAATTTGCCTATATTAAACATCAGGGTTACACATAATATAAAAAGTCTTCTAATGTAACCCCATCATCAAAAGAGACTTAATACTCTTAAGAGTTTCACCATAACTCTTGAAGCCCTTATATGTTGACATCTTACTCATTCAACATTCTTCATGATCCATTAACCATTCCTTTCCAACTTATTCCTAAATACCTCTTTCCTACAAACAAAATCATGAATCATATCCTAAGATTCCAAAATAGGAAAACAATAGTCATGAAATAATACATACCTTTGATTGGTCATTGTCAGTTTCTTCATCCTCAATCGGAATGGCATTAGGTATTGGTAAACGAAAATTTTTACGCTCTTGGTGACCCCATTCATGAAACTTCTTCATAGGACATGTGTTTGCATAATGACCATGCACACCACATTTAAAACATTCAATTTATCCCTCAGAAATAACTTCTTTCCCTTTCCTCGAGTCAACTGGATGCTTCCTTTTTCCATGGCAGGTTCTTGCTTTATGACCTTCATTTCCACATCTATAGCATATTCCTGTCCCTTTGAAACATTTTCCTAGGTGTTTCTTTCCACATCTTTGACACATAGGTTTTTGAACACACTTACCTTTATGATTATTACCTGTACTTCTGTAGGGATTTGTTTCTCGCATATATGATGCCTTAAAGAAATCACCAAGGTTTAGGTGGTCAATCATGACTCCAGATAGTTGGTTGAGGATAATCACAAGAGTTCTCATTGCAGCTCCCATATCATTCAGTTGCTTGCTCAAAAAACTGTCACAGTTTCCTTCACATCCACTGTTACTTTGGTGCCTGCTAGATCCAGCCATTTACTAAAACCAAAAAGTTCAGTGTGAGTATATAAAAAAAACATCATGTACTGATGAGGAAGATAAACACTAAGATATACTTACTCATTCACTTTATATAAAACTAGGACTCTTTCTGAAATCCTAACCATTATGGTAATGCCACTTATGCTTAAAGAATACCCTAACCTCTAAAGTTATCTAAACTGACCTTTGATACCAACTATAAGGCCCCAGCCTTAAACCTTACTTAATCTTGAGTTATTACAAGATTACACATTGAGGATATTTTCAGGTTTAGAGTTTTAGAGAATTAGATCATGAAACTTGCATTACATTCCACATTTAAAAAAAGTGGTTACATAAAAGATAGTATTCATTCTTCCCATCAACGGAAACATATTGAAAATAAAACATGGATTCTTTCTTGACACATCCTTGACACTATCATCACATCTTGTACCTTTCCCTTGACCTGTGAAAAACATTTCAAAAACTTCGGATGAGCATAAAATGCTCAGTAAGGGTTATAAAAATATGGAAAGGAAACATGAGTTCATATATACACTAGAATGAAATCATACTTTACCCATAAAACATTGGCACTTTAACATACCTCATCAAACCATGAATAAATCATATAAGACATAAAAGGTAACTTGAGGCATTCATAACATTCTTACGTAGGGAGTAACCCTCTTGGTTACGTTTGGAATACCCATCACAGTATATTCCCTAAATCTCTTTGGAGAAACCTTAACGTTTCACTCCTTCGCGTTACCCAATGCATTGGAGAGATATATCGGGCTCACCCGCCCTTAGTTTATCACGGAACCACCCGTTTTCATAACAATTCCCAAGAACCATAACATAAACGTATCACATAAAACATTCATAAAGGAAACATAACATTTCCACATTTCAATCACAAGATATCAATACAACACATTGATATAAAAATATTATGAAAACCATTTTCAATACCAAAATAAAAGAAAAGTAAAACATTGTATTTATTTTTCTTTAAAAAAAGTATGGCTTGTAGAGGAAGCCGAAACTCAAATAAAGGTCACGACGGCGGAGAAGTCATTGTCGCCGCATACGTACGACAAAAACATTCCCTTTTGTCGTTTAGTAAAACGCTTCGTATAAAAAAGATTCCTTTTGGACAAATGTAAAAGTCAAATGGGTTTATACACCGTATAAAAGAAGGTTGTGTATAAAACAAAATATGCCTCAATGAAAGGAGATTGAGATGAAGTCCCATACAAAGACGGTATCCTTGGATTAAGGATAAATCAGTTACATAACTATGTGTGACAAACGAATACACAAAATATAAGTGGGTATTAAGTGTAAAACAATCAGAGGACATTCACACATAATCATAGAACGACATATTCACGGTGTACAAGTTTATCCCAAAGAATCGAAATTGGGTTAATAAGTTCCCTTGCAATAATTAGACAGCCTAACGACGTCACTTCAAAATTCAGAAAAAGAGTTGATGAGAGATAAAAAGGGTATCTCATCACTTGGACATAAAATTTACATCAATAAGGATATAGAAGAACATATCCCAAAATAATATTATGTGAATTAAAATACATAACAAAATAAGTCTTTTATAAAGAGGAGGGTGAAAGGTTCCCTTATCGACATGGGTATCTTTCGAAACATACGCCCCGTGAAAGAAGGACAATAAAACATTGATGTAAATAATAATAAATGAAAGAATATTACACAATGAGTAAAATAATGGTCAGTACATACACCACTCAAAGGAAATTTTGGCAAATTTAGCATAAATCTCATGGGAATAAAAGTGAGATGAAAAATCCCTTACGAAAACTCGACAGCCTAACGACGCCACTTTAAACTTCCAAAAATGGATTGATGAGATCAAATAGGGTATCTCATCACATTACAATAAAATTTACAGAAAGAATAATATAAAAGAACATCCCCCATAATAACAAAGAGGAGCTTAAAATAAGTGACATAAAGGAGAGTACTTAAAGAGAAAGAGAGAGGTTAGATCTCTTACGAAAATTCGGCAGCCTAACGACGCCAATCAAAACTTACAAAATGGATTGATGAGAGAGAATAGGGTATCTCATCATATGAACATAAAAATTAGAGTAAGAGTAATATAAAAGAACATCCCAATAATGAGAAATATGAGCTTAGAAGGAATGACATAAAAGAGTGTACTTAAAAAGAAAGAGAGGAGTAGGATCCCTTACCTCAAGTCCAACTTGTCTTGTTCGTTTCTTTATATTCCTGAATAATAAACTTTGGTCAATTAATAATTGCGTAAGTACCTACTTTAGAAATTATTATTCAGTTCATATCACATATTATAATGTTATAATAATTGTTTAATAATGTTAGTTCATATCAGACATTTTTGCCGATGTTTGGTACATGAGTCAAAAATGAACTTGTTTGAAAAAAGATTGCCCATGTAGTTATAAGTAAATAATTTACTGAATAGTATTAATGATTAAAATATCATATATATCCAGTAAATATTCATTTTATACTATTCCATATCATTTGGAGATAAAAATGAAAAGCACCGTTCATGGAGACGGTAGGCCGTACGTACGCATGAACGCTACTTTCATTTTTTTGTCATATTAATGGAATTAAAACAAAATGAGAGATATATATATATGTTATAATTACAGAATTATATCCATAATTTAGATGTAATATATTACATATATATACATTATATATATGTACTTATAACATTACATAACATTTTGAGATAAGAAATGAAATGTACCGTTCATGGAGACGGTAAGCCGTACGTACGCATGAACGCTACTTCCATTTCTATTTCATATTTAATGGAATTAAAACATAATGATACATAATAGTATTTTAATTCCAGTATGGTATCATATATAATATCATTAAATATATCCTTTATACGTACCACATATGGTATTAACGAATCAAATCACTTTGAGGGGGCGATAGTCCGCACTTCCTTAAATGAAGATATCGCGTTTACCCATAATGGAAACCATAAAGATATGACCAAAATGTAAAATATATAAGCTTAAGGAAAACATAAACATATTATATATCATATATAAATATAGTGTCATCTTAATGGCCACCTTTGAAGGTGTTAGAAGAATGTTGAACAATCATCGTTTCGGGAGGTAGAAATTCGCCATCCACAGAAACAGAATGTTATTTAACCATTAGATGTAGGTGTGTGAAAGTGTAGCTCGAATACTTCTTATAACAACATCCTAGTATATTTATTATACTGTAGTTGTTACAAAAGAAATGAATAAAAAGAGTTTAGGGGGTTGGAGAAGCAAAATAAAACAAAAGGATTCAAGTGAAGACATTACCTTAAAATCGGGTAACTCCCTTTGGTTTGAGCTCAAAGGCTTACTTGGGAAGACTTATACCCAAAGTGATGCTTCAAGTAGTAATAGAGGGAAGTTAAAAGACAAAATGGGTAGAGGTTGGCCGATCCAAAGGCTTTGGGAGTGTGGGTAAGGAGGTAGAGGTGGGGGGCTTTTATAAGAGGAGAGGAGGGGCACTCTTGGAAGGTAAAGAAAAGTCACTTTATTTTAAAATGGTATTCGGATTTAAGAGGTCCCACATTGATTTGTTTCGAGGATAAGGTGATAAGGGTTCGAAATCCACTCATCCAATAGGTTTTGGACATGTGTAGGTCTTAGATATTACGTTATCTTTCCATTTTATTTAAATCGTTAAATAATGAGGTCATCGCTGCGTCATCATGATGTCATAAATAATTTAATATATTTAATGTCTAAAAATTATAAAAAAAATACTATGATGTAGGAAATATTTTTATATTTCCAATGAATATTTATAGTCAAAAATCTGATTTGTATAACCCCATGTAAAAATTGTTTTAGTAAAACATTTCATGTTTGTCTCATTTTTACTTTAACTTTAAATAAAAAGATATTAATGTCATTTTCCAACCAAAGTGGCTTCATGGGGTCCCCAATTTGACCCATGGGTTGTCTTGGTCGTCCATGACACATACAATGAGGTTAGGACATGTTTCAAGTTCATTTCATATTATTAAAACATTATTTTTACCTTAAACTACATTAATTACCTCTAATCGCGATTAAAAACTTAATAAGTTACTATTCACCAAAAAATTATTTTTATCCCATTGAACCACATTTTACTTCTTAATGACAACCATGTATGTCGGATTTTTGAAATTCAAAACACAAAGATGGCAAAATTTCATTTAAACGGAAAAATCAGTTTTTATAAGTACCACTTAGTGGTTTCACTATTCATAAAAAAATTGAAGTTTTTCAGAAAAATCCCAAAAATTCACCCTAATCTATATTTGATATTATGAATTCAAAAATGAAGTCTATTTTAAAAAATTCAAATCATATAAGTCACATTAATTTATTTAATAATTAATTCCCGCTGTCATAGCAAATAGCATGTTTTTATGAAACAATAAGTATCAAAAGATTGACACTAGTTTAAGTCTGATTTCAAAGTGAAATTAATTCCAACGACCACTATTGGATTTCATGGTAAAAATATATTCTAATTTCACTTTAAAACCAATTCAAAATATAATCTAATCATATAAATAAATTAGATTAAAAAGAGGTTTCGAATTAAAATACAACATTTTACACTATTCATTAAAAAAAATGAACTTTATCAGAAAGATACCAAAAATTTACACAAAGTAAATTTTGATGTCCCAATTCTTAAGAAGAGTTTTATTTGGTCCAAAAGGATGTATAAGAGTGAACAAAACTATATTTAATGACGGTTCTCCATCAAAAGGCAATAAGTGAACCTTTAGTGAAAACTAGGGCATATACGCCTAAAATTGAATTATTTCCGTATTTTATGCCTTTATACTTTATTGGATAAATGTAAAAACATTTAAAAACATATATAATCATATTTTAGTTATTTATATCCATTTCCGCCAATACAACGACTACATGTTAACTACGATTTAAAATAATATTATTTTATTATTAGAGTGCAACGTAAGATTCCCAAGAAACTCGTTGTTGCGTGTTGGGTACGCCATCGAGCATAGCGTCCTATTTAAAGTCATATTAATATTTTATTCACAAATATGGATAAATATGAAAATGTCATATTCTTTATTTACCTGGGGTGTTACAATTTCGTTGCTTTATATTTACTTTTGGGTATTTACTTTAGAGATTTGTATTGTATTTGTTTCATTTATACATGCATTGTGGGATGGTTTGGGTTTCTTTTATATTATTCCATAGAGTTTATTGTGGATGATTTATTTATATCCCAATCCTATTTATATTATAGAGGGTAATGCCTCCTATACATGATATTTTTGTACCCTCGGTGCTAGTCACCAACCTAGGTCCTACAGAAGGTGGGACTCAGGAGTCATTATCTCTCTCACCTCATTACAATATCTTTGAAGGGAGGGGGTCATGACACACATGTGTTCCACAAATCTCTGAACGTTGTCGTAGGAATCTCCGGGTGATAGCACGAAAGATCCTATTGCTTGTGTCATCTTCCTTTGATCACCTTGAGGACTGCTTCCAAAGCGTTCTCCTTGATCTCTCTTGAATTGAGTGTAGGAGGTGGAGGATGATCACTCTATGTTCTTTGGAGAGTTCTTGGAGAAGGGATATATTTGGGTCTTGAGAGGATTCTCCAAAGATGTTGTGCACAACCAAAACAAATGAATTAGATCTTTGAGAAAATATCATAATTGGGTTTATATATCGCTAGGGTTAGAAATAAATATTTTCATAAGTTTCCTTTTATTATTTATTTAATCCCTGCCTAAACCCATGTTAAATAATAATAATAATAATAATATTTCTCGACATGAACTTAACTTGTGAATAAAATTAAATATTATTTAATCAAATAATATTCAATATTTTTTATTTCTCACTAGAACATTAAACTAAGTCCTCCATTCCTTCACAATATTTATCAGGTCTTGAATAATGACTATTCATTTATTAAATAAACATCACTACATTATTTAACAATAAATAAATAAATATTATATTCACTAAATAAAAATTAAATATTTATTAAATATTCTACTCACAATATATTATCTCGAATAACTGGTGAAGGAATATATGCAATCAAGTAAACATGAATAATTATTAAACCATGTGTTGGAAAAATATTTATTCAACTTTTTAAATAATAAATAATAATATAATTATTTAAATGAGATTCTGGAGACACTTAGTGTGTGAACCTCTAGGTCTCTTTCTCAGTGCCATTAGGTGAAGTAGCCTAAGTCCAAGGTTAGAATCCATAAAAAAACCAAGTCACCCACAGAGAAATAAGTTAATGTCTCAATGAAATATTACCTCATACTTATGCTTAATGTGTAATATAATCCCTTTATCATGATATCTATAATTAAGAAGGTTGCATGTCGGTGCCATCAACCTATGTGCTCAATGTCTCTTTCTTTGACTTACCAAAAATTGAAGTTTCCTATAGAACACCATGTTCATGGATTTATTTAGGTTATATCATTTCCATAAAAGGTCCTAATATATCAACTTTAATTGAAGAACGAAAGGGACAAATCCTTTCTTAAATTATTCATAAATGCAATATTACTCATGATGCACCCAATGTATCTTACTTCACCACAAACATCTGTTGTCATGGTTTTCATCAATAAATAAAAGTACGTGACTCATAATTTTCATTAATAATAATATTAAATTCTAATGATCAATACACACATCCATAGATAGGAATATCCAATGACACATATAAATGTGGATTTTCTACTGGCGGGTCTCGTTCTCATAATATCCTACACTGGATATTACCAAGGGTATACACCATAAGAAGGTTCCTAAAATTCCTTTGAGCCTCCACCCCTAATAGATTGTATCATTTATGTCCCTCAAATTATATCATTCGACTATAGAACATATATTTAAGAATAGTGTCATAGCACTTCTGAGTTCTCATCATAGTAGAGAACTGATATGACCTTTTAGTGTGACAACTACTCTTGGGACATTATAACATACTATGTTACGTAGAAGAATAATCATAATGTAATAATAAGTTTATTAATATTCAAAAATATGAATACAGGTTATTATAAAGTACACAAAAGTTAGTTCTAGGGCACCAACTTCAATAGAATCCCACTTAAACTAGATCCAACTGTTAACAACCTTCAGTCCACTAGCTCTCACATGATACTCATGATTTTGTTGAGATAGAAATTGAGTCAAGGGGTCCACCACATTCTCTTCTGTGGTTACTCTACTTACTACAACCTCACCCCTCTGATAAAAATATCTCAAGAGGTGATACTTATGGAGTATATTCTTTGTCCATTAGTGTGACCTTGGCTCTTTTAAAAGAGCCACCACTGTAGTATTATCATAATACAATGTGATATGTTCTTTACTTCCATATACCATATCAAGTTACTAGAAAAATTTCTGTATCCAAAGAGATTCCTTGGATACATCAAAAGATGCTATATACTTGGAATCCACTATAGAATCAGTGTCAACTGGCTTCCTTGAACACTTCTAGATCACAAATCCTACGTTGAGAAAAAACCATATATTGAATATGAATTCAGATCATTCTGATCTATTTAAAAACTATCATCAGTATATCCCCTATTGACCAGCTCATTGTCTCATCCAAACACCAGGAACATATCCTTAGTTCTTCTCAAATACTTAAGGATAACCTTAACAACAAACTAATTCTATTCTCTTGGATCAGTTTGATATCTATCTACCATGCTAAATGCATAGTTAACATCAAGTATAGTACATAATATGGCATACATGATTGATCCTATCATCAAATAATATGAGATATTACTCATTATATCTTTCTCATGTTGTGTATGAGGACACATTTTCATAGAAATATGTAAACCATGTGACACTAGAACCAATCCCCTATTGGATTGTTCCATACTAATTCTCTTTAATATCTAGTCAACATATGTACTTTGAATTAGTCCAAGAATCCTCTTAGATCTATCATGAATGATCTTGATCCCTAGAATATAGTCTTCTTCACCTAAGTCCTTCATGTAGAAACACTTGTTTAACCAGTCCTTAATAGACAGTAAGATTGGTATTTCATTTCTAATAAGTAACATGTCTTCAACACATACTACTAAGATAATGAATACATCCCCATTAAACCTCTTGTAAACACACGACTCACATTTTTTCTTAATGAAACCAAATTCTTTTATAGATTCATCGAATCAAATGTTATATGACTTGGATTCTTTCTTAAATCCATAAATGGATCTCTACAACTTGAAAATCCTTTTGGCATCACCTGGAGTCACAAAACCTTCTAGTTGTGTCATATATACATCTTCCCGAAGGTTCCCATTAAGGAATGCAGTTTTGAAATCCATCTATCAAATCTCATAGTCATGTTAAGCTTCTATAACAAGTAGAATTATAATGAATTTAAATATGGAAACTAGTGAAAATGTTTCATTGAAGTCAATTCCTTGACACTGTTTAAATCTTGTATCCACTAGTCTTATTTCATAGTTATTTACTTTACCTTCCATGTCTAGTTTCCTCCTAAATACCCATTTTCACCCAATAGGCATTACATCAATGAGCACATTAACTAGAACCCAAACTTGGTTCTAATACATAGAATCCATTTCATAATTCATGGATTATTTCTATCTTGCTACTTTTGAGCTCTCTAATTCCTCTTTATAGGAGAGAGGTTCATCATTTTCAATCCATAATGAGTCACTATCTTCGGTGACTAGAAAACCACATCTCTTTGGTTCTCTTACCTCTCCTACACTCCTGTGCAACACTTGTGTTTCAATAACTACTTCTTCTATAAGGACCTATGGATCCTATTCCTGTACTGAATCTTGTGTATCTTGAGAATAAACTTCATCAAATTCAATCTTTCTCCCACTATCATTTTTTAAGATGTCCTCCCTCTAAATAAATACGATTTGTCTAGTGACAATAAATTTCTTTTATGAGGGTTTGTATAGGTAGTATCCCTTTGTTTCCTTATGATACCCTATAAAGATGCACTTTGTGCCCCGTGGTGCTAGTTTGTTGTCTAAGAAGGCCTTAAAAAATGATGTAAAACCCCATACACATGTACGCAATAAAACATGTTTCTTTGCACTCCATAAATCGAAGGGAATTCCATTTCCACTTTAGTTGGTACTTAGTTTAATGTGTATGATGCAGTTTGTAATTCATATCCCCAAAAGGATAATGAAAGATCTGAATAAATCATTATTGACCTTAACATGTATAACAAGGTATTGTTCTTCCTTTCACTAACACTATTCCACTATGGTGTATAAGGTGGAGTGAGTTAAGATAAAATCTCAAAATCTTGTAGAAAGTTTATAAACTCTTGGTTAAGATATTCACCACCTCAATCCGATCGAAGATTCTTTATCTTCTTACCAATTTGATTTTCTAATTCATTATTGAATTCCTTGAATTTATCAAATGAATTAGACTTATACCTCATCAAGTAAACATAGACATATCTACTTAATTCACCAATAAATGTTATAAAGTAAGAAAATCCACCTCTATATTCTACTAGAAATGGTCTACACGCATCAATGTGTACCAAACATAGAAGATCTATGAACCTTTCACCTTTTCCACCAAATGGTGGTTTGGTCATTTTTACTTATAAAAAAGTATGACATCATTCAAGTGGTTTTAGCTCATAAGATTCTAAATAACCATCTTGATAGATCTTTGTCAAATGCTTCTCATTTACATAACCAAGATAGTGATGCCATAGATGGGTGTTATATGAGTCATGTGAACATGATTCTTTATCAATTTCCAATACTTGGTTTTCATAATTTAATACATAAAGACCATTATTTAAATATTCCATACCATAACATATGTTTCCCTTATTAAAGAAACAACTTTGATTTCCAAACTTGAAAATAAACCCATCTGCATCTAGGAATGATAAAGAAATTATGTTCTTGGTAACCATAGGTACATAATAACAATCCTTTAAATAAAAAATCATTCCTATTTGGAATGAAAGGTGGTAGTTACCAATGGCTAGGTAACCCATCCTTTCACCATTAATAGCTCTCATATCCACTTATCCTCTGGTAATATTTTGTAATCTACTTGGTTCCTACATTTGGATATAGATTTTAGCACCACAAGTTGTATCTAATACCCAATCCGTAGATATTGAAAGATTACACTCAATAACAAATTCCCCTTTATCTTCCACCTTCTTATGAGTGTAGTTCCTCTTCTAGTGGCCTGTCTTGCCACCTAAAAAACATACCGCCTTCTTTTCCTTGCCCTGCCAATGGTTGTTCCTCTTCTTGGAAGGACGATTCTCGAGAGATTTAGACTTGTTGTGAGTCATGGGCCCCACTGCCTTGTTCTTAATTTTCTTGTTTACCATCAGGATCATGGGTTTATCATATCTTATGTCCTTATCCACTTGGATAGTCAAGGTAAGAAGTTATGAAAGAATCTTATCATTATTTATCATATTATAATTAACAATAAAACTGGAGAATTTATTTGGTAGTGATGAAAGTATGGGATCTGTATGCAACTCATCTGAGAATTTAATCCCTAATATGTCTAAGCATTCAATGTATCCAATAATCTTGAATACATGAGGCCCAACTAGCATAGAATCTCCAAGCTTAATTATAAACAAATATTTGGATATCCCATACCTCTCTTGTCTCACCTTATCTTGATAGAGATCCCGAAGGTGAGACATCATGCTATATGCATCTATGTCCTCATGTTGCTTCATCACTTGCCTCATTACCAGGCCAATCAGGAATATGTTCTTCCAGTACATACAATTTCCTTTCATGAAAAAGGATAATGCGTAAGTACCTTTCCATTCTTTGAAATTTTTGTTGGTGAGAAAGTTATCCTTCTCAAGTATGGATCACAATGATATGTTTTAAGTCATTTTAATGTTATTTCTAAAAAATAATATGATCATAATTTTAGTACTTTATTTGATAAAATTTAGACAAATAAATAAATATTATATTCATTAATCTCCCACTATTTTATCAAAACCCAATGGCCCTCACCATTGGATTCAAAATAGCCCATTTCTTTGAAATTATAGTGGAAAGTATCCATATTCTCTTTCTCATTACCACAAATTTTGTTGGTTAAAAAACTCAAATAGTTTTAGGCAGACATTCCAAATAACATCTACATTAACTCAAAGTTTCTTGATCTATTGAATGGACTCCCCAATCATAAAATCATTAAATTTTATTTCCTCAACCCTTGCCTCTCAGTTACACCAAGTCCTACTTTGGAAGTCAACCCTTGATGTGAACTAAGTTAAGTTAACCCAAAACTTCAAGTTATAATTCCCCAATAATTAAAAGCACCCCAACTTTGGCTGGTCAATCACTTTGAACTATGGTTCGATTTTAACTAAAGTAGTTGAAGGCTATACCGACTTAATATATATAATTGAGGGATTTTATCATTTTATGTGTAAATCTCCAATTATTATCTTTATTACATGGTTGTTAATATTAAGTGGATTTACATAAGTGATTAACCATGTATTAGATAATATTTACGCATAAGCCAGTTTTTTTAGTCCTATCTTTCTTGTTAATTTCATTAATTCACTTGATCAAAAAAAAACATCCATAATGAAATAACCATGAAACTTGACAAAAATAAAATAATAAAGTGGAATGATCTTGAGATTTTACTAATGGTTAGTTTATTCAATGGTCGATAAACTAACTGTTGAACTAGGGAAAAAACACCTTGAACCAATTAAGGTTTGTGTAACAACTTTCCACCTATCCACCTATGTATCTCTCTTGGATTGGTTTCACCTCATCTCCAAACTTGAACCGCCTCCACTAGCTTGGTAGCTACATCCATTACATATGATTTTACTCATACATAGGTGAGGGAAAAAGAGTTTACATAAAACAAACCATGGGCGTACAAGACCTTACATAATAAGGGGAGAGAATGCATGCATACCAACAATTTAATTTAATAATAAATTAAATGAAACCAATCACATAAAAAGTTCTAGTCTATTCGCATGATTATCCACATGCATGAAAAAAATTACACATTTAATAAAACTAGCATTCAATTATTAATTATACTTATTAAAGATAAACTGCATTTGAATCAATTAATTATCATATTTAATTAATCAACTATTTTATCTTAATTCTCATATGAATTTCCTTGATATTATTATCCATTATAATTTCAAACAAATTAAATAAATCTATTTAAAATTAACTCTGTACATAAATGTACCTTAGAGGAAATATGATGAATACCAGTCAGAATCTACCCAACATGTATTATACTCATATGCAATTTACTCTTTTGAAATATGGAATACACGACTTATCATGTACTTTCATGACATGTACTATCAACTTAATGATTACATGAATTACATGATTTTTCAATCATGTGTTATGCTTCAATGCATATAGAGTAACAACTGTTAATACGACTCATACATGATATGAATGACATATATACATACATACATACATACATACATACATACATACATACATACATACATACATACATACATACATACATACATACATACATACATACATACATACATACATACATACATACATACATACATACATACATACATACATACATACATACATACATACATACATACATACATACATACATACATACATACATACATACATACATACATACATACATACATACATACATACATACATACATACATACATACATACATACATGCATACATACATACATACATATATATATATATATTAAAACCTATCACATGGTCTGTCCAATCAACTTAATTACCACTCATAACCACATGATAATAAGGTTTACAGAGTATAATAAATAAATTTTAATTTTGTGTAATTTGGTACAAGTACACGGTGTGTAAAATCGAGATACATGGCATGTACATCTCTCACTGTGTATTTGAGGCACACTCCTAGAGACTCATCGTGTAAATCGTGCCTCAGAAAATTGGAGTACATGGTGTGTATAAGAGACTACACAGCGTGTGGTATCCTTTTTACATGGTCACCGGTCAGGTTGGCCATGTATGGTAATACATGGATCATTTGTGACTCAAAGGGACTACACGACATGTATGTGGGTTACACAACGTGTACTCCAACTCACCATGTGCCACCCTGGCCTGATCAACATGCAGTGTAAGAAATAAATACACCGCATGTCATCAATGCACACAGTTTGAATTAATTTCCATTTAATTCCTAATGAATTGAATACAAGTACACAACATATAACTATGGTTACATGGCTTGTACTCCTATATAATCCATCCAGAATCCTCAGCACATCTGTATGAGATCTACAATTTTATTTCATTCATAAAATTAATCATATTGATTATATCTAAGATAAATGAAGGAGGAAGAAGTAGATATCATAATTCAGATTAAAATAATGATTAAACTTTAATTTAAAACTAAATCACAAATTCATAAATAAATCAAATATCTTTAAATAATTATAAATAATTATGTGATCACACTGATACCACTTGTAGGTTCCAGGAATGACGGAAGTGTGCAATGGTTCTTGAGAAAATTTTCTTTTTCTCACGATCGATGATCAATCTGAGATTTACACAATGATAAATTTCGTGATCTATGGAATTGAATCAAAGAATATAGAAAAGAGATAGAATGAAAAAACCAAATATAGGATCATCACATATTATTTATAATCAATTTAATTAATTAAAGAATTACCTTATTGGAAATATTTCTTTGTTGATGGATCTGACAATATATCTGCATTGTACCATTGTTTCATCATAGTAATCAAGAGCAGATTCCCTCTAGTGGTGATCCACTTGTGTTAAAAAAAATTCTGAACTTCATTGTAGGAATCTTTGGGTGATAACACGATAGATCCCATCACATGCATTGTCCTCCTTTGATCGCCTGGAGAACTGCTTCCCAAGCATTCTCCTTGATCTCTCTTAACTCGAGAGTGGGAGGTGGAGGAGGATCGCTCTCTGTTCTTAGGAGTGTTCTTAGAGAAGGGATCTCTCTAGGTATTGACAGTATTCTCCAAATCCACTGTGCACAACCAAAACAAATGAATTGGATCTTTGAGAAAATAACACAATTGGGTTTATATATTGTTAGGGTTAGAAATAAATAATTGAACAAGTTCCCTTTATTATTTATTTAATACTTATGGAACCCCATGTCAAATAATATTATTATTATTATTATTTATTAACACATACTTAACTTGCAAATTAAATTAAATATTATTTAATCAAATAATATTCAAGATTTATTACACCGAACCATTAAACTCGGTCTACTATTCATCCACAATATTTATCAGGCCTTGAATAATGATTATTTATTTATTAAATAAATATCACCACATTATTCACTAATAAATAAATAAATATTATATTCACTAAATAGAAAATAAATATTTATTAAATATTCCGCTCACATTATATTTTCTTGAATAACTAGTGATGGAATATATGCGATCAAGAAAACATGAATAATTATTAAACCATGTGTGATAATACTATCCATTCAACTTGTTAAATAATAAATAATAATAATAATATTTAACTAAGATTCTGGATACACTTAGTGTGTGACGCTTTAGGCCTCTTTCTTAGTGGCATTAGGAAAAGCAACCTAAATTCCAAGGTTAGTGTCTAGAAACATTCCAAAACATCCATAGAGAAAGAAGTTAATACCACAATGACATAATACCACATTTGAACACTTACTGTGTAATATAATCCATTTTTCACGATATCTTTAATAAAGCAGGTTGCATGCTGGTTCCATCATCCTATGTGCTCGATGTCACTTTCTTTGAATTCCTATAAATTGAACTTGCTTATAGAACACAATGACCATGAATTTATTTAGGCTATAACATTTTCATTAAAGCCCCTAAGATATCAAATTCCGTTAAGGAACAAAAGGGAAAAATATTTTCTCACTTTATTCATTATTTCAATATTACTCGTGACACACCCAACGTATCCCACCCCTCAACAAACATCTATTGTCACAGTTTTCATCAATACATCAAAGTAAACAACTCATAATACTCATCAATAATAATATTAAAGTATAAGGATAAATACAAATGTATGTAGATAGAAGCATCCAAGGACACATATAAATGTGTATTTTCTAATGGCGGGTCTCATTATCATAATATCCTACACTGGATATTACTAAGGGTGTACACTATGAGAAGATGCCTCAAAGTCCTATGAGTCTCCAAACCTGAAATTCGGTATCATTAGTGTCCCTCAAATGATATCATCTAGATATAGAACATATATTTAAGAATAGTGTCATAACACTTCCGAGTTCTCATCATAGTGGAGAACTGCTATGACCTTTTAGTGAGACAGCTACTCTTGGGACGTTATCACAAACTATGTTTCACATAAGAACAATAATTATGTGATAAGAAGTTTATTAATATTCAAAACTATGAATACATATTATCATAAAGTAGACAAAAGTTTGTTCTAGGGCACCAAATCTAATAAATTTCTGGACACTATTTAAACCCTTTAACCATTAGCCTTGATTTATAGGTATTTACTTTACCTTTCATGTCTAGTTTTCTCTTGAATACCCATTTTTAGCCTATGGTATTTACATCCATTGGCACATAAACTAGAATTTAAACTTTTTTCTGATACATGGAATCCATTTCAGAATTCATGGCTTCTTTCCATCTTGCATATTATGATATCTCTACTACCTCTTTATAGGAGATAAGTTCATTATTTTCCACCAACAATGAGTCACCATTTTTTGTGACTATAAAACCATATATTTTTAGTTATCTTAACTCTCTAGTTCTCTTATGTAGTACTTTTGTTTCAGAAAATACTCCTTCCATGGGGACCTATGGAATCTATTTCTATACCAAATCTTATGTATCTTAAGAATCAACTGCATCAAAGAAAATATTGATCACATTGTAATTTTTAGGATGTGATCCCTCTTAATAAATATGACTTTTCTTGCAGTAATAAATTTTTTATCCAAGGGGTTGTATAGGTAGTATCATTTTGTTTCCATTGGATACCCAATAAAGATACACTTTTTGCCTCAGGTTGTTAGTTTATTACCTGATAAGGACTTAACAAATGCCTCGTAACCCCATAAATGTGTATGAAACAAAATAGGTTTCTTTATACCCCATAAATCAAAGGGAATTCCATTTTCCTCTTTAATTGGTACTCAGTTTAGTGTGTATGTCATAGTTTGTAATTAATATCCCTAAAAGGATAACGGAAGATCTATATGACTCATAATTGACTTTACCATGTTTAAAAGGTATAATTCCTCCTTCCACTAACACCATTCCACTATGGTGTGTAAGGTGTAGTGAGTTGAGATAGAATCCCAAACTCCTGTAAAAATTTGATAAACTCTTGGTTAGGATATTCACCACCTTGATCCGATCAAAGATTCTTTATCTTCTTTCCAAGTTTATTCTCTAATTAATTCTTGAATTATTTTAATTTCTTAAAGGAATCAGACTTATACCTCATCAAGTAGAAATATCCATATCTACTCAAGTCATTAGTAAAATTTATGAAGTAAGAATACCCACCTCTAGCTTTTATTGTAAATGGTACACACACATCAGTATGTACCAATCCTAAAATCTCGGTGGCCCTTTCACCCTATCCAATAAATGGTGGTTTGTTCATTTTTACTTGTAAACAAGCATGACATATTTCAATTGGTTTTATCTTAGAAGAGTCTAAATAACCATATTGACAATTCTTTTTCAAACACTTATCGTTTACATGACCAAAAAGGTGATGCCATAGTTTGGTGTTATACGAGTCATGTGAACATGATTCATTTTATATTGAAATAATTGGTTTTTGTAATTTAATACATAAATACCATTATTTAAATACATCATACTATAAAATATATTGTCTTTATAAAAGAAAAAACTTTTATTCCCAAACTTTAAAATAAAATCATCTTTATCTAAGCATGATACAAAAACTATGTTCTTGATAACAATTGGTACATAATAACAATCCCTTAAAACCAATATCATTCCTATTGGAAATGAAAGGTTGTAGTCACCAATGGCTAGAGAATCCATCCTCGCACCATTAGCATATCAAAAATCCACCTCTCCTCTATCAATATTTTAGAATCTACTTGGATCCCACATTTGGATATAGATGTCAGCACCATAAGCTATATCTAAAACCCAATGTGTAGATATTGAAATACTACACTTAGTAATGAATGAAACTTTAGTTTCCCCTTTCTTTTGGGTGCAATTTTTCTTCCAATGTCCTTTATTTCTACATAAAAAACATACTACCTCCTTTTTCTTGCCCTGCCTCTAGATCTTCCTCTTCTTGTAAGGATGGTTCTTAGGATCTTTAGACTTGTTATGAGCCTTGGGGGCCTTTGCCTTGTTCTTAATTTTCTTATTAACCATAAGGATCATGGGTTTTTCATTCCCCATGTCCTTATCCAATTTTAAAATCAAATTAAGAAGTTCTGAAAGACTCTTGTTATTATTTATCATGCTATAATGAACATTAAAACTGGAGAAAGTCTTGGCTAGTGAGGAAAGTATGAGATATGTGCAAAAATCATCTGAGAATTTAATCCTTAAGATTTATAAGAGGTCAATTTAACTAATAATTTTGACTACATGAGGGATAGTTGTCATAAAATCTATAATCTTAGTTGTAAATAAAACATTTAATATCTCATATATCTCTTATCTCACCTTCTTTTGATAGAAATCCCAAAGGTGAGACATCATGCTATACTCATCCATGCCCTCACATTTCTTTAAAAGCTTAATGGATATAGATGATAACATGAAACATTAAACATCTGTAGAATCATTCAAATGTTTCTCATAGAGAGACAACTCTTCATCACTAGCCTCATTACCAGGCGTATCATAAATAGGTTCTTCCAGCACATATAATTTTTTTTCATGGTGTAGAATAACGTGTAAGTACCTTTACCATTCTTGGAAATTTTTTATGGTGAGAAGGTTATCATTATCAAGTATGGATCATAGTTATATGTTTTAATTCATTGTCATTACTATTTCTAAAAATAACATGAGCATATATTTAGTACTTTATTTGATAAAATTTAGGCAAATAAATAAATATTATATTTATTAATCTCCAAATATTTTATCAAAACACAATAACCCCCACCATTGGATTCATAATATCATATTTATTGGAAAATATAGTGGAAAGGATTGAAATTCCCCTTATCACTACCCCAACTTTGGTTGGTCAAGAAATTTAAAGGTTTTTAGGTAGGCATTCTAAATTCCAACTGCATTAACTCACAATTCCTTGATCTGTTGAGCGGACTTCCCAATCCCGAAATCCTGAAATTGGATTTACTCAATTCTTACCTCTAAATTACACAAAGTCCTAATTTTTTAGTCAACCCTTTATGTGAACTAAGTTAATTAAACCCAATAATTCATGTTAGAATTCCCCAATAATTAAAAGCACCCCAACTTTGGTTGGTCAAGCACTTTGAACTATGGTTCGATTTTAACTAAAGTAGTGGAAGGCTATACCAACTTAGTATATATAATTTAGGTATTTTATATTGATGTATAAATTTACAATTATTATATTTATTACATTCTTGTTAATATTAAGTGGATTTACTTAAGTGATTAACTATAAGAACTTGGTTTTTCACTAAGGTATGGATCCTTTAAATTTTGTTTTAATTCTTTATTTTGGACCTAATATGGATGATTTTTGAGTTAGAGAAGGTCCCAAGGGTGTTTGGGGCTTATTTGAAGCTTGGAACCCAAATTTTTGAAAAAATGGACCTATTTCAGGGTTAGAGTAAATCGTATGGGTAGGGTGCATGGTTAGATCTAACTGTGCAGATGGTCTGCATTTTCGGGTAGATCTATCTCACACAGTTGGTGCATACTTTCCCTAACCATGTGGTATGCCCCTTCCTAGAGAAACCTGTGCATGGTTAGTTCATGGTTTGGAAAACAATGCAGACAAATTATGCATAGGCCAAATTTTGGGTAATTTTATCATTTTACCCTTAAAGATCTAATTTAAGACTTCCTTCTTCCCTAATCTAATTTCTTGCAGTATTAGCCTCCATTTCTACCATTTTGGAGTTTTTGAAGGCCTAAGCTATGAATCAATAGATCTTTTTTATCGAAGATCCATTTGATCTTTTGTTCATCACGTTGGATGCACAATGCTAGGTACTCGAGTCCGTTTGAGCAGGTTTTCATCTCTCTTTATCTCGACCGAGTTATCGAGGTGTGAACATTTTTACCTTTTTCTCAAATATACTTTATTCCAAGACAAATTAGAGTCTGAATTAGAGGAATAGAGTCATTCAAGCCTAATATGGGTGGTCTATAACCCATCCCTCAAGTTCGTTGATTTTGGAATTGTCATGTGGGGCCCATCGATTTCATCGGGTACTGTTTACTAAATTTATATTCCATGGTTATAATCATTAGAATTGTATGGTTATGATCTTTACAAATATGTGATTAGTAGTTAGTGGTTACACCCAAAAATCCATCCATCCCATGTAGTATGTTTTGCTATAATTTTCGTTTTAGTGTTTTGACATGTTTGAGCCACCGTTCGGGTGTGCCTTGGATTGACCTTTCTAAGGGTAAGCTTTTCTATATTAAATGTTTTAATTTAAATTGTAAATTTCATAATGGAAATTACCATGTATGCTCACCACTTGACCAACCTAAGGTATGTTCTTCAATTGATAATGAAATGTGAAATGGAAATTGGAAATTATACTAAGTATATGACTTGACCTTATTATATGTAATTGAATAACAAGTTTCATGTCCATAACAACCCTTACCATATTAATAGAAGGTAACAGAGTGAACCTTGATTATTGAAAATTCCTGAAATGAATTAAATGAATGGTTGCATGCTACTTGGCCCTGTCACACTAATGAAAGGAAAGGATTGATCCAAATGGACCTATTGATTAATTGAGACTTGATGAAATGGTTTCATGCTCAATTATCCTTCTTGCACTAATGAAAGGTAATGGATTGAACCTTATAAAATATTATATGACATCATTATCAAATATGAGTGTCCTGACTTGAGTTCGCCTTAGATTCCATAAGGAATTCCTTGAGCACTCAAAAACCCCAGTTATATTTAAGGATATGACTTTCTTAGGTTGAGACCCACCTAGAACCTGATCCTTGTCTAACTTTGAATGATCAGTATGAAATTATAGGATCCCTCATGTATTATTACAGGATGCCTTGAATACACTCCTTGGATCCAACATTGACAAGTAGGTTCCATGATTAAATCCCATTGGGCTCAATCATTGGTTATCCCCATTTTACCTTGGATGAACTCCTTGAATTCTATAGGTATCTTATTATGGAATTACTTAGACAATAATCCTTGGATTACACTCTTACCCTTATCCATAATACAATCATTACTGAGTTGGTGAACCTTGATCTCTACATTTCCTTGGTTATTAAATTAGAACTTCTTTATTAAATATCATTATAGGTTACCTTGTTACATCTCAGAACCTTTACTATGGCTATCATGTGACTTATTTATAAACTGGTAATAATCAATTAATGAACTGGTTACATGTTCAGACACTAGATGAGGGCTGAAGCAGATACTTGGATATTTAGTTACATTGTACTGCTTTACTTTATATACCCCCCATTCTGACCCCCTCTCCTTTCCGAGATCATCTCCTGATACCCTTCTCATTCTCGATCCCAACTACCCACCAGTCCTGACCGATGATCAAACCCTCCCTCCCTCAAACCTAATTTTTGTAAGAAAAATATAGTAACCAACCGCACATCGGCTTCTTAACTGAGTAACATCTCTACTCAAACCCCGCCGTGACTCCTACTCTCAAATGACGACTTCACCAATCAACTCTTCTAGTTGGGGAACACCATATGTAAAGGTTAGTAGACTCAAATTTTACTATTTTTATTTCAATAAATTCTAGTATTTTACTCCGGTAATTTTCTTATCACTAAAAAGGGGATTTTCTTACTTTAGTCAAATTATATTTATGACGTAATTGGTTTATTCTAGTATCATTTTAAGTCAAATTTATTTCTTTGAACTGGAATGTCGCACTAAGAAAATATTTTGAATTATTTTTATTTTATGTTATATATAAAAATGTATGCATTGGTTTAAAAATTATGTTGTTTTATTTTCATTTTTTCTATTTACACATTTTTTTGTGCAATTTTAATTGAATATGCACTAAAATAAATAAATATAATATTCAATTTAGGTTCAATTATCTTCCACATGGTTTCATTAAATGATAATACATTATGAATTGATTAAATGGATTGAATATTCATTGAATAGAATTCAATGAATTAGTGTAAATTAAAATAAATGTATATATATATAAAAATATGGATGATACATTTCATTTAATGAAACACATCATGATTTTTTTTTTCAAAAAACACTTTTGTGGGAAAAGTGTGAACCCTTAAAAAATTCAATAAAAATAGGACATCAAACTTCATATGATATCACAAGACCATTCAAAGAAATTTTAAGAGTTTTGGAATATTTAACCATATCTAAGATCCATTCAATTGAGGCTACCTTCATGTTTGAGTCATCCTTGATGAGATCCTTGAAATGACAAACCATCTTATCCCAATTCTAATGATACTCCTCCAGATTTATTTTCCTTTCATTATATCCTTATGTTAAAATATGGTAATGTTTTTTGATCCAAAAATATCACTACTCATTAATAAAAACTCAAAGATATCTCTCTAATATTTAGTTGGCATTCTCCTATGAAGCCATGATAGAGATAACTTCCTCCAACATCTCTTCCTTTGAGTATAAAATAAGCTCTAGCAAATTTTCTTCATCGGTTTCCTTATTTCATTCCTCATTTATCACACCCTTAGAAATATATGGTTTCTAATATATAAATTAATGCTCTTGTATGGACTCAGGTAGATCAATTTTGGAAACAGGATCCCCTGCATGCAAGGAGCCTTCCTGCACCTGGTCCGGGACTTCATTTTTTCTACCTTCCTGACCCTGTTCCTTAGTATCTCTATGATCATTAATTTGATTTTCTATCTAAGATGAAACAATATTATTATTTCCTTGTTCATAGATTTTTTTTTAAATTCTGATTTCTTCCTGGCTCCAGCCTTCTTGGCATACCTTGTCTCCATAGGTTTTGGAAGATGAGAGTAGTATTTACAGCCATTGGATTTTCCCCTTATGAACTATGCATCTCCCTAAGTCACTTATTAATTTCTTAACTTTATTTCTCCTTAGGATGTGTAGACCTATATATTGTGTTACATATTCAAAGTCAGTTGAGAATAGGTTGTATATGTCATCACTTGACCCAATCTCAATGAAGCCCTATAATGCAGTAAAGTTCTCCTCCGGTGTAGGGATTTTTCAAGTAACCATATTCCAATACCCATTGATATTATCTGAATTTTTTTCTTCAATACCTTTAAAATGATTAATTAGAATGATATCTGAAGATAAATTCTTTGGAAGCAACCTGTTCACAAAATTTACCCTATTTCCCTCAACATTTACATTCGATGCCTTGGAATTGTTGTGAAGTTTAATTGAGGAAGGGGATCCTGAAACTATAATACTGAAGGATAAAATTGAAAAACATATCATCCTACAGAAAGAATTGACTATGAAGGAAACCTAGTATACACTATAGGGTTCAAAGTTTTGTCATAGGACACCATAATAGGTACTAGAATCATGCTCATATCACCAACATAAAATGTTATAATTCAGTTTAGATCTTCTGGGATCAGATTTAAACCTTTGAGCCTCATGCCAGTAAAATAGGATCGAATATCTCCAACAATACTTCCTCTACTACCCTCAACTTGATCAAAATGTCCTTAAATAAAGGGATCCTTATCCTTTCTTACCAGAGGAACATGTATGCTCTTATGAAATCTTAGAGATGAATAACATTTCCAGAAACAAATCTAGAAGAAATCAAACCAATATTCAAAGATTTCCTATTGCTTATTCACATTCTATCCCTCTATTTTAATCTAAACAAATTCCATAGGGGGAAAAATTTCGACCTTAACACAAATCCATGACATAATTAGGTGACTCAGGGTTTGAGTTATTTGATCCAAATAGAGAAATTGTCGACCATGTTACCAAAAAGATTGAGTATGGAGGGGTATTGGAATAGAAGGGGAAGTTTGGGGAGGCTAATAAAAAGTGATGAAGTTGGGGGTCATGTTTTAGATGGAAATCAAAGGACCATCTCAACAAAAAAATATGCATCAAATTGAAGAAACAAGGGGAATTGGACCACAAATATATTAAATTATCTTCATCATCAAACTGAATGAGGAGGTTTTGAGAGTTGAGAAAACTAACCACAAAATGATTTTGGAGACCTAAATCCTTGTTAACAAATCTATCAAAATCATAAATAGAAGAAAATTACCCTCTAAAATGAGCTATCAATGAGAAAAAAAGAAGGAAAAAATCTTCCATGAACTCAGATTGGGTGATTAAGAGCAAAGGAAAACCCTCACAGAGGTTCCAAACTTTAGGGAATACTAGGATCAAAGGGAAAGAGGGAAGGGAGAAAGGGTTTGATAAATGGATGAACCAATTTCTAGAATGGTGAGGATGGGATATGAGCTCCCCCCAGGGGGGGGGGAGTGCTGGTGGGAATGGGAACATGGAGAGAATCGAAGAGGATAAAAAAAAAATTTGAATATGAAACACATTATGGATTGATATATAAAGGTATGTGATCCCTCCTACTATGTACAACTGATTGTGAGAAAGCCTCTCAATTCTTACTTCATTCTATATTGTTGTTCATTGTTTAATATAAAGGCACTATCTCTCCTTTATTATCCGGGTATCCTCATGATACACTTATAGATCCATTGACTGATGTTCCCTCCTCAAATACAAGGTGGTTTTGTTCACTACTCTATGATATTTATTAAGCATTCTCCTTCACTGAGGAAGAAGAAGTCTGTTCTTGTTTGCATTTTCTAGGTACTCTATTTTTACAGTTTTATTTATGTGTTGATTCTTAAAGATAGATATACTTGTTTTTGGCTTGTCTTCCACTAAATATGGTCATATTATGATCATACAAAACCCATCAGTTGTATAATAGGGTAGGCTTATTTGAAAAATCAATGTGTTTATAATTTTATGAAAAACACATTTTAATTGTGAAGTGACATTTTTCATGCATGAAAAAAACATGAAAAGTTCATATTTATTAATATTGTTTATGAAAAAAATAAAGTATTTATTTTAATCATGATAATTAAATTATGTATTGAATTATATTATTTATAAATTGTTTATAAATAATTAAAAAAATATTTTTAAATATTTAAAAAAAATTTATAAAAATGTTTTATAAATTAATTAACTATAAAATGTTTATGGTTAATTGATAAATATTTTTAAAACGTGTATGGTTTACAAAAGTTTATATATAATATATTAAAAAAATGGTATATTGGGAATATTTTAATTTATAAATGATTTATAAATTGTTTATAATTAATCATATACATGTTTATGAATCATTTATTAACAAAATATTCCAAATATTAAATGTTAATATTTAAAATACATTTTAAAAAATAAAATGAAATGCTTTATGATATAGAAATAAATGGTTTATTTAGAAATTAGAAAAGCATATTTATAAAGTGTTTATAAATTACAACATATATGATATTTAGATTATGTAAAAATGTTTATAATTCATGAAATATCATATAAATTCCATTTAATATAAAATATTAAGGGGTTCATATTTAAAAGAATATATTTTTTATATTCTTGGTAATTTATAATTTTTTTATAATTATAATTTATTTATGAATAGTTTATAAATGTATCATGTTTTGGAAAATAAATAAATTATTTATTTATTTGTTAAATTTCTTTAATATTTATGTTTAGCTCATAATTAATTAATTTGAAATCGTTCAAATTAAAAGGGCCTTATTTTGAACATTATTAAGCCACATCAAAAAGAGTTTTGATAATTAATATGATCAAGTTTGAAATAATAATTAAGTATATGATATTTAGATTATGTAAAATGTTTATATAATAGAAAATGAATTATAAATAGTTTATAATTCATAAAATATCATATTTTTTAAAAGGAAATTCTATATAATGAAAAATATGAAAGAGTTCAAATTGGAAATATAAAAAAATTATATTAAAAAATATAGAATTTTCATAATGTTAAAGATGAAATTATAAAAGGGTGTATAATTATATTTTATTTATAGAATTGTTCATAAATGTTTATCTCATGTTTAAATACTTGAATTGTTCATTTATTTAAAGGTCACTCCCTAATTAATTCATAATTATAAATTGTTTATATTTTGAATAAATGTATTCCAATGTTTATATGATAACTTGTTTCTAGGATAGATCCTTGCATATAATGCAAGGTTTGATATCATAAAATTTAGTTTTTATCTACCTTGACATCAGTTCACTACAAAAAAACAACATATTAACGATGGTTATTTGGAGGGTGTTTTCCAAACCACCCTATAAATTCATTTTCCATATAAATTAGAGGAAGTTTTTTCACAACTCCTTCTAATCATAGAATTTAAAGGGGGTTTTAAACCTCATATAAATTTGTTATCATTATTTTTTAATATTTGGTTATATTTTAGAGGTGGTTATGCCAAAAACCACCGCTAATTTAATAATTAGTGGTGCTATATATTTAGTTATATTTTAGAGGCACTATATATATAAGCTATATATATACAATATCCAGTTGGATTTTAGAGCGTTTATATATATTATGGATTTTTAAGAAAATAGTGGGGGTTCATAACCACTACTAATCATTGAGATTAATGGCAGTTGTCAACCCCTTTAATATCTTAAATTAGAGGGGGTATTGAACCCCCAATATTTTATTAAAAATAAAATTTCATATAATACAACACACACACATATAAAATTAAAAAACAATATATAAATGTATTTAAATATATTATATGAACATATATTACAAAAAAATGTATTTAGCAGTGGTTATTTAGAGGGGGGTTTTAAACCCCTCTATTTTTATTATTGTTTTAGAATAAATCCAATATATTTTAGTGGTAGTTTTCTCAAAACCACCTCTAATTTATATGATATTTATTTAAAAAAAATCGATGCAGGTTCTAACCCCCTCTAATGTGAATCTCTTATATAAATGTATTTAAAATCCATTTTTTAATTTTTATTAGTTTTTTAACCCCATGTAATTTTTTTTTGTTTTTCTTAAAAAAATAAAATTTTATAATATGTGTGTGTGTGCATACACATGAACACACACACACACATGTATATATATTACATAAACACATTATATAAATGCATTTCAATACATTATAAACACACACATATATATAAAGACACTATATAAATACCTTAGATAAGTACTTGTACATATAAAAAAAATGTATACATATATAAATATTGACACACATAATATAAATGCAATTATAAATATATGTATAAATATATTTATTCAAATATATAAAAATTATATGCGGTTTTATAAATACTATACATTTATTGAATACATTTATATTATGATTTATATTATACATATACTATTCTAAATACATTTGTATTATATATTTATGTATAAATACATTTATATTATATTATGTACACAAATACATATAATATAGGCAAAATTAAATATAAATATAAATTATATTATAATATATAATTATTTTATAAATACTTTATTATATATATATATATTATGTAATTATATTATAAATATTTTATTATATATAAATTTATATCTATTATATATAAATATTATAAATATTATAGCATACCATATTAATTTTAAATTAATATTGTAAATATCTAATATATTATTTAATTATTATATATATATATATCTCCAATTATATGAATGTATTTAATTTTGTGTGTATGTATATATTTTTATACATGATATAATATAAATGTATATAATTTCATACATAAATATATAATATAAATGTATTTAATATAATATATGTATGATATAAATCATAAAATAAATGTATAGTATTTATACAACCAACATATAATTTTTATATTTTAAAAAATAGGTGTAATAATAATAATAATTAATAATATTATTGTTATCACACACACACAAGTATATAAAAATAACTATATAAATATATATTATAATTATATTATATTTATATATATTATATAAATATATAAACACACACACACAAATATAAATGTATTTATAAATTTATATTTATATATGTAAATATAATTATTTATATATATTATATAAATAAAAATGTATATAATATATAAATATGTGTTTAAGTAAATAAATAATTTATATGGATATATGTATAAATATATAAACATATGTGTATATACATAACATAAAAAATATTATAAATATAAGTAAAAACATACTTACTCAAATGTATGCAAATATACATATAAATATATAGTTTATATAAATATATAGAGGTTATATATTTAAATTCATTTAAATATATTATATAAATAATATTTATTTAATAAAGTATGAAATGTATATAAATAGGTTGATATGTATATAATTATTAAATATTAAATTGGCATAGTGGTAGGACATGTGGAAGGGTGGGCACTCACAGTCAGGCTGATCAAGTGTTCTAATCCCTTTTGAAAGGGGATTTTACATAGTGGGATCAACGATCAGGTGGCACACATGTGGGAGTGACGGTTCTGTCTGGGGAAAGGGGGGACAGTGAGGCCCGACTGCCCGACTGGGAGATAACAAGATGGAACTGGAGGGGGGGGGAGATTGGGGGAGAAACGAGATCGAACTGGAGGGGAGTGGGGAACAGGAGGAGGGGGGGGGGGGACTAGGGGAGAAAGAAAGGTGAGGGGACCCATGTGGATATGTGGGGAAGACTATTTAGTAATTAGAGGCGGTTGAAAAAACACCTCTAAATTTTCCCTTCAAAGTCAATTAGAGGTGGTTCTACCTGTCCTTAAATTTTAAATAAATTATAAGGGGTTTAAACCCCTTTTAAAATTCCAATTTTTGATAAATTTAAGGTAGAATTAGAAGGGATTTAAATCCCTTCTAATTCAACCATTTCTAATTCTCTCATTAATTTACTAGTAGTTAACGAAAACTACCTATAACAATATAAGGCAACCACTTTAGTGGCGGTTCACCATAACCACCACCAAATCATTTTGACGGGGTTATAACCCCCTATATTGACATCATTTTTTTAGTGGTTTGTAATTTGAGTTTTGAACTTGAGAATAGTTATTTGGCATAATTTGTGCATATTAAGTGTTAGAGTTTTTATGAATTGAATTATATATTGAGTGAATTATCCCCAGTTGGAGGGACTTAGGGTCATACCACTTATTTTCTCGGAGGCGTTCCTTGGTTAGGAAAATTAATGGGGTTGGCTATCTACCGCTCCAGGCTTAATCACATGGAGTTTATCAATATCATATAACTCTATGCCTTTACCTGAAGTGTTCATGTACCTTATGCATATGATGCATTTGGATATGTATGAATATACTTGACTTATTTTTTTGGGTGATTAACACAAACTTTTGGGTTATGTAAAGAATTACTCATTAATGTGGTGTGAACACATTAATTAGGTGGTTTTAATAGGGATTCCCAAACTAAATTTTTAAAAGTATGCATACAAAGAAAGGGAATAAAACATGAGAAGATAATTATTACATAGGATGTAATAATTGTGAATTTAATATAAATATGATGTATATTAAATTGGTGAGACTTTAAAAATGAAAACCCCTCAAATACTAAGTTTGATATTCTTTAAAAAGGGACACTTTTCATACATCAATCATCCAATCAGTTAGGTCATTCCGTATCTAGGTTTTCATGGATTATCTTATGTAAGACAAGAAAGTAATGGGTGACGCTGGAACATCCTTGGGTAGATCATTCCATATCCAGGTTCCCTTATATTAACATTTTATCCTATTTTTGGTGTTTACTTTGGGTTACAATATCCAAGAAACCCTAATAGAATTAGGTTACTAGAGAAATAGAGTTGAGTGAATCCATATTATGGATTTGGATAAAGGTATATCCACTCAACCATCCAAGAGTCACAACTGTTGTGATTGGGATGATTCCCTACCTAAATAACTATATGGTGAGAGAAATGCCATAGCGAACTCATTGCTTAGTGAAATATAGATCTTGGATCTCTAAATAGATATGATGTACGAGGTTATCAATTTTAGTGGGTTCATTTTCATTAAATATCTTTGATGAAAAGATTTAATACATGATATTCACCAGATAAAAAAATTATTTTGTTTATAAATGAATCATAATCATCAAACTAAACTTTATATTAATCCTTAAAATGAGAATATTCAAGTAAGAAAATCCTAAGACTGGTACCTTAAGAACGTTTTTTGATCAAGTAAAATATTCTATGTGATATAACAATTCCTTCCTGTGCAACTTATAGTTGGAAATTTTCTACAAGTGAATCTAGTTGATTATGGAAGCATGTAATGGTTCATTTAAGGTTTCAAAGTAATTTAATGCATAATTTACCTAAGTAATTATAGTCTCATATACTCAATATGATTGGGTATGTCCATTATATTCAATATGATTGATTATGTTTGGAAAGACTAAATAATTCTTATAAATATTATTCCAGTTAGGGAATTTATCATATTTTAATCTATGGAAATGTTCCAGCAAGATAGATGAGTTCAAGAGAAGTTTACTCAATATTCTAAATTTTTTGAGAATAGATCAACTAGGAATATGATTTCTAAGTTATGATACTGTATAGAAATTATAAGGAGATAAAATGTCAAAAAAAAAGCAGAGGAAATGTTTGAAAGTCCAATAACATTTCTTCAAAATTCCAATTAAGGTTATTTGAAAAATTAGTGTATTATCAAGAAGAAGTTATGATTCCATAATATGGGATTTTATAAAATTCCTAAAGGGTTTAGGAAACTCCATGTAATGTCCATGTCAGGTATTAGTGTTATAAGAGTTAATTATTTTATTTTGAATGGTATGTGATACCGAGTGTATGTTTTACAAGTGTTGTAAGTATATAGAAGTTAAAAATCAAAGAAATAATTGATTTATCTTATATTATATATTCATGATATGAAGTAAATAGTTACTATGTTGAGAATTTTAATGTAAAGGAATGTGTCAAGATAGAATTAATCTAAGTAAAATATGTGTATGTTCATCTCAATTCTCTTATACAATAAGAGAAGATGTTCAATAACAAAGGGTTGTTATGCAATGATTAAATGTATACACATGTTTTATGATTCATCAATTTATATAATGTTTTTCTGATAAGAATATTTGGATAGAAGTATTTATCTAGGATAAAAGTGTTTATCCAAATATTTGTTAAAATACATGGGAAGGTGTTCCTGCCACCCATTAGTTGAATATTTTAATAAAGTCTTATTAACAAATAGGAAAAATTTCAAACACATAGAATACCATATATGTCACGGGAATAATACATTTTTTTTAAATATTACTACTAAAAGAAAATAAATGTTATTGACTAAAAAAAAGTAGTTTGTGTTGTATCTTAAAAAAATATTCCAAATAGAATATAGTGTCTAAGAAGTTAGTGAGAGTATGTTTGAACTTAGGGAAGTTAAAAGTTACCAAACAACATATTGTACTAGATTCAATCTAAGTGATTATTTATTTAATATCCTAAATATTTAGTATAAGAGATAATAAAAAATGTAAATAGTTACATTTAGTTATAGCGTTAAAGTAAATATCACTATTATGCTAGCTTATTTACAAAGTGAAATTCACTTCATTTCTTAAAAGGTTTAGAAAATATTGATAAAAAGAAATATAAATAGTTACATATGTTTACCATAATAAAGTGAATGTCACTTTATCCTAATAGTGTTTAGGATATGTTGGATAAAAATGTAAATAGTTACATTTGGTCATTATAATAAGTGAACATCACTATTCTCTAAAAGGATTATACTAGGTATCCTAAAAGTGTTTAGGGTATGGTGGTAAAGAGGAATGTAAAGAGTCATATTAATTACTATAAAAAAGTAGATATCACTTTATCCTAAAAGAGTTTAGGATGTTATGGTAAAGTGATAATGTAAATAATTACATTATTTATAATATATTTCAAGGAAAAAGTTTGATGGAAAAGGTTCCAAGGATGATGATGATGTAATTAGAAAGAGTTATAAGTAGAAAATATAATATAATAGTATAAAATTTTATGTTATGAAGTTAAGGAGTTTGAATATAAATTCATATAGTTAACTCATGAATATGATTCATATGTATCACCATTATTCAAACTAGTTTGCTTCATAAATGTTACTCACTAAGAGGTTAGTGGGAGTATTTTATCAGATGGTTACACAAGGATGTGATGGAAATTACATATGGATGTAATGTTCAAAAAGTGAATCCATTATTGTAGAAAATACATGAGGTTCATGTTGTATCTCTATAAGAGATTAGTTGTAATGGTTGTAAAAATATTATGAATTTATAATAAAGGAAATCCCCATTTATCATTTATTCATGAGTGATGCAATTTATTTCTCATGAACGATCAAATGATAAATATCCCTTCAAAGTAAAAACTTTGACTTGTCCCTAACTAATGTTCATCACGGTGTATAATGGGTTGTGATGATATGTAAAGGTTAGCTTTAATATATTCTTATATCCATTGTAAAGGGTTTTACATGAGATATTGAAGAATATATTCTTAAGGTAATAAGTAGAGACTTATTACTTGGACCGATCCCCTAAAGTACATATCATGGAATGTCATATGGTCGTAGATATATTTAGGGGCATGAGATTATTTTTAGTCCTACTTACCTAAGGTTGGTGAGATACCAAGAATGAGAACTTTCATACTTTGATAGCCTAATTATGTAAGTCACCATATGAACTTAGCTAATTAGGGGGTGGTTCAGTATGTTTCTGATCATGTCATTGATTAGAGTTACTGTAGGTTCCGGGTGTAGCAGAAGCACATTGGTGTGTGTACCCAACTTTAATTTTAGAGTTAACAACGATCAATCCTAGATCCATCATGATAATAAAATTCCAAATCTTTAGAATAGAATGAAGAACAAAAAAGAAAGAGGGGAGTCCCGAAACCATAGATAGGATCATCAGATGTTGGTTATAATTAATTTAATTAATTAAAAAGAATAACCTTGATGGAATTATTTCTTCATTGATGTTTCCGGTTACGATCCGATGTGATCCGTCGTTGCATCATAGAATCAAAGTGTAGGATTCCTCTAGCGATGATCCACATGTGCTCTACGTATCTCTGGACATCGCCAAAGGGATCTCCGGGTGCTAGTACGGAAGAGCCTTCGCTTGTGATGTCCTCCTTAGATCACCTTGATCCGGTGGAGGAGGATCTCTCTCTCATAGATTGAGAGCGTTATTGGAAGAAAAGGATTATGTCTTATCTTGAGAGCTTTCTATATATCCATTGTGCACAACCAAAAAAAATGTCTATGTTGATGAGAAATATATAATTGGGATTTTTAATTACATATAATAATAAAATGAATTAATTACCCAAAAGAATTTATTCATTTCATTTAATTCTTAGTAATACCCAATGTCTAATAATAATAGTTGACTATTATTATTACCTGACATGCACCCAGTGAATTACACCTAATATTATTTAATTAAATAAATATTATTATTTCTCATAAATTCCCAGAAAAAAATACACGGCGTGTATATTTAATGTACATGATCCGTACTTTTGTTTTTCCATTTTTCTTTATTTCCTCCAACATATTTATTATACCTTGAATAATGGATATTTATTTCTAAAATAAATATCACTTCATTACTTGCTAATAAATATATTATTTCACCCACAATATATTATCTCAAATAACTAGTATCGAAATAAATGCGATTAGGCATCCTTAAATAATTATTAAACCACAATCGGGAATAATCTTTATTCAACTTGTTAAATTAATATTTAAGTTAGATGCTTGTACACACTTAGTGTGTGACCCTCTAAGTGTCTTTCTAAGTGGCATTATGTGGAGCCTGACTAAATTCCAAGGTTATCATCTAGAAACATGACAAGGCACCCATATATAAATAAGTTAACACCGCAATGATGTTTCACCTCCTACAAATGCTTACCGTGTAATATAATCCCTTTATCTTGATATCTCAAATCAAGCAGGTTGCATGCTAGTGCCATCAACCCATGTGCTCGATTATTCTTTCTTTGAATTTCTAGAATTGAACTCTCCCATTCCTCACCATGGCCATGGATTTATTTAGGCTATATCAATTCCATCAAAGGGCCTGAGATATCTACTTCCATTATGGAACAGAAGGTACAAATCCTTTCTCGCATTATCTATTAATGTAGTGTCACTCGTGACACAAGCAACGTATCCTACCTCATTGCAAACAGTGTGTCATCACAGTTTTTGTCAATACATATAAGTGTGTGAGTTGTAATAACCATTAATAATAATCTCAAAGTCTAAGGACCAATACACACATCCACAGATAGGAACATCCAATGACACTATGAAATATGGATTTCCTACTGGCGGGTCTCATTATCATAATATCCTCCTGGATATTACCAAGGGAACACACCATGAGAAGGTGACTCAAAGTTTTATGAGTCCTCACCCCTAATGGACTATATTATTTGTGTCCCTCAAATAACATCATTCATCCATAGAACATATATTCAAGAATAGTGTTATGGCACTTCTGGGTTCTCATCATATTAGGGATCCGCTATGACCCTTTAATGCAATGATTATCCTTAGGACATTATCACATGAATTGTCATGCAGAAGAACAATCAAGATGTGATAAAGTATTTATTAATGAATAAAGTACAATGTTTTTGGTTCTAGGAAACCAACTCCAATAGACTCCCACTTGGACTAGAGACAACTACTAACAACTTTTAACCCTCTAGATCTCACATGATATTCATGCTTCTACTGAGATAAGCCATTAGTCATGGGGTCTACCACGTTCTCTTCCGTGGACACTCTGATCACTAAAAATTAACCCCTTTGATAGAAATATCTCAAGAGGTGATACTTCCAGAGTATGTGATTTATCCGTTGATGTGGCCTTGTTTCTTTTCAAATAGTCACTGCTGTAGTATTATCACAATATAATGTGATAGGATATTTACTGATAGGCCCTACATCAAGCTCCTAGACAAAGTTTAGAATCTAGAAGGCTTCCTTGGATGCATCAGAAGCTGCTATATATTCAGACTCTAATGTAGAATTGGCGACAACTGGTTACTTTGAACTCTTCCAGCTCACAACTCCTCCATTGAGACAGTAAACATATCTAGATTATGACTTCAGGTCGTTCTGATCTGTCTGAAAACAAGCATCAGCATACCCTCTAATGACAATTTCCTCTTCTCCTCCATAAACCAGGAACATATCCTTTGTTCTTCTCAAATACTTAAGGATAGTATTTACAATAGTCCAATGTTGTTCTCCTAGATCTTCTTGATATTTGCCTACCATGCTCAGTGCATAGGCGACATCAATCCTGGTACCTAACATGGCATACATGATGGATCCTATAGCCAAAGTGTATGAGATCTTACTCATTCTATCTTTCTATTATTGTGTCTAAGGACACATTTTCTTAGAAAGATGTAGGCCATGTGACAATGAAACCAATCCTCTCTTGGATTTTCCATACTAAATCTCTTTAGTATCTAGTCAATATATGTACCCTGACTTAGTCCAAGAAGCCTCTTGGATCTATCACAAATGATCTTGATCTCTAGAATGTAGGCTGTTTCACCCAAGTCCTTCATGGAGAAACACTTGTTCAACCAGTCCTTAACTAACTGTAAGATTGGTACATCATTTCCAATATGCAATATGTCATCAACATATACTACTAGGATAACGACCGCATTCCCATTAAACCGCTTATAAACACATGACTCACATTCCTTCTTAATGAAACCAAATTCCTTTATGGATTCATCAAATCGAATGTTCCACAACCTGGATGCTTGCTTTAATCCATAAATGGATTTCTGCAACTTTCAAACGCATTTGTCTTCACCTGGTGTCACAAACCCTTCTGGTTGTGTCATATAGACATCTTCCTGAAGGTTCCTATTAAGGAATACTATTTTGACATCCATTTTCCAAATCTCATAGCCATGGTAAGCTACTATGGAAGTATGATTCTTATGGATTTGAACCTGGAAACTGGTGAGAAGGTTTCATCATAGTCAATTCATTGACTCTGTATGAATCCTTTTTCCACTAGCCTTGCTTTATAGGTTCTAACTTAACCTTCCATGTCCAATTCTCTCTTGAATACCCATTTGCATCCAACAGGATTTACATTAACTGGATCATCGACTAGATTCCAAACTTGGTTATGATACATGGAATCCATCTCAGAATTCATAGCTTCGAGCCATCTTGAAGCTTCTGAGATTTATACTACTTCCTTGTAGGAGAGAGGTTCATCATTGTCCAATAATAATGATTCACCATTCTCGGTGACTAGGAAACCAAATCTCTCTAGTTCTCTTACCTCTCTTGAGCTCCTACGCAGTACTTGTGTTTCTGGAACCTCTTCCATGGGGACCTGTGGATCTTGTTCCTCTACCAACTCATGTGTATCTTGAGCATCAACTTCATCAAATTCAATATTTATCCCACTATCCTTTTTGAGGATGTTCTCCCTCTCAAGAAAGATGGCTTGTCTAGCGATAATCACTTTCTTGTCTGAAGGGTTATATAAGTAATATCCGTTCGTTTCCTTGGGATATTCTATAAAGATACAATTCATGCGCCGGGGTGCTAGTTTATTTCCTGAGAATACCTTAACAAATGCCTCGCATCCCCATAAACGTGTGTGTGAAAAAATGGGTTTCTTTACATTCTATAACTTAGAGGGAATTCCATTTTCTGCCTTAGTTGGTACTCGGTTTAATGTTTATGTTGCAGTCTGTAATGAAAATCCCCAAAAAGATAATGGAAGATCTGCATGACTCATCATTGACCTCACCATTTCTAACAAGGTGTGGTTACTCCTTTCACTAACACTATTCCATTGTGGTGTATAAGGAGGAGTGAGCTGAGATAGAATTCTAGACTCCCGTAGAAGATCGATGAACTCTTGGTTTAGATATTCTCTACCTAAATCTGATCTAAGCTTCTTTATCTTCTTACCAAGTTGATTTTCTACTTCATTATTGAATTCCTTAAATTTCTATAAGGGTTTTGACTTATACCTCATTAAGTATACATATCCATATCTACTCAAATCATTAGTAAAAGTAACAAAGTAAGAATATCCACCTCTAGATTCTATTAGAAATGGTCCACACACATCTGTGTGCACCAATCCTATAAGCTCTATGTCCCTCTCACACTATCCACTGAAAGGAGACTTGGTCATTTTACCTTATAAACAATCATGATATCTATCAAGTGGTTTTAGATCAGTAGAGTCTAAATATCCATCTTAGTAAAGATTTTTCAAGAACTTCTCATTTACATGACAGAGACAGTGATGCCACAACTGGGTGATGTATGAGTCATGTGAGTTCGTTTCGTCATCGATTGCCAACACTTGGTTTTTGTAATTTAATACATACAAACCATTATTTAAATGCACCATACCATAACATACGTTGTTCTTATAAAATAAGAAACCCTGATTTCCAAAATTGAAAATAAATCCATCCATATCCAAACATGATACATAAATTATGTTTTTGGTAACACTAGGAATATAATAATAGTTATGTAAAACAAAAATCATCTCATTTGGAAATGAGAGGTGGTAATCGTCAATGGCCAACGCAGCCATCCCGACACCATTGGTAGCTTTAAGATCCATCTCTCCTTTGGAAATATTTTTAAATCTACTTGGTTCCTGAATTTGAATATATATGTGAGCCCCATAAGTAGTATATAATACCAAATGTGTAGAAATGAAAAGATTACACTCGATAACAAACACACCTTTAGCGTCCCCACGCTTCTGGGTGCAATTCCTCTTCTAGTGTCTTGTCTTTCCACATGAAAAACATACTTCCTCCTGTTCCTTTCTCTACCTCTAGATCTTCCCCTTCATAGAGGGATGATGCTCAGGGGATTTAGACCATTTATAAGGCCTTGGCCACTTTTCCTTGTCCTTCCTTTTATTATTCACCATAAGGACTGCGAGTTTGTCACACCCCATGTCCTTATCTACCTAGAGAATTAAGGTTAGAAGTCCTGATAGACTCTTCTCATTATTTATCATGTTATAGTTGACAATAAATCTAGAGAAGGTCTTGGGCAGTGATGATAGGATGAGATCTATATGCAACTCATCCAGGAACATAATCCCTAACATGTCTAGGTGTTTAATGTAGCCAATAAGCTTGACTACATGAGGCCCAGCAGGCGTAAACTCTCCAATCTTAGTTGTAAACAAAGTGTTGGAGATCTCATATCTCTCTTGTCTCGTATTCTCTTGGTAGATATCCTTAAGGTGATACATCATGCTATACGCATCCATGTTTTCATGTTGCTTCAAGAGCTCATTAGACATGGACGATAGCATGAAACATTGAAAATATGTGGAATCATCCATATGTTTTATATATAAAGATAGTTCCTCATCACTGGCCTCTTTCCAAAGCGAAACTGGAACAGGCTCTTCCAGCACATACAATTTCCTCTCGTGGCGAAGGATGATGCGTAAACGCCTCTGCCGCCCTTGGAAATTGGTGCTGGTGAGAAGGTTTTCCTTCTCGAGTATGGTTCACAATGATATGTTAGAAGTCATTTTTCTTACAATTTCTACAAATTAATATGATAAAAGGTTTAGTACTTTATTATGATAAAACTGAGATAAATAAATTAATACTTATTAGTCTCCCACTATTTTATCAAAATCCAATAGCCCTCACCATTGACTTCAGAATATTATATTTCCTGAATATTCTAGTGTCAAGGATCCATATTTCCCTTCTCATTACCCCAACTAGGGTTGTTCAAGCAACTTGAAGGATTTTAGGTAGGCATTCCAAATTCCAACTGCATTAAATCGCAGATCCTTGATCCACTGAGTGGACTCCCAAATCACGAAATCCTTTTATTTTGGATTTCCTCAACCTTTGCCTCTTAGTCACACCAAGTCCTACTGTGGCAGTAAAACCTTGATGTAAATTAGGTCAAGTCAACCCAAAACCTTGAATTAGAATTCCCTGATAATTGAAAGAACCCCAACTAGGGTTGGTCAAGCACTTTGAACTATGGTTCGATTATAACAAAGATTATGGAAGGCTATACTGACTTTATATTTTCTTTGAGAGATTTTATCCTCATACGTAAATTAAAATTTTATTATCTTTGATTAAATTATTGTTAATATTAAGTGGGATATACTTAAGCGATTAACCATGTCTAAGATAATATTTTACGCATAAGTCGGTCTTATTTTAGTTCCATCTTGCATGATTGTTTAATTCATTAATTGTGTGATCGTAACAATACACCAAAAATAAATAAACCATGAAACTGAAAAAAATAAAATAAACAATATGATCATGTTCTTGTTATATTGGTTAGTTTATCTAGCGTTTGATAAACTAACCTAAGACCTATGGGAGAAACACCTTGAACCTTTTGGGCTTGTGTTTACTACTTTCCACCTGTCCACCTTTGTATCTCCTTGGATTGGTTTCACCTTGGATCCTAACTTGAGCCACCTCCACTAGCTTGGGAGATCCATCCATTACATATGATTTTATCTCACATGCGGGTAAGGGGTAAAATGGGGTTTTACATAAAAGAACCCTTGGGCATGCAGGTCCTACATATTAATGAGGAGAAGGCTCGCAGACCAACAAATTTAATTTAAATAAATAAATTAAAAGAAACCATTCATATACAAAGGTCTTGGTCTAGCTCATGATCAACCATGCATACAACGATATTTACACATAAATAAAACTACTATTCAATTATTTAATCATTATTGTTTAAGATAAAAAATGCTCGAATCAATTAATTATCTTTAATTAATCAATCCTTTTATCTTAAACCATTTTTCTGAATTTCCTTGAGATTATCATCCATCATAATTTTAAACAAATGAATTCATTTAAAATTATCTTTGTATGTAACTTGTACCTTGGAGGAAACCTGATGAATTCATGTTCATAACTACCCAATGAGTATAAATGAAAATTACGCAGATGTTAAATTAAACAAACATATATATAACACCTATCAAATGTTGTGCCTTAACTTTATGCCTAGACTATGGTACACGTCTCAAGGGTTTGTATAATATAATAATAAATTTTAATAAACCTGCGTAATTTGGATGAGTACATGACGTGTAGTTCTGACTACACGACGTGTACTTTCGTTCACCATCCATGTAAAGTACACGTCCAGGGACATGGCATGTAGATGTACTTTGGAAAATTTTTAGAGTACATGGAGTGTTCAGTGGGACACACACCATGTAGTATCCACGTTACATGATTTCTATCCAGGCAAGCCAAGTATAGGGTACGCAGCCCAACCCTAACCCGAAGGGACTACACACCGTGTTCAGTGGACCAACCGACGTGTAATCTGGAAACCGTGTGCCACCTATTCCTGGTCAATACATAGTGTCATTTAAGACTTAGAAATACTCCAACACACGGTCTGATTTGATGGACCAGTCTGATGCATTGAACCTAGACTACACGACGTGTACTGCCAAATACACACCATGTATTCTGGTGTTGTATGGCCAACAATGTTTGGCACCTCCGAATGATATCCTTTATTTTATTTTAATCAAAATTAAAAGAAAAATCTGTTTCTATAAGGTGAACAAGAAATGATAAAGGAGGAACAGATCTTGAGATTCAGATTTAAAGAATAATTAACTTGAATTGAGACAATTAAATTATTAAATGTGTAAATCACCAATGAAAAACTAAATAATTATAATCAATGATATGACCCCTATGATACCACTTGTAGGTTTCGGGCGCAGCAGAAGCGCGTTGGTGGGTGTACCCAACTTTAATTTTAGCATTAACAACAATCAATCTGAGATCCTTCACAATAATAAAATGTCGGATCTTTGGAATAGAATGAAGAAAAAGAAAGAAAGAGGGGAGTCTTAGAACCATAGATAGGATCATCATATGTTGTTTATAATTAATTTAATTAATTGACAAGAATTACCTTGATGGAATTATTTCTTCATTGATGTTTCCGGTCATGATCCAATGTGATCCGTCATTGTATAATAGAATCCAAGTGTAGGATTCCTCTAGCGGTGATCCACACATGATCCACATATCTCTGGATGTCGCCGAAGGGATCTCTGGGTGCTAGCGCGGAACAACCTTCGCTTGCGATGTCCGCCTTCGATCGCCTTGATCCGGTGGAAGAGGATCTCTCTCTCGTAGTTTTAGAGCGTTCTTGGAAGAAAAGGATTCTCTCTTGGCTTGAGAGATTTCTCTAGATCCATTGTGAACAAAAAAAAAATGGATAGGCTAATGAGAAATATATAATTGGGATTTTTAATTACATAGAATAATAAAATGAATTAATTACCCAAAATCATTTATTCATTTCATTTAATTCTTAGTAATACCCCATGTCTAATAATAACAGTTGACTATTATTATTACTTGACATGTGCCTAGTAAATTACATCTAATATTATTTAATTAAATAAATAATATTATTTCTCATAAATTCCCAGAAAAAAAATACACGACATGTATATTTAATATACACGATGCGTACTTTTGTTTTTCCATTTTCTTTATTTCCTCCACCACATTTATTAGACCTTGAATAATGGCTATTTATTTCTAAAATAAATATCACTGCATTACTCGCTAATAAATATATTATTTCACTCACAATATATTCTCTCGAATAACTAGTGTCGAAATAAATGCGATCATACATCCTTAAATAATTATTAAACCACAATAGAGAATAATATTTATTCAACTTGTTAAATTAATATTTAACTGAGATACTTGGACACACTTAGTGTGTGGCCCTCTAGGCCTCTTTATCAGTGGAATTAGGCGGATCCTACCTAATGTCCAAGGTTAGCATCTAGAAACATGCCAAGACACCCATAGAGAAAGAAGTTAATGCCGAAATGACATGTCACCTTCTACGAATGCTTACCGTGTAATATAATCCCTTTGTCTCTATATCTCGAATCAAGCGGGTTGCATGCTAGTGTCATCGACCCATGTGCTCGATTATTCTTTCTTTGACTTCTCAGAATTGAACTTTCTCATTCCTCACCATGACCATTGATTTATTTAGGCTATATCAATTTCATCAAATGTCTTGAGATATCTACTTTCGTTATGGAATAGAAAGGACAAATCCTTTCTCGCGTTATCTATTAATGCACTATAACTCATGACGCACCCAACGTATCCTACCTCAATGTGACTAGTGTCTCATCACAGTTTTTTTCAATACATATAAGTGTGCAAGTTGTAATACCCATTAATAATAATCTTAAAGTCTAAGGACCAATACACACGTCCACAGATAGGAACATTTAATGACACTATGAAATATGGATTTCCTACTGGCGGTTCTTGTTCTCACAATATCCTCCTAGATATTACTAAGGGCGCACACCATGAAAAGGTGCCTCAAAGTTTTATGAGTTCTCACCCCTAATGGCCTGTATTATTTGTGTCCCTCAAATAACTTCATCTGACCATAGAACATATATTCAAGAATAGTGTTATGGCACTTCCTGGTTCTCATCATAGCAGGGATCTTCTATGACCCTTTAATGAAACAACTATCCTTAGGACATTATCACATGCATTGTCATGAAAAAGAATAATTAATATGTAATAAGGTATTTATTAATGAGTAAAGTACAAAGTAGTTGGTTCTAGGCCACCAAATCCAACAATTACTACTACAAAAGGCCTTTAACAGGGCTAAAATGGCCTTTATTAGCACTAGAGAAGCACTGAATACTAAAGTAAGATTAAATTATTAGTCTTTTATCAATGATTTTAGAAGCACTAATAAAGGGGAATATTGTAGTGTGTTGTAACAGCACACAGAAGCACTAGTGAAGTGTGCTGTAACAACACATCGTAACACCAAAAACACCAAAAAATTAGAAAAATATACTATGAATACATAGTTTAAATGATATAAAATTTACAACACAAATACAACAAAAACACTATATTATAGACATTTGAAACATTGGTTTATACAATTACATAAGTATAAATTATTACATACATTCAAAAACAACAGTCTTCCTTTTTCTTTTAATCCTAACCCCTAATCGAGAAAAAAAAACACCTGTATAAGGAAGAAATTATTATGTTAGTAATAATATAAAGAAATAAATTAACAAAAAGTGTTAATTTTAAACTAAAATTTGATTCATATAAGGAACTCTGTATATCAGATTGATTTGCGGTTGATTATTGCACATCACACCACTTATTGTTCATATTCAAGCATTATCTCTATGAAAATTAACTAAATAAGTATAAGATAAAAATGATAAGGAAATTAATTAATTAATATCAGATAAAATGATGAGAAAACAATCAAGTCTCGTTTTCTCGATTTTGGCGATGTGATGCGCGTTTTAAACTAAAATGATACTTATATATTGAAAAGATGCACTTAGAGTCACACCGGTCACACAGTGCATCGGATTGAGGTGAGGATGATTCTTACATGTCTCAAATGACTTATGGATCATTTTTCTAATGTATCAAAACAATATGAATGATTTTTCTTGGTTTTGATTACATCACTTGTCTTTTTCACTAAAATTTAATTTTAAACTGGAAACACGCACTTTGTCTCATACCGGTCACATTTTTTTTCGGTTTGATGTGATACCGATTCCTACACGTCAAAAATGAATTAAGAATCATTTTCCTAAATTATAAATACATTCTGAGTGAATTTTTATTGATTTTTAGGGAGTGACACTTTTTGAACTTAAAAGTCGATTTTAAAGTGATAACAAACACATTGAGTCATACCAGACACATCGTGTATCGAATTGAGGTGAGGATAATTCCTACACATCAAAAATGACTTATGGATCATTTTTATAAATTATCAAAACAATACTAATGCATTTTATCAAATTTGAGTAGGTCAGTTGTCCTTTTTACTAAAATTGATGTCAATTTTAAATAAAAAGATGCACTTAGAGTCATATCGGTCACACTGTGTGTCGGATTGAGGTGATGATAATTCATAAACTTCCCAAATGTATTATGGATCTTTTTAAAAAAGTATCAAAACAATATTAATTCATTTTCTTAGTTTTGAGTATGTCCCTTGTCTTTTTTACTAAAATGTCATTTTAAATTGGAAACTCACACTTTGACTCATACCGATTACATCGTGTATCATTTTGACATGAGACTTATTCCTAAATGTCAAAATTTATTATGAATAAATTTCCTAAATTATTAAAAAAATATGAGTATGTTTTCTTAGTTTTTAGTGAGTGACATTTTTTGAACTAAATTATCGATTTTAAACTGATAATGGACACATTGAGTCATACCGGGTACATCATGTATCGGTTTGAGGTACAAATGATTCCTAAACTTAAAAAATAACTTATGGATCATTTAACTAAAGTATACACACAATATGAATACATTTTTTCAGTTTTGAGTAGGTCATTCGTCATTTTTACTAAAATTTATGTTACTTTTAAATAAAAAGATGCACTTGTAGTCATACCAGTTACACCATTTGTCAGATTGAGGTGTTTCTGATTCCTACATGTATCAAATAAATTATGGATCATTTTCCTAAATTTTCAAAACAATGTAAAATTGTTTTCTTTGTTTTGAGTATGTCACTTGTTTTTTTACTAAAATGTTATTTTAAACTGGAAACACACAATTTGACTCATACCGATCGCATCATGTATCTATTTGATGTGACATTGATTCTTACACATCAAAAAATGACTTATAAATAAATTTCCTAAATTATCAATAAAATCTGAGCAGGTTTGATCTGTTTTCAGTGAGTGGATTTTTTTGAACTAAACTATCGATTTCAAACTGATAATGGACACATTGAGTCATACCGCTCACACCGTGTTTCAAATTTAGGTGTGGCTGATTACTACACATCTCAAATGACTTAAGGATCATTTTACTAAAGTATAAAAACAATCTAAATGTTTTATTATTATTTTTGAGTACGTCACTTTGTTTTTATAAAATATCATTTTAAATTGGAAATACACACTTTGACTCATACCAATCACATCATGCATCTATTTGATGTGAGGATGATTTCTACACATCAAAAATGATTTATGAATCGATGTCCTAAATTATAAATAAAATCTGAGTGTATTTGATATTTTTTCATTGAGTGGAATTTTTTGAACTAAACTGTCAATTTTAAGCTGACAACAGACACATTGAAACATAGCGGTCACACCGTGCTTCAAATTGAGGTGTGAATAATTCCTACACATCTCAAATGACTTAGGGATCATTTCCCTAAAGTATCAACATAATAAAAATATTTTTTCTTGGTTTTGAGTATGTCAATTTCAAATAAAAATAAGCACTTTGAGTCATACCTATCACACCATGTGTCAGATTAAGGTGTGGATAATTCCTACACATACCAAAGTCTAAAAATAATCCTAAATTCCAATTTTAACATGTTTCCATTTTCTTTCTATGTTAAAATTCCAACACTGCATATTGAATGATGTTCTTATCCAAAAAAACTTTCTCATAATTGAAATTAAGAAGAGTAGAGGAAGATCATGTGCCCATTTTATCACAAGAAATCACCATAATGGGAACATGAACATCCTATACTCTTATGGATTTCAATAATGAGAAAGGTTTTTCAGCTAACAACATCTAATCAATATGCAGTGTTGGAAGTTTGACAAATAAAGGCAATGAAAAGGGAAAATGTGGTAACTTTTTCAAAAGTAATCACTTTATCTATTTTGTGGCTTGTTGAAGATAGTTGAAAGAAAAATATAACTTCCCAAAGGATCTGTGAAAAAAACTAAATAAGTATTAGATAAAAATGATAAGGAAATTAACTTACAAATAATAGATAAAATTATGAAAAAATTAATTAAATTAGTAGTAGGAATTCACCTTTTCCTAATGGCTGTATGCATTCTTGATGCATTTCCTTGTTGTCATTATCTCAGTTGCAGGCTCGAAGTCCAATCCATAACGAGCATGAGAAGCTTCGAACAAAACACCCCAACCTGAACAAAAGAATCCATTTGTATAAAAAACAATTATTCTACGAATAATACTAAAAATAAATAAATTTAACATAAATATGAAACAATACATTAATTCTATGGATAATTATTTTATTATGAAAACATTGTTGAAAGAGGAAATTGATTTATGGTAGTGAAAAATTGATCATATTAGATAATGATGAAATTAAATACTGACTTAAAAAGGGTGGTTTGATATTTTTTTATGATGAAAAGATAAAATTGATATATATTTTTTACTAATTATAATGGGGATATTATTAATAATTAAAATAATGATGAAACATCATAGGTAATTAATATTGAATTGAGTAGCATATGGGGGAGTACATAGGGCTAGGGTAGTCTCAAAATAAGTCATTTATGGTGGGGAAAATGAAAAGGTATTATCAACTATAAGAAATACACATAAGGTTGAAATCAATGAATAAAATTTCATTGGTGATCAAACAGTTTCAGTGAAAACATGAAGGAGTAAGACTCTACAAAAACCTATTTTTTTCCTAATTAGAGCCTAAATCATTTGTAGAGGCATGAAAAGGATGATAATTGGATCAAATCTATGCATGAAGAACTTGATCTGAATAAGAACAATGTGATATGGGAAATTATTTCAAGGATAGAGGAAAAAAATGTTATAAAAACCAAGTAGGTGTTTAGAAATAAACTCATTGACTATGGAAAAGTGGATCAAAATAAAGAATGTATATTGTGAAAGGGAAACTCTTAGATCAAATGAATTTATATTTATGATAAATTCACTCTCTCATTGCCATATTGGAAACCATTTTATTTTTTTGGATTTTTTAGTGAAAATGTAGTTAAAATTATACCAAATGGATGTCAAATATATGTTCCTAAATGGATTTATTAAGGGGGGTAGTATACATTGGAAAAAATATGAGTTTATATTGGATGAAAATAAGAGAAAGGTGTGCCATTTAAAGAATTCTTTGTATAAGATAAAGAAATCAATGAGGACCTGGTATTTAAGGTTGGATCAATATCTAAGAAATATTGGTTTTTAGCGAGGTAGAGTTTATCACACCCTCTACATCAAGAATGAGAATGATCAAAGAATATTGGTACTAATATATGTCAAAGACATAATTTTTGAGGATTGGACAAAGCACAGTGCAATTTTTTCAAAAAAATGAAAACATAGACCGCAATATAGATGCTTTTTTCAAAATTTGAAGATTGTAAAGAGGTAGTTGTCATGGAATATAGGTATTTGAAGCCTATTATACCTCCCAAAAACATGGATAATAAGAATAGTGTATGTATAATAAGATTATGGAATAAAGGGATGATTCATTCAAAACACATACATGTACACAAATAATAAAACTAGTGCATGCGTGTTATGTCATGAGTTAAGATGATGAACATATATTATATTAAAAATGACATTCATGATTTTATATTCACTTTGCAAACATGACATGATAGTATAATTATTTAAAAATTACTATAAATAATAAACATCAAATGATAATAACTTTTATTTATTTTATAGGAATAAAATAACAACTTTTATTATTTGAAATATAAACATATATTTTGATAAAATAAAATCCACATAACAATAAAAAGAAAGTCTTTGTTATTGTTTTATATTATATTTTAAAAATATTAATACTTGAATAAATATAAAACATGATTTAAAAATTTTAATAAGTTGAAAATAATTTCATATACATATATTAAAATAATATACATATATCTACATGATATTGTAATTGTTGTTGAAAAATATAAGTCTTTATATAATGAAAAAATAATCACATGAAATAGCGTAATCTGAATAAATAACTAATAAAATATAATTATTATAATTTGAATGAAATATAATTTTTATAAGAAAAATTCTTAGAATAAAAATTTGACATATAAAAATAAATTCCCTTCTGAAAAACAAATCATGTTAAAATAAATCAACAATTAATCTCTTTCAAAGATTATAATCCTAAAAAAATATCATCTTCAAAATAAATCCTTAGAATAAAAATAAATTTCCTTATTATTAAAATATGAACATAAAAATAAAATGGATAATCTCCCTTACTTGATTGCATAATATTTCTTATTCTTCTTCTAGGGAAAAATAATTACTAGAAAAACTCACTCAGTCTCACTAATATTTGTGTGTAGAATACTAGTAAGATGAAAGTAGGAAAAGCAACACTTAAAAGAATGTGGGGGGCCAAGCCAAACTGTTGGGCAAGAATCCAATTTATATCCTACTGATAAAAAATGGATTATATTTTATTCATTCCTTCAACATGCAGCTTGCTGAGAAAGTTGTTATTGGGTCCACTTATATGAATTTTTATTTTTCATTAACATTTATAGAATAGAAATAAAGAAGAAAATTTCATAGAGATCAAACCAGATACAAATATCGATTTTATGTGTAAATATTTTCTACTTTGTTTTAATCTAAACAATATAGGCTTCTTCAAGAAGCTCAAACTTATTCAAATGAGAATACCATGATTTTTGGGTTGTTTGATTATAGAATAGTGCAACTGGACTTGTTGGGATACACGAATGTGGGATGATAAGGTTTAGTGGATAACCGAGGGAAATTAGAGATATCAAAAAACTAGGATTTCATTCAAGCCCTGGTTTCGTTCAACCCTTGAATCACTCGAGCCTTGTATTTAAGCCTTTAAATAGTTAGAGCCTTGATTCTAGCCTAGATTAGAGCTTGGATTCAACAATGAGGAGCATCGACAATAGGTCGCTTCAGCGGAGAGCTTCAGATATCACAAACTAGTTCGCGATGGTTAGGGTTATTAAAATAGATCATGACACTTTTATCAGCTCTTCCAAAAAAGTGCTGATAAATACCTACAATACTTTAAAAATAATAATATTTTTTTAATAGTATAATCATTATATATAATTATAGTACTTATAATAATACTTTTTATAAAATAATAATTTTATAATTCTTTTAATATATAATTATTTATTTATAATTACATAAATACATTTTTTTAAAATAATATTTATATCATTATATATATTTATATAATTATATATATATAAATATAGTAAATATATTCATTATTTAGCCCGCGGGGGCTGGGTGAGTTGGTTCAAGGCAGTGGCGACCCGTCGCTGAGGTTCCGGGTTCGAGTCCTCACAAAGGCAACGCGCACCATTTGTCAGCGAACCTCTCGTCCCCTTCATCCCGTGTGGAAATGGCCCAAACCCAAGGGTTGGCCACCTTGGGCCTATCTGGGGACGTGCGGCGCGCAGGTGGTCAAGGATAAGCCCTATACCTCGTTACCCAACAACACGTTTATTCCCTTTGCAAGGATCTGTCGGGGATGGGAGAGAGCGGCGTCCCGGCGAATCCCTCGATGGCGTAGCACATGAGCTCGCAGCGGCGAGCCCCCTCTGTGCCTCGGCCAGAGGGGGGTATCAAATCTCCTTGTTCATGGCGTGTGGACCCTTCTTCGTTCTCGGACTTCCCGGAAATTGAGGTTTTCCCTAAGGTACCGAATCGGGTGAATGGTGAAATCTCGGTCTCAATCACTTCTCTGGAGTTTGCAAAGGCGGTGTCGCAGCTGGATCATACCCTTGTCGCAAGATTCGGAAAGGCTCGGACCTATGTGGACTGCTTCCATAGGTTTGTCTCCTCCTCCTAGATGCTTCAAGAAAAAGTGGTTATTGGGATGTTGGATTCGAGGCATTTTCAAATACGTTTTTCTAGCGAGGAAGATTTAATTACAGCCTGGTCTTCTGCACCGAGAGTGGTTAATGGATTTAGATTTTTCCTATTTCGCTGGTATTTTGACTTTCATCTTCGTCGTGATCCTCCGACCGTAGCGTTATGGGTTACGCTTCCTGGGCTCGCATTACCTTTCCAGAATCCTGCAATTCTTCGTGTCATTGGAAATCTGATTGGCCGTTTCTTGTGTATGGACCTGTGAACACGGGTTGCTTGCCATCCAGTTGCACCGCAAATTTGTGTGGAAGTAGATGTTTCGATAGAGCCGATTGATTCTGTCTGCGTTGAGGTGGAGGGTGAGCTTAGATGGCATCAGTCTATCCTCTTTGAGTCATGGACGCCCTTCTGTGGGATTTGTCGCCGCCTTGGTCATTCGGATCTGCTATGTCGTCGCAGCACACGTCGTGGTGAGGTTGGCGCAGCTTCAACTTTTGTTGCTCCTGACCGAGAGATGGTTCCAGAGATAGATGGACCACAGGGAGCTGCTGTTATTACAGACGCTGAATATGCACACACTGGGGCCCCGTGTGCGGAGGTTTCTTTTCAGAAGAGGATATCTAGTGGGTTGGTGAACCCATCGGTTGGAGATGTTTTTAAAAGACTAAAGCAGGATCTAAAGTGAAATGTTAGTATTGAATCCGACAAGGAAAAAGAAATTCCAGTTTCTGAATGTGGAAACAGGATGCTAGACAAGGGAGAAGGTGAAAATTTGATGAAGCAAGTCAGCGGTGTATCTCTGGGCAACAGATTTTTAGATTTGGTTGATCTGGACTCCACTGATCAAGGAGCAGCACACTCACAGCAGGTTATGGCTGCAGATGGTGCTGAAATGTTTGGCCGTAGTGGGAATGGGGGTTTGGAGGAGGCTGATGGGGATCCTGCTACTCTGATAGAGGGGGAGCTAGCTGAGGACTTCAGTGAGATGGCTGATGGGGGTCCTGATTTTCTGATACAGGAGGAGCCAGCTGAAGATGATGTTGGGAAAATTTCAGAGGATGTATTGAGTGATACTGATATTGTAGAGCGGCAGAATGGTAGGGTAACATCTTTGAACAAGCAGGACTGCTTAGAGGGAAGTTGCAAGAGGCATAATGATGAGGACCAGTATCCATGTTTGACACCTAGAGATGGTAACAGGGAATCTGTTCAGGTTACAACCCCTCTGGTGCATGAGGGCTCTTTAGGGGCAGGTGAGGGGAAGGAGAATCAAGGAGGCAGAGCACAGAGTGTGATGAAAGAGTCATATAGTGATATTCTCAGAAAAGTGGGGCAAAGGGCTGAGAGTAATGGAGCTTCCACTGCTCCACCGAAGAGGAAACATAGGAAAGATTACTCCAACACACCAAGGACCATTGCAACCAGGTCGTCTGCCAAAAATGGAAAGCTGAAAGAATCGGAGCAAAAGAAGGGACGACAGAGAAAGGATCCCATGTCCCCAGCGAAACTACGACTGAGGGAGCAATATATAAAAATGCTAAGTCAATATGCTCCACAATCTGAATGGGAGTCGGCGGACCCGGATGAGTTCTCAGAAGGTGGCAGTGATGATGTGTTTGATGTGCTCTAGTTCATGAGGCTGTGAGGTTTTGAGGTTTGCTGTTTTATTTCTTTCTCTCCGTGCGTTTGTACTATCTTTTTTTATTAATAATTTTCTACGGGGCTGGGCATTTGGCCTAGTCCTGCACCTTCCTGGTATATTCATTATTTAAATAAATTTATTATAATTTTATAATTAATTATTTAAAATTATATAAATACTTTTTAAACAAATATTATTTATTTATTTATAATTGTAAATGTATAAAAAAGTAAATATACGTTTATAAATATTTTTTTACAAATGTATTTTTAACATTATTAATAAATATTTAATCTTAAGTGCATGCATGTTAAAAATGAGTAAAATTGATTAATTAAAAATGGGCATAATATTGAAAATTTGGATAAGTTTGATTAATATAAATCATTAAAAAATGGATATATATTTAAATAAATATGAATACATATTAAAAATATTAAAACATAGTAAATAAATTTATATAAAATAAATAATATAATTAATTAGATTCCTAAAAAAATATCTTTGTGCATACGTATAAATATAAAAATGAATTAATTATGTATATGTGCAATCAATATAATACGTTTGATCTATCTTAAATTGAAAAATCAAATGACATTAAATTATTTCCATTACTTGATGCAATGAATCAATATTTTTAATTCATATTAATTTTTAATTATAAACCATTATTCACTAAATATATTACTATTTAATGTAAAGTATAAATAATATTTTTTATTATATAAATCATATTTATATACATTCATATATATCTATATATTTAATATATACTATTTATTAACATTATCAATAATAATTTAATTAATACAATGTTTAATATTTTTCTCAATTTACTTATTTTTAATTTTTATTTTACACATATATATACATTTAATATATACTATTTATAATTTTTATATATTATAATCAATTTATTCATTTTTATCAATAATTATTTAATTAATAATAATATTATTATTATTTTAATAAAACCATTCTTACTTTTTATTTATTTAATTATTTAATTTTATTCATACTTTTATCAATGTTAAAAAAGCGCTCATAAAGAATTCCTTTATAGGTGCTAAAAATAAAACACTGATAAAGGGTGTCCTTTATTAGTGCTAAACATAAAAAATTGATAAAGGACACCCTTTATCAATGCTAAGAAAAATGTGTTGATAAAGGTTGCCTTTTATCAGTGCTAAAAAATGTGCTGATAAAGGGTGAATTTTATCAGTGCTAGAAAAAAGCACTGGTAAAAGGAACCCTTTATCAGTGCTTGTTTTAGCGCTGATAAATGGTACCTTTATCACTACTTTTTTCTAGCGCTGATAAAGGCCAACACTTTTAAAGGCCTGTTTTGTAGCAGTGAGTGTAACCAAGATAAATTTTTTCAACTTGTATGAAAAGAAAGGACATACAGCCCTTGATTTAATTAGACTTGTGAAATACATGGCCATTCTTAGTTGTTTCACATATGATGTGTTCAACAACTTGGATAAGTGACATGTGATGTGCTTATAAGATAGATGAATGACATGTGATTTATTCGTCCAATTGGTCAGTATTTTTGGAGAATCAAGAAAATGATGAGAGGCTTTTACTAGATTGACATGTTCTATGTATAATGGTCATTCGATGTCATAGAAAAAGGGATTATATAAGATACATTTAATGTATATGATACATCTTTTGGTGGACATGTTCATATAGTTATATGAGCATGTTTGATGGACATCATGATAGTTCCCTTAATAGCTTAAGTAGAACTGTTATTTTTCTAGAGACATATCTTTGATTATATATATAAAATAAAGATTTCATAGTTGTTTTCAATGCTACTAAGGAACATAGGGTTACACAGTTAGGCCCTTGGATAATGATTTTTTTGGACAAAGTGTTTATTCAAAATGAAGAGAGTTTGATGAAAAAAATATCTAAAATAGTTTGGATATATTCACAAAGAGTTGTGAAATTTTACATAGAGTCCTTATGGATTTTAGTCTAAGTATGATATTGTTGAATATGTAATAAAATAAATAAATGAAATATTTAATTTAGGTTCATCTATCTTTCATGCAGTTTTATCAAATGATAATCTATTACGAATGGATTAAATGGATTGAATATTTATTGAATATGATTAAATAAATTAGTGACAATGGGAATAAATGTATATGGATACATAAATAAGGATGATTCATTTCATTTAATTAAAATTATCATGGATGGATATATAAATATATATGATCCCTTCTGTTGTGTACAACTGATTGTGATCCCTTCTATTGTGTACAATTGATTGTGTACAACTGATTGTTTTCCATCATTTGAGATGAAGGTGTTAGCACACCTTCAACATTTGGGTATCCTTAAAATACAATCATGGATCTATTGGTTGGTTTTCCCCCACATAGGTAGGGGGATTTTATTCACTGCTTCTTGATATTTATCAATAATTCTCCTTCATCAAGGAAGAAGAAGATTGTCGATGTTAGTGTTTTACATGTGCTATTTTTTATAGTCTTATTTATAAATTAATTATTAAAGATAGATCTGACTATGTTTGGGTTGTATTCCGTTGCATATGGTCATATGATGATCATACAAAACCCATCAGTTTTGAAGGACAAATATCTACAAAAAACAATGAGATTAGGATTATTGGATCTGAAAAAAATTTAAGTTCACTTAGAATATAACTATTTACTATAGACTATATTTGGTATGCATTATTGTGTCCATTTTTATGTGTATATGTATATATCTTGGGAGAAATTTCTGCATTTGGTGGTGGCATTTTTTTCCTCCTCGCTTGTTTTATGAAAATGATATTTTTTTTTGATTTATCAAGGGCACTCCAAGTCTGTTGATACCATGATCATTTTTTTATCTCATTATAAATTTCACAACCCGAACCATGCTGGGGCTCGATCCGCAACTACCCTAAGCCCTTCTCTATAGGCCAGGGGGTGGCGACAAGTACCTAAGGCACAAAAAACTTGGGGATGTCTTTTTCTAAGTACCTACACACACATACACAACCACTCAATGCAAAAGTACTAAGGTAAAGGAGTAAATGATGCTATAATACTGTGAATAAACCAACCATTCATGGACCACTAAATAGTATGAGTACATTAAAGTAAAATGAAAGGTAAAAATGAAAAAAATACATTCCTAACCAGAAAAGTGTCTCAACCTAATATAAACTAGAAAAGTAAAATAGCCGAGAAAGCCCCATTCCTAGATCCCAAGCTACGACCACAATATGTGGTCCAAGAGCCCATATCCCTGAGCTCCTATGAAGTCATGATCAAACCTGTCCACTGTCTGCATAAGGCATGACATGTGCGGGCAAATCTCATGCGGAGGTGAGTATAAACATACCTAGTATAATGCCTCGAAAAGGTGTAAAGGGAGAAGGAAAAGATACACCAAAGAGGAAAATATTAGATAGAACAAAGTATAGTAAAAGAGTACATCTCAATCCAAAAAAAAAGAATGAAGTAAGATCATCCAAACATAAGGATCTTGAAATGGTGATAATATAGACTTCTCATCACGACTTTGCTACCTATAGTAAGAGATTAGACTCGTATAACCATGAGAATCTAGACACAGAAATCATGTGGCGTACCCCATGCATATTCACCTCTACTAGAAGGAGAGTAACCAAAGATAAAGGAGTGGGTACTGAAATTGGATATATATATATATATATATGTATGTATGTATGCTCAGTCAAAAGAAATCTAAACAAGAGAGTAATGGGATCTCCATCTCATAGCTCATCCCAAGAAGAAGAGTCTCCAACTGTTCCATAAGTATCCAATGACGATGCCCAACATCCCATACGTCTTCCTAGACCACACAATTCAAAGAGGATCAATCACCACACCTTGATACTATCCACTTTGGGTGGCACTGACTCACCCTCATGATTTTAGGTCGCGACACAAGTATGCATCTTGGTGGGGAAAGTGTCCCTCTTTCTTGTGAGTCTAAAGGTACGTCAAACCACGTCTCGCCACTGATTTTCATGGTCAGATGGTGAAAACTCAAAGTAGAGGACCCACACCCTAGTATGTTAGGGGGATTTCACTCTAATAGTATCTGTAGAGGACCTATTCCCTAGTTCATCAGGGGGATTCCACTCTAGTCTTTGGGGATTCACACCCTAGTGTGTTAGGGGGATCAACACTTGGGAGTCGACGGGGACCCACTACCCAGCCCTGCTGAAGGGTAATACGCTATAGGGTACTGCCCGACAAGTAGCTGCAGAGGAGCCGTCCCTTAGTGTATCATGGGTATTTCACTCTAGTCATCGGGGATCCACACCCTAGTATTCCAGGTGGATCAACACTTGGAAATAATCCTCTAATAATATTCCTAAATAATTACCAATCACTACTTAATCACTATCATGGATTCTCTTCAAACTCGTCAAAAGGATCTTCCAATAATATCCCTTTCATGTTTCCATATTTAATGAGATAAAAAATAAGGTTCCACACATCCAAATGGATCACACTGTTGCGATCCTTGCAAAAAAATATTCAAGTTCTACTATTCATTCACCTCGATCATACATCCAATGAAAAAGTTGTATGTTTCCATATTATGCTCAAATGGAGTCTCATGGGGCCCACACCTTGATCCGAAAATAAATTATATAGATAAAACCATTATGATCCTCACAAAAAACATATGGAATCAACTATTCATTTTTTTAAAATAGACACCTGATGAAAAAGCTTCATTTCACCGCAACACGCCCAAACCGGGTTTCATGGGACCCACACCTCAATTTAAGTTTAAACACCCGAAATTGGTCTTGAAAAGTATGTGTAAATTTTAGATTTGTGATGCCACTGACAATGCGTTAATTGGATGACCCGTTTAGAATATATGACCAATACAAGATTTCTTAATAATAATAATTATATTATTATTATTATTCTTAAACTTAGGTGTTTCGTGTAACCAAGCCTCAAGACTAAGAATTAAAATTCCCAAACTGGCCTCAAAAGGTTCGTCTCTATTATAGGACCACGTTTCCATAAATGATAGATAAAAAGGGTTCTCTATTTAGGAGATATGGGGGTTTGAACCCATGACCCAAAGACTCGCCAGGCTCGCTCGGCCCCCCTAGCCCGTTCGTCCCACTCCAGCTCGCTCCGACCCACCTGGGCTCGGCCTGACTTGCTGTTTTGCGGTGGTGGTTGCTGCCTCGGTCATGCCCCGCGACCTCGCCTGGATGATCCTACAGCCCTACCATCCACCTGCCCTGTAGCTCCAGCCACCTCTTCATGCCACGCTCCCAGCTCCGCCTGATGCCGCTCGCCGACCCGATCGCACGCCCCCAACCACTCACCAACCACACCCCTTAACACACTCGACCCCCACTGCCTGAACCTTCGGCCACTACGGTGCCGCCGTGCGCCACTGTCGGGCGACACCACCAGCATCCCTTCAGTGGTCCTTTCCACAGACCATCAGACCTCCTCCGATCATCCAAAAATCATTCCAAAATAATTTCTAGAATCCTTACACTGATACCTTCACAAATTCGTTCTTTGCTCGATGTTTCGTCTAGGATTTGATGTGTTGAAATTCAAACAAAGATTCTATGAATAATGCACGAAGAACATTCAATTATGTGATTCAAGATGGGGGTTGGTTGATGGATGTGTTCGTTTGGAGATCACCATAGATTCTCCAAATAGTGAATTCGACAACGATTTCAAGAATAATTTAGGAATCAAAATTGAGGGTGCGAAAAAAAATGAAAAGAATCCTACCATGTTTTTATCTGTTCGTCGTCGACAACACATTCTCCACGCTATCACTTATTGAATCACTAAAGTAGGAAGGAGAGGATGAGGGATTATTGTTAGTGGAGGGAGGATTATGAGGCAACCCTAATCAAATACCCATAACATCATATTTATAGGCTGGAGTTGAGTTAAGGGTATCTCCCTAACTACCCCGCGAATAGTCACGAGATCTGAACATCCTACACCCTCTCATTTTAGGGTGCTCTAAGGTAAAATGATGCATTATGTACTCAACTACAGTCTTTTATTTTCAATCCAATTCCCCATTAAAAATTTATTTGATATGAAGTCCGAGATAAAATATTTAATTTTAATTATTTTATTGACAATTACGCCCCCAATGACTTTTTCCACAGAAGTCTCGCACCGACAAAAATTATGACCCACCTAGGGTAAACAACACATCCCTAACTCAACTGTGCCATCATATTTCTGATCTGGAATACCTTTTAAGAGTTATACCATTTACTTCATGTACATAATATAAAATATACTTAATATTTTTTTATAAAATTAATTTCGGGCACACCGAGCCTCAGAATCACATGCCATCTTAGGGCTTAGATCGAGAAATATATATAGAAATATTTTAAAGTCTTACATGGAGAAAAACTTGGTCTCTATAATAAAATGGTTTCTGGGTAGTCTATATCTTAAGATATATATCCATTATTCTTTTATACAGGTAAATATAATGTTAATTCGTTGTATATTGTTAAGAGGTTATATGTTAAAAGGGTTGATTTCCCCCTTTATTACCACGAGGTATTAATTTTATGGGTAAGGTATAAGGTTGTATATTTTAATAAAATTGTATCTAAGGTAACAAATTGAATTTTTAATTGTAAAAAAAATCTCTTTTCCATGTTGGTAGAGTATGTCTGAAAAATTGCATGATTTTATATAATTTTTTTTATGCATTTTCTATCTTTCTATGAATTAAGGTGATATTGAGGAATATTGAAAGATAAATTATAAATTTTATCAAGAAAGGAATTATATATGGAAATATAAAAATTATAGTTTCATGAGATAAATGTATACTTCCATGACATGGGTAGCCTTGGTATCAAGAAACTTTCATACTTTATCTTCATAGAGATATTGATAAATTGCACTAAGTCTTAAACTTAATTTTTGAGGAGTATATTCATTGTCAATATTCTTAAATGGAACTATTTATATATGGATTCAATGGTTTGACCTTCTATTCCGTAATCTTCTAATAAAATTATGTTTTTCTCTAAATGATACGCATGAATTGAGGAATATTTTTGATATACTTGTTATAAATTTTTGATGGAATTTGTTTCATGTCCAACGATTTGGTAAGGGATATTAGGTTAGCTTCTTTTCTAGTTCATTTGGTTTGATCCTCATGATGATGAAGTGGTTATAGATGCCACTTTCCCTGATAGTATTTCAATATCACATGGACTATTTCCATTTTGAAAGAATTTTTAGGCTACATTTTACCACACTTGATAAGAAGTTGTAAATTATATGGAAAAAATCATATAGAAGCACTAATTATAAGTGATAAATTCCTTGAACATTTTCTAAAAAATATTTTCAAATGGAGGATTAGTATTGAAAACTATTTTTAATTCTGTTTTTTATAAAATTTATGGGTTTCTTTATTTTTATATTATAAGATTCACTTATGGTTTTTAGCTGAAGAAGGCTTACAATACATTTGAATTTACATAATGGATATGTTATGGTGGTTTTTTTTCATTTCCTAGAAATTTAAAATTTTGGTGCGAGATTAAGGCATGAATTTCCTTACTCCTATCATCCATTGCTCTGATTTAGAGATAGTATAGTGTCCTTCTATTTCCTTAATTATTTCATGCATTCAATCTTTGTTCTTTTTTGGAACTAGATTTTATGTCATTATTTTGGATTTTATTTTATTTTGTGAATGTTTTTTACTATTCATGACTTTTTAGTAATTAAATTTTATTTAAATTACTATCCAATCATTATAAAATATCCTTGATATTTTGGCATAAAAATATAGATTAATCCACAATCCAAACCAAACCAAACCAAATCATAAGTTAATGTTTTAGAAATTTTTGAATCCAAACCAAACCACTATTAATTTGTTTAGTTTAGTTTTTAGTCAAAAACCAACCAAACCAATCTATTCCCACCCCTAACATGGGGGTAGGATAGATCAGAAAAAGGTGGGGTGGATTAAAAAAGTAAAAAAAATGGAAAAGGGTGGGAAATAGTAAAAAATTGGAAATAGGAAAATTAATAGCTATTAAACCTAGATTAACTAGTATAGGATATGTTGGTAAGATTAGATTATAAGAGGGGGTAAATTTCCATTTAAAAATTAAAGTGAAAGAAAATGGTAAATAAAAATCTAAAAAATATTGAAATGATAAAGCGATAAATCAATGAAATCGATAGAGAAATAAATGATAACTAAAATCTGTATTAAAAAGTTAATATAAAAGTTAATTAAATGAGTGAACACAAAGGAAAATAGATGAATCAAATTTATAAAATTATGACTATTGAGATTGGATTATGAAATACATAAAATAAAAGAGAGAGAAAAACAGTTTTATAAATTCATTTGATAATAGCTTGGTGTGATCCCCTACATCTCCTCCCCTTGGGTTGAGAAGTTTATATTATTACTCCCTTGATCTTAGTGGTTATCAAGAAAATTTTCCATTATAATTATGGTTTGTGATCACCCTCTCAAACTTCATTGGCATCCAAGGAACCCATACTTCACATTTATGGTAGTGAGAACCCATTAAATAAGGTGATGAAAAGAGATATTTTTAATTTGAAAAACTATTCACAATATCACTCCCAAATATCTCAAAAGTATTTTACATTTAGGGATGGTAGATAAGGAGATGATACAGGATAATAGTCCTTGAGAATTATAGAGAATTGAAGTTTTATTTTTAAGAGAACTTGAGAGGATATTCTAACGATTCGATTTTGGAGAGAAAAAAAGAATCAAGGACTTGAGAGGCATTGTTGGTAACCAATATTTGTTCCAAGACACCTTAGGAATATATTTATAGCCTTAAAAATGCTTGGTAATATTTTAGAGTTCACTGGGGGCATTGAAGCCTAAGAAGAACACAATTATGGAATTTTGACCATCAATAAATGCACCCTCAAAATAGCTATCCTGATGCTACTAGAAACCTAATTCACCTAAATGGTTGGTCGGTGGGTCACATAGAAATCGATGGGCTTATAGAGTTGGGACTATCTTGTCAGTGGACTCCTAGAGGTTGAGGACCCTTCTTCCTTCACCACCGGCTAGCTGGTGCCCTGCACCGGCTAGATAATGCATCTTTTATACCAGCATCTTCAAGTGGAGTCTCCTTGAATTCATTCTAAATACTTTAATGGATCTTCCAACTTGATTCCAGGTTATTAATACATGATAAATTATAGGTCCAAGCCTTCAAAAAGATCATCATGTCACTTTTAAATTAACTTTAAGATCTCTATAAGAACCATTAATGACATGACTTAAATTAAAATTAAAGAGTATGAAATTCACTCAAATTATAACATTAGATACAAATAGTAGTGTTTATGATCATGAAAAAACCATAAGAGAGATAGGTAGAACAACCCCCCATTTTTTGATCTCAAACACTTAAAATATAAAGATATATTAAGAGTAAATTAAGAGTGAAGGATATAACAATGAATTCAAGACGACAATATAAAATATTTAATAAGTTTAAGATGTAAATATATTAAGCATTTAATATATAAATTAAGAGTAAAAAAATTTATAAAAATTTCAAAAAACACCCCTTTGTAAAACAATTAAGTAATAACACATAAAAAAAATCCAAAACTACTCCCCCTTTGGAGTTCAAAGCATCTACCCCTTTATGAATGAATAGGAATAATTTTATGAAAACTTCTCCCCCTATGTAATTATCAAAAATAAAAACAATAAGAATAATGAGAAACATAAAGGAAAGATTTGATTAAAGAATCAATAGATATTTTAAAAGAGACTTTGAAAAATTAAAAAAATAAATTTGAAAATAGAATTCATTAGAGAAAAATATTTTGAAAAATAGAAGTAAAAATAATAAATAGGATTTAAAAAATACCTCATAACTTCCAAAATTCTATTTAATATAAGCATTAGAGAGAGATAAAGAGGAAATTTAAGATAATTTTTAATAGATAATCAAAAAATATATTTGAAAAAAGAAATAAAAAAGAGATAGAAAATGAATGAAAGAAGGGAAAGAAGGGAAAAGATAGAGAAAAAGAGAAAAGAAGAGAGTATTGAGAAAATTTGACACATGCCTTTTCCAAGACATTCATTCCTTCCTTTATGGAGTGGTTTATCCAATATTGAAGGATTAATTAATAAAAATAATATGAATAAGTTCCATTGAATGGGAAAACATACCTCAAAATCATCCTTTAATTTTCCTTTTGTCAAAGACAACTCAAAAACATTATTAGTGAGATAGGTATATATAAAACTTTTACTTATAATTAATCATCCTTTAAGAGTGATAAAAACAAATATTTTTTTAAAAAAGAGTATACACATAAATAATTATATAAGTTTTGAAAAAATTGTTTAAAATATTAATATTTATAATAAAAAACTTTTTTTAGAAAATATAATTTAAAATTAAAAAAAATATTATTTTTAAAATTTTAAAAATTAATTCATAACACAAAAGTAACTCCTAAGGAAAATTTTAGAAATTAATAGATAATGATCCCAATTAAATTATGAAATAAGTGAGATATAGGTATCATAACCACTAGAGAAAATAAAAAATAAATAAATAATGGAAAAAATAAATCAGTATTTTCATGATTTTAGAAAAAAAGATCAAAATAAATAGATTTTAAAAAGATAAATTTTAAAAAATATTTCTCAAGTTAAATAAGGTCAAATGTAAAGTGTTATAAGAGAACTATAATTAATTCACCTTTAATTAAATTTACATAATCAGTTTCTAGAGGATTGGTGAAAATAATAGTGAGTTGATATTAGGTCCTAACAAATTCCAATAAGATATCACACTTTTGGAAGTGATTTTCTTGGAAATAGTTCCTAAGGTCAATGTGTTTAGTGAAATAGTGATGGATAGGATTTTTGGAAATATTAATAGCACTATTTTTATCACACTTAATAGGGATATGGTCATATGTAATTATGAATTCTAAGAGAGTATGTTTTATCCATATTATTTGGTCACAACAACTCCTAATGACTATGTATTCTGAATCAAATTTATAATTAACAACAAAGTTCTTATTATTTACTCCTTAATACAAGGTATTTCCCAAGAAGGTTCCAAGTCCCATTTATACTTTTCCTATCCAGTTTTTATCCTCTAAAATCAACATAAAAAACTAGTTGATACAAAATAATTTCCTTTGGTATAAAACAAACCAAGATTTTTAGTTCCTCTTAAATACCAAAAAAACACTTTTGAAATATTTGATATGATATTCCTTTGAATTTTATTGAAAACAAACATGAAGACAAAAAATGACCATGACATCCATAGTAAGATAAAGTATAATAACAATCATATTTTTATAAATCACATTGTCAACTGGCTTTCCAACTTTATCCAATTATAGCTTACAAGTTGTACTCATAGGCATGATAATTTCCTTATCTTGATTAATGGTGAATCATTTTAAAAGTTCATTAGTGTATTTTACTTGATTTTTATAAATAACATCATTTATTTGAGAAATTTTAAAACTAAGAAAGAATTTGAGTTCACCCATAAAGATCATTTCAAATTCATTTTTCATTAAACCAAAAAATTGAAAACAAATAGATTCATTGGTAGAGACAAAAATAACATCATCAACATAATTTAGAAAATTAGAAAATCATTTTAGATCTATCTTAGAAAAAGAGTTGAATCAACTTTTCCCATTTTAAAACCATTTCATAAAATAAAATTTGATAAACATTCATACCAATCTTAAGGAGCTTTTTTTAATTTATAAAGAGCTTTAGTTAATTTGTAAAAATGATTTGGAAAAATAGGATTTTCAAAACTAGGTGGTTATTCTATAAAAAAAATTTCATTAATAAAACTATTTAAAAATGTTATTTTAACATCCATTTTAAATAGTTTGAAATTTATATGTGAAAAAATTACAAAAATATTGTAATGGATTCTAACCAAGCGATGGGTGTAAAGTCTTCAGCATAGATGATTCTTTCTTCATGGTTGAAACATTTAAATACTAGATGAAGTTTATTCCTAATGATATTACTATACTCACCTAACTTATTCCTAAAAACCCATTTAGATCCCATGATAGTATTATCATTAGGTCTTTACATGGGAGTCCATACATCATTTTAATTGAATTGATATAGTTCCTATTACATGGAAAGAACCTAATTTTCATTGTTATGAGAATCATTAATATTTTATGGTTCTAAGTGAGAGAAAAAATTATTATGTTCAACCTCATTTAGGAAAACTATTGTAGTATGAGTTCCCACTTGCAAATCCCCAATGTCATTTTAAGGGGATGGTCTTTATATTTTTTTAAATGCTTTAGGTAAAGAATTTGAAGGTGATTCTTGTTTAAATTCAACTTATTTATATTGAAAAGGTTTATTTGAAGTTAAAAAATCATTTTCAAAATATTTTTTAGAAAAATATTTTTGAAAATTTTCTTAAAAAACAACATGAATTGATTCTTACAAAATTTTATTTATTTTGTTAAAGACTTAGTATGCCTTTTTTGAGTTAGAGTACCCAAGAAAGATACCTTAATTAGGTTTTGAATCAAATTTTCATAGATTTTCATTTCCATTGAGAATAAAACATTTACTTCCAAAAACTATTAAAACTCCCTCTTTAGGTTTTTTATTTTTAAAAAGTTCACAAGGGGTGTTTTTGAGAAAAGTTATTATGAGAACATGAATTTTGGTAAAACACATAGTATTTACGAAATTATCCCCAAAATATTGAGATAAATTAAATTGATTTAAAAGTATTCTAGTGATTTATTGGATAGTTCGACTTTACCTCTCTACTACCCCATTTTTTTGAGGGGTTTAGGGAGTATAAAAAAATGATTATAGCCTTGAGAAGTGCATAATTCATCAAATTCGTTATTATTGAATTCTCCTCCATTATCACTTTTAATTGAAATAATTTAAAACACTTTTTCATTTTTAACTTTTTTTTAAAACTTGATGAAGGATTTACAGGATTCAATTTTATGAGACAAAAAGTAATTCCTTGTGAATCTTGTAAAGTCGTCATAAATAAAAAAAGTATAGGATTTTCCTCATAGACTTTCAATTTGAGAAGGTCCAAATAAATCAAAATGAATTAATTCAATATATTTATAAGAAGAAATTAATTTTAAAATTTAAATGAATATTTTTATTGCTTACCATACTGGTATGCTTCACAAACCATGTTATCTTTGAACTATAGTCTGGGTAAATATCAAACTAGTTGATAATGATTGAGTTTGAAAAGTGAGTGTGCGCTACAGTGACTAATGTGTCTATTACAAAATCATGACTCACTAACTTGTGCAATCAAGAATTTGACATTTTGGATAGAAATTGATTTTAAATTTATTGTATAAACATTTTGAAAATGATAATTGTAAAATAAAATATTTCCTTTTGAGTTAAAAACTTTGCACAAGTCATTTTCAAAAGAAATGTTAAACCACTATAAAAAAATTGACTAATTATTATAAAATTATGTTTGAAGAATTTGAAAAATAAAACATTTTGAATAAGATTTAAGTTATGAAAACCAATGGTACCTTCATCTATTATTTTACCATTAGAGTTATCACTGAAGGTGACATGAACTTTATCTAGTTTATTGATTTAATGGAATTAAGAAAGGTCACTAAACATGTGTATTGAGAAACCATTATCAAGGTACCATAGTTCTTATTAGTATTTTCTCTTAAGTCACTTTTATTTCAAAATCAAACAACTAAAGGTTTTAGCACCCAAATGAACTTGGGCTATTAATGTTATCTAATAATGATTTAGGTATCCATATTGGTTTAGTGTGATATTTTTTATTACAAATATTGGATGAAAGGTAAGTTTATTTTGGCCTCACATATCGGGCATTATTAAAATAACATTTAAAAATTAATGTAAAATTATTTTATAATAATTAAAAAACTCATATTACGAGAAAATATTAATAAAAGTAGTTTTCAATTGATTCTTTGATGTAATTTCATGATTTGATAAACCAAGATCGACCCATTATTTTCTATGTCTTTGAGAGACCAAAATTTTATATAGGTTATTTTCACCTTGAGTGAATTTGGAGAGAGAGATCTTGTGAACTTTAATGGTATATTTGAGTTTATTAACATCCGATTGATTCTTAATTTTCATGGATAACTCTTCTTTTTTCCTTGAATATTTTTTCTTTTTATTTTTAAATTTATTCATCTTCATTGATAACTTGTTTGTATTTCTTATCAATTTATTTATAAAAATAATAGAGTTCATGAAAATCATTTTCTAATTGATCATGATCATATTTTAGGTCTACATAATTAGGGTTACTTGAGGGGAAAGAGGAACAAAAAGAAGGTAAAGAATTAAGAGAAGAAGAGGAAGAAGAGGAAATTTGAAGAGGGGTACTAACCTCAATGCCTTCACCGACATGTGCCATAAAGAACTTAGGACACAAGTCACTTGAAGTGGTTAAGGAAGTTGAGTCCATAAAGTCATCACTTACACTCTAGGTTGAAACTTCGAGATCTTTATTACACTTCTTATTCTCTTTAATATTTGTTTCTGACGCTTTCACTGGGGTATGCACGTCCATCTCGTTTGGGGGATGACAGTGTTGTTTGTTGCCCCGCATTACCACTTTCTAAAGGTGGGCGACATATGTTCCTTGTTCAGGGAAGTTTTCTCCTTGATCGAAACAGAATGATGGGATGTTGGTTCTTCCTTCTGTGGATTCCTCCACAGAACTCGTAACCTAGTTCGGGTCTCCCTTATAGATTTAAGATGTTGTTCGGGAAACTCTTCCTAGTGCCATATCTTCATGGACACCAGTTAATTACACTGCTTCTGTCGGGACATTCCAAAGGGTCCGGTTAGGGCATCAACATTTAGTCAGGGGATTAGTCACGTTGGACATCACTGTCATGTTTGGATGCCGAGACACTGGCGCGTCTGGGTTTCTTCCCCTTATTATATGGATTCTCGAAGGTGCGGAAGCTTGAGGCATCCCACGTCAAACACGGGGGGTCATATGCCATGGGCATGTATCTAAGGTTTTCCCCAGATTCCCATGTTTAACACAGAGTATGCTGCAAGTTTAACGTCTAGCGAAGATGGATATGACTGATTAGAACACTGATTAGAGTGGATCAGATGGGTTCAACCTCTGGAAGGAACACTAATGTTGGGGACAACATGTGGTTAGATTCCTAATTTTTATTAAGGGGAATGGGGAATGAGGTGGCATGATTCCACCAGAATGTGGCGGCCCGGGTAAGAATCAGGATGAAGAATGGAGTTTTGAATGAAGTGGATGGTGAATGGGATGGAACCGCCATGGGGATGATGATGATTTTGGGTTTGAGCCACAAAGAGACTTACTAATTATCCCCGTGGCAGGGAATAAAAGTCCACGTAGTTCATCTGACGATGACTTACCACCGATTGGGGGTTTCAACGACTTACCGCTGGATGGGGTCACAATGGCTTACCGTTGGAAAGGGATGTCAACAGCATACCGCTGGACAGGGTCGCAATGGCTTATCACTGGATAGGGTCGCAACAGCTTACCACTAGACAAGGTTGCAATGTCTTACTACTGGACAGGGTCACAATGGATTACCGCTGGATGGGGTCGTACCTCAAGGAGTCTTCCTACGTACTTTATCTAGGAGACAAGGATCAAACCCACATAGTTATTGTGGAATGGGGGGTCGGTGAACCAACGTGGAGGAGGACTTGGGGTCCAATGGTTATTGGTATTGAACCTCAGGGAGGTGTCCTACGTACCATGCCTTAACAAGGATCAAAGTCCGCGTAGTTTGGGTGGGTGCAACGGCTTACCACTGACTGGGGAAACAACGGCTTATCGCTGATTGAGGTCCACAGTTTAACGTCATGCAGGATGGGGGGAAACCGACATGAAGGGGGTCGGAGCGACCGGGTGTTGGGCTCAGACCTTAGGGAGGCTTCCTACGTACCCTACCTTGGTAAGGATCAAAGTCCATGTAGTTCAGAAGGTGCGGGAACTGACGTGAAGATGGTCGGGACCAATGGGTGGTGGGATTGAACCTCAGGGAGGCTTCCTACGTACCTTACATTGGCATGGATCAAAGACCTCATAGTTCAGGTTGGGTGTGGGGATTACACTCTAGGTTGCCCGGAGAGTATTTTATAGTGGATTCTTGCTCTAAGCCCACGTGATTCGTTCTCGGTGTGAGAAACAAGAGACATCAAAGACTCGATGATCACATTGTGAAAGGTGCGTCTGTGGGAAGTGGAGTGGGGCTTACACGTATATAGCGGCCCAAAGAGGAAACAGAGGCTTACACATGGTTTGCATCCCGGGGAGATGGAGATTGGGACTTACTCCAGGGTGGAGGCCCGGGTGGGGACAAAGCATAGAGGGAGAGGGATTTGACATGGAAGGGGAAATGTTCTGGTGCCCATCCCCCCTCTAGTCCTTGGGACCGAAGAAGAAAGGAGGACCAGGGATGCTGCCTCCCGCAAGAAAGGCTAGGGGCTTACACCAAGGTGGTTGCCCTTTCCCCACAGACGGGCACCACTCCAATAAAGAGGATGTCATTCCATGTGAGGAATGATCTCACTCCCATAGATACTGGTGGGCGTAGAGAATTTTCGAGACGGGGCGCCCCGCGTGCAGAGCACAGGGTGAGATAGCAGTTTAACGTTATGTGATGAGGACGACGATGCTTGGTAGTTTAACGTCCTGCAGCTCGGATGATGTGGGTGCTCTTTTCACCCCTAGGACTTACATAACCGGCACCCTATACACCTTGATGAAAATAAGATACAGACAACGTCGTGGCTAGGGGGTGTTATGGAGCAAACTATTGGGGGGTCCACATTAGCATGACTATGCAAAGAAGAAATAGTCGTTAGCATGCCTATACAAAGGAGCATGAGGAAAAACAACACAACGGGAAGTATCGTCCAAGGGACTTTTAAATTTCTCCATGAAAACCTGAGGGGCCACATGGTAAAAAAGCGTGTGACCTAGGTGTGTCACGCATAATAGAGGCCCAAACACGATGCCTCAAGGTGAGGGCAGAACATGGAGCATGCATAAGAGAATGGGCCGAGAAAAAATAGCAAGTCTGCGTGCAAGATGGAAGGTTTTCACACAAGATGAAGAGGTTGCATGCAAGACGTACGGGTTGCGCGCAGGAGGTACAGGTGGAACACAAGTAGCACGGGTGGTGTGCAAGTGGTACGGGTGGCGCGCAAGATGAAGGGGTTGCGTGAAAGTTAGACCGGTGGCGCGCAATTCAGAGGGGTTGTGCACAAGACGGGCGATTTTCACGTAGTTTGGACAGGTTGCGTGCAATAATTCCTAACGTAGAGGGAACCGACGCGCAAGAGGGGAACCCTTGCGTGCAAAGAACATCAAAATTCTCGATGATCAGAGGGCATGTCTGAAGGCGACCTGGGGAACCTATCGTGCAATAACCATTACCTGAAGGCCATGGGTTTTTTTCATGGTCACAGAAGATGGGGTTTTCACACAGTAGAGCATCAATTCATCTTCGGTTACCATCCCTAAAGAGTGGGGATACAATTTGTTTTATATCCGGAGTCCTCGGAGTGGCGCGCAAGATCCTAGCACGCAAACTCCGTTCGACGTCGCCTTGGGCACGGAAATGGGGCCGGGCACGCAAATGGACGACCGATGTCTCCTTGTACGTACAAATGGGTTTGGGTGTGCAAACATGCGTTTGATGGTGCCTTGGGCGTGGAAATGGGGTCGGGCGTGCAAACACCCATTCGACATCGCCTTGTGCGCAGAAGCAAGATCGGGTGCGCAAACCCCCGTTCGATGTCGCCTTGTGCGTGAAAGTGGGGCTGGGCATGAAAACCCCCATTCGATATTGCCTTGGGCTCAGAACTGGGGTCGAGCATGAAAATGGATGTTCTTCATCACCTTGGGCGCAGAACCGGGGCCAGGGGTGGACGGCATGGAGGATAGTGTTTTGGGCGTGGAAAGGAAGGTCAGTGCACAATGGTTTGCGCGCCAGAAGTTCCCTTGTGAACACCTTCCTTTTCTTGCGCACACCCGCCTCCCGGGCCCCAGGATCTCCTTTTTTTCATCCCATATTCATCCGTTGCTCTTTTATCCACTAGATGTGACCCTTCTTCAAATTTTGGCATCAAAAAATGCCCCCCTCAGAATCAGAGATGAAAGGGAACCCGAAGGTCGAATTTTGAGGGTATGATGAGAAATAGAAAAGATATCTGTGGTGGCGCCTCCTCCTCCAATGGCCCAAATTCCTTCATTTTTTTATTGATTTTTGATAATAAACCTTTTTCAAGGGGTGAGGTGGAACCCTTACAAGGACCGTAGGTGTAAGTATTATATGGCCCGTAGGCTTTAGAGGAATTAATTTTCCTGTAGGCTTCAAACATTACATACAACCCAGACTAACTACTTGGAACTGCTCCTCCCCAACATCTTCATCGTGAAATCAGCTCTCCACCTTCGCATGGCTATTCGGCTAGGCATTCCCATGCATGTACAAGCTTGTCCCGATGGTAGGTGTCATACCCTCTCATTCTTGCAATTTGTTTAGCTTCTACTATGGTGAAAGCTCTTTGCTCATCCTCCTTGTAGAGCTTATTCCTCGTAGGTTTTCTGGTTTTCATATGCACTTAAGGTGGCCCGAAGGCCTTGAGGTGGCCCGAAGGCCTGGGTGGCCCGAAGGCTTGGGTGGCCCGAAGGCCTTAAAGGACTCATGGACCAAATTGGTGGCCCGAAGGCCCAAACAGGGGCATATTACCGGCTGCTACAATACCAAATAGTACCTGCTACAGTTCCCGCTACAGTACCTACTACAGTACTGCACAGTTCCCGCTACAGTACCTGTTACAGTACTGCTACAGTACCTACTATAGTTCCCCTGGAAATAATTTCTCTGCTTGGATTTGATCCCGAGTCTTCCAGATGCACTTGCAGAGTCCTTACCAACTGGGCTAAGCCTCATGTGCCCTCGACGACGTGAAAAAATGCATTTTGTGCACGCAAGAGTGCTGTATGGGCATGGAAGGCGCGTTAGAACTTTATAAATAGGCTGAGACCCCCCTAGGCCTAGTTTTACTTTTTCCATGCAATAAGTTTTCTTTCTCTCGTGCGGGAAAACCATCCTGATCCGTGCGTAAGATTCTGTGACCAACTCTGGGTTTTGTGCGCCATCCAGAATTTTTCTGCGCCAATGACCTTCTTTCATGCTGCCGCCACTTTTGTGCACTGATACCTCCTTCTTTCATGCAAACCCCTAAGGAGTTCTAAAAATGGCCGCTCATCAGACCGATGCTGAGAGGGAAGTTTCTACTAGAGCAAGAAGAGCCCAAATGATCGTGAACCCTCATATTCTTCACGCGAGGAGGGTCGTTTCTGAAAACCAAATTCTTTTTTTCATGCTTACGCAAGATCAAAAGGACTACGTCCTGAGCATTAGCCTATTGCTATGGAATTTCAGTCTTCTGGAAGAGGTGCTGATGCCAGGTTTCAATATGGACATACTGCGGTCATAGGTGACGCGTGAGGATAGTCTTCCACAATTCCACATTACCAACAATGACCATCCTGCTATGGAAACAAAAAACACAGCCATCTATGTCTTAAATCTAAAGATCAGGACTGTTGTGGAAAGCGATCCAGTTCCTGAGGAATCTCCCGCTATTTATGCAACTACTTTCAAAAGCAGCATTACTGATGAGACGAAGGGCTGGTAGGAGTGGGATTTCAGATCCGGGGGAAACGTTACTAATGAATGGGCATGGGCATACTGGGTACACCATACATGCAAGGAATTTGGGCCAGAGTTGCGGGCCATTGGCATTTTCAAGGCCGTTTGGACATCTCAATTCCATTTTTACTGACATCAGTACTTGGTAGAAGAGTTGTTCAGTCGTTGGTTGCCTGATACCAACACCGTTCACCTCCATCATGGGGAGGTGGGCATCAGTCTATGGGATGTCCACTGTATCGGGGGAATCCCCTTAGAGGGGTTTCAGTACGATGAGTTCCTACTGACGAAGAATGTCTAGGGGGATAGGATCCGCACCCCAATCATGTCATGGCAATTGTTGGATCAAGCTAAAGAGGAACTCAGAATAAAATATATCCTAAAGGACATACCCTATTCAGGGTGGTTTAGTCTCTTCCTAACACAGGACACAGACGTGAAGATGACAGGCTGAGGGAAGCAATTCCTGAACACATCTCAAAAGGGAAAGGCATGATCATATTGGAAGATTTTGGAGACATGAGAGTATCCATCGTGGGGTTTTGGCATCAATGAAGGTCGATACCTGAATGTGCAATATGTCAGGTTCCTCACTGTGTTCTTGAGTGGCTGTTTGTTACCTGTGAGGGACACGAGGATGGGAGTCTGCCCAGGGACGCTAGTGATGGTCGGGATTATGGCGGCAAAGAACAAGGTTAACCTAGGGGTACCAGTGTTGGCTAGGTTATCCTAGGGTGCATTTTGAGGGGAAGTACACCTAGGAGGATATGTGGGACATTTGAGATCCTCCATGGTTGGGTCGCATCCCACTGTGGTGGGTATGAATTCCCGAATTCCATCTGCCCCTGGTAATAGTATACGACCATCCCTCTTGAACATCGATGGGATCCGCCCATTGACACTCAGGGATGACGAAGTCAAGCTCAAGATCGGCAGCCACACTCACTTCGACTTCCACCTATTCTGAACCCCAGTTTACCAAATGGTAGACAATGGGAAGGTTCTACTGGAGTAGAGGGAGTACCTGCAGAGCATCCGGGGTGGCATGCTGGTGGCCCGAATTGATGGAAAAATCTTCTGTGAGCCCTATGTGCTGACCAGGTTTGCCAGGCTGTTCGGGTGCATGCAACGAATTACCAAGAAAGTATATACAGAGGTATGTGAAGAGTGGCATCCCTACATTTTCCACTAGTTGTGGCTTATGTTCACGACCGCAGGCCTGGGATAAATCATTACTCTTCCCCCACCGATGTCAGTGTCGGACTGTCGACAAAGTATGTTGAACACTGGACGAGAACGTACCCTGAGGAGATTCTTTGGAAACACGTTCGGAAAATCAAGGAAACTAGTGCAGAGCTCGAAGATAAGGAAGGTAGGTGAGGTGCCGCGGGGGAAGTGAGGCATAGAACAGGTCAGGGGGGCTAGCGTGGTATGGGACGGTACTTCGTCAGTAGGGGCATCGCAGACCGAGAATGTGCCTCTTCCCTTCGGGGAAGGGTGGTCTCATGCATGGCCTCAGGGTCCAACTAGGGACCTCCCAGGAAAGAAACTCAGGTACCTCCTGATGTCATCCGCCGATGATATCTTCCCTTCTCTGTGGTCTACTTGGAGAATGATACAATAATCCATGTCTGTAGAAGAGTTATGGTGGAGGTTGATGCGCACTGGGATTGATATACCAGACATAGGGCGCATACAAATATTGGATAAAGTAAACTTTTCATCGTCGACATGCATACCTGACAGCCATGGACATGTATCATGCCAACAGGGGCAATATGAAGAACTGAATCTCCTAGTGAAAGTAATTATTGTCCTGGAGCGGGACCCAGAGAGGCTACCATCCGAGGATGAAAGTGCAGAGGAGGAGGAAGAAGAAGAAGAAGAAGAAGGACTGTAAGAAGAGGACCAAGTTGAGGGTCTTGGTGGTGAGGGGCATTCAGAAGCTCCCACTCACCAGTGGAGTTCCTAGGAGTGTGGAGAAATCATTTTCTCCGATGCAGAACTGGTAGAGCAGCTTAAGGTATGGTTTAAACCTTATACTAGCCTTCCTCTTTTCATAGTCTTGATCCGTCAACCAAACCCTGTTCTATTCAAGAACATGTGGGAGAGGGTCCCTAGGAAGCCTTTCCCACTGGGGGCGTGGGTACGCCTATGGAGACCAAGGAGAAACCTCAGAATCCATTCCTTGGGACCGGGCATAATAGTGCACCGATTTCAGTGGGACTAGGCGATAATGAGCCGGAAGGAGAGCCCCCTACCATCCCCATCATCTAAGAGGAGCCGACACCAGTAATCGAGTTGACAAGCGCTGAAGGTTCTCCCGTGGCGTGCCCCCCCACCATGACACATACATTGGACACCACTGCAATTGGCTCCTGTAAGTCCTTTCTCATTAGTTTTCCCTCTTTGCTGGAGAATTTTTCTAATCAAGATACTGATTCCTGATACAGTGATCACAAGGTTGGAGGCATGACAAACCGTCGAGTCCGGGACATCTGTCAGAGCGGGATGGGTAGTGACCGCATCTAACTTTGTATAGGGAACCATTCTACGCAACCCTACCCCGGTATTCGGTGAGCTGGAGATCGCAATGATGGATGGTAATGCCACCAGGGTGGAACTCCAGCCCGACGACAGTGAAGTCGCTGACGAGGTTGAGGTTCCCGAAGAAGACCCTGCTGCTGAACTCCTCACTGCTTTCCCCGACTATCGGCCTACAGATCCTAAGGAGATAGATGATTTTTATTCGGAGGTGGCCAATGAAAGTCGTATGATGTGGCACAAAGGGTGGAATTTTATCAAGCGCTTTCTCGGTCAGCCTCAGACGGAATGGCTAAAATGGATGGGATCACTCCATACCTGGCTGCGTTATCTCTGTGCTGAAGGGGTGGATGCTCAATGTCTTCATTCGGCAGTCCGAGACTACATGGACAAGAATATATGCAAAAGCAGCCGACACTCCAATGTTGCCCGATGTTAGGAAGAGTTGGGGAGTACCCAAGCATTCCTGAAGGAAGAACAAGAGGTCTGATGCCTCAAAGTACAAATGAAAGAGAATAAGGTATTCATTTCAAACTGTTCTGATCTTGTGGAGAAATTGAGGGCCCAGCTAGAGGACGCCCAAGAGTAGCTAGTGGAAGCGGGTCACCAAATGACTACACTCGAAACTGAACTGGTGCAAGCACAAGCTAGGGTCAATGAACTGTGCCCTGTGGCTACTGATGAAGAGAGGTTTCTCAGGGGGCATGAGGCAATCCTGGAGGCTAGAATCCAAATGGTAGTAGCGCTAGAGCGATTTATCCAAGATGTTGATCCCTAAGGGTCCTGTTTTGGTCAAACTTATAAACCCACTTCTCTTTACTGCCTCTTGTTCTGAACTGCATGTATGGATAGATTTTTTTACTTTTTCGTTTGGTTTAATATCTTCCAACCAAAATCCTAAAATAAATAGAAATCCATTCCTAAGCTCATGTGGGTCGTACCCGATGTGAGAAACAAGGGATTATGTCACCATTACTTCGTTTGAATATAGGAGTGACAACCAATATTTGGGCACCCATGGTTAGAACAACCAATCTGGATTCCCGGAAAGAGAAGAGAGAGACCTGACTGGAGAATGAAGTTCTAAGAACATTCAAATTACCATTTTCCCGATGTGCTCTTGTGCACGAAATGGGTAACGCCAGGGGTGCTGGAATAAATCTGAATAGGTGGGGATGGAAGGTGTGAATCACAATACCTAGGATTCAGAACACTGTAGTGATGGAATGACAGTTAAGAATTATTTTTCACCATGTTCGAAACAAAGTATCCTTATTGTGTTAGCTTGAAATGGGGATAAAAAATGAGGGTCGACTGCTGACCATGTTCGAAACACGAGGCCTAAATCGAAATGTCATCCATTAGTCTTTAAGAGAATTAGCCCAGGATAGTAGGAAAGCCATAGGCCGTGTATCCATACTTTTAAGGGGATCCTCTAGACATGGAAGGGGACGAGGATATGAATAAAGGGTACGCAAAGCATGGAGAGTGGAGTGATGGGTTGTTTGACTGGAGTCCAAAACTCTTGAAATTACGCCACTGTGGTGGAAATGCATTAGGTGGTGCATCGGTCTGATCAGGGATCAAACATACTTATGAACAGGACCTCTCTGATGAGGAAAATGTTGCCTACCAATGTTATCATGGGGCATCCCGAACTTGTTTAGGGTAAAGCTGCAATTTCATGGTACCCCAAAAGAGCTCAGGTCAAGGGACTGAAAAAAAGAGAGGGGGGAACAAGAATTATGATTCATGGGTATGGACCTGGAGACAGAGTTTTTGAGGGTTCCTACATATCCCATGATAATGGTAATCAATCCAAACATAGTTCTTGGGGCACAGTGTGGTCAGAGACCAACGTTAGTAGTGAGAATCCTCTCTAGAGAGGAAACTGACACATCCCATGATTAACATAGGGCATCCTAAATTTGTTCAGGGTAGAACCATAGTTTAATGTCATGTATTGAGGACATATGGACTCGTGCAGTTTAACGTCATACGATAGGATGTGGAGTGAAAGGGAAGATCCCGGGAAGGGAGTATGTGGTGTGGTAGCTATAAACCCAACGTGAATGAGGACTTGGTCCAGATCACACGGCGTATCCCCTAGGAAACTCTTCAGGTCAGGGGACCAAGAGTGAAAATTAGGCTGGGCCCGAAGCAAAGTGGCCGAGAGTTCCTAAGTACCTCATGAGGATAGGAATCAAGACATATGTAGTTATAAGAGCACAATTTGACATCATGTGAGACAAGGAAAGGTATGCGTGGCATGGCTATGCTAGTACACGTCCTACCACAACTACTAAGCCCATGTGAGTTGTGCTCAATGTGTGAAACAAGAATTAGTGATGGGACTTTCCTAGCATATGGAGGAACACATTAGGGATGATAGGAAACTATGTGAATGACATCCCACTAATGCTGACCTACCTATATAACGCACCTAGATGCGCTGAAGAGTAAATCTGATTATGTTGGAATTCCACTTGAACATAAGGAAGTGGAAATATGTGAATCATGATGCTCGAGATCTGGACCACAATGATGGTGGTGTGAAGATAGGAGATAGCTATTGACCATGTTTGAAACACAATATCCTTATCACGTTATCCTAGAATGGGGACAAACAAATGAGGGTCGACTGTTGACCTGTTTGAAACACATGACCTGTCACAAATGCCAACTCATATCTTCAGGGACGTTGGCCCAGGACGGTAGGTAAGCCAGTGTGGCATGAGACCAGGCCATAAAGGGGGTCCCTTAATACATGAAAGAGGATGAGGATCCAAATGATGGGCCTATGAAGCTTGGACATGGAATGAGGAGAATGTCCCTATGAAAATTCCATACTTCAGGCTCTTTGTCAAAACACACCTGAATACGACTATAAGATGTATCAGTGGACGAAGTCGAGTCCCTTCCCAAGGAAAAGGTTCTTGGGGTCGTACGATTCTAGATTAAGGTCCTAGGGTGTACCATTAAGGGGGATTGATATAATGGACTATGCGTAGGGCGGCGAAATAGCCAAACGTGACGTGCAGTTCCCATAGGGAGATCTCAGTTTTGGGTCATAGAACTCGGACCACACTGTGAAAAGATATGGTAAGCACATGGTGCATCTATTGAAAAACCTAACGTGAATGAGAACCTAAGAGGTACTCAACACACCCCAGTTCCCAAAAAAGTTCGGGCCAAGGGGGCCAAAAAAGAAGGGAAAAGATTTGTATATTCCTGGGGATAGACCTGGATACAAAAATGCCTGGGCGTTCTTATATATCCCATGAGGATGGGAATCAAGCCATATGTAGTTCTGGAAGATGTCGTGCAGTTTAACGTCTTGCGGTAATGACGTAAAGTGGTCTTAGTTTATGGTAATAGAGCTTGGACCATGGATGGTAGGAAATGAGAGACACACGATGATGTAATTCCAAGAACTGACGTGAATGAGGACCTGGTCCGGATCACCGTATGCTTCTTAGGGGAGGTTTCAGGTCGAGAGACCAAAAACAAAAGTTAGGTTGAGCCCGAGACAAGGTGCACAGACATTCCTACATACCCCATGAGTATGGGGATCAAGTTGCACGTAGTCCTAAGGATGGCACGGTAGGATACCAATGCTAGGGATAATAAGGTTGTGCGGGTCTAGGCCTTTCACCAAAAGAAGAGGTATTTGATATATCTTGTTTGTCCTTTAGGATGAATGTGGTTTTTTTCTTTTGTGAAGAAATAGACCTAGGATGGAAGGTCCAGGTATCACCACAGAAATCAAGCCATATGCAGGCATTGAAAAATGGTATGGTGTGTAACTGATACCGAACATGACATCCCCTCGGGTGAGGACATCACAATGAAGTTCCATTTTTCATCGTGAAACCAGGACGATAATGTCACAATTTAGGGTCATGTGATGGGACCAATCATGAATTTTTAAGGTTGTGCAGGACAGACACATAGTTTAAATTCATGTGGTACTAAGAATCATTGTTTAAAGTCATATGGATCGGACGCATAAATGAGATATGAGGTTCTAAAGGGGATGTACACGGCGTGATAAAGAACATCCGACGTGAATGAGGACAAGGTCCACACCATATTGTGCACAATTCATAGGAGGAAACCTTGGGCCGAGGGGCCAGGAAAGATTAGAGGAAAAGGGGCAGGAGAAACTAGCTCCCAATTGAGCTGGACCTGAAGATAAGATGTCTGGGTGTTCCTATATATCCCATGGGAATGGGAATCAAGCCACACATAGTTCTTGAAGGTGCCTTTTAACGTCATGCAGGACTACATACAGTCTAATTTCATGTGGGATAGGAAGTAGAGGGTTAACTCCTAGAAAGGAGAGTACATGGTGCGGATAATGCAAACCTGACGTTAATGAGGTCATAATCTCATACCATGCTACATAGTCCCGTAAGAGTTAAAGTCCCGAAGGAAGATCAAAAGAGATAAATTAGTGGAACTAGATCTGGACCCAAAGACAAGAGTCTAGGCGTTCCTACGTATCCCATGGGAATGGGAATCAAGTTGTATGCATTTATAAAAGAGATCTTAGTTTATGGTCTTAGAGCTCAGACCATAGAGAAGCGGAATCCTTCCAAGTAAGTTCGGACCTCAATCCGATCCCTAAGCCCAAGTGAGTCAAACTCGGTGTGGGAAAAAAGGGTGGAGGAAGTTTTTTAAATACCTAGAACACACGCCAAAGGGAATTTAGTAAGGAGCCCCGAATGACACCTTTACTGTGGCTTTTGTCCTCCTAATGTGCACATGCGCACTGAGGGATAGTGTCGGGAGTGTCAAAATTCCATTTGGACATGATGGGGTGGACAATAATGTGAATCATGTAACCAAAATTCAATGCCTGAAGGGGATGGCATGATGATGGAGGATGACAGTTGACCGTGTTCGAAAAAAAACATCCATATCGTGTTAGCCTGTAATGAGGACAAACAAATGAGCATCGGTCGTTGACCATATTCGCAACGTGGGACTTGTATCGATTTTTTGTCTGAAACCCTCAAGAATGTTGGCCTGTAATGGTAGGATAGCCCTTTGGCCTAGCATCCATGCCATTTGGGGGTCCCTTTGGGTGTGAAAGATTATGGAAGCCCAAATGAAGGAGAACACGAAGCCTAAAAAATGGGTGAAAGCATGTCCATGTAAAATCCGACACTCCAGATGCTAAACCATAGTACTCTTAGACACATTGGTGAATCACCAAAGAGGGTCTAGGGGGTCAACTTGAGAGTGGATGATTTGAAAAGATGAGTATAGAATAAGGGGATAGATAACTCTCAGGAGAAAGAGGTACATGGTGTGGTTGTTACAAAACCAACGTGAATGAGGACATGAGTCCGCACCACACCATATACCCCTCTCTCTGGGAAAGTGCAGGCCAAGGTGCCAATATGAAAGGGATATTTCTAAGAGATGGGGATGGACCCAAATTCTAGATGTTCGGGCGGTCCTACATATCCCATGAGGATGAGAATCAATCCATACATAGTTCTAGAAGAGGGTAATGTGCAGTTTATCATCATGCAGTAAGGATGCAAATGGGTAAGATACCCCAAACAAGGGGGGTGTATGACGCGGCGAGTAACCCGACGTGAATGAGGACATAATACCATACCACACCATAAAATACTAAGTGAATACTTGGGTCGGGTGCCCGAGATTGGGCTACAGATAGAATGTCGTGGCTAGATTTCAGTTTAATGTCTTGCGGTGAGGACGAAGAAAGGGGTCAGATACCTCAAAAAAGGGAGGTGTACAATGCGGTGAGTAACCCAACATGAATGAGTACATAATACCATACCACACCATATAATCCTGAGTGAAGAGTTGAGTCGGGGGCCTGAGATTGGGACACAAATAGAATATCATGGCCAGATTGCAGTTTAACATCTTGTAGTGAGGAAAAAGAAAGGGGTAAGATACCCCAAACAAAGAGAGGTGTAAGGCGCGGAGAGTAACCTGGGGTGAATGAGGACATAATCCCATACCACATCATACAATCCCATAAGAGTTAAGACCTAGGTCGGGGACCCGAAAAGGCCGAGGGGCCTGAGGCTGGGAAATGGATAGAATGTCATGGACAACTTGCAGTTTAACGTCTTGTAGTGAGGATAAAGGTGATCTTAGTTTAGGGTCATAGAGCTCGGACCGTATATTCCTAGTTTAATGTCATATCCATGGTATATAAAGGGAGAACCATCGTACCTATGGAAGACCACAAAGAATCAATAATGATTGAATACAATTGTTGACCAGGTTTGCAACACAATATCCACCCTTGTGTGACCAGAATTCGGGGCAAACAATTGGGAATCAACCGTTGAACATATTCACAACATGGGACCTGTATCAATTTTCCACTCTCAATACTCGAGGATGTTAGCCCGTAATGGTAGGAGAGCCCTTGGGCCGAATGTCCATGCCATTTGGGGGTCCTTTTAGATATAGAAGATGATGGAAACCCAAATGATGGGGCTTGCAAAGCATGGTAGGGCTTGTGCTTGCGGGATGGACGATAAATGAAGGGAGGGATATGTGTGGAATGGTAAAATAGCCCAACATGAATGAGGACATGATTCCTCACCACACCACATAATCCTAAGTGAGAACTTGGGCCAGGGGCCAGGAAAAGGCTGAGGGACCTGAGGTTGGGAATCTCAGCCAACTATAGCCATGTGACCTCTTGTGCGGTTAACACCTCATTACAGCTCCTAAGCCAGCGTGAGTAGTGTTCGGTGTGGGAAACAATGAGTCAGACTCATATTTCCCTATCATATAAGGATCTGATAGTTGGCATCGCCCGAACGGAGTTCATCGCTTGGGGATACAACGGGGCAGAATGAACCACTACAATCAATTTTTGGTACATATTAGGGTGTCTCTAATGAAAAAGTATAGTTTTTTAACATTTTTGAAACACAACATCCTTATATCAACCTGGAATGGGAACAACAAATGAGCATCGACCACTGACCATATTCAGAATTTGGGACTTGTATCAATTTGTTACTCAATGTCCTCAAGGGTGTTTTCCTGAAGTGGTAGGAGAGCCCTTAGGTCAAGCATCCATGCCATTTGGGGGCCCTTCTGGATGTGAAAGATGATGGAGTCCCAATCAAAGGAGTGGGTGAAACATATATGTTCCCATGAATTTTAAAGTCAAGGAGGGCAGTGAAAGTGATGGACATCTCCGGGGAGTGGGACGTATGGCGGGATCGAGATGAGCTCGACGTGAATTGTGGAAAATGCCTATACCATACCATGTGTCCCAACCCGACGGGAGATTCTGGAGTTTGGGGTTGGTCCAATAGACGAAATGTCTGGGCGTTCCTACGTATCCCATAAGGATGGGAATCAAGACATACATAGTTCTTGAAGGCCATGCAGTTTAACGTCGTGCAGTGGGGACGTGGGAGGATAGAAGAACGAGGAGTAGGAACATGGTGAGACTGTTGTAATCCTGATGTGAGTGGGGCTAAAGAAGCCTACACTATACCATGCAAGGATCCTCCGAGAGAACTATACCCAAAGGAGATAGTCGAAGAGAAGAGTTTGGGGGGATAGACATAGGACCGAGCATCTGAGCGTTCCTACGTATCCCATAAGGATGGGAATCAAGCCTTACATAGTTCTAGAGAACCCATATAGTTTAACGTCTTGTAGGATGATGAACAGTTTAACATCATGCGGGACGAAGCAGTTTAGGGTCATACAAGACCCGATAGTTTAGGGTCATGCAGGACCAACTGGCTCAGGAAAAGTATTGCTTGAGGAACTTGGCATTAGTGGGAGGAGTTATATGCTCACCATACATGGTCACTAGGGAGTATGCACCATTGGGGTAAACCCTATGAATTATGTAAGGTCCTTCCCATTTGTGATCCAACTTGTGTGGTTTCCTTCCAGGTATCATTGGTGTCCTGAGGGACAATACCAAATCACCTTGTAGGAAGAGAGGAGGCAAATCTTCATGTTGAAGGCTCTAGCTATCTTATTTTGATTCCTTTAGAGATTGTGCAGGGCTAGAAGCCTATTCTTGTCAAGTTCTTCCAATTCAGCCAGACGAATTTTGGCTAACTTATCTGGTGCCTGCTGGTCATAGACCGTTGTGCGTAATGAATGCAACTAAATCTCAATGGGAAGGATGACTTCAATTCCGTACACCAGGGAATATGGGGTCACCTGGTTGGAATTACAAGTCATTGTTTGATAAGACCAGATGGCATTGGAGAGCTTGTCCAACCAACTCTTCTTATTCTGACCAACCATTTTCTACAAAATGTTAGAGAGGGTTTTGTTGAATACCTGTATCTGTCCATTATCTTACGCGTGGTAGCGGGAGGTATGGTTAGAGTGGATGTTGTACTTAGCATACAACATCTTCAACTCAAATGCTCGGAAGTTGGTGTCGTTATCAGTGAGGACGGCATGAGGGAATCCAAATTGGTAGATGATATTGGATCTCACAAAGTCAATGATAGAATGAGCCTTGACCTCCTTGACCGGAACTACCTCTGCCCACTTGGAAAATAAATCCATAGCGGTCAGGATGAACCTTCACTGGAGAGCTGTCGCTGGTGGATATGGTACCACAACCTCGAGTACCCACACTAAAAATGGCCAAGAGTACTTGGTGGAGTGGAGATGTTATAGTGGAAGATGCATTAAGTTAGCATGACCTTGAAACGCATGACACATTTTGGTGAACTCGATGCAGTCATGGATCATGGAGGGAAAAAAGTACCCCAGTCTCAGGATCTGGTGAGATAGCTTTGGCCCAGTTTGGTGGGTGCCACAAGAACCGAAATGAACCTCCGGCATGACATGAGAAATCTTGACTCCTTGGATGCAACAGAGGAGGACACCATCGAACCCACGCTTGTAGAGGATCTGACCAAGACTGAGACCACTCTGGAGGGTAAACTGCAACGTGCGGTGTCAGATTCGCTCGCGCTCGACCCGATCAGCTAGGAGGTAACCATTTTGGAGGTACTCGATAAATGGGGATCTCCAATCATGATTCACTTCAACCACTACATCTGGGGGACCTGGGGGTCCTGATGTGGAGGCTCTGATGGTAATATAGCTTACCTGCAGGCCGTCATCATCACTTGGAGAGATAAGATCAATGACTCTCCAATGCACCGTGTGGATAATAAGACCATCCTGGTCAGGTTCTTCAAGTGATACAGTCAGTCCATCCAGGGTATCAGCTCGACCATTCTGAGATCGAGGTACATGAGTAATTTCTGGCTGAGATGGGAACTGGGCCATTATCTAGAGAGTGCACTCCAACAATGGTACAAGCTCCGGCTTTCTGATGATGTAGTCACCGTTGATCTACTTGATGACTAGTTCGGAATCCCCTTTCACATGAAAATGTGGTACATCAATCTCGGGGGCCAGCTCGAGGCTAGTGATAAGATCATGATACTCTTCCTCATTGTTGGTGTAGCCTTATGACAATAGGAACGAGTACGGCAGAATGGCTTGTGCCGGGGTAATAAAGATGATACCCAAGACTACCCTATTGAGCCTAGGAGCATTGAGCCTTCTGCCGATGGGGCTTCAATAAGCACCATCGAAATTCATCTACCAACATGGCATGGCTTGGTATACCAAGAGGATCACCTCATTGGGGAAATCTAGATCCATGGACTGGTCAGCAAGAGCCAGATGGGAAGTAAGGAAGTCTACCAATGATTTCCCTTTAATATATTTCTGAGGGACAAACCTGATATCAAACTACTGGAGAATCACTTCCCACTGAGTGACACAACATGTCAACATGGGGAGATTCATAATTTACTTCAATGGGTCTACCCAAGACACCAGCTGTACCTCATGGTGATGCAAGTAATGTCGCAATTTATGTACTGCAAATACCAGTGAAAGGTAGCTCTTTTCAATGGGGGGTATTTGGTCTCCATATCAAGGAGCATGCGGCTGAGGTAGTATAGGTTTTTATCCATCCCCTCATTGTTCTTCTGGGTGAGAAGTGTGCCAAGAGATCATTCCAGGGCAGTCACGTAAAGGATCGGTGGTTTTTCAGAGATGGGTGGCATCAAGACTGGAGGCTAATGCAGATACTTCTTGATTTCCTCAAACGCGGTCTGGAACTCTTTGTCCCATTCATACCTTTCTTCATGAGCTGATAAAAGGGCTTACACTTATCGGCCAGATTCGTAATGCGTCGGCGTATGTAGGATAAGTGGCCTTGAAACCCTCGAATCTCCCAAATATTTATTAGGGGAGGTATCTGGCTGATGGCCTTGATATTCTCTAGGTTCATCTCGATGCCCCTATGTCTAACAATAAATCCAAGAAATTTTCTGGAGGTGACCCTAAATGCACATTTTAATGGGTTCATCTTCAAGTGGTGAGAACAGAGGAAGCTGAATACTTTCTTAAGGTATTTGATATGGTCCTGGTGCTGATGAGATTTGACCACCAGATCATCCACGTAGCATTCCACTAATATCCCAAGAATCGGATTAAATATGCAATTCCTAGCCCACCGGTAGGTGGAACTTGCATTCTTTAGGTCGAAGGGAATGAATTGGTTATAGAAAGTACTCTGTGGCGCCCTGAAAGCTGTGGAATCCTCATCCTTGGGGGCCATTCAGATCTAGTCGTATCCGGAGTAACCTTCCATGAAGGAGAAGGCTTGGAACCCATCTGTAGCATCGATCAACAATTCCGTCACAGGAAGGGGAAAATCATCCTTCGGATAGTGACTGTTAAGATCCCAGAAGTTGATGCAGACTCTGATCTGTACGTTCTTCTTCCTGACTGGCATAATGTTGGCTAGCCACTTGGGGTACTGGACCTCCTTAACGAAGTTGGATCTGATGATCTTATCAACTTCCACCTCTACCATGGCGCCATGAGAAGGGTGCATATTCCTGGGAGGCTTCTTAAACCCATAATGATTTTTTGGGAGACCGAAGCAGTGTAGGGAGGATCTAGTTCTGGCATCTAATCGTAGCTTCAGTAGAATACATCATGATTTTTTTAAAGGTTGGGGCCGAAGCCTCATTTTTTTATTTAAAATAAAGACCTCTTTATACTGGGTAGAGGGAGACCCATTACATATCCCGAAGGCCCAAGTCCATGTGGCCTGAATACAAGGCTTGAAAGCCCATTTTTTGGCCCAAAGAGCCCCTCAGTGAATAGTACTGCTACAGTACCCGAACTGCTACAGTACCCGGACTGCTACAGTCCCTGCTACAGTACCACCGCAGCTACAGTACCTGCTACAGTGCCTCCGCCGCTACAGTGCCACCGCCGCAACAGTTCCTCCACTACTATAGTTTTCTATAGTGCCCTACTACAGTGCTTCTACAGCCCCCAGAAATTATTCTCTACCCAGATTTGATCCTGGGTCTTTTGGATGCCAAGAAGGAGCCTGTACCACTAGGGTATAGGCTCATTGGCAGGAGAATACATCATGATGTTTTTTCAAGAAGTCTATGTATCGCTGCTGCTCCTCGAGGGACATGGCGACATTGATCAACATGAGTCTCGGTTCTACCTCGCTACCGAGGTTCACCTATACCAATTCATCGAACATGGTGGAGACACCCTCTTCAAAGGCAGGGGAGCGTCCTCTTATTCACTTGCGAAGGAGGGATCCCCAGTGGGAGAAGCTTCCTATGGGTCGAAAGCCCCTTGTGAGAGGCTAGTACCAACCTGAGCGGCAGTAGACAGTACATCAGGAGATTCAAGTACTGCCGAAACCATAGCAATGAAGGATGTCGATCCGATCCTGTCTGGTCTTCGGCCTAAGGGGCCGCGCTTGATGATATCAAATCAATAGTGGCATGTTGTCTTGAGATAGTTAATTCCATCTTGGAGAAACAGGAACGTATGACATATTGTCGTTGCCATGGGCAGACATCCCGATACCTTATGGGGGTAGGAGGCTCCGAGATCACCTGAGCTTGATTTGTATAGGAGTACGAGGTTATTTTCCACCATCGCTTAGACTTGGGAATATGCTTCCCCTTGTACCAGAGACAAAAAAAACGTTGCCCCATATTGGGTTTCATGGCCTCAAATCGATGGATTGGGAAGACGTAGGCGTCATCTAGACCTGCCTAGGGGTCAGTTGCAACTACAATGGGTTCAACCTCACTGGCCTAAATCTGCTTGTCCTTGATCTTGTAATAGTCGGCATCCAGATAGCGGGCTTTACAAGAGGAAAAGGAGATGTATCACCTTGGAGCACGCCCACTCGACCATTGAGGGAGTACTTGAGGCACTGGTGATACGATGAGGGAACTTCCACATGCAGGTGGAGACATGGTATGCCCATCAATGCATTTTACATGGTGTCTTGGAAGAAAACCATAAAATCGGTGCTGGAAACTAGGCCACCGAACTGGGTCTTCAAACGGATCTTGTCGACCAGGGTTTTCTTTGTCCTGTCGTACCTTTGGATTCTTAGGTCGGAGGGATTCAAGTCATTTTCGGATAACCCCATCTTCCACAGTGTCCATGTTGGGATAAGGTTAATCCTAGATCCGGTGTCAACAAGGCAATGACGAACATCCAGGACATTAAATTGGCTGGTGATGTATAGTGGGAGAATGTGCCCCTATATGGGAGTGCCTTCATCTTCTCTAGAGAATTAAGTGATGGCCTAACATTCAGTGTTCTTGACTGATTCAGCATGAAAGGCTTCTACCACTTCTACCTCCATCTCAAACTAGAGGGGGCTTCTTAAAGCCTCAACGAGGGCCTCACGCATATCTGACGATAGGAGAAGGTCCTCGAGGATGGAAATCCTTGCTGGGATGCTGGCAAGGTGCTAAATAACATCGTACATCCATGCTAGGCATGAAATTCTTCTTGCAGGAGGCTGCTCTATGACAGGAGGCATGGTGGGCCCTGCCGGCTGGACCGGCGGCTGACTGGTACTAGGCATATCCCATTACTCACTAGTCAAACCCGCATAGTGTCTACTAGATGAGGTCCAGACAACTGATACCGGCCTGTAGCAGGGTGTGGCTGGTCGTGGCATGGTCGAGGTGGCTCTGCCTGATCCAGTAGCACAAACGACGGTGGAGGCGGGCCTAATGACATCAGATGAGGAGGCTGCGCGTGATGAGCTCTGTGATGGACCTGCTGTCTGGTCTCAGTGGCGTACACAGCCTAGCTAGAAGTTCCAACTGATGTGCCTCGACGACCCATATGGCCACGGCTCTACCGATGTTGGCGTTGGATGAGGACGTTGGGGAGATCCGTCTGGCACTCTTCGTCGTCGGGAGTCATGTAGGGGTTTACCAACACCACAGTGTTAACCGAAATGTACCCTTGACTACCATTCAAAGATTCATTCACTACTAGAAGAATTCTGGGAGGAATCTCCATCTCTGGGGGCATAAAATCTCTGAGAGTAAGGGAAGACGATGACATTGGCGGTATGCGTTGCTTTCCCTTGCGCCGCTGATGCTTGCTCTTCTGGGAAGTGGTCGGCTGAGACGATGATGTAGAAGTGGTGGCTATGGCTTCTGAAGGCTCCAGCCGATTCAGGCGTGCACGAATGATACCATGGGAAAATGAAACCGTTTTGCGAGCCATTCAGTCATCATACTTCTAGGACCCATGTTTAGAAACCTTCTTCCACTCACCTTCATCGTCGCTATTGCTATTTGGCCTTACGAAGACACATGCCACTTGTGCTGGGGTCGGGCCCAACCTGACTATGTTGTTATCGACCTGGCCTTGAATCCATTATTTGAACACATAGCACTGCTTGAGGTTGTGCCCTAGGATTCGGTGATAGGGGCAGTAGTTGGGGTGATCAGTGAGGTTAGCCTCTTCTGGCCTTCTGCACTCAGGAAAACACACAATCCCCTATTCCAAGCCACTTTGGAAATAGTCTAGGACCTGATTCTCATTGAATAAGTAGGTCCGGTTTCTTCTGTCCAGAAAGGGGGCCCTTGGATCCTGACCCTGACGAGGGGATGGAGGAGCCTGTCGAGGAGGCAAAGCCTGATTATCTCACCTAGGCGGTGGCGGTGCATTACGCGGGGGCACCTACCAATTCTGAGGAGGCCGCTGCTGGGCTGGAGGCTGCGCCTGTGGTGGTGGGCCTCTATGAGGTTGTGGAGGTGTCTCCACTATTAATAATTCCAGCTATCTAGGGGCCTCTATTTGGGCCACCTCGGTGGGCTCGGTTCTAACATCCCTCCTTGCGGGAATTGCAAGAGGCAATAGACATGCCTAGCTGGCCTGTTGCAGGGCTTCTTCCAGATGCTGGGCCTTATCGGAGAAGTCTTAGAATCCTCCAAGGTAGTTCTGGGTGATCAGAGAGGGAACCGGTTCCGTATTAACATTTACCACACACATCATCAATAATTTCTCCTAAGTCAGTGGGATGTCAAAGGAGTATGTGAGTCCTTTTCACTGGGCGACAAAGTCGGCGACATGCTCATCAGGCCTCTTCTTGCACTTGAAGAGGTCCACGATACTTGTTTTCCTTGTCATAAAGATGAAATGGTAAATTAATTGCCTCTAGAGGTCCTCCTAGTTGGTTACTGATCCAATGGGGAACTGGTTGTATGAGACAAACACAGGCCCCTACAATGTCTGCACAAAACATCGGAGCTTGGCGGCCTCCTGCTATGCTGGAGTTCCCAACATGGGTCCACACCTTGAGGTGAAGTGGGCCAGATACTGTGGCGGGTCCCCTATCCCATTGAAGGGAGAAAATATGGGATTCAAAAAACTTGTAGGTGCTGACATATCATCCACCCATGCTGGATATGGATTGCCATTAGGTGGGATTATCACCTATCGCGTTTCCAAAGCCTCGAGGTGGGAAATAAGTGTTGCCATTGGATCATCTGGGCGGGGTTGCCTATCTTGATGGGGATCCCTAACCATGAGTGAATTGGTGGGTTCTTCAACATGGTAAGTAGGTCCAGCGGTTGGTGGCATGACCCTTGGGGTGACTGGGGGAACCCGAGAAGGGTCCCTTGGATTGTCGCTCCATTCCGGAGTGTTTGGCGAGACATACCATGCCCTATTGTCATAAGCTCCGGATTCAACCCTATCCACAGGAGCAGGATGGCCAGGGTCTCTTGGAGGTAGCTCGCCGAGGGGAAGTTGTTCCTGTCCCTACTGCCCTGGCCTAGGATTACTGTAGTCTGGCTGTCGCTCTACGGTGCATTCAGCTAGGAGGTCGTCGACCAACTTCTTCTGTTCGGAAATTTGTTGGTACAATGTGGCCTTCTCAGGGTCCTCCTCTATCTTCCACACTGAGACAGTCAAGTCAAAGTGTTTGGAAGCTCTGAGGTGATCTTTTCCCTTACCATGATTTTGGATAAGTATTAATGCCTCAGTGGGTGTAGGGAGAGCTAGTAGAGTCCTCTGCTGGCGATTAACTCTTCCTGATTGATCTAGTAGTGGTGGCACTTCCTCGGGGGGTAAGTCCCCATCAAGAAGCTGCAGCTCGTTGTCCTCATCTACTATGTCAGCCATCTTGACCATGACCCTTCCTGGGGGCATGTCCTCGATATCGCCTAGCGAGTCGGGTTTCCATCGGATATGACTGAAGAGGAGGGCAGCATACTGCCCCCATCCACAGATTTGTACGTGGGGGGGAAGCCTCCTTGATAATCTCAAGGAGTACCTTGAAACTCTGAATGTATTTCTATTGGAGGGCCTTACGATAGCCTGGTGAATTGGGGTGCTGGGATAGAGGGGGTGCAACCAAATCAACTAGATGACATTGCTCACCAATGAATTCAAAACACGCTTGGCTCCTGGGATAAACTACTCATTGATGACGAAGGAAAAAGTGCATCTCCTAGAGGGTTTGGATGAAACATTCAACTTCCTCTGGGGTGAGGTATTCCGGTGCGTAGAAATTCAGTGCTTCCATGGGCCAGAACATCTCGAGTAAGTGGTCCACTGCAAGGATATTCCATAAGGTCCGTGGCTCGGATTCAGGGTCTGGCCCTTCATTATCCCCCTCATCAATCGAATGCGGCTGAGGAACTCGCAGTGGTACTGAGGCAAACCACTGGGGTGGTAGGATGGCCGGTGCGGAATATGATGAATGAGTTGACTGGCCGCCGAATCTCAGGCTGTCCTCCGAAGAGTGTAGTGACTTGGCCGTTAAGTCGCGATAAGACGGGCTGACTGCTGCGGTTCTTGGCGCAGGGGCTAGGGCTACTGGCGATAGTCCACACTACTTATAGCCCTCCATTGGTCCCCAGTATAGCTCTCTGTGATCTCTAGTCGAGGTAAAGAGTGCTTCTGGTGACAACGGTAGTGACTGCACGGCCGTAACCTGCGCAGTTTCCAAATTCTCATCCTCCTAGATATACCTGTAGATGGAGGTGGGAATCCGATGGACCTCGCATTCTAGGATTACTAGACTAATGCACCTTGTTCCTACCCCATCCCTTGACTCAGATGAGCATGGTGAGGGTTCCCACACTCAGTCGTATTCTGATTTGGAGTCTGATAAGAAGACTGGTTTGATCTCTATCTGGACCTTCCCCGAATTCTTCTTATGGTGGCGATGATCCACCTTACTTCCCCTGGATGGCTCTTCAGGATAGGGTATATTTTTGACATGAGGTCCTTCGGCCGCACTGGTGCTAGGGAGGAGAGGCTTTCCACCTGAGTAAGCCGGGGTGTGAGGGGCAGCGGGACGTATATCAAAGGGGACATAGGGAGGACCTCTTTGGGTTGTGCTTGAGTGGGTAAGACCTCCGCTGGAACCGGTAGAAGCATGGGGGACCTCTATGCATGTTACCTTTGGTGATCACATCATTATGAGGAGGGTCCTTATACCGGTTTAGCTGAACATGGGTAGGACCTCCGTGTTGGGTGCTGGTGAGGCGAGGCTGGCCTTCACCTCTCTGGATACTGAGGTGAGGAGGACCTTTGCCAGCTGCTGTGAGGACACGGGGAGGGTCCCCATGTTTAAGAGAGTCTGGAAGTGAAATGTCCCCACACTGGTGGTCTGGGGAAAGAGAAATGACTCCCTACCCAGTGTAGTGGGCACAGGAGAGACTTTCGTTCTGAGCATCACTGCCGTGGTAAGGACCCTCATTTGGATTGAAAGTGGCATGGGGCGGAACTCCATGCTGAGCCTTGAAGCGGTGAAGTCCCATGTTCTCCATGGTAGTAGTATGGGGAGGACCTCCGTACTAGGTGGCATTACTATGGGTTAGTCCGCGACAACCACTGCCTGTGGTGGTGACCAAGAGAGTCGACCCAACCTTCCCATGGGGCAGTTGGGGCCTCGATCTAGGATGGGCATATAAATTCCCCTATTCATCGTATACAGGGTGCTGGTGATATGCGTCAGCAGTGGCTCGGGCCACAATATCCACTAACGTTGACGCTCCTTAGCGGACATCCTCTTCAGCTTGTGCCCAACGCTAGCGTCGGGTTAGAATGACTGGAGCCAACGGTGCATGTATGTGGCTTACCTACTCGTCATCCAGTAAGACCATGCGGTGGCACTAACGCAGCTAGGTGGGAGCCCTCGCTGGGAGTCCCTGGAATGGGAGTCTGATTGGTTTGGACCAGACATACCCTACCTCATCGGCCTAGGGAAGGGAGTCATCGAGACGTTCCAGGGAGTGGCTCCCTGCGCAGCCCTCGGGGGCAGCGTTGACGATGGGGCACAAATGCCTCTAAATCCAAGAATTCCATATCCCAAGTCAAGATAATACCCTCCTCCTTATACCAACGTTCAAGGTTATTGATCACCCTTCATTGGATGACCTCGGACGGGGAGATGGGGTGTGGGAGCCCTATGGTCATGGGTGTACAGGCTATTGCAGAAGAGGCAGAGCCACGCGGGACTACCGCGTTGGCACTGCCTCTGCCCCAGCATTGGTGGGCAGGCGGTGATCGAGTTCCAGGTGCAAAAACTTGATTCCTGAAGAGCAGGGAGATTAAATCATCAGTGCTAAAAGAAAAAGGAATCGACTACCAATTCCCCAACGCCATCCCATTTTCCATGACCAGTAAGAGGGGTCCACGATGACAACGTCATAGAACAGGATGTCCAACATTTTGACTGCCCCGACCTCTAGTGAGTTTCACACCAGGCCCACTATTTTCTTGGTGGGACCCTACGCCGGATAACTGGATCCAGTGACATGCTAATCCATTGATGCCTTAAATGCTACTAATCTCCATATTGAGGAGAAGAATATTCACGTCGGGTTCACCATTTATATTTCCAAAACTTTTACTGGGTTGCACACGTCCGTCTCGTTCGGGGGGACGACGACACTATTTGTTGCCCCACATTCCCGCTTTCCAAAGGTAGGCATCATCTGTTCCTTATTCAGGTACGTTTTCTCCTTGATCGAAATGGGATGATGGGATGTCGATTCTTCCTTCTGTGGATTCCTCCTCAGAGCTCGTCACCTAGTTCAGGTCTCCCTTATAGATTTAAGATGTTGTTTGTGAAGCTCTTCCTAGTTCCATATCTTCATGGACACTAGTTAATTACACTGCTTCTGTCGGGACATTACAAAGGGTCCGGTCAGGGCAGCAACCTTCAGTCAGGGGAGTAGTCATGTTGGAAATCACTGGTGTGTCCAGACGTTGGGAAACTAGTGCATATGGGTGTCTTCCCCTTATTATAGGGATTCTCGAAGGCACAAAATCCCAAGAAATCCCACGTCGAACGTGGGGGATCATATTTTATGGGAATGTATCTGAGGTTTTACTCAGCTTCCCATGTTTAACACTGGGTATGCCACGATTTTAACGTCTAGCGGAGACAGATTAGACTGATCAGAACACTGATTAGAGTGGATCAGATGGGTTCAACCTCTAGAGGGAACACTGATGTTGGGGCCAACGTGTGGTTATATTATTGATTTTTGTTAAGGGGAATGAGGAATGAGGTGGCATGATCCCACTAGGATGTGGCGGCCTGGTTAAGAATCAGGATGGATAATGGAGTGTTGAATGAAGTGGATGGTGAATGGGATGGAACCACCATGAGGATGATGATGATTTTGGGCTTGATCCTCAAAGAGACTTCCTACGTATCCCTATGGAAAGGAATCAAAGTCCACATAGTTCATCTGAAGACAGCTTACTGCTGATTTGGGGTTTCAATGGCTTACTGCTGGATGGGGTCACAACGGCTTACCACTGGATAGGGATGTCAACGACTTACCACTGGACGGGGTTGCAATGACTTATCGTAGGATGGGGTCGTAACATATTACCACTTGATGGGGTTGAACGGCTTACTGTTGGATGGGGTTACACCTTAGGGAGGCTTATTATGTACCTTATCTAGGAGACAAGGATCAAACCCACGTTGTTCCTATGGAATGGGGGGTCGGTGAACCGATGTGGAGGAGGACCTGGGGTCCAATGGTTGTTAGGATTTAACCTTAGGGAGGTTTCCTACGTACCTTGCCTTAGAAAGGATCAAAGTCCACATAGTTAGGGTGGGTGCAACAGCTTACTACTGACTGTGGAAACAACAACTTACTGCTGATTGAGGTCCACAGTTTAAGGTTATGCAAGACGGGGGCGGACTGACGTGAAGGGGGTCGGAGCGACCGGGTGTTGGGCTTGGACCTCAGGGAGGCTTCCTATGTACCCTACCTTGGCAAGGATCAAATTCCATGTAGTTTATAAGGAGTGGGAACTGACGTGAAGATGGTCGGGAGCAATGGGTGGTGGGATTGAACCTCAGGGAGGCTTCCTACGTACCTTGCCCTGGCAAGGATCAAAGACCTCATAGTTCAGGTTGGGTGTGGGGCTTACACTCTAGGCTTCCCAAAGAGGATGTCATGGTCTATTCTTGCTCTAAGACTAGGGAGATAGAGATTGGGAATTACTCCAAAGTGGAGGTCTGGGTGGTGAAAAAGCCCAGTGAGAGAGGGATTTGGCATGGAAGGGGAAATATTCTGGTTCCCATCCCCCCTCTGGTCCTTGGGACCAAAGAAGAAAGGAGGATCAAGGATGCTGCCTCTCGCAAGAAAGGCTAGGGGCTTACTCCAAGGTGGTTTCCCTTTCCCCACGGACGGACACCGCTCCGATAAAGAGGATTTCATTCCATGTGAGGAATGATCTCACTCCCGTGGAGACCGGTGGGTGTAGAGAATGTCCGAGACGGGGTGCCCCGTGTGTAGATCACGGGGTGAGGTCATAGTTTAATGTCATGTGCTGAGAATGACGGTGCTTGGAAGTTTAACGTCCTACAGCTTAGATGATGTGGGTGTGCTCGGCACCCCTAGGACTTACATAACCGGCACCCTCTACACCTTGGTGAATAGAAGGGACATGAAACACCGTGGCTAGGGGGTGTTATGAAGTGAACCATTGGGGGTCCATGTTAGCGTGGCTATACGAAGAAGCAATAGTCATTAGCATGCCTATACGAATGAGAATGAGGCGAAGCAACACAACGAGAAGTATCGTCCAAGGGAATTTAAAAATGCTCCGTGAAAACCTGTGGGGCCACACGGGAAAAGAGCGCATGACGTAGGTGTGTCGCACATAATAGAGGCTCAAACACGGTGCCTCAAGGTGAGGGAAGCACATAGAACGCGTGTAATAGAATGGTCTGGGGAAAAATAGAAAGTTTGCGCGCAAGATGGAAGGTTTGCGCGCAAGACGAAGAGGTTGCGCACAAGAGGTACGAGTTGCGTGCAAGAGGTACAGGTGGCGCGCAAGTGGTACAGGTGGCTTGAAAGTGGTATGGGTGGCACGAAAGATGGAGGGGTTTTGCATAAGTTGGAATAGTATAGCGCAAGTCCGAGGGGTTTCATGCAAGATGGGTAGTTTTCATGCAATTTGGATGGGTTGCGTGCAAGAACGCCTGACGTAGAGGGTACCAATGCACAAGAGGGGAAATATTGCACGCAAAGAACTTCGAAATTCCTGATGATCAAAGGGACCATCCGAAGGCGCCCCGGGGAACCTATCGTGCAACAACCATTACCTAAAGGCCATGGGTTTTTCACGCGTTTGTGGAAGATGGGGTTTTCGCACAGCAGAGCATCGCTTCGTCTTCAGTTACTATCCCTGAAGAGTGGGGATATGGTTCATTTTATAGCCGGAGTCCTCAGAGTGGCACGCAAGATCCTGGCATGCAAACTCCATTCGACGTCGCCTTGGGCATGGAAACGGGTCTGGGCGCGTAAACAGACGACCGACGTCACCTTGTGCGTGAAAGTGGGTCTGGGCGCATAGATGGAATTTCGACGTTGCCTTGCGTGCAGAAATGGGGTCGGGCGCGTAAACCCCCATTCGACGTCGCCTTGTGTGTGGAAGCAGGGCCAGGCGCGCAAACCCCCGTTTGACGTCGCCTTATGCACGGAAGCGAGGTCGGGCATGAAAACCCCCATTCAACATCGCCTTGGGTGCGGAATCGAGGTCGGGCACGCAAACGACCATTCATCGTTGCCTTGGGCATGGAACCAGGGACGGGGGCAGTCATCGTGGAGGATAGTGTTTTGGGCATGGAAGGGAAGGCCAGTGAACAACAGTTTTCACACCGGAAGTTCTCTTGCTTGTGACTTCTTTTTCTTGTGCGCGCCCACCTCCCGGGCCCCAAGATCTCCTTTTTTCATCCCAGATTCATCTGTTTCTCTTTTATCCACCCAATGCGTCCCTTCTCTGAATTTCGGCATCAACAATATTCTTTTTATAGACAGGGCACTCTGACTTGATGTAACCTATTTTATTACATTCCTAACATGCCACTTCTAGATATGATTTTTAATTTACATTTTTGGATCATCTTTTAAATAATTTGTTCACGTTCTTGGTGAGTTTATAAAAGTTATGAACTTCACCTCTAGATGAATCATCATCAGTAGCCTTAAAGGCTATTATTTTCTTTAAATCTTTGGATTAATTAGTGTTATTATTAGCTTTTAGATTCATTATTATTTCATATGTTATTAGGGATCTTATTAGTTCTTTGACCTCCATTTTATTTACATACTTATCTTCTTGTATGGATATGAATTTGGGTTCCCAATTACTTGGTAGGACCTAAATTATATTTTTTTACTAGGGTTTTTGTATACAAATAATCATCAAGAGACTTTAAACCATTTCAAATGCCAATAAAACAGGTAAACATACTAGTGTTTGATTCATTAGGATATATATAAAATATCTGAAAATATTTCCTATAATTATCTAATATGGAAACTTTAACTTAGTTGGTTCTTTAAGGAGTAAATTCTATCAATTTTCAAATTTTATCTGCCATTTTACATCTAGAAACATGATTAAATTGATTTCAATTAAGAATATAATGTAAATAATTCATTGATTCACTATTAAGTTGAAATTTTTTAATATCACTGGTAGTCCACATATCTTTGGGTTCTTTAGTTGGAATATATTCATGCATGACCATTTTTCAGAAAGGGTAACTAATGCTACTTAGAAAAGTTATCATTCGATTTTTTCAATAGGAATAATCCATTCCATTAAAAATTGAAGCATGAGATTAAGAATTAGATTCCATCATAAAAATATCTTACTTTAAAAATGATTAAGATTTAGAAATATATTTTTTAAAATAAATACAATTTTGAAAACAATATTTTTAGTAAAAATACAAAGAAACCTTTAATACTAATTTTTGGTTAGAGTATATGACAAGCAAGTAGGTGTGAATTTTACTTTAAAAATTTAAAGTGAAAGAAAATGGAAAAAAAACTAAACAATACTGAAATGATAAAGTGATAAATTGATGGAATCTCTGGAGTGATAAATTTTAAATTCGACCTGAATTTAAAAGTTAATTTCAATGTTAATTAAGTGAGTAAACACAAGAGAAAATGGATGAATAGAATTCATATAATTATATTTATTAAGAATGGATGATGAAATGCATAAAATAAAAGAGAAAAAACATAGTTTGATAATGGAGTTTGGTAATATCTTGGTGTGAGACCCTACATTTCCTCCCCCCATGTTGAGAGGTTTATGTTACTACTCCCTTGATCATGAAGATGATAAAGAAATAAGTACCTACCAATTATGGTTTGTGAGAACTCTATTGAGCTTCAATAGTAGTCAAGGAACTTTTATCTCACTTTTTCGGTAGTGAGAACCCATTGAACAAGGTAATGAGAAGAGAGAGGTTTTCTTTGGAAAACCGATTACAATTCTTCTCCCTAATCTCTCAAAAGGATTTTACAATTGGGGATGAGAGATAAGAATATGATTATAGTGACCCATAATTTTCATACATAGATATTACATCTTAATAAATTAATATTCATTACATAATATTATGATCCATACTAGAATTGTACAGTTTTAGTGTCTTTTGAAACTTGGATACATAAAAAACTAGTTCATTAGAGATCTACATAATCTTCCAATAAACTATTCATAACTGGTACCCTTCTTATACATATCATACTTAAAACCTTTTTTCATAACCTTGTGAAAAGAAACTTAATAATGGGTGAGCTCATATGCTCAGTAAGGGTAAACAAGAGAGATACCAATGATCAATAAAGCATAATATAAGAATAAGGGTATAAGAAAATGAGATTAACATTTGAAAACTATACCCAGTATATCATAGGTCATAATCCTAAATCCTAGCATAAATATTCATAGTTCATAAGACATGGATCATAAAATAATCAAAGAACATGAGCCATGAGAGTATAATATTAGCTTAAGACAAAAGTTTTTGGAATATACATAATCATATAAAATCATTTCCTTAGTCAAGGATCACTACCAACACCATTCTATTGGATTGGGTTCACTCTCCATTCCATTATATACTTAGTCAAGTTTCACTCTCAAGATGATCATAGTGGATAGAGACCCTTACTGAATTGGTTTCACTTCCCATTATAGTCTTAATTATCTCATGAGATATCAAATTTACTCAATGTATTGGAGGAATATATAATTTTAGGGTAACACATCACATAATCATAACCAATTCAATTTTCTGCAACAAGATTATAAATCATTCATCTTATATCATAGCCTATGGAAAGGAAACAACTTTCATAAACATTTCAACATTTCATCCTAGAATAACCTGTTGAAAATACAAGATTTTTATAAAAATATCATCATCAAAATAATAAACCATCTATATAAATAATAAGGATTGTATCCTTGGATAATAAACCAATTAAATCATAAGTAACACCAAGGGCTATTATCATACATGAAAAATGCATTTAAAAGATCACTAAAACATTTCTTGAAGAAAATAATTTTTTTACTTTGAAATAAATTATTTAAAATCAATTTTTTTTTCAAAATATCAAGGAAAATATTTTCTTTAAAAAGGTACTTGAAAAATTGTAAATTAAGATTCAAACTATTGAGTGGTTGTGATGGTGTAAAATTTCATTTATTCCCTATACATAAAAATAAAGGTTCCTTTCACATTTTCTATAAAAAGTAAAAAGTACCTCATTCAAAAAATGACATGAAGATTCCATTTAAATAAATTTTTGAAAATTAAAAAAAAATTATAAATGAATTTAAGTAAACATTTTATATTATTAAAAACATTATTTAAAATATTTTAGAAACCTTGGATATTGAAGAAAAAGGATTTTCAACCAAAGAGAGAAATAAAATCAGTTTTCCTTAAAAAAATTTAGGTCCCTTGAGTTTTTAAAGAGTGTAAAATGAAATTAAAATATTCAATTTCAAAAAATGAACAAATTATAAGAAAATTATTGGTATTTTTGAGAGATAGGTCATAAAATTTCATTGTAATAAAATTCATCAAAAAAATCTTGATAAACAATGAGATTGGAACCTAAATCCATTACCTCAAGTTTGACTTGATTCAAAATCACTCTAAATTATTGAATAATAAATTTAAATTTATTATAATCATATAAAAACCATGTATATACTTATAATATAATATATGATCCACTTATAACATTTTAACACCCATTTATTAATAATTCATTATTAAAGTCATCATTTCTGGGAGTTAACTGTTTCGTTTTTCATGAGAATTTCTGTTTAGTAGTTCCAGTCCTTCTACATTAATCATGGTTCCATCATATCTAAAATTTTAATAATTATATAAATATAATATATATTCATTACATATATATTTATAGTAATCTATAAAAGGTAAAGATAAAAAATGAATTGCACCGTTCATGGAGATGATAGGTCGTATGTACACATGAACATTGTTTTCACTTTTTGATAGATGGAATGAAATAAAGTTAAATAATAATTCACAATTATAGAATAATTATTATATCATATATATATATATATTAAATTTATCCTTGATACTATCCATGTAAAGTAGAATTGAAAAATAAATCACATTGCTGCGTGGAGGTTGTAGTCCACACGTACGCACGAGCAACATTATCATTTTCCAAAGTATTGTAAGGTAATAAGGTATAAATTATATTATAATTATAGAAGAATAAATATTTCATAAATATAATTTATAAATATAAAACTCATCATAACAACTATTCATGAAAGATGTTGATGGAAAATTACTTGTATCACTATGTGGAGGTGGTAGTCCACACGTAAACATGAGTGATACTTTCACTTTCCATTTGATGGAATGGAGGGTGGATATTAGTGGTTACATAATAATAATAAAATTTTAGTATATTTAGGACATTTAATTTATTATTTTATGATAAATACCATATATTTATAGGAGTTAGAAGAAGAAATAAATTGAAAGAGGTCGGGTAAGAAGATTAGCTCTTCTTCGGTAGACATCCTTTAGATTCATGATTAAGAACATTTGGAATGGTATTTTAAGAAGGAAAAACCCTATAATTTGTGTATAGGGAAGTTTAGAAGAAAATTGGGTATAGTTTGGTTGATATGGATGGTTTAAAGTGTGTAAAGAAGAGAAATTAGGGGTGTCTTTTTATAAGCGGGGGGGATGACACACTTGGAATTTCCTAAAATATTAAAATATAATAATTTCATAATCAAGAAAAATGATTCCAAGTATATATATATATATATATATATATATATATTTTTTAAATTATTAGGTCTAAATATTTCAATACAATAGGATTTAAACAAATTTAATTGGAAAAATTACCGTTATCTCTTGGTTTACCCCCGGTAAATCCATTTTAACATTAATCGTAGCAACAAATTTTTAGTGTTTTTACAATTCATTATGAAAAAAATTAAGTTGAACTTATTAAATAATATTAATTACACAAATTCAAAATATGGAATCTATTTTATCAAATTCAATTCATATAAGTGGTATAATTTAATTTAAATTTTAACCCAGAAAACACATCGAAAATCGATTTTCTGGAAAAAATGTTTTCATAAGTATAAAAAGTTTTTATACAAAAGTACAATATAAAGTTTATTATAATGAAATTAATTGGATTATTTATAATAAAAATCAACTAATATTAAATTTAAATAATTAAAAAAATTAAACTTTGTAAATGCATGATACAAAAAGATAGTTTTCAATAAAAATCAGTATTTTTCACTATTCATTTAAAAATCAACCGTTTTAGAAAATTTTCAAGATTTCACTCTAATATAATTTTTAAATTATGATTTAAAAAGTGAATTTAATTTTTTCAAATACGTTTTCTAAAAGTTTCAAAAATTAATTATATTATTTGTTCATAAGAAGCAATAAAAACCAATTTTGAGAAAAAATGTATTTTTAAATCATATAATGACTTTACTAAAAATTGATTACCTATTTATCAATATATTTAATTTATCAAAAAAATCTATGCAAAATTTTAAAAATGTGGTTATTCTTATTCATTATTCCAATTTAACAACTATATTATAATGATATATTATATTATGATTCATTTTGACTCATAATTGTGTGTATTTCAAGCTATCAAAGAAATTAAATTTATTTAAAGAGAAATATATCATAAAATATTAGGGTGTTCAATTATACCCCCTTAAAATTAATTTTTATCTATAAATTACATCACTTAGATACAAAAAATGTGGATATATCCATTTTATCACTTCCTCAGTTTCCCATGTAGATTCTTTGAATTTATGATTCCCTTAGATAACTTTAACCAGATGAGTATTCATGTTCTATAGAACTTTATTTCTATGATCCGAGATTTATATCAATCATTATTCATAGGAAAGATCATGATCCAATGGTACAATATTAGAGTTCAGTACATGTGATGGATCAAGTATGTACTTTCTTAGGAGACACATAAGGAACACATCATGAACTTGAGAGAGGTTCAGTGGAAGCGCCAAGCGATAAGCTACCATCCCCACTCAATCAATAATATATAAGGGTAAAATATACCTAGGGTTAATATTACCATTATTTCTAAATATCATAACCTTATTCCATGGAGAAATTCACAGAAATATCTTCTCACTAATTTCAAATTCAATATTTCATCGATGATTGTCAGCACAACTTTTCTATCGACTTTGATCTGCCTTAATGTGCCACTAAACAACTATGTTTTTTTAAATTTACCTATATATATCAAGTCCTAATAGATTTATTTATATAAATTAATCCTAAAACATTGGAGTTCTATACTTCTTTCCATATAAGGCTTCATAATAATCCATCTGAATGCTCAAGTGAAATTTATATTGTTGTAAGAAAACTCAACTAGAGGAAGGTGTTGATCCTAAACACTTTTTAAATCCATAGAAAAAGACCTTATAATATCATCTAGTTTTTTAATAGTTATATCATATAGACCATTTGTATAAGGATTATAAGAATCACCAAAACACAACTCTGAATCCTGAGCTTGTAGAAGACTTCACCAGAACTTTGAGGTAAACCTCAGATACTAACCATATAAAATATTATGTGGTACTCCATGAGACCTTAAAACTTACTTAATTTATATACTATAAAGATTATCAAGATATAAATCTTATCAGATAGTAATTATTTGTGCTAAATTTATATGGTGATTGACTATAACCCAAATAACATTATGACCTTTTGACATTTTGGGGAGCCTGAAGACAAATTCCATGATGTTGTTTTCCAATTTTTATTTTTATATGAGTAATGGTTGTAACATCCCCTCAGACTTATGTATATCAAACTTAAATTAATAACATAACAATAATCTAGAAATATACTTTGTAATATCTCTTTTTATGTTGTTCAACCAAAAACACTCTTTCACATCTCTATACATCTTCATACTTCTAGGATGAGTAGAGAATGATGAACCATGAGTGCCATTCAAAATATCATTATTAAAATATGGTACAAAAAAGACACATACATAGTTACTAAAACTTATCATTCTATCACAATCAAGGTTGAACTCTAGAATATTTATCACATTCTTTTGAAACTCTATATCTTCATTCTATGAATTTTTAATCTTCACTTGGATAAATGGTTGAATAATCATTTGAGTAAGATAATATTTCTCACCTTCCATCAAGATTTATAGATCTATCATTTAAAAATATAGAAATATTGTATCTTTTTTTATCCTTATCATAGATAAGTCTGCATGATCCTTTCAAATCATAGTATATATCACCTTGTTCATTTTCCCAGGGTGATAATTTATTGAGAAATCATAATCTTTATTCAACTTCAACCATTTTATATGGAACATATTTAGTTATTTCTAAGTAAATATATTATTTAAAATTTTATGATCAATATATATATCACACATTTCTCTATAAAGATAATTCTTATATATCTTTAATGCAAAAATTACCACAACTAACTCAAAATCATGAGTAGGGTAATTTTTCTCATGAAAATTTAATTGTTGTGAGGTATAAGCTATCACTATATCATTCTACATTAGGAAACATCCAATTAAATTCTTTGATTTATCACTAAAGACCAAAAACCCTTATCCACTATAGGTAATTGTATGTAAAAGTGAACTGACTAAACATCTCTTTAGTTCCTTGAAATTTTCCTCACATTCATCTATCCAAAGGAACATGGATCCCTTCTAAATTAACTTGGTGAGTGGATTAGAAACCCATGATAAATTCTCTAAAAATCATAAATAATATCTAGAAAAACCAAGAAAACTACAGATCTCAATCACCGTGATTAGTTTGGGACAATGTTAAATAACTTTATTCTTTGATAGATCTATATATATACCCTCTCTTGAGGTTATATGACCTAAAAATGAAACATTTTGTAGCCAAAATTCACACTTGGTAAATTTTTTATACAAATTATCCTTAATTAGGGTCTTCAGTGTAATAATCAAGTGATATTCATACTTTTATCACTATTTGAATATATAATTATACCATCTATAAAGACCACCAAAAATTGATTAAGTTAAATTTTAAAGACTCTATTAATTAAATCCAAGAATATAGCTGGGGCATTATTAAGACAAAAAAACATCAATATAAATTCATACTATTCATACCTTTCATGAAATTATTCCTTGGGTGTATCATCTTTTTTGACCCTCAATTGATGATATCTAAAATTAAGGCCAATCTTAAAAAAAAATTGAGCTCCGTGAAATTGATCAAAAAAGACATCAATATGGGAAAAATGATGTTTATTCTTGATTGTGATCTTGTTAAGTTCATAATAATCAATGAAAATTCACATTTATCCATATTTTTCTTAACAAAAATAATAGGTTCACCCAATAGCGATGCACATGGTCGAATGAATCCCTTATCAATACTCTCTTGGAGTTTTTTCTTTAATTCCTCCAACTCAATTGGGGTCATTCTAAATAGAGTCTTAGAAATTGGTGTAGCACCAAGTATGAATTCTATTAAGAATCAAACATCACGATTCAGTGTAAGAATATGAAAATATTCTAAAAAAACATCCACAAACTCATGTATAATAGGTATATATTTGATTTTGTGTTTCTCCCCAATCATTTAAGATAAACACCCCTTTTGAAAATGAATCAAGATCCATATAATGGATGTAATTTGCATATAAAGTTCATAATTATCATCACACTGATAGATGATCATATGAAGGTTTAGAATATCAAATACTACTTAACTCAAACAACAATTTATGTGGTATTTATGTAAATAAATACAATACATGCCAAATATAACATCGAATTCTACTAGAGGGAGAATAACCCGATTTATAGGGAACACATTCCCAAAAATTGAAATCAGATAATATTCATAGAATTGAGATGTGATCATCATAAAATTTTTATTTTTCACTACTAATTCAGAAAATAATAATTAAGGTAATATTATGACACCCTTAGCAATTTTTTAGATATAAAAGAGTGGGTAGATATATAATTAAATAAGACATTATCCATTCTAGAGTGGATGGTAAGTGTACCTTTCACCACTTTATTATCATAACCCTCATAAACAATATTTATCGCATGATATTTACATTTTTATTTGGGATTAAGAGGTTGGTGAAATCGATCATCATCATTAACCTTTGTATTTGAGAACTAGTTAACATAATGCTGATATTACTTGCATTTGAAACACTGGAGTGCGAGTGGTGCATCCTATGGTACTTCCATCATTAGTTAATTTTTTCCTCCCATCACTTATAAATTTTATTTATAGATTATATTCCTTTATAAACATAAAAAAAATTCTAATTCCCTTGAGAAAATTTCTTCCATGTTTACTTCCACACTTTTTGCATAAAGGAAAGCTCATCTTCTTCTCTATATTATTTTTATTATTGTAATTTACTTTGAATTGCATATTTATTTTCTTATAAAAACCATGATATTGATTAGTAACTCCAATATCCATATCCACCTTAATATCACATTAAATGATTTATTTATATATACCTAAGTCCCTTATGTCTAACACCCTTTGGATAATTGGTTCTAATCCACTGAAGAATCAATCAATATAACTTTCAGGTTGGATGATAATACCAGAAGCATACCTAGAAAGTCTTATCAAATTTTCCTCATATGTGATAATGGATTCATCATCCTTCTGATTTATATCAATAAATTCCTTATCCATTTTCATACAAAGAATACAAGTAAATTTATTTTTGAAAAACAAGTTCTTAAACTCATCCCACTATATTGATTCAATTTCTTCTTGTTGCCTTGCGTTCTTGATAAGAGACCACCATTTATTTACTTCACCTTCCAAATGATAAATAATTAAAATAAAATTTTCATGTTTTGAACATTGTAAAAAATATCACTTCAGTGGTACCTGTCAATTTCTTAGAAACTAGTAGATCAATAAACCCACTAAAAGAATGTGGATGTTTACTCATGAAGGACTCGATAGAATGTCATTCCTTATTGGAATATTAGTATGATTTATATCTTGAAAATGTTGTGTAAGAATAGAAATAATATTTTTCATTATAAATCCCATAAAATTTTGTTGCTCCAAAGTATAATAATTGCATTATCTATTACATTTAGTATTAACAGGGTTCCTTTGGGTTCCATCCATTGACTAAAATAAAAAATGAATAGTGTGAGAAACAATAATAATAGTGGAAAACCACATAATCATAAAAAATAATTTATAGGATATCTAAATCATGATACATTCTTTTTCATCCTATGACACCTTAGGTTTAACCTTGTTCATCAATGGTCATCATCTATTCAGATCCTTTATAATGGTTCATAAATAAAATGTGAATTAACCTAAGAATATCCTATGTGAGTGTCAAAATAGGTGTAGTAAGGGCACACTCACTGTGTACCATAATGATGAATGAGATATACCTTATCAACTATTTTCAGGGTTATTACTCCTAGATTCATTTGTTCTAAAACCACATCCACTTGTAGTATATAGAGAGGGATATTTTTCTAGGAAAATCACACTCCTTTCTTTACTATAACTTAGGATGTTATCCTACACATAGTATTATTATAAGGTTTACTAAATTAATCTCATCCTAGTTTCCAAAGGTAAATAAACCTTTATCTGATACTAATTCTAGTGATTCACACTTTTCATACATAGATACTACATCTTAATAGATGAATATCCATTACATAGTATTATGAATCATGATATAATTATATAGGTTTAGTGTCTTTGGAAACTTTGATACATAAAAAATGGTTTATGAGATATTTATATCATCTCTCACTAAGTTCTTCATAACTATCACCCTTCTTAGACATATCATACTTAAAACCATTCTTCATAACCTGAGGAAAGGAAACATCAGAAAGGGTGATATCAGATGCCCAATAAGGGTAAAAAAGGTAGATAACAATGATCACTAATGCATAACATGAGAATAGGTATATAAGAACATGATATTAACATTTTAAAACTATACCAAACATATCATATATCATAATATTGAATCATGACATAAATATTGGTATTTTATAATACATAAATCATAAAGTAATTAAAGACCATGATCTATGAGAGCATAACATTGGCATACAACAAAAGTTTTTGACATACATATAATCATAGAAAATAATTTAACTAGTAAAGTATCACTTTTAATAATTTCATATTGGATCAAGTTCACTCTTTATTCCATCACATCCTTTGTCAAGGTTTACTACTAAGAGTATCATATTGGATATAGTCCCAAACTGAACTTGGTTCAATCCACATTCCAGTCCTTATTATCTCCCGAGATATCCATCTTTACCCAATGAATTGTAGGAATATATAATTATATTCCCACCCATAACATAATCATAATACATTAATATGTGTTCTATAAGATAATAAATCATTAATAATATATCATATCCCATAGAAAGGAAAAACGTTTTATAAAAAATTCAATATTTCATCATAGCATAACTAGTGGAAAATAAACAATTTTTATAAAAATATCATCATCATGCTATTAAACTATCCATAGAATGAATAAGGTTTCTATAATTGGATCATAACCATAGTAAATTATAAATAACACCAAATTTTATTATCATAGATGAAAAATTCCCTTAAAACATCACCAAAACATTTTTTTGTGGAAAATACCATTTCACTTTAAAATAATTTATTTAAAATTTAAAAATTTCCCAAATATTAAGGAATTTTTTCTTTAAAATTATACTTGGAATATTTTAAAGGAAGATTCAAAACATTGATTGATATTAGGAAATTATGATCAAGACATGTACTTAAAAACAAAGACTCCTTTCACATTTTTGGTAAAAAATAAAAAGTACCACATTCAGAAAACGATAAGAAGATTCCATTTAAACCATTTTATAAAAATTAAAATATGGGAAAAATGACTTTAAAAAATCATTGGATGTTATTAAAAACATTTTTTAAAACATTTTAGAAAACATGGACATGGAAGAAAAAGTATTTTTGACCAAAGAGATAAATAAAGGCAGTTTTCCTTAAAACCATTCTTTTAGTATCTTGAGTTCATAAAGAGAGGAAAATGAAATTAAAAAAAATTAATCTCTAGAAATAAACATATTATAAGTAAATTTATGTGATTCTTAAGAGATAGGTCATACAATTTCATTATTTAAAACTTGATTATAAACAATCTCGATAAATAATAAGATTGTAACATAAATCCCTTACATCAAGTTCAACTTGCTTCAAAAGTACTATAAAATCCTCTATAATAAATTTAAAATTATTATAATTAGATAATAAAATAATTTAAATGATTATAATATCATATATGATACAATTATAACATTTCAATACCTATTTATTAATAATTACTCATTTAAATTATTATTTCTGGGTGTCAACTATTTCATTTTTCATGAGAATTTCGGTTAGGTAGTTTTGGTCCTTGTACTTTAATTATGATTCCATAATATAAATAATTTTAATCATAATATAAATATAATATATAATTATTATATATATATATATATATTTAGAGTCATCTATAAAAGGTAGAGATATAAAAATAAATTACACCATTCATGGAGACAGCTGATTGTATATACGCATGAATGTTGTTCTCAAATTTTGAAATATGGAATGAAAGTATGGTAAATAATAATTAAAATTTAAAAAATCATTATTATATCATATATATTTATTAAATATATCCTTTTTACCATCAATGTAAAACAGAATTGAAAAACTAATCACATCACTTTGTGGTAGTGGTAGTCCACACGTACACACGAGCGACGTTATCATTTTCCAAAGGATTGGAAGAAAAGAAGGTATATATGATATTATAATTTGAAAAACATAATTATTTCATAAATGTCATGTACAAACATTAAACCCGTATTAATATCCTTCCATGAAAGACAGTGATGGGAAATGAATTGTATCGCTACATGGAGGCGGTAGTCAACACATATGCATGGACGATACTTTCACTTACATTTTTATTGAATAGAAGGTGTATATTGGTGATTAAATAATAATAATAAAATTTTATTATATTTAGTATACTAAAGTTATTATTTTATAATAAATATGATAGATTTATATGAGATAAAAGAAGAAATAAACCGAAAGAGCTTGGGTAAGATGACTACCTCTTCTTCAGTAGGCCTCCTTTAGATCCTTGATTAAAGACACTTATAATGGTTTTTTAAGTATATAAAAACAACTAATTCATGTATAGGGAAGTTTAAAAAATAATTGGGTAGGGTTTGGATGATCTAGATGGCTAAAAGTTGTGTAAATCCAAATGCTTCAAAATGGATAGATATTCAAATTTGGGATAATTTAGGTCTAAATATTTCAATAAAAATAGTATTTAGATAATTTTAATTGAAAAATTACACTTATCTCTCATTTTTACTCCTCGTAAAACCATTTTAACCTTAATCATGATAACACATTTTTACTCTTTTTAATAATTATTATGGAAAAAATTGAGTTGACTTTATTAAATAATATTAATTTTTAAGATTCCAAATATGGAATCCATTTTATTAAATTCAATTCACAAAAGTTTGAAAATTTAATTTAAAAGTAAACCCGCAAAACATGATGAAAAATAGTTTTCTAGAAAAATGTTTTCTTAAGTATAAAACGTTTTTATAAAAAAAATACAACATAAAATTGATTAAAATGAACTTTATTGGATTATTAATAATTTAAATTAAATAATTTTACTTTGAAATAATTTTAAAACAAAATTAAACTTTGTAAATTCTTGAAATAAAAATACAGTTTTCATTAAAAATTAGGTTTTTAACTATTCATTGAAAAATCAATCTTTTTAGAAAATTATTAAAATTTTAATATAATATAATTTTTACATGATGATTTAAAATATTGAGTTCATTTTTTCAAATTAATTTTCTAAAATTTGTTGAAATTAATTAGATTATTTTCTCAAAAAAAGCAATAAGAACTATTTTTAAGGAAAATGTATTTCTAAAGCATATAATGACTTTACTAAAAATTCAGAACTTATTTATCAATATATTTGTGTTATCTAAAAAATTTATACACAATTTTTATAATGTGTTTATTCCTATTAATTAATCCAATTTAATGGATATGTTATAATGGTATACTGTATTACGATTCATTTAGACCTGGGGTTGCATGTATCAAAAGCTATCAAAGAAATTAAATTTATTTGAAGAGAAATATATCATAAAATATCATGGTATTGAAATCATATAGGATATTATCCTTTGATAATGATGTATACTTGTAGTCTACTCTTTGATATAACTTAATAGGACCCGCTAGACCTTTTCTTTTGGAGATCCAAAAAGAATCAAGGATCGGAGAGGCGTTATCGGTAACCGATGTTTGTTCCAAGACACCTTAGGAATTTATTTATTGCATTTGAAATGTATGGGAAGATTATAGAATTCATTGAGGGAATTGAATATAAATAATACCAAAATTATATTATTTTTACCATCAATAAATTCACCCTCATACTAGCTATCTCGACATCACCGGTTACCCGGTGCACCTCATCGGTTGGTTGGTGGATCACTTGGAACTCATCAGGCTTTTCGAACTAGCACTAGCTAGCTAGTGCTTCTCCACCAATTGGACGATGGACTATTAGAGGTTTAGGACGCTTATTACTTTATCACTATTGGGATAATGGAACTCTACTAGATTACTGATGGATTTTATGCATATATAAAGTTATTGTCCACATGGAACCATCTAATCGGTGCCCTGCACTAGTTATTTAGCGCATCCTTCATGTCTCTATCTTCAAGTGGGGCCTCCTCTATGTCCTTATAAATCCTTTGATGGATCTTATAACTTGATTTCACATTCTTAAGACATGAAAAATGATATGTTTAATCCTTTAACAAGACCAACATGTTTATTTTTAATTGAATTTAATATCTCCATAAGAACCATTAATGGTATAAATTAAATTCAAATTAAGGAGTCTGGAATTCACTCAAATGAAAACATTATATTAAAAAGAGAGTGTTTTTTATCAAGAATACACCATGAGAGGAATAGATAGGTACAAAAGGCTGGTAGAACCCAACCTTACCCCTCCTTGGTTTGGACAAGGTACCTTTTATACATGTGGGATGGTATAAATCGAGTCCAACCAGTAGTATCTACCCAAACCTAATCAAATTAGATCACACCGAACTAGATACCCACCTACCCCCGCCATAACCTAGTGGAAAAATAAAAAGATAATGGAGAATCAAGATCTGGGAGAATACAATCACCGAACCTATGCTTCTGAGGATGTGAATAGATATTTATAGATATATTTATAAATATTTTTTTATTTCATAAAAAAAATTAATGTTATAAAATATAATTTAATTTTTTTAATGAAATATTATATATTTTTTAATTAAAATCAGTTTGATCATTGGTCTATCCAGTTCAAACTTTAAACCATTAAATCACTCATTTCGCTAGTTCAATGACCAGTATTATTATGAAGACTATGGGAAAAGGGAAGAAAATAACAAAAAAATAATGAAACAGAGTATAAAAATAACTATAAATTATTGTATCCTCCCATAATATTTATATTCTATTATTTTTTCCTTCAAATTTCCACCATTCCATTTGTAAATAAATTATTTGAACTACATTTTAATTAATCATTCAAATACATTCACTTATCAGCTATTAATTTTGAATAGTCTTAATCAAATAATTAATCAATTTTAGATTATCTTAATTATAGGTTTATTTTTACACTCATTCACCATTCACCATTTAATTTTGAATCTTAATATTAGTTATAACCTCAATGAAACTTAAATCAAGTTTCATTTATAAATAAAAGTTAAAATAGATTCATGTTAGTGTCATCATTATTTGATAAAAACATTAATAATGAACAATGAAACTTAAAATAATTATCTTAATAAATTTGTTAAAAGGAAATGGAGAACATCTTAAAATTGAATATGAAAATTAGATAAAAACCCTAATATATTATTGAAGGTTATTGGAACAACAGAAGCACCTATTAGGCCTATATTCAACTTGTCTTTTGTAAGATTCAATAGATCATTCATAATGTACATTATGTAAATTACATAACTAATGATTTTTTTCCAAAGAATATTGAAATTGATTTTTATGGAACTAGGAGAGATAATTTTTTTCACATTAATTTATAATTAATTTAAAACACAAGAAGAAATACTACCTTAGTCTTGATATCTTTCTTCATTGATAGTGTTGATCATTCAAACCTAATTGGCATATCAGTATTGATTCACAAGGACCCAAAACATAACCCCTCTAGCTATGATCCAAATGAACTCCTTCATATCTAAAAAATGATGATGAAACATGAGGTTCTAGAATGACCAATTGATCATCTTAAATTATTCACTTTGATCAATTCACATTCCTTTGGGCTGTAATGAATCTCTATTATTCTTCTCAATCTTAATAATAAGAGAGGATGATGAAGTGATTGAGAGGAATGTTGTGTACAATGATCAACCTCTTCTGAAATGACATAGTGGCCTATTTATAGACCTATAGTTAGGGTTTAGAATTTAACTAATTTCACAAAGGCCCTTAATAATATATTAAACCCATAAAACCACTTTACATATAATATATGAATATATTTATTTATTTCATGGCTTGTGCTAACCCTCACAATGATAATTATTATTTTATAGTCTAATAAATAAATATTTAATAACGAACTAAATTTGGCCTTCTTTTCCTCCTTGATATTTATTGAATTCTTGAATAAATATTATCCATTCAATAAATAAACAAATAAACATTCTATTCGTAGTTTGATGAATAAATATATATTTAATATTTTTGTAACTAAATAAACTACTTATGTAATAAATTAATAAATATTTTTTTACTATGAAAATAACAAGAGATAAATAAATATTATAAATTTACATAATTAAATATTAACCTTGTAAATAAATATTTATTTAATATATGATATCGATTAGTAAAACCTGAATAAATATTACTTTTCAGTCTAGAGAAAAATATTTATTACAATTGTTAAATATAAATAATATTTAACAAAGATCAAAGGAAACACTTTGTTTTTTATCCTCTAGGCCTCTTCCTCAGTGACATTAGGAATATTTTCCGAAAGTCCAAGACTACTATCTAGTAATGGGTCAAGGCACCCATAATAGAAGAATATATGTCACAAATACAACAACCACACACAAACACTTAATGTGTAATATAATACCTTTGTCATGATATCTCATCAAGTAGGTTTCAGTCCCATGTCATTAATTTAGGTACTTTATACATCTTTCTTTTATTATTAGAAATGAAATAATATATGCATCATCACCATGAAATTTAAAGTGATGGTTTCATTTCAATTAAAGGTAAAATACATCATCTTACATAAATATGGAAAGGAAAAATCATTCCTTGACTTATTCATTAATAATATATCATTTGCGATGGACTCAACATAGCCTAATTCCCCTGAAAATATGATTTCACCATTTTATCCAGTACGTCAAGGTATGTGAGTCATGACATGCATTAATAATAATCTTAAAGTCCAAGGATCTCACAAAATCTCATAGATAGGAATATCCGATGAAACATAAACATGTATATTTCCTATAAATAGGTCAGTTATCATAATCTCATATCCTAAAGATTACCAAATAAAAAATTCATGAGATGAAGTCTCATATTCTTATGAGTAATCTCACTTGACATTCAACATACTATGTGTCCTATTATAGAATGTTATTTGACCATATGATGATATTTAAGAATATCATCATAACATTTCAAGGTTCTCATCATAGAATATAAATACTATAACATTTTATATGGGATGAATAATCTAGAAATTATTACATTAAATTCATATAGAATAATTAAAAATATATAATAAGATATTTTATTCTATATTCACTTCTTCAAATATACATCCAATCTAAAGTAAAAATAGTTGGTTCTAGTACACTAACTCTAATAATTTTTTTATCTAATGATTTTTATATCCCACTATCATTATTGTAGTTTTTTATTGAAATTATATATCACAATGAATAGAAACTTAAAGTGACATTACCTATCAACCGATTAAAGATAAAAACTAAGTCTACACAAATCTTCATGGGTTCAACCCGAAATTCCATGGTCTACATAGTTTAATTAGGGAGAATATATAAATAAATCATTATAATTTTCTACATTCATGATAGTGTATTTATGTTCTTGGAATTGTTTCTAATGATGTGATAAATACTTAGGTTAAGTTTAAATCAATTGACAAAGAAAATTATTTTCTCCTTTTCATTATCTATATTTATTTTATATGTGTTTCTTTTTTTGTATAATATTGAAAGTTTTCACAAAGGAATGAATTGGTGCATCGCACATTCCAAATTTATTGATTCAAGAGAAGCATTATAATTTAAACTTGACATTGATGGGACTTATTAGGTTTTAAATCACTCATCCATGACTAAAAATGATCAATATATAGATGAGTAAAACAATACAGATATAATGACATAATAAAGAGTACCCGACCTCTATATTGGATCACTACCAATCTCTAATGTCTTCCTTGATCATAGAGGACTAATGAAAGTATAGATTATAAATGAAAATCATTGATGAATTATTTCCATCTTTTTATATAACTATCAACATAGGTTTCTCCCAAAAATTTGGCATGACTCATTTTTATGTTAGACATATCAAACTATCAGCTTGTAGATGAAATAGAAGGTATAAAAAATCAAACGTCCCATTATTCCAATATATAAACTAAAATGAATAGAATAGATCCCAATAAATGAAATACACAATCATTCATATCATCCACATATTAAAAAAACAAAATAAAATGTCATTTTGGCATCATGTGACCATAAACACATAAATAGCCCATGATCACCACACACTAGGGAAAAGGGTTTTTTTATGTTAGTTTTTTTCTATTTTTAACATTGGTTATAAAGCATCATTAATGAACATGAAATTATAAATATATTTTTACATCAGTTATTTTAGATGATGTTGTAAATTATATTTTACATAGGTTATTTATATAACTAACATTAAAAACACTCCTAAAATTAAAACTGTTAAGACATTCCATATTGTTTATAAAATAAATAATGTGGAATATATTTTTTAAATTAGTTATTAAAATACTCAACATAAAAAATTATATGTAAAAAAAATTAAAATAACACCCAAACATGTAATACAAGAAAATTGAAACAAAAAACAAAAAAATCCAACAATAGAAGATTCAATATAATTATATGACTATTTATATAACATCTTGGTTACAATTACATCAAATTTATAATTTAATAGTTAAAATACAAAATTTACATTACAAATATAAAGAGATAAACTAAAACTGAATCAAACTTGTGACATAATCAGCACATAATCCCCTTATATGATTTGTCTCATTACCATTATACAAGATAGGATCATAAAAATATAAAAATTAAAAGTAATTTGTTCAACATTTATTCTCAATATAGTGATATGAAAAATAAAAGGAAAATTCATAATAAAACTTAACCCCATCAAAAGTTATAATTATACTATCATTGATTATTTCATACATAAATATCAGCACCTAATAATCACATTTGAATATTAATTTTTGATGATAAAAATTTAATTTTAAAGGAATTATCAATTGAAAATAACATTTTAAGTATCTGTTAAACAATTTTTCTTATAAAATAATTTATATTTTCACACACATAATATTTTTTTCTTATCTTCTTCTTACTGATAATTAATATTTATTCAATTTATTATTTTAAAATGATAAGAAGTATGAAATAAAATAGAATATTTAAGAATTAAAATAATTAAAATTATTTCTCCAATACTGATTTAAAATTTTCTCACACATCACTCTGTATGGAATATGACTAGTAAGAGGTGTTTTCATGTGGATAAAAAATACACAACATCCAATGACCATTGATTTGAAAAAAGATAACATGAGTAGTTATTTTATTAAGATAAATTATACACTATAATTAAATATATGTTTCATACTTTTCAATATAAAAAATCATCTAACACTTAAATATTTCATTCTAAAATCATTTAGAAACATATTCAATTATTTATCTATCATGCATTGTCCTATTTATTGGAGAAATACATTATGGGTCCATGAATCCATACACTGGTGTCATATCATATTTAATACAGAGTGAATGTAGATACCTAATAAGAAAAAAACATATGTGGTAACTTACATCAAATTGATATAATTGAAAAAATATGATAATCAACTTATAAGGAAAATACTTACATCACTGTGATGCCTAACAAATCCAAAACCATAAGCACCAAGATATCTTTTTTAAAAGTCATCAATAGAAAACTATTCCTAAAAATTTCATCAATCATTGATAACTCATAAATATCCTACCACATAAATTCATGCAATTATAATTTAGAAATTCCTTAAGAGCAAGTAGTATGGGAAGTCAGAGGGGCCTCAACATGATGTTTCTTCTATACAACATGAATTTAACTTTAAGGTATTCCTAGAATATATATATATATTAAAATATTAATATAATTTTAAAAAAAATATTAATTAAAGGATATGATTTATGTATACCTCAGTGGACAATTTTTGTACAAGTCTAGATGGACAAAGTAAGAAATTTCTGACACTCTATTGAACTGTAGCTACCTCATCCGTGTGGAAAAAAACTCTAGTTGATGCATATATAATATAATATATAATTACCCTAGATAATACATCTTAATTTAATAATTATTTAAGGTATCCCCAATATAATGTATGATCCCATATTTTACAATGTGATATTGGGAATACCCAACATATAACTTACTGTAGATGGTCAACTGTGGATGAGGAGGTGGAGGAGTGGGATATGTAGGATGAAATTGTCTATGTATGTTAGAAAACATGAAATATACTAAAGATCTAATATTATCCTCTAACTCCACTCCAATATCTTGTGATTTTTCTACTAAAGAGTCAATTTTACCCTTATATACTTCCTCCTTAGAAGAAGTACTAGGAGAAATAAATAATTTTTTAATAGATACACCTATCTTGTATCCTCACACACAACCTGAGTGTTCTTCCTTTCCTAATATAGTATCCAAAATATCCTTTCTACCCTTAGGTATGAAGGTCCTATGTGCTATCTGGACTTGAAGGGAATATTTTAAAGAATATATGAAAATTTTATCAATGTTATAAAATATAAAGAGTCAAGAATTTAAATAAATTACTTCTTATAATCCCGTCATCTATAAAATTTGACCCTTTTGTAAGATATTTCCCATTTTATTAATATATTTACTTTTACATTTTTTTTATGATGATCTGTGGGGGGGGGATCTCTTAGAATTCTAAAGTCTTGACTCTCAAATTTTCAAACTTCACATCCATTATGTGTTCTTCAAGTAATAGATACCCACCCTGAGATAAAGAATGAGGATACAAGTTATTTTCATGTATCTCATGATGATATCTCCTCAATACCATATATTTAAGGAAAAAATCTTTAATATGATTTTTTAGTGATCATGAAGAAAATTGGTTTATAAAACTGACATTTCACATACCAAATATGATTCTTGTTATCTCCTTTCAATAAACTTCCTCCTTGTATCTTTATCTAAAAAAATATAACTGAAATGTATTTTCATATTTTATTTTACTAAAAATGAAATTTAAATCTAGTGTTGACTTAAAATTCATCCATCTCCTTATATAAAATATAAATATCGCCTCCTGACTTCTTTAGTGTCAGGTAAGTCATATGTAATCTGAAAGTTAAAGGGAAAAAATAATCAACATTACTAAAAACATAACATGATAAATAAAAAAATAATAAATGATATTACCAAAATGGTCTCCCATAGCTGATCTAGAATCTTCTGATTAACACTTCTCTAATCATAAATCAACATGCTTATTTTGTATTGAGCTTAGAAATCCACAAAGCTCCTAAATTATTTTGAATTTGTACCACTAGGATTACAGTTACCATCAAAATCAATAAGTGTCCTCTCTACATTGCTATGAGAAAGTGATAATTTAGGTACACATGTGATACCACATTTAACAACCCTGGAATCCTTCTCTTCCCCTATATAAGTAAGAGGCTCCATTACAAAGGAATGTGTAGAATCCTTAGAAGAAGTATGTAAAGGATCATCCATATAATATTGAGATGACTTGGCTATTTTATTTGACATGTTCCTACTAATAAAATTAACTAAAATTAGTAAAAGATGATATAGATCCAAATTTTGACATATAAAATTGAAAAGAAAGTAAAAAATGGCATGAACTAAATTAAACTAAGCACACTATTTATCATATTCATTAAATTAGTGAATTAAAATGATAATTTTTTAATAACAATTATGATAATGAAATAATATAGATAGAAGAAAACAAAACATAAGTAATATTAAATATGATAAAATATCGTAAAAATTTAATATCCATATTTAATGAATTTTTTAGAAATAAAAAACAATTTATCATATTTTTTAAAATATTTGACTGAAATAAACAATATAATTTTAAAAAATATATTTTGTATTTTTGAAAATTTGAAAAGTTAAATAGGAAATAAATATGCATTGCCTGTAATATTGTAATTTACTAAAGGATTGTTTTACTACATTCCTTCTTCATGATCATTCCATATGGAATAAACCATGTCTATGTCATGGCCATCGAAATCCTTTGATAATATTTCCATGGAATTTAGTATCTCATATAATCTATCATAAAAATATAAACTAAAATTAAGGTGTTTCAAATTTTATAATTACCTTGATTTGTAAGACATTATATAAATGTGATGAATATCATGGTTTATGATTGGAATGAATCATAAAACACAATATACATGATATGAATATCATATCTTATGATTGAGTCATGTCATAAGGTGGCATAGGATGCTATATATTGCATATATTGTAGCATTTTATTGGTATATGATATATCTTATCATGGGATGCACATGCATGTGTATTTACACCACCTCCTTGATAGTTTCTTCAATTTAAAATCAATGAATATTGATTTATTTATAGCTTGGACATTTTCATTAAAGTGTTAAATGAATTATACTCAAATAGTATATAATGTATGTGTGCCATGAGATGGAACCTAATACGATCAATATGGACGACACTCTTAATTTACTGAGGAGATTCAACAATGGATCTATAAGGGATGTTATCTCTCCCATCATTGTACTGTTATCACATGTAAACCATTCCAACACTCTCTTCCCACCCAAATTTCCATTTATCTTTGAAAGAAGGCATTAAAATCCCTTTGGTAGGTTTATGATCATCTCACTATGAATTCAGATCCAAGGTTGGTTTACCACCTATGGAGGCAAGAATCATTAATTTGTTTCTTAGGCGATCTTGATCGAGTGTAAAACAAAGAGTAAAAGTTGCACTACTTAACACTACAAACATGCCACGTATGTTGTTCTTAATTTTTCATTACACGTTGATTTTGTTAAAAATTAATAAGGTTTATATGGGTTTATTTCTGCTGCTAACAATCATTATATGACCCCCCATAAACCCATCCATGTAATCAGAGCCTTTTTCTTTAAGAGATCAATGTGTAATTCAACTAGGTTTTCAAATAATTTAATATCATAAATATTTTCAAGATGAATTGTAAAATATGACACATAATATTTCTTATATTTCAATAAGTCATAGTGTATGGTTAGAGTATACCATAAGGTATGATATATAGTAAATCCAATGATTTGAACTGCATTGTATCATATGATATATGATATCATAAAATATGATGCAAACATATTTTTTTTGAAAAACAGAGTACTAAAGTGTAAATATGATATTGACTAAACCATAAAATTTTATAGAAACTTTATGATAGAGACATTAATATTTACTGATTTCTATCATAGCATACGATTAGAGTTATATTATAGAATAAAATTAGTTTACATAGTGTTTCTCTCCAATATTAATCATATTTTATGATTGATAAATGGATTATTAGTCATAAAATAGGATACACCGAAAAAAATTATTATTTTTTTATTTTGGAAAATTTACTTATGATTTATAATTTCTTTATAAACTATAAGTGTTAGCCCCTGTAAAATGGGATTTTTCCTACCTAAATAAAATATGAAAAGTTCATGTTTGTTACTCATGTTATGAAAAATAAATAAAATGTTAATTTATTTTTTAATTCCTTATAATATTCATGTTTATATAGTGTTTATGATATGTGAATATTGTGTCTAATTAGTTTATACGATAAATCAATTCTATGAGATAGTGCCCGGTATTACATTCTAGGCATGATATCATAAGATTTAATTTTTCATCTACCTTAACCTCAGTTTTTTATAAAAGTAATGAGATTGAAAATAATTGTTGAATGTAGTTTATGTATATTATGTTTTAGAGTTATTATGAATTAGATTATATCTTGAGTAAAGTCTCCCTGAGGAGAGGGACTTGGGATCAAACATCCCATAGGCCTGAAAGTTTATGCCTTATTCTATATAGGTGAGGGGTTTAATATATGTCACACTGGGCTAAATCATGTGGAGATTTTAAATATCATATAAATCAAAGCCTTTATATGGAGAGTTAATATACCTTATGCATGAGATGTATTTGGATATTTATGAATATATTTAGATTATATTTTTGGGTAGCACAAACTTTTGGGTTGTGTAAAGAGATAAACATTAATCTAGTATATACACATTATATTTGTGGATTAAATAAGAAATCTAGAAAAAATAAATCCTTAAAAGAATGCATACATAAAGGAATAAAACATGAGATAATAATAATTTCATGAGATACAATGGGTTAAATATGCATGTAATATATATTAATCTAGTCAAACTTTTAAAATAAAACTTCTCAAATACTAAGTGTGAGATTCCTTATAAAGAAACACATATCAAGACCTTAGTCATCCAACTAGACAGGTCATGCCAAATTTTAGTGAACCAGGATTATATTGTGTAAGGAAACAAGTAATGAATGGCCCTAAAATGATCAGGTGCCCGTTATTGGCATTTTATTAGGGTTACACTAGAATGGAGACCCAAATAGGATTGGGTTACTGGAGGAATATAGTTGAGTTTATCCATATAATAGACTTGGATAAAAAGTTATTCACTTAAATACCCAAGAGTTATATATGATATGTTTGGGATGCTAACCTACCAAAATAACTAAGTGCTGAGAGAAATTATCATGAACCAGCCCTGGTAGCCTGGTAACCCAACACCTAAACCAACACCAAAATAGCCCAAAGGGCATTCCCAATCCCCACAGGTCAACTATTATAATCTGAAATCATACAATAAGGAAAGTGGGAATGATTTTCCACAAAAATTATAGAAGTAAAAGAAACAAGATAACGGGACAATATGTATACAAAAGAAACTCCACTTAGAGATGTACCAAAAGTTAAATAGTCATGAAAACCCAAAGTACTATGACCAAGGCCTTCAGGCCACCCAAGGCCTTTGGTCCAGTTGATTATCAAGGCCTTCGGGCCACCTTAAGGCCTTAGGGCCACCCCAAGGCCTTTCGGCCACATGAATGCAATCCCCAGACACACTACATAAAAAGAAGCATCCCTAGAAGAGGATTCAGAGCAGGTGCACTCACCGGAGCAGAGCCAAATGGATTTTTAGAATGAGAGGGTATGGATATTCCATAAGTACTAGCCTATGATTGCATGGAAAGCCTAGCCAGATGATCATGTAAAGGTGGAGAGCTACTATCATGATGCAGATGCAAGGGAGGGGCAACTCCTTGTAGATAGTCTAGTTGAATTCCCTAAGACCTTCAGGTCATGTAATCTCCTAAGCCAATGGGCCATGTAATATCTGAGCCTACGGTCCTTGTAAGGGTTCCCCCTCATCCCTTGAAAGGGGGTTATCAAAAATCAATAAAAATGAAGGCCTTCGGGCCATTCAGGTAGGTAGGGTGTAAGATAAAATACTAGTAGGTTCTTACCAAGGATTCCATAATAGATTACAATATTAAATTAACTAAAGAGATATTTCAATTTAAAATAAATAGGTTCGGCATTTTATAAGCATAATTAAAAAAATTCATGCTTTACATTTCAAAAGATTGAAATACTTTAAGCAAAGGATTTAATTTCAAGTTGATGGAAAATTTATAAAATAATGTAACTTTTCAAAAATGTATTAAATAAAAACTTTCATATAAAATAGTTTATATAAATCAGAAGGCATGTAAAATAGTTTATAATAATGAAATATATTCATTTGAAATAAAAAAAACAAGAAACATGGTCATATTACTAAGAAGGTATGATAGTTCTAGGCTATAGGTACCCCACACTCAAAGTGATATAGAAAATATATACATACACCCCTTTAAACCGAGTCCAAAGAGGACTCATCACCATCACCTAAGGGATATGATGTGTTGATATGATGTTTTAGAATGTTATAAGTTGTAAAGTGCCATCTACACAGCCCACTAACTACCCAAGTCTTGCATGTGCTCTAGTACACAACAATTATGGGAAATTTATTTTCATAATGATTAAAACACAATTAACCCCATTCTCCATTTCACATATTCCAATTTCCTATTTAAAAACCAAAATAGGTTTTTAATAAAAAACACATCTTTTCACTAAGATAAAACCCTAAGGTTTCTATCAAAACCATTTTAAACCATTTTAAAAAATAGGGATTTAAAATCAATTCACCATTTAATTTCACAATAAAATTTCACAATTAAATTCAATAATTTAATTGAAACAATTTCATAACTTAAATTAAACAATTTAAATTCCACCAATTTCTATAAACACACCCTAATTCAATGGAATTGGGGGTTTTCCAATTTCAAGAAAAAAACCCACTTATCTTAAAAAACCCTAATTCAATAGAATTGAGTTTTTCTAACCAACCTATTGAACTAAATTTAATCAAAACCAAGTAATTTCATTTAATAAAAAATAATTGAAATTAAATAAAGTAATTTAGGGTTAATAAAATTGGGCATCATAATGGAACCACATACTCAGGATTAATAGATATTGAATCACAAAGATGTAAATGGAAAACTATAATGGAGAATAAAGAAAACAAGGATATAAGAATCAAACCTTGGTTTAGATCCAAAACTGTGGGTATTATATCCAAAAATCAATACAGGTATCCATGAAACACTAGGGAAGAGAAGATAGATCACATGAGAATGAGATTGGGATGAGGAAACTAACCAAGAAAAGACCTGAGGGAATTTCTCAAGCTTCTAAATACTTCTAGGAGGTACATGAGGGGAAAATCCTTCTTGGGAGCTCCAAGGATGGAAGATACCTATATTAGGTCATACCAGTCCGTTGGGGGCCTAAAAAGGGGGTTTAGGAATTTTTAATCAAAATTTAGATCAATTAAAATCTCATCCACATAGTTTCCTGGGTAGAAGCACACAATTTAGAAAAACTATTCACAAGACGTACACCTATCTAACCATGCGCTAACCATGTGAAATCCCACTACCTTGGGTTTCATGGTTTGCTATGAGGGGGTGCTCAGTTTGGGAAAACCATGTATCAAACGTGCACTAGCCCATAAATTTCAAAACTCTTAGATTTTTAACCCAAAGAATCCCTAAATGAAAACAAAACAAATATTAAATAAAAGAGGGGTTTAGGAATAATTAAAAAAATTAAAAATATGTTACAACCTCCCTAGCATAGAAAATTTTTGTCCCCATAAAGCCTATAAATAATCTTCAAATCCAAGGATGAGGACATTGATCTCTCATCTATTCCTCCCTATCCCATGTCTCATGATTATCTGAACCATGCTACCAAAACACTCAAACCAAAGGTATCATCCTCCTATGAAGTAACTTTGTTTTTGAATCAACTATCCTGACTGGACGCTCAGTCACAGATAAATCGGGTTCAACTTCAAGATCACGCCAACTCAAAACATGAGATGGATCAGGTAGATACTTTCATAGTTGAGATACATGGAACATGTTATGTATCGATGTTAACTATAGTGGAAACACTAAAAGGTAAGAAAGTTTACCCACTTGATCAACAACCTCAAAAGGTCCCATAAAATGAGGATAAAGTTTCCCTTGCCTCCCAAACCTTTGAAGAACCAAAAGAGGTGAAACTTTCAAGAACACCTAGTCACCAATTGATAACTCCAATGACCTATGACAATAATTAGCAAAATAATTATATCATCTCTATGCCACAAACATTCTCTGATTAATCAACTGAATCTTTGTTGTCGTCCCTTGCACTAAACATGGTCTAACCAAGGAACTTTCACCAAAATTTTACCAACAAAATAGAGATCTCAAAGGCTGGCTATAAAAGGACTCAAAAGGAGCCATTCTGATCATAGTCTTGTAACTATTGTTATAATAAAACTCAAACACCCCAAAATGATCAACTCAATCCCCACCAAAGTCGATAATTCAAGCGCGAATCATAACCTCAATAATATGTATAGATATTTCTATATGTCTATCTGACTGCAGATAGTATGCCAAACTCAAATAGGCATGAGATCCTAGTGCCTTATAAAGGCCTATCCAAAATAAATACATGAACCAAGGATCCCTATCAGAGACTATAGAAGAAGTAACTCCATTAAAATGAACAATCTATTTCATATAGAGATTTCCCAACTCCTAAATGTTTTTTGTATCATGAATGAGTATAAAGTGAGCCGACTTAGACAGTCTTTTAATCAAAAACCATATCACATTATTCTTCATCTAGGTATGTAAAAACCAACTAAAAAGTATATAGAGATCTCATCCCACTTACATGTTGGAACTGGAAGTGGCTATAGTAAACTCAAATGTTTCTGGTGCTCGACCTGGACCTGTTGGAATGTATAACAACGAGAAAAAAAAATAAGAAATTCCTTATCTCATACCTAGAAACCAGAACTACCACCACATGTTATATAACATCTTTCTGGATCCTAGGTGCACTTCCCACTAGTAACTATGGTAACCCACCATCAAAACATTCTTTACCAAATATAGTACCAAAAAACGGTTCCAAAAGCATAAACTTACCTCTTTGGAGAAAAACCAATCAAGCATGATCTCTCCACCATTAATTGAGTATTTAATGATTTTAAATTAATCATAAAGATGTTGTTCTCTAAGAATCACCTAAATAAGAGAGGATTCCAACTGAAAAGTAGCCAAAGAAATCTCATCCCCCAATTCCTGGACTCCAATATGCAACTATGAAAAGTGAGTAATCAATTTCCACTCTTCTGATGATTCCTTCATGGCCTGGGTTTTAATTTTCCTACTCAAAGCATCTACAATTAAATTCCCTTTCCCTAGGGTATAGGTGATGTCAAAGTCGAAATATTTCATGTATTCTACCCAAAGACTCTGGAACAGATTCAAATATTTTTTAGAGAATATATAACTCAAGTTATTATGGTCTAAAAACATGGTAAAACTTTATTTTTAAAGGTAATCCCTCCAACTCAAAAGCACATGCATCAAAACTACAAGTTGAATGTCATGGGTTGGATAATTCTTCTCATGTAGCCTAAGATGACAAGATCCATAGGCAATGATAGGATCACCTTGGATAAGAATGCAGCCCAGCCTGAACCTGATGCATCACATAAGACCACATAGCCCTGCCCGACCTCTAGAAGTGTCAACACCGATATAGTAGTAAGAAGAAATTTCATCTCAATAAAATAATTTTGACTTTTTTCATCCCAAGAAAACATTACTCCCTTCTGATTTAGTGTAGTCATTGGAGAGGCCAACTTCGAGAAGTCCTTCATGGACCAATAATAATACACAACTAGACCTAAGAAGCTTCAAATCTCGAAAACATTTCATGGTTATTCTGATGTCATAACAGCCTTCACCTTCTTAGGATCAACTGATATCCCATGTTATGACACTATGTTTCCCAAGAATTTCACTTTTTGAATCCATAAATCACATTTTGATAGCTTGGCATAAAGTCAGTGATTTCTCAACAAACTCAAAAGTATTCTCAGATAACGCACATGGTCCTCCTTGGACTTAGAGTAAACAAGTATGTTATTTAAAAATAATACTGTGAAAGTATCAAGATACTCATGGAAGATACTATTCATTAAATCCATGAAAAGTGTAGGAGTATTTGTTAGACCAAAGGGAATGATAATGTACTAATAATGACCATACCTACTCTGAAAGGTTGTTTTTTGAATGTTAGATTGTTTTATCCTCAACTGATAGTAACCAATATAAAGGTGAATTATACCATTAGATTTCTTAGAAAAGAGAACCAACATCGCCCAGGGTGATACAATCAGGCATATAAATCCTTTCTCAAGAAGATCATCTAACTAGGACTTCATCTATTTCATTTTATCTCATGCTATGCAGTAAGAGGGAATAAAAAATGGTTGAGTACCAGACATTAATTTAATAGAAAACTCAACCTCTCTTACTAGGGGAAAACTAGAGAAGTCATAAGGAAACACATCAGGAAACATAAAGACAACTGTAGGGAGATCGCCACTCAAATATTATTACATCAGATCAAAGTCAAACACTGATATTACTTTTCCTAAATACGGATAAGAAGGTATAGGTCTACTCGACCTTGGGTCTCATTCTCCTTGAAATACACAACAAACACCATTTGGTATAGTAAATAAGACCCATCAAAGATAACAATAAATCTGAGATTTATTGGAGATGATCTAACCCATCCTGAATATTACATCAAGAGGTTTCATATTGAGTACTAGAAAACTCCAAGAAGGATTGAAATCTAATAGAGACAAGACAAAAGTAGGACTACAGAGACCATGCTCTCTCTTCATACCAAGAGGTTTAGTAATATCCATTACATAAGATAAAATCTCCATAGGAAGATTTAACAGATTAACAATATGAGTTCAAATAAAAAAATGAGATATACTGGTATCAAATAGAGTAGTCACTAATGAAAAAGCTATAGTAATGGTACCTCTCACAGTATCTGGACATGTATCCACTTCCTCTAGAGACTCTTACACTGCATGAAGAATCTTTGTTTCAGATGATTATGGCTAGAAACCATTTTTCACATGAAGAATATGATTTCCCTATAGTTTTAAAGGATATAATGATCCTTTACCACTAAACATTGTTGAATAAATATGGTAGAATCTTTGTAAGTGACCTGAGCATCCATAGGATCCACCATTCCTGGGTGATTCAGTGAAAACCCTCTTTGAATGCCCCGACTTACCACACTTGTAACAAACCAAAAGACCTTTTATAGGAACTGTAGGAGGTCTAGAATGACCCTTTAGTCAAGGAACTCCACAATAATCATCACACTTACTCTTTCCCTTATAGGAATGAACACTTACACTGAGAGAGAAAGAAACTCATGATAACCCTGACATGCCATCTAGGTCCATTTCAACCATTATCACTCTATCCCGCACATTATCATAAGAAGGTAGCTTCAAAAAGAAAACATGAGAACAAATATCCTAAAAAATTCCCAACTTGAACCTTCAAACCTTCATCTTCTCATTTGATACAACATCAGGTGAGAAATACATGAGATCAAAAAAATAGTTTCATTACTCTATCATGGTCTTGTCAACCTTCTCAAGTCTGAAAAACTATGTATCCTTATCCAACATCATTGAATCTGGATAGAACTATTCAGTGAAAAGAAACTTGAAGTCATTCCACTCTAATCCCTCATGCTTCTTCTCCATTACCACAATGTCCCACCATATCCTTCTTGGTCCTTCCAGCATGAATATGGCACACTTACATTGATTTCTTTGGGTGTGTCCAAGAACCCAAAAAAAGGCTCTATCATGCTCAACTATTCCTCAAACTATTGAGGATCACTTGAGAATTTGAACAGTGATGGATTTTGGAAAATTAACTCTTGAGAAAAAATCTTTAGAACATCCCCCTAAGGTTCCACAATTGAATCCTGGATCAGAACTGGTGGTGGTTCCTATAAAAAATCTTGGAAAATGCACAAAATCAACTCAAATAGATTTGGGTCCATGAGAGGATTCACTCACTGAGGTTCAACATAATATTCCTCCTAGATCTGATTACACATCTTCTCAGAGGGATGATGCTACACAATATCAGCAGATAACAAGGAAGACATCTTATTTACACTAAAACAGAGTAATTAGGGAAATTTAATCCCAATACATAAAACAAACAAGATTTTGTTTTCACTTTATGCAAATTAAATAAGGAAAAAAACTAGAACTAAACAACAAGACGTCTTCCCCAAACCACCCCTGAAAACTTAAGGTTCATTGCGATGAGAGATGATTATGCATTAAATCACAACTACCTTCTATGTCCTAACAAGATTACACAAATTCATACTTAAAGATCAAATCTCAACCTGTAGCTCTGATACCAATTTTTCATGAACCACCCCAGGTACCCTGGTAACCCGACACCCGAACCAGCAACAACATAGTCTGAAGGGCATTCTTGATCCCCATAGGTCGACAACTAGCACCTGAATAAGGAAAGTGGGAATGATTTTCCACAAACATTATGAAAGTAAAAGAAACTAGATAACAAGACAATATGCATACAAAAGAAACTCCACTAAGAGATGTACCAAAAGTAAAATAGGTGTAAAAAACCAAATTACTATAACCAAGTACCAAAAAACTGATAAAACAACCCAATTTCCAATCAACACAACTCTCCAAGTCCATAGATCAATAACTAGAACCACCTCAAAGTGGTTTTTTACCCCTACTTGAACCTAAAAGGAGAAAATATACAAACACCAGAAGGCATAGATAGGGTTTGATCTAAAATCCCAGTAGGGTCTCACCAAGAATTCCATAATATACGCCAATATTAAATTAACCAAAGATAGCATTCAATTTAAAACAAATAGTTTCATTATTTCAAAATCATAATTAAAAAAATTCATGCTTTACATTTCAAAGGAAGGAAATACTTTAACCAAAGGCTTTACTTTTCAATTGATAGAACATTTCTAAAACAATGACACTTTTCACAAATTGTTTAAATAAATAATTTTATATAACATAGTTTATATAAATCAGAAGGTATGTAAAACTGTTTATAACAATGGAATATATTCATTTGAAATACAAAAAAGAAAGCAACATGGTCATATTCCTAAGAAGGTACGATAGTTACATGTTATAGGGACCCCACAGTCAAAGTGATACGGAAAATATGTACATACACCCCTTTGAACCAAGGTCAAATAGGACTTATCATCATCACATAAGGGATGTGATGTGCTCATATGATGTTTTAGAACGTTGTAAGTTATAAAGTGCCATCCAAATAGCTCACCAACTATCTAAGGATTTCATGTTCTCCAATACAAAACAATGATGGGGAATTTATTTTAATAATTCTTAAAATAAAATTAACCCCATTCTCTATTTCACATATTCCAATTTTCCATTTGAAAACTAAAACAAGTTTTTAATAAAAAAAACAAGCCTTTTCACTAAGATAAAACCCTAAGGTTTCTATCAACAACCATTTTTAAGCCATTTTCAAAAATATGGATTTAAATTCAATTCACCATTCAATTTTACAATACAGTTTCACAATTAAATTCAAAAATTTAATGAAAAAAACGTCATAACTTAAATTAAACAATTTAAATTCCACTAATTTCCATAAACACACCCAAATTCAGTGGAATTGGGGGTTTTCCAATTTTATGCCAAAAACCCATTTTTCTTAAAAACTCTAATTCAATTGTTTGGGTTTTTCCAACCAACATATTGAAATCCATTTAATAAAAACAAATAAATTTCATTTAATTCAAAATAATTTAAATTAAATAAATTAGTTTAGGGTTAATAAAAATTAGGCATCGTAACAGAACCACCTACCTCGAGATCAACGAATCTCGAATCACAAATCCATAAATAAAAAACTCTAACGGAGAATGAAAATAAAAAGGATCTACGAATAAATCCTAGATTTAGATCCAAAAAGTGCATATTAGATCCAAAAATAAACACATGGATCCATGAAACCCTAGAGAGAAGAAGAGATATCGTAGGAGAATGAGATCGGGATGAGGAAACTAATTGAGAGAATATCGGAGGGTGTTCCTCAAGTTTCAAACCACTTACGGGAGGGATATGAAGGGTTTAAAAAACCTTATTATAAGATCCAAGGATTAAAGAAATTGATATTAGGTCGTACTGGTCCATCGGGGGCCTAAAAAGGGGGTTTGAGAATTTTTAATCAAAATTCAGTTCAATTAAAATCCTATCCACCTGGTTTCTTGGGCAGAGGCACATAGTTTAGGCAAACCGTGTACAAGCCATGCATCTATTTTAAATGGGCCACATAGTTTCTCCTAATAGGGTGCATGTCTTAACTAATCATGCACTAAAAGTTTGAAATCCCACTACCTTGTGTTGCATAGTTTTCTTTGAGGGGGCTCACGGTTTGGGAAAATCGTGCGTCAACCGTGCACTAGCCCAGAAATTTCAAAATTCTTAAAATTTTAACCCGAAGAATCCCCAAATTAAACCCAAACAAAGATTAATAAAAAGAGGGGTTTAGGAATACCTAAAAATAGTAACTAGATGTTAAAACCTCCACACCATAGGAACATTATATCCCCAGAAATCTTATGAAGAATCTTTAAATCCAAAAACATGAGTCCATTTCTCTCTCAGCAGTGCCTCCCTCTCCCAAATCTCATGATTATCAAAACCATGCTACCATAGTACTCGAACCAAAGGTATAATCCTCTCACAATGTAGATTAGTTTTAGAATAAAATATTTTAATTGGCAGTTTAGTTACAGATAAATCAGTTTTAACTTCAAGATCACACCAACTCAGAACAAGAGATAGATCAGAAAGGTACTTTTGTAGATGAGATACATGGAACACATTATGTATCGATTTCAGCTGTGGGGGAAGTGCTAAACAATATGAAACTTTCCCCACCTATTCAAAAACCTCAAAAGGTCCCACAAAATGAGGAGAAAGTTTCCCTTGTCTTCTAAGCCTTTGATGACCCAATCGAGGTAAAACTTTGAAGAAAACCTAGTCACCAACTGATAACTCCAACCAACTATGAAAATGATCAGTATAAGTCTTATATCGGATATGTGCCATCAATATTCTATGAAAAATGAACTGAATATTTATTGTCATCTCTTGAACCAAACTTGGTCCAACCAAGGAACTTTCACTAACCTCTGACCAACATAATAGAGATCTATAAGGATGGCTATACAAGCCCCCAAAAGGATCCATTCTAATAATGGACTGGTAAATATTGTTATAAGAAAATTCAACCAGCCCCAAATTATCATCCCAATCCCCACTAAATTCAAGAACACAAGCAATAAGCATATCCTCAAGAACCTGTATAGATATTGTTGTTTGTCCATCCGACTGTGGATGGTATTACATACTCAAATGGGCGTGAGATCCCAGTTCTTCCTGAAGGCCTCTCTAAAAATGATAAGTGAACTGAGGATCCCTATCAGATACTATAACAAAAGGAACTCCTTGAAAACTAACAATCTCTTTCACATAGATATTTACCAATTCGTCAACTTTGGTTGTATCATGAATGAGTATAAAGTGAGCCGACTTGGTCAGTTTTTCAATCAAAACCCATATAACATTCTTATTTTTATGGGTACATGGAAACCCAACCACAAAGTTCATATATATCTGATACCACTTTCAAGTTATCATTGAAAGTTTCTAAAGGAAACTCGAAGGTTTCTAGTGCCCAAACTTGACCTGTTGGTATGTATAATAATGATATAGAAAATCATCAATGCCCCATATCATACCTAGACAACATAACTTCCACAAAATTTCATTTAACATCTTCATGGATCCTGGGTGCACTTCCCACTAAGAACTATGGAGATCCACCATCACATCTTTCTTTACTGAAGATGATACAACAAAATAGTTCTAAAAGCATAGAATTCCCTCTTTGGAGAATGAAAAATCGAGGGAGGTATCCTTACCATTAACAGAGTCTCTAATTATATAGAATTTATCATAAATCTACTGTTTTTGAAGAATCATCTCGAGAATAGTGGATGTCAACTAAACACTGGTCAAATAAACCTCAACCCCTAATTCCCGGACTCCAATATGAAACTGTGCGAAGAGAGTCATCAAGTTCCCACTCTTCTGATGATTCCTTCATGGACTAGGTTGGAAGTTTCCTACTCAAAATATCTATAATGAAAATCCATTTCCTTAAGGTATAGGTGATGTCAAAGTTGAAATATTGTAGGTATTCCACCCTAAGCCTTTGGATGAGATTCAAATGTTTTTGGGAAAAGATATAACTCAAGCTATTGTGGTCTGAAAACATGGTAGGCCTTTCTCTATAAAGGTAATGCCGCCAACTCTTAAGCGTGTAAATCATAACTGCAAGTTCAAGTTCATGGGTCAGATAATTCTTCTCATGTGGCCAAAGATGATGAGATCCATAGGAAACAACATGACTACCTTACATAAGAACGCAATCTAAGACTCAACCCAGTGCATCACAGAAGACCACATAGCCGTACTCGGCCTATGGAAGATTCAAGACCAACGTAGTAGTCAAAATTCATTTCAACTCAAGAAAATAATTCCTACATTTTTCATCCCAATAAAACTTTACTCCCTTCCGAGTTAGTGAAATCATTAGAGAGGCTAACTTTGATAAGTCCTTCATGAACCAATGATAATACCCAACTAGAACCAAGAAGCTCTAAATATTGAAAACATTTCATGGTTATTACCATGATATAAAATCCTTTACCTTATCAAGATAAACTAATATCCCATGTTCCGACACTACTTGTCCTAATAATTTCACCTCCTGAATCCAAAAATCATATTTTGATAGCTTGTAATAATTTCACCTCAGACTTAGATTAATCAAGGATTTTATCCAAAAAGACTACCACAAAAGTATCAGGATACTCATGGAAGATCCTATTCATTAAATCCATGAAAAATATAGGATTATTAGTTAGACCAAAGGGAATGATAAGGTACTCATAATGAATGTACCTACTCCGAAAGGCAGTTTTCTGAAATTCAGATTCTTTTATCTTTAATTGATGGTAACCATATCAAAGGTTGGTCTTTGAGAACCACTTCCACCCTTTCAATTGGTAAAATAGATCATTAATCCATGGTAATAAATATTTTTCTTCACTTTAAATTTATTGATATTTTGATAATAAATGAAAAGGAAAAGTGAACCATTAGTTTTTTAGCAAAGAGAACCGACACTGCCTAAGGTGATACACTTGAGTGTATAATGCCTTTCTCCAGAAGATCGTTCAAATGGGACTTCATCTCTTTCATTTATGCTAGTTCCATGCGGTAAGAGGGAATATAAACTGATTGAGTACCAGAACTTAAGTCAATAGAAAACTCAACCTCCCTTACTAGGGGAAAACCATATAAGTTAGAAGAAAACGTGTTGGGAAAATCCTAAAAAACTAGAGGGAGATCACCACTAAAATATTCTTAATCTAGATCAAAGGAAAACACCGATATTACTTTTTCCAACTTTTTAAAGGAAGTTCCAACTCTACTCGACTTTAGGTCCCATTATCCCTAAAAGACATGACACACACCACTCGGTGTAGTAAAGTAGACCAGACAAAGATAATAATCAATCTGAGATTTATTGGAAATGAGCCAATCCATCCTAAATATGACGTCAATAGGTTTTATGTCAATTAACAAAAAACTCCAAGAAATCTCGACATCTGATAGAGAGAAGACACAAGAAAGACTATAGAGACACTGATCTCTCTTCATAATAAGGGGTGTAGTAATATCCATTGTACAATATAAAATCTCAATATTAATATTTAGAATATCAAAAATACAAGTTGAAATAAATGAATGAGATACAACATTATCAAAAAGAGGAGTCACTAATAATGAATCTATAGTAATGGTACCTATCACAATCACTAGACCCATATCCACTTCCTCTAGAGACTCTTCCACTGTATAAAGAAGCTTCATTCCATATGCATGTGGATGGAACACTTTTTCACACGAAGAATCTAATTTACCCATATTATTTGGATGATATAATGATCTTGTCCCACTATTAAGAGTGTAATAAACATGGAATAATCTCTACAAGTGACCTGATCATCCACATGAGCCATAGTTCTTGGGCACCTCAGTGCAAACCCTCTTTGAATTCCCTAGATTTCCACACTAGTAAAAAACCAAAAGACCTATTCCAGGCATTAAGAGAGGTCTAGAATGGCCCTGCTATTGAGGACCACCAAAGGAATCATCACTCTTCATCCTTACCTTATAGGAATTCACACTACCACTGGGAGTGAAAGAAACCCATGATAACCCTAAAATTCTAGCTAGGTCCATTTCAACCATTAGTGTTATATCCAGAACATCAGAATAAGAAGGAACCTTTAGAAAGAAAACATAAGAATAAATATATTGATGAATTCCCAAATCAAACCTTTAAACCTTCATCTTATTATTTGATACAATCTTAGGTGTAAAATGCATGAGATCAACAAAATAGTTTTCATACTCTGTCACAGTCCTATTATCCTGCTCAAGTCTAAAAAACCTTGTAGCCTTATCCAACTACATCAACTCTGGATAGAACTGTTTTGTGAAAATTACCTTGAATTTCTTCCAATCTAATCCCTCATTTTTCTTCGATATTACCATAGTGTCCCACTATCTCCTGCTTGGTCCTTCCTGCATGAAGTTGGAACACTTCATTCTAATTTCATTGGGTGTTTCCAAGAACCCAAAAAAAGGTTCCATCATGATCAACCATTCCCAAGACTCTTAAGGATCACTTAATACTTTGAATGATTATTGATTTTGGTGAAGTAACTTTTTATAACAAATCTAGAGAATTTCCCTTTGAGGTTCCATAGCTGGTGCATGGAATGGGACGGATGGTGGTTCCTGTCCCAAAGCTTGGACAGTGCACACAATCACCAAAACTAGATTCAGGTCCTTGATAGTATTCGTTAGTTGAGGTTTAGCAATGAATTCCTCCTAGATCCAATTCACATGTCTTCTCAGAGGCATGATGCTAAAAAATATCAACAGAAAACCATTTGATTTATACTCAAACAGAGCAACAAGGTAAATTTAATCCCAATAGATAGAACAACCAAGATTTAGATTTCACTCTATCTAAATAAAAACATAGAAAATACCAGAACTAAACCACAAGACACCTTTCCCAAACCACCCATGAAAACTTAAGGTCGTTATAGTGAGAGCTGGCCAGACACTTAATCTCAACAACCTCCTAAGTCCTGACAAGATTTCACAAATACATAATGACTTCAAGACAAAAGCTTGACCAGGAGATCTGATACCACTTTATCACGAACCCTACCAGGTATCCTAGTAACCAGAAACCCAAACCAACACCAACATAGACCTAAGGTAATTCCCTATCCCTATGGGTTTGAAACTAGATCCTAAAATCATACAAGATGGAAATTGGGAAAATTTTATGCAAACATTGTAGAAGTAAAAGAAACTAGATAACAAGACATTATGCATACAAAAAAACTTTATTAAGAGATGTATCAGAAGTAAAAAAGGAATAAAAACCCAAATTAATACAACATAGTACCAAAAAACTAAATGAAAAACCCAAGTACCAATGGATGCAACTCTCTAAGTCCATAAATCAACAGCTAGAACTACATCCAAGTGGTGTTTTACCCCTACTCGAACCTAGAAGGAGAAAATCTATAAACACCTGAAGGTACAGGTAGGGTGTGAGATAAAATCCTAGTATGGTATCAGTAAGGATTCCATAACATATTAAAATATTAAATTAACCAAACAAGGCTTTCAATTTTAAATAAACTGGTTTAGAATTTCATAAGCATAATTAAAACAATTCATTCTTTACATTTCAAAATATAGAAGTACTTTGAGCAAAGGATTTACTTTTCAATCGATGGAATATTTCTAAAAAAATGGAACTTTTTACAAATGGATTAAATAATTTTTTTTATATAAAATTGTTTATATAAATCATAAGGTATTTAAAAAAATTTATAACAATGGAATATATTCATTTCAAATACAAACAAGTGAGAAAAATGGTCATATACCTAAGAAGGTTTAATATTTCCAAACTATAGGGACCCCACACTCAAATTGATATAAAATATATGTACATACACCCTTTTAAACCAAGAAAAAATAGGACCCATAACCATTACTTATGGGATTTGATGTGCTGATATGATATTTTAGAATGTTGTAAGTTGTAAAGTTCCATCTAAATAGCTCACTAACTACCTAAGGATTTAATGTTCTCTAGTAAAAAACAATGATGGGTAATTTATTTTAATAATTCTTAAAATAAAATTAATGCCTTTATCCATTTCAAATATTCCAATTTTCCATTTCAAAACCAAAATGATTTTTTAATCAAAAACATGCATTTTCACCAAGATAAAACCCTAAGGTTTCTATCAAGACCATTTTTAAGACATTTTCAAAAATAGGGATTTGAAATAAATCCACCATTCAATTTCACAATCCAATTGCACAATTAAATTAAAATTTTAATTCAAACAATTTTATAACTTAAATTAAACAATTTAAATTCCACCAATTTCCATAAACACACCCCAATTCAATGGAATTAGGGGGTTTTCCAATTTCATGCCAAAAACAAATTTTTCTTAAAAACCCCAATTCAATGGAATTGGGTTTTTTTTCAACCAACCTATTGAAATCCATTTAATCAAAACCAAGTAATTTCATTTAATTCAAAACAATTTAAATTAAATTGATCGATTTAGGGTTAATAAAAATTGAGCATCGTAATGGAACCACCTACCTCTGGATCAATAGATCTCGAATCACAAAGTCGTAAACATAAAACTCCAATAGAGACTGATGAAAACACAGAACTATGAATAAAACCTAGGTTTAGATCCAAAATAGTGGTTATTAGATCCAAAACTTAACATAGGGATCTATGTAACCATAGGGAGGATAAGAGAGATCGTGAGATAATGAGATTGAGATGAGGAAACTAACAGAGAGAATATTAGAGGGAATTATTCAAGATTTGAACCACTTATGAGAGGGATTTGAGGGGCTAAAAAACCTTCTTGGGAGATCCAAGGATGGGAAAAACTGATATTATGTTCTACTAGTCTATCAGGGTCCTATAATATGGGTTTGGGAATTTTTAATCAAAATTCAGATCAATTAAAATCCCATCCACATGGTTTCTTGGCCATAGGTGCACGATTTAGAAAAACCATGCACAATCCATTAACCTGTTTTAAATGGGCCACATATTTTATCCTAAGAGGGTGAAAATATTTACTAACCATGTACCAACCATGAAAAATACCATTGCCTTGGTTTTCATGATTTTCTATGAGGGGGTACATAGTTTGGGAAAACAATGCACCAATCATGCACTAGCTTAGAAATTTCAAAACTCTTAAAATTTTAACCCAAATCATACCCAAATGAAACCCAACCAAATATTAATAAAAACAGGGCTTTAGGAATACCTAAAATAGTAATAAGATGTTACATAAATTCAAAATAAGACTCATTACTTTTTGAAACATGGATCTTGGATCACTAAATAGATATGATATATAAGGTCATCATTTTTAGTGGGAGTAATTTCATTAAAATTCCTTGATGGAAAGATATAAAACATGGTTCTCACCCATATATATATATATATATATATATATATATCATTTTTATAGATTATGGATTACATCATAAAAATAATTTTAAGATCCCTTATAGGTATGACCTATAATATATTTCTAGACCGACATCTATGTTTGAGAAGAGTTCTCAATGAGAAACATACCAAGCATCTGAATATGAATGTTATAGAGATCAATTTCCCAAACTCTGACTCATGGGTATTGGATACCAGGTGTGCGACACACATTTTTTGTTGATAAAAATATACTTAGTGATAATAGGGAATTGAAAAAGGGTGAATCATATCTTTTTGCTGACAATTGAGGTGACTTGACCATAACATAAATAAATATTGCATAATTTGAGATAAATATTCATCACATTTCACAAAAATATACACTCATGGATCTTAAAGGTTTATCATCTTAGAAGACTAGATAAATAAAAGAATTATTTTATAAAATATATTCAACAACTCCCATAAGGTTCTTCTCACATAGTACCCTTTTTAGACATATCCTACTTAAAACCTTTCTTCATAACTGGAGAAATATGGAAACATAAGAAAGGGTGAACTTAGATGCCTAGGAAGTTTAAACATGAGAGATATCATTTGACGATTATATTCAATCATAAGATAAGAATAAGGGTATGATAACATGATAATAACTTAAAATTTTCATACCCAATCAGTCATAGATCGTAATTCATGATTTATGGAATAAATATTTATCATTTCAAGAGATATGAGTCATAAGAGTGAGGAATCATCATTAATCAATCATGATCCACGATAAAATATCATAAGAATAATAAAATATCATAAGAATTATGGAATAATTATAAGCATAAAAATCATTTCATTAGTTATGGTTAACTTATAATACTATCATAGTGAACATAGTCCAATAGTGGATTGGGTTCACTCCCCATTACATCATTTCCTTATTCAAGGTTCACTCCCAAGACTATCAGAGTGGATAGGTCCCTTAATAAAAAGAGTGAAATCCCCATACTAGTCCATATTATCTCATGAAATATAAACCATTACCCAATACACTAAATGTATTTAATGAACCCTCCTATCACAAAATAAAAACCATACATATGCACACCACAAGGTCATAAAAAAATTCATCAATTCATTATATCATAACCTATGGAAAAGAAATGAGTTTTATAAATATTTTAACATCACATAATAATAATCCATCAAGATAAATAACATAGATGGTATCATTACATCATATACTCAATGAATCATAATAAACATCAAAAGATGTTACATAGATTAAAAAAAACTTTATAAGAACATTTATACCTTTCTTTGAAAACATTAGAAAATATCCTTTTCTTTTGATACAATTTTAAATAAAAATTCTTAAATAAAAATTTTATTGACCAAAGTGGAAATATGGTCAACTTTTATTAAAAATGTTTTCTCGATAATTTTAAGTACCAAAGAGAGGATAATGAAATGAAAATATGAAAACCCCATAAATAACTATATTATAATAAAATATATTGGGTTTAGGATAAAAATATCACATATTTCTCCCAAATGAGATTCAAGCATAAACAATCCTGATTAAAAATTAGATTGCAACATAAACCCTTACCTTATATCTTAAATTTATTCACATGTACTATTAAGTTAATATTTAATAAATTTATATTTATTATATATATGTATATAACAGAACCATATTAATACTTTTATTTAAATATAACATTCACTTATAATTTCTAAAAACCCAATTATTAATAATTCTTCATTAAAATCTGTATTTGGGTGAAAACTGGTCCATTTTCCTTGCATGTTTTGGTTCAACAGTTCTGATCCTTAAACCTTGGTCATGGTGTAATAATATATATAATATTAATAATATTATACATATCAGGTTTATTCATTATAATTTTTTATAACCATTCATATAAGGTGGTGATGAAAAATGAATTACATCACTTTGTGGAGACGGTAGTCCGTACATAAGCATGAGTAATGTTTTCATTATTAAATGAATGGAAAGAAAGAAATATAAATAATAATAAATATTTTTATATTAATAATAATATCATAAATATCTTATATATTCATTAAATTCATCCATATTACCATCAACGTATGGTGGACATGAAAAACAAATCATGTCGCTTCATGGTGGTAGTATTCCACACGTACGCATAGACAACATTATAATTTATCATAGGATGGAATGGAGATAAAAATGGATATAAAATTAACATAAAAACATTTTATTATAGTAATTATATTTATTTCATCATTTTAATATGGTTATATAATATTTGGAGGAGGTTAAGGAAAAACAAAACTCAAAATAGATTGGTAAAGACAATTACCTCTTCTTTGAAAGACCTCCTTGGTCTTACACCATAAGTATTCAAAGGTTGGTATTTTGAAAATAAAAGAAGCTATAGGATGTGTTGAAGGAAGTTAGGAAGGTATTTATATAGTTATTTGTTGAGATATATGGCTCAAAAGGTGTGAAGGATTGAGGGGAAGAGGACCTCATTTTATAAGCAAGGTGGGTGGAAAACTTATAAATACTTAAAAAATTAAAATATAATAAAGTCATATTCAAGTATAAGTTGAACCAAAGAAATAAAAATTCAAAGATAATATTATATTGGGTCATAATACCTTTAAAAATAACATTTATTCAAGTTTTATAGATATTTTATGACTTATCTCTATGTTTATCCCATGTTAATCCTTTTAATCCTTACTAAGGTTACTACTCATAATGAAAAAAAATAAAGTGAACCTATTTCTAAATTTGGAAATGGTGATTACAAATATGAAAATTTTCCACCATATTCAATTTCTTTACGTTTCCTAGATTCATTTTAAAATAAGCATGAAAAACTCAATGAAAACCATTTTTAGAAAAATGTATTTTTAAGCATAAAATTGAATTTATTCTCATTCACCTCTTAGTAAAAACCATTAGATAAATGTTAAAATATTTTATTGAATATATTTTAATTTAATTAAATTAAAATAATTCATAAACATTGATTAATTTAATCCATTATGATAAAAATACATTGCACAAATAAAATAATATTTTTTAGAAAAACATCTTGTTTTATCTTCAAATGATTTTATTTTAATTTATAACTAATTTATAACCAATGAATTCATTTTATACAGATGTAAAAAATAATTTTTCATAATTTTAATACTCATAATTAATTTTTAAATAAAAAATATATATTATAAAAACAATTCTCATAAACAAAATATTTCAAAATAGCTCTTCAGGATCAATAGTATTTCTTAAATGAATTAGAAATTATTTTTAAAAATTAGATTTATTTTAAATACCATAAAATGTGATTTATTTTATAATGTATAATAATTAATATCATAATTTATTGTTTTAATACTTTACAAGCTATATAATGCATCAAATTTATTAAATATAAAATATATTCTAAAATCTCAGGGTGTTACATTATACCCCTATAAGAATTTCACCCTCAAAATTCTGCCACTTTGATACAAACAACTAAGGATAACTTTATTTCATCACATCATTAGGTTCCCATATAGCTTCCTCAAATGTTTTAATCCTCCATAAAAACTTAAATAGGTTAGTATTGTTCTATAACACTTTATCTCAACGATACAATATTTCTATAAGTTATTCTTCATGAGAAAGATCATTCTACCAAGGTATATACTATATGTTTAGTACATGCGAAGGATCTGGTATGTACCTCTTAAAAAGAGATACATGGAACAAATCATGAACTTAGGAGAGGTTTGAAGGAAGTTCCAAGTGAGAGGATACCACCTCAATATGATCACTAATCACATAGGGACCTATATAACTAAAGTTCCCAAATAGGATCGAGACCATTGAGAGGGGGGGGGGGTGAATCAGTGGTTCCTTTTCTATTTTATAAGAATGTTTCTTAAAATATTTAGTAAAATTTATTAATATATGAAACTTATTAGAGTTAAGATACAATAAAATATGAATTCCCAAACTCACATTTCATATGCAACAAATGTAAAGAGAAGGAAACACACCATATTTACAAGGTTCGATAGAAATACATACTCCTTTCCATTTTGGATAGTCCCACCAACATGGATTCTTTTACTATATTTATTTCTATAATACAAAGTAAAAAGAAATAAATAGTTCTAAACCCATATATAAACTTTTATTATATAGTTTTTTATACCCCAACTATCTTTTTCATATCCACTTTCCCTCACAGATGGTTATACACCAAAAAACCCTTTTTAGTAACTGGTAAGTATCCACAATGACAAGTTTCACTTTCCTTGTTATTTTCTAATTCACTAAATACATTTATTAACTTCCTCCACAAGTAATCTAAATTATACTATAATTATTTAAAATATTAAATAACTTCAATAATTCTCTGAATAACTTCTTAGTCTTGAAATTTCTTCCATAATATGTATCTGAAAAACTTCCTCAGCAAAATTCAGTTCGATTGGGTTCCATCTGGTAAAATTAGTCTGATGGACTCTATCCAGTATTCTCTGTCCAATTTTTATTCATGATTCCTACTTCAATTGAGTATAAACTCAATTGTAAACTCAATTTTCCTCCATCTGATAAAACTAGGTCCAATGGGGATCACTCTGATAGATCTGGTTTTGATGGAACTTACTATAATAGACTTGTTCTGATGGATCTTCCTTAGCTTCAACCTAAAACAAAAGTCTAGTTGGGATCTCAATACCTATCTCACAAATTTCATAGCATCAACTTTATACACATTTGAAAATTTATAAGTACAAATGTATTGTTCTCTCTATTTATAGGCATCCCAGAATAGGTATGGGTAGAAAAACACTTTCACTTTCCCACTCAACCAAATTTCATGAAACTTAAATTTCACCTAAATTTTTATTTAAGATTTGAATATTGAAATGATTTTTAATACTTTTCTATTATTCTAAAAACTTCTAAAATATTCTCAAAACTTTAGCTATCTTTGAACTTACTAACACTTATTTAGTCTGATAGCATTTTTTGTTTCAATACTGTTCTCATTATGATGAAATCATATGGTCACTCTGATTTTATTGACCCAAATGAAAATAAATAGAAACTAAATAATTATAATTCTTATTCTCCATACTATCTAAAATACATAAAAACTTTTAATCCATTATTCCATAAATATTGTTGCAACTTTATTAGACTTCATTTTATTTTCTTTCACTTCCTCATAACAATGTCTCTTAAAAAGCTCTGATAGTGCTCATGAATTATTCAGATCAATTATTTTGATCAGATGATTTTCAATAAACTTAGTGGAAACTTCTAAAGTTACTATCTCCCAATTTATAAACACTTAAAACAATTTTCCTTTTCATTTTTTCAACAATTCCTCATACTGATGTTCCTATGTCTGATGAAGTCCATCATCCGATGAATTATTAGTGTCAGCATGTGTCTGATGGATCAGTATCTGGTTTCTTCTGATGAATCAATGTCAAGTATTGTCCAATAAATCAACACCACATATTCTCTGAGTACTCTTGACCCAATTTTAAATAATTCAAAATAGTACAAACTGATGAAAATGGTTGACTACATTGTTGATCATCATCTGGTTGATCAGTCTCTGACTTCATCTCTTTATCGATCCCAATAAAATTTTTCCTATAATAGAACTCTTACTTTGATGAATTAGTGGTACATCATGTCTGATGAAATAGTGTTAGAAGTAATTTCTTATCTTCCAAAATTTCCAACAAATGATTTGATCCTATGACATGTTTCATTTAGTGAATCAAACAATCTGATGGATCAAACAATCTAATGGATCATACAATCAGATAGATTTTTCGATCAGTGCTTTCTCAAAACTTTATATCCTTTATTCTTCCACAATTTTCTACTTGTATGATATATTTTTCATGAATTTGAGAACATTAATATTTTCATAGCATCGTATGACTTACTTTGGAAGTTTTATGAATTCCCAATTTCTCTTTCAAAATTCTACAACTTTCAAACTTGGGTCAAAATGATTTCCAGCAACTTCTAACTTTCTATCAAAATTAAAATATGATGGATCATATCTAATGAATCATTCCAATGGAATAAGTCCCCACTGGGGTTATTATAGACAACTTTATAAAAACTATATATTTATCTGAAATTTAAAAAACTTATCATTAACTAAATTAGTTACCCACTTACAACAATGTATTCCGCATAATGATCAATTGAAAAAAAAGTTGGTCCTAACAATCCCTCCCTTTGTATTTTTTGTAAATATCCACTTCATTACATCAAAAAAATACTCAATTAAAACAACTTCATTATGATCACCATATTTTTACGTCTTCTCCCCTACATATCTTCTCACCCTATCATACCTTCTCACCATTATCAACAATCAAATTCAAAGGGGAAACTCGTGATAATTTTTATTTACCTAAAAATGTTAAAAATTTTATTCAATAGAATATAAGTATCACATGATTTTATTAAAAAAATTCCTTTAACTTAACAACTCTAATTCTACGTGAGTGAACTCAGTGTAGAAAACAGGAGTGTATAATCAAGGTTATCAATGTTTTCCAAAACACAACTTTCATTTAATAATTTTCAATGAATCTGTCATCATTCTCATATACAGGGAAATCTAAGAATTTTTTTTTAAAATAAAACTAAATTGAACCTATATAAAAAAACACATTAGAAAAGTTTAAGTGTAAAAATACAACTTTCCCAAAGTCTATTCTATCGTAACCTCATAACTTTATTTTGAAAGAAAAGTAAGAGACTCGATTACTAACTTACTTAATTCAACCCCTTAAATTCCCTATAGGTTAATAAAAACATAAAAATATTTTGGGAATAAGGAGGAACCATAGTAGTTTCTTAGAAGAAATATTCAGACTGAGAGTCCTCTATAAATCTTGAATTTTTATTCTTCTTCATAGATTTTAAATTCAATGTATTTTATTCCTTCGGTTCATTCTTATCATATTTTGAAACAAGTTTCTTTTCATCTGTAAAATCTTTAGAAAATTTTTTCACCTTCTATTCAACTTTAGTAACTTTTTTATAGTGAGTTTGTAACAATTTCTCCATGCCTTCCCATTGTTATTGAAAGATAGTCATAGAACTTTTAGTATAATTCCCTTCCTACTCACATCACTTTCATCTTTTATGAGTTTTAAAATCACAATCTATTTATATATTTTTATTTAATGTGCTCTCATATTTTGAAACCATTTTCTTCCCTTTTACTTTAGATGTTTTTTTTCTTCTTTTAAATTTATATCCATGCCAATTTATTTAGGCCAGATAACTAAGCAGTCTTTATTTTCAGACTCAACATGTTTAATTTCCCCAACTTTCTTTAGATTCTCATTTTTCTTTATTGAGGATTAAACATTATTCAACTTCCGGGTTTAATTTTTTGGTTCTAACAGTTTCTTAGATTTTTGTTTTTCTTTTCTCACCATAGATTTTTCTTGATTCATACTTATTTCCTAGTAGAGACATATTGTTCCAAAAAGAAAAATATTTGTGTCTGAAAATTCCAAAAAACCAATAGTGACATCTGAATCATAATTTTTTTGGATTGATAGTAAAGTTGTTCTGAACTTTGTTATTGTTGTTTCTTCATAAACCATAGACCACTTCTCTCAAGTAGATACTTTTCTAAATAATTCCTTTCTCTCTTAGAGGAATATTTTTTCTCCCTAATCATATTTTGTAGACTATTCTTTTCACCACCTTTATAAGTTTCAACCTTTACCTCAACTGATTTGGTGAAATTGTCTCTCATATTTCTCATCTCACTTTGTGTTGTAAGAATCATTGATTTTGTTCATAACAAATCATATTCTTTCTCAGAAAATCCATTTTTCAAAACATCTATCGTCCTTTTGGATTAATATATCTTAAAATTGTTCCACTTACTTTCTTCAACAAGTGTAGATTATTTCATGTTGAGGTTATCATTTTCAACTGATTTTTCTTTATATGTCTTCAGGTTTCTTTTAATCTCACAAATATTCATTTTTTAATTTATAATCAAGTTGAGATTTGTCTCTTATTTCTTGATCTGATCACCATTCTGAAAAGTTATATCTTTAACTTCTTTCTTCAACTTACTTCTTTATTTCTTGAGTTGAGTATTATATTTAATTTATTTTTCTAGATTTTTTTTAAGAATCCACTCAAATTATATAATTTCTCTACCATAATCATCACTAATTTTTGAAACATTTCCATTTATAACTTTATTAATGAAGTTTACTTGATGATTTGATTCATCACAAGATGAGGAATCATCCTTCTTTATTATGCTCAGATAGCTTTTCTTCTTCCTGACATAAGGAAGTTTTTATTTATGTTTCTTCCACTATTTTTGAGACTTATTATCCTCTTCTCTAGACTCAAATTATTTAGTTTTCTTCCTAGTAAAATTTTGTGTAAAATGTACTTTCCCTTCACAATTCCAATATTTGAGGGTTTTACTTTTCCATTCCCCATTATTATATTTCTTAGAAAGGAGGGAAATAACTATGTCAGAATATTATGATTCTTCCTATATGCCTCTGAATAAATTGATTATTCGTCAACTTCTTTATCTTTTTTCCCCTTTCAATAAATCCTTGAGGTTCATTTCATTCTCATCCCTTTTCTTAAAAGTAGGGGATTTTCTCATTTCATATTCCACAATAATATTCTAAAGTTCATCCAAAAATAAATCTTTATGATCTTATAAATTTGAAACTTTGTCATAAAATATATTTGGAAAGTTTCTCATCAGTTTCTTAAAAATTGTATAATCTTCCAAATTCTCACCAAAACTTTGGATGTTACTCACAATCTCATATACCCTTATAAATTAACCATTAATACTTTCATCATTAGAAATTTTTATATCCTCAAATATACTTCACCAAATTTGAAAATTAGCTTCTTTAACTTTCTTATTTATTTCATAACTACTTCTCAACTTATCCGACATCTTCTTAGATATTGTAAACCCCATAATTATTTCATAAAAATTTCCCAAAATATCCATCAACAAAGAATTTTGAGCTTTTCCATCAGCTTCTAAACTCTTATTATTGGAAGTTGTCATAACAATTTCATTGATGGGAGGAAACCCCACTATTGCTACATCTTTAACTTCAAGTACAAAATATAAAAGATTGGATAACATATTATTCTTACAACTATGATAGTTCTTACCATCAAAAATGGGAACAAACCTATTGTTTAGTAAATTGAAATTCTCTATTCTCATAGATGGATATTTTAGAGGAACCTGGGATTTGATTCCAAATGAAGTTCCCAAATAGGATCAAGACCACTGAGAGGGGTTGGGGGTGGTGAATCAGTGGTTCATTTTCCTTTTTATAAGAATGTTTCTTAACTTATTTAGTAAAATTTATTTACCTATAAGTTTTTTTAGAGTTATGATCCACTCAAATATGGCTTCTCAACATTACCTTTCATATGTACTAAATGTAAAGTGAAGTAAACACACAATATTTACATGGTTTGGTATAAAGACCCACTCTTTTCCATGTTGGATAGTCCCTCCAACATGGATTATTTTACCATATTTATTTCTGGAATATAAAGGTACAAGAAACAAACAGTCCTACAATCCAGTATAAACACTCCTGATATAGTTATCTATACCCCCCAACTATCCTTTTTCATATCCAATTTTCCACAAATCCGGTTATACACCCTAGAAATCAATCATTTTTAGTAACTGGTTCGTATCCATATCTATAAGTATCACTTTCCTCATTTTTTTCTCCACTTCAGAAAGTTCTTAACTTCTTCCAAAAGTAAGATGAATTAGACTATACCTATATAAAATCTTCAAGAACTTTAATAATTCTATGAAGAACTTATTTTTCCTGAAACTTCTTCCAGAATCTCTTTCTGGAAAACTTCCTCAACAAAAGCCAGTGTGATTAGGTTCCTTCGGTAAAATCAATTTGATGGCCTCCATCCAGTATGCTCCATTATATTCTTCTTTTATACTTCCTACTTCAATTGAGTATAAAATCAATTGGAAACTCAATTTTCCTCCATTATATAGAACTTAGTATGATGGGGATTACTCCGATAGATCTGGTTCCAATGGAATTTACATCGATGGACTCGTTTAGATGGATCTTCTTCATCTTCAACCTGAAACACAAGTTTATTTGGGAGCTCAATACCTATCACACAAATGTCAGAGATTAATCTTTGTGTACACATGTATAGTTAAAAGCATGAATGTACTATGATTACTATTTATAGGAATCCCAGAATAGGTATGGGAGGGAAACCACTTTCATTTTACCGCTCAACCAAATTTCTCAAAACTCAAATTTCACCTTCATTTTGATTTCATATTTGACTATTTCAGTACTTATCAATTCTTTTTTATTCTTATTGAAACTTATATAATTTTATTAAAACTTTAACCAACTTTAAACTTAATGACGCTTCTTTAATATAGTACCATTTGAATTTTTGATGTTATTCTCTATGATGAAAGAATATGGTCACTCCGATTTTCTTAACTCAAATAATAAAAAAATGGATCTAAAAACTTCTCATTATGATTCTTCATACTAGCTGAAATACATAAAAACTTTGAAACTATTATTCCATAAATATTATTTCAACTTCATTATAATTTAGTTTATTTTCTTTCACTTCCTCATACGGATAGCTCTTCAAAAGCTCTGATAGTCCTCATGAATTATTGAGCTCAACTATTTTGATTAGCTGATTTTCCTTAAACACCGTGGAAACTTATAAATTTACCAACTCCCACTTTGGAAACACTTAAAACAATTTTTGTTTTCAATTTTTAGAAAATTTCTTAGACCGATGTTCTTGAATCCAATGAAGTCTAACATCCAATGACTTATCAGTGTCAACATGTGTCTGATAGATTAGTCTCTAGTTCCTTTAGATAAATCAGGTTCAAGTCTTTTCTAATGAATTGACAGCAAATGTTGCCCGATGACTATTTACCTAATTTAAAATAATACAAAAAATAAAACCTAATAAAAATGGTGGACTGCATTTCTTATCATCATCTAGTTGATTGGTCTTTGACTTCATCTCTTTTATTAATCCCAATTTTTTTCTTGCGATAGAATTATTCCTATGATGAATCAATGACACATCACATCTGATGAAATAGTTTCAGCAGTAACTTTTTCTCTTCCATACTTTCTAACTAATGATTTGATCCTGTGAAATGTTTCATTTAGTGAATCATACAATTAGATGGATCAAACAATCCAATGTATTGGTCTATCAACACTTTAGAAAAACTTCGTAGCCTTTCTTCTTCCACAAACTTCTTACATAATGCCTTCTTCATGACTTTGAGAACACTAAGATTGGCATAGCATCTTCTAACTTACTTTTGAATTTATATGACTTCCCAATTTCTCTTTCAAATTTCAAAAACTTTAAAACATGGCCCAAAACTATTTCTTGAAGCTTCTGACTTTATATTAAAATACCAATATGATGGATCATATCCAATCGATCACATTGATGGACTAAGTCCTCATTGGGGGTCTGATAGACAACTTTCCAAAAACTACATTTAAATTCAGAATTTTATCAAATTCTCAAAAAAAATGGATACTCACTTTAATCAATTCCAATAATTTATTCCACATAATGATATATTGACAAAAAATACAACCAAAATAAAACTTGGTCCTAAAATTACAAAGGGATTAACTTTCCCTTATTTTCAAATCTCGTAACATTATTCCAAGGATATATTTGAAGGAATACTCTGAGATGCCCTGATATACTACTAAATTCCTTTAAATTTATCCACTAGCTCAGGTCCCAATAACTTATGTTCCCCAAATTCATCCCAACATGTTGGATTCCTGTACTTCTATCCATAAATAGATTTACAAGGATTCATATGAATGCTCGAGTGAAACCTATTTTTGTAAGAAAATTTGACTAGAGGAAGATGTTTTTACTATCCCTAGTTTCAAGTATGTAACAATTAATTTGTTCCTTTTTTTAAAGTGTAAGGGTGAATGATGAGAGAGTTTGGTGAACTTTCAATAAGTTTTTGGAGCCAAAGGAGAGGTGCATGGGCTGCGCACGGTTTGTCCAAACCATGCAAAAAGCCTAGTAAAAATCATGCGAAGTTACAGATTCTAGATAGTATATTTAGCATGGTGTTCACATGATTAAGAAGACCATGTAAGGAGGCCATGCATTGTGATATGTAAGGTAGTATCTAACACATGGTTAGTGCACAGTTTGCCTAACCGTGCAGACTAACCATGCACGGGTTAAAAACCACCTCCTTAAAAAGTGGATCTAGGTCGACCTTGACTTTAATCTAATAGTTTCCCCCAAACCAGTTATAACTCTGGATTTTTCTTCTCCTAAGGACAAAGAAGGTTCTCCCATCGATTTATAGGTAATCTGAAGGTCTCCCTTGGTAATTTGAAGTTGGATTGTTGAGGTATGTGATCATTCTTCATTGTTCTTGACCAGTTTCTTAGATCTACTTATCTTCCCTTATTGGTTTCTTATATATACACTTTTTATGTGTATATATAAGATTGTGGATGAAAAATATATTTATATTTGGTCTTTAGCATGATAGGAGAATATATCTAAGGAAATTTTATGGATAATCAACCCGGTTTCTTGAGTGTTCTTTATCCGTTTTTTAGTTTTTTGTCAAAATGGTTGAGGTAGGTGGATTCACTCTAGACTATTATTAGTAGAAATTAATTTAATGGTTTCAAGTTGATTTATTCTTGTGGTAATGATTTTGAATTGGATGATTTATTATTTCTAGAAACCCTCTTTGGTGATGGTTGTGGAAAATCAGGAAAATTGGTGCTTTTAATTAAAGTGTTTGTTTTCTTGATTTTAAAATGGTATTTCTATAGAATAATGGTGAATGGATTTGATGAAATGATTTTCAATAAAAGGTATGATTTTATTGAAATGTAATGGGTGATTGTAATTTTTTTTTGTTTAAATGGGTTTCAATAAAATAATGGTTTTATTGAAATGGTTATTTGAAATGGGTTTGACATAATAGTGGTGTGTGTAGATCAAATTTATGAGGGTTGGTTGGAATATGACTTTGTAATCAGTTCCAAAGGTGTAATGGAACATGGGATATAATTATCATGTGACAACATGGTAAATCTATGAGATACCACTCATGAGTATGGAACTGTCATAATGAAGCATGCATGGTTGAATGTGTGAATAAGTGGAATGGAATGGTTACGAAAAAACATTAATGAGAAATAGTTTTAAAGCCTTGTTTGTTTTTTTAATGTAAATGTGACTTGTTGAAAATTGGTTGAGAACTAAATGTTTTTACACATGGTTTTAAATGGTGTTGAGACTTGTTTATGTTTAGTTATAATCTATTTTAGGAAATTTTTTTATATAAAATTTTTTTATATAAATTTTTTTTATATAAATGTTTATAACCTTTCTATACTAGTGGAATGAGTAGGGAAGTAATTGGTGAAAGACTACTAAGTTTTATACTCATCCCTACTTTGCCACATTAGTGCTTTCGTAGATGCTATCTTCTGAGACATGGAGAAAGCTAAAGTATCACACATTTTTAGCACCACCTCATGATACATGTTCTATTTAGTGATGTTGGAGCTTATATCTTATAGAACATGGAGTCTTGTGGTCATATTAGAGTATTTAGTTGTTCTTATGTTGTTTACTTTGATAGTTTCTTTGTCTTCCAATGTAGCATACTTTGATGTGGTTTTGTTATAAAGATGATGGTTTAGTTGTATTTTTTTATCATTCATCATATAGTAATTTTTTGTTATGGTTTTTTGGTTATTGGTTTATTTATTAAAGGTTAAATCATCCCCCACTTGCATTTGAAAACCTTCAGCATTTATTGCCAGCATTTAGAATCTTGGGGATGTTACTTAAGGACATGTAATGATTCATTGTATTCTCAAGCTAATGAGAATAAGTGGGTCATTACAAATGGTATCAATTTGTTAGATCCAAAAGATTGTTTTAGGTAAGTGGTATTGGCTTATTCCTTTAATTATGGAATAAGTAGTCATTAGATTTCTTGGTCTTGGAGTTGAAATTCACTATTTTCTATTCCTAGGGTTGTGATCTTATAAAGGAGTAAGATTGTAAAGACTTGAAATCTAGAGCTTAAAAATACGCAGCTAACCTTTTTATGCTGAACTTAAATTTACCAGGAAGTTGGGTACATAAGTGTTTTGGAGACACTTATAAGATTATGGAAATATCTTTGTCTTGGGTTAATCCAATGAGATGAGAATGAAATTCATTGTAGAGGAATGAATTCCCACTAGGATTTCATATTTCATTTGGATTAATGATTTATGTTTTGTGTAAAGGTTTTGATTTTAGAAAAGCATGAAATTGTTTTCAAATGAAATAATTTGAAAAGAGTATAGTCGATGTATTTTGAAAGTGGTTTGATCTTAAAAAAGAAAGTTGAATGTTTTAAAAAATGGTTGATTTTGGAAAGAAATGTTGTGATAGTTAATGTGCTAGAATTTGAAATGATAAGACATCAATTTCTAGAGAGTTATACTTACATAGTTTATTATTTGTTTAGAGAATGACACCCGGTAGGCATCACATAAACCAACCATAAGAAGCTACGGAGAATGTAGTTGCACCTGAGCCACATGTGAACCAAGAGCTAATTCAGAGTATAATTCAAGTCTTCCAAGATTTGGACATGGGGAACTAGAGGGATGATCTAATGCATGCGAATCATTACATTCAGTTCATGAAGCAGAATCTACCCATCTTTTGAGGTGATTATGAACATGAAAAGGAAGATTTGTGGATGAATAGGATGAATCGTATCTTTGATTTCATCGGTACACTATCAGAGATGAAATTCAAGATGGTGGCTTATATGATCGAGGATCTTTCACATCAGTGGTGGGATCTAGCAGTGCAAGCTAAACTAGATCAAGGCCTTACTTGGGAAGATTTTGAATAATTTTTTAACGAAAAATTCTATCCTCAGACGTTCAGGATCCAAAGAATGAAGGAATTCTTAAACCTAATGCAGGAAAATATCTCTGTTATAGAATATGTGGTTAAATTAATTCATTTAGTGCAATTTTTACCAGAAGTTGAGGCAAGTGCAGTCTTAAAGGCACACATTTTTTAATCAAGGCTGAGACATGATATTTTCTCGAAGATTGTGGTGCTCTTTATTACATATTATAAAAATATAGTGAATAGAGAAATCATGGATGAACATGATATCTTAGGATCTATGGGAGGAGGAATTATGATGATATCTATGGTAAATGGTGGGAACTCTAATTCTAGGAGCAAGCGAAATAGGGACACCTATATCCAAGGTGGGAGTGTGATGTAGAATCAGACGGCTGGATTAGTGAACCTTCCTCTACGACTAAAGAGGGAAGCAGGATGTTTCCAATGTGGATACTTTCACCACATAAAGAAATATTTTATAGAACAACAGATATTATGCCACAATTACAACAATATGGGACATCTTAAGCACTATTGTTGCAATAATCCAAGTTCAGGTGCTCAAGACACATCGTAGGTGTCACAGACATCATATTCTTCAACCAAATGAGGATAACAGAATTATTCCCATAAATTGAGAAGATTTATCCATGATGATTCTAGGAATACCATGATGCCTTAGTAAGGTCAATCTCATAAAGGAAATAAGGAGTAGAGTGCAGTGACAAAGCAGTTGTATGGAGATGAGTAGAAGATTTTAGATGACCAGGCTAGACCATCTATGGAGAGATGTGTGATTCTTTTGAATTATACCCTTATATATGTGATGTTTGATACTGGTGCATCACATTCCTTCATTGATTCTCATGCTGTTGATTTTCTATGTTTAAAACTCGAGATGATTCCCTTTGTGTTAAAACATTAAACTTCTCTCAGGGAAAGATAATGTAGAGCCTTCTTGTGTAGAGTAAGTTATATAAATGTTAATGGAGATGAGATGAAATGGGACTTCTTAGTGTTAGAGATAGATGTCTATGATGTAATCCTGGTTATGGATTGGTTAATAATGTTCAAGGATCACATCAACTATTATAGAATAATGGTTAGTTTCAAAACTGAGGACAATGTCGAGCATCTCTTCAGAGATAGAGGGTAGTAAAGAAAGGTGAAATGAGCTTGTTGGAACCAGTGGTGGGAATGATCACTTACCAGTTGGTAGCATTGAATTTAGCATTGATGGAAGAGATTGAAGATGCTAGTTTTCCAGCAGTTTTGGATAATTTTTTAGATGTCTTTCCCAAGAACTTCTCAAGGTTACCACCTATAATGGAAGTTAAGTTTACGATTGATATCCTTCTAGGGACCAGTCCTATTTACCTTCCATATTATAGGATGGAACCAACATAATTAAGGGAATTGAAAGTAAAATTGGAGGAGTTGGAGTGAAAAGGTTTCATTTGGCCAAGTACATCTCCATGGTCAGCACCAGTCTTGTTTGTAAATAAAGAATATGGAACTCTTTGGTTGTGCATTGATTATCATAAGCTTAACCAAGTTATAATAAAGAACATATATCCACTTCCATGCATTTATGATCTATTTGATCAACTTAAGGTATCTCATTGGTTCTCTAAAATTGACTTGAGATCAGGATATCATCAATTGCGAGTTCAAAAGGAGAATATTCTAACTACAGATTTCAGAAGTATATATGTCCATTATGAATACACAGTCATTCCTTTCAGTATTATGAATACACCAGTGATATTTATGGAATTGATGAATCATATATTTCAAAGATATTTGGATTCTTTTTATGTGGTGTTTGTGGATAGAATATTGGTGTATTCAAGCACAAAGTTTGAGCATGATCAACACTTGGAGACAATGTTGTAAATCTTGAGGGACCACCATTTGTATGAAAAACCATCAAAGTATGATTTTTGAATACAAGAGGTACACTTTATCATCCATGTAATTTCTACAAAATGTGTTTCCATAGATCTAGAAAATATAGAAGATATTATCTCTTGGAAACCACCGAAGAATGTCTTTGAGATACAAAGTTTTCTTAGTCAAGATGGTTATTAACAACACTTTGTGCATGACCTCTCACGACTAGACTCTCCAATGAAAACATTTACAAAGAAGAATTCTCCATTACAATGGATTTAGGAATTCCAAAAGTCTTTTTACGAGATAAAAGTTTGTCTTACATCAGCACCTATCTTGATTTTTCCAAAATTAGGATAGGGGTATGTGGTGTACTGTGATGATTCGGGATCTAGGTTGGGATGTGTTCTCATTAAAGGATACCATGTGGTTGCTTATGGTTTAAGGAAGTTGAGAGTGAATGAGAAAAATTACCCAACACACGATTTGGAGTTAGCTGTGGTCATCCATGCCTTTAATACTTGGCGTCATTATCTCTTTGGTGAGAAATTTACTATCTTTACAGATCACAAGATCTTAATACACATTTTCTCACAATGGTATTTGAATCTAAGGTAAAGAATATGGATGGAGTATCTTCAAATTATTTACTTCAACTTGATGTATACACCGATTAAAGAAAATATGGTGGAAAATGCATTATGTACAAAGTCATATTCTTAGTTGGAAAAAGAATATTTATATGGGTGGCAGTTGATGTCGGTCCTAGCCAACTTGCATATGGAATGTGAAGACCGAGGTGATGTTGTGGTTAAAATTTTCAATTTACATGGTTCCTGATTTGGTAAAGATGGTAAAAGATTCACAAACATCTGATATAGAAGGCTTGGTTATGAGTTCAAAACTCAATGGTGGGGAGACCATTGAGGGATGGAAACTTGAAGGGAATTTAGTGTTGTGGTTCAAAGATCATATTGTTGTACCTATGGATTTTCATGAAAAACTTCTTCATTCTTAATACCATTCCAAATGGGCTATACATATGGGTATACATAAGATGTATAAGGCATTGAAGGTAAATTTTTGGTGGAGCGACATGAAACATAAAGTGGCTAAGTTTGTTTCAATGTGATTAACTTATCAGAAAGTTAAGGCAGTGCATCAATGACCAACAGGTATGTTTCAGTATTTACCAATCCTAGTGTGGAAATGGGAGCAAATAGAGATGTATTTTGTTACAGGCATTCCAAGAATAGTCTAGAAACACGATTCCATATGGGTGATAGTGGATCGACTGACCAAGTCATCCCATTTCATTTCTATTTGTGAAATTCATATGATGAAGGATATTTCCAAAATCTATATCCAAGAAGTGGTAAAGAGACATGGAATAACAGTTTCAATCATGTTAGATAGAGATCTGAGGTTCGTCTCTCATTTCTAGAAGTCCTTATAGAAATCCCTTGGTACTCAATTGAATATGAATACAATGTATCTTAATCATACAGATGATCAATATGAAATGGTGATACAAACTTTGGAAGAAATTCTATGGGATTTTGTAATGTATTTTGGTGGTTCATGGGAAGAGAATATACCTTTAGTGGAATTCTATTATAATAATAGCTATCAGGCCTCAATAGATATGGATCCTTTTGAAGCATTGTATGGGCATCCATGTTGTTCTCCACTTTTTTGGATGGAAATAGGTGATACTTCACTAGTTGGGTATATCATTTTCCAAGAAACAATGGAGAAGATTTAGTTGATCAGAAAGAGGATGGAGATGTCTCAAAGTCATCAGAAATCATATGCAGATCATCACTGAAGACCAGTGTCGTTCACGATGAGTGATCATGTGTTCTTGAGGATCTCTCCAATTATTGGAAATCATTGTTTTGGGAAGTAGGAAAACTTTTCCCCTCGATATATTATCCCTTTTGAGATATTGGAATAGGTTGGAGAGGTGGCATATTGGTTGGAATTTCCACTATGCTTTAGTTCGATGCATAATGTGTTCCACGTATCTTAGTTGAAAAAGTATCAGCCCGATTATGACCATGTGATCAAATGGGGTCACATTGACCTAGAGCCAGATGATTCATTAGTGTATATCCTAGTGTGGATTGTGGACATATAAGAGAATGTCTTTCATGGAAAACGCATCGGTCTGGTTCAGGTTTTATAACAACATGGTCAGATTCAGGAAGAGACTGAGAATGTGAGAAAGAAATAAAAGAGCAATGGACAGAACTCTTTCAGGGTAGTGAGGGTTTTCTACTTTCCAAGGATGGAAAGACCAATGTCGGGGAGAATTTATTACCCCCAGTTTCTATTATGTAACCCTTACTTTGTTCCTTTTTTGTTTTTAAAGTTTAAGGGTTAAGGATGGGAGAGTTTGACTAACTTTCAATATGTTTTTAGAGCCAACAGAGAGGCACATGGGTTGTGCATGGTTTTTCCAAACTGTATAGAGAGACTATTAGAAACCATAAGAAGTTACAGATTTTGGATAATAGCTTCGGCACGGTGTGCTCATGGTTTTTCTAACTGTGCATAGGTTAAAAACCACCTCCTTTAAAAGTGGATCTAGGTTGGCCTTACCTTTAATCCATTCATTTTTTCCCTAAACCAGATCTAACATGGTATTTTTCTTCTTATAAGGCCAAATAAGGTTCTACCATTGATCCAAAGGAAATCTGAAGGCTTCCCTTTGTGATTTGAAGCCGAATTATTGAGGAATGTGATCGTTCTTCATCGTTCTTGATCAGTTTCTTAGATCTACTTAGATATACTTATATTCTCTTCTCGATTTCTTAGATATATAACCGTTATGGGTATATATAATATTATGGATGCTAGATATATTGATATTTGGTCTTGATCGTCATAGGAGAAGAGATCTAAGGAGATTTTATGGAGAATCAACTCAGTTTCTTGAGTATTCTTCATTCGTTTTTAGTTTTCGTCAAAACGGTTGAGGTAGGTGGATTCAATCTCAACTCCTATTAGTAGAACTAAATGGAATGATTTAAATTTTATTGTTTCATGTGTATTTTATTATTAAATGGATTCTTTATGATTTTTAGAAACCCTATTTGGTTATGGTTGTGGAAAATATGGAAAATTAGTGCTTTTGATCAAAGTGTTTTCTTGATTTTAAAATGTGATTTCTCTGGAATAATGGTGAATGGATTTGATGAAAAGGTTTTTAATAAAAGGGTTTATTTTATTGAAATGTAAAGGGTGATTGGAATTTGGTTTGTTTAAATGGGTTTCAATAAAATAATGGTTTTATTGAAATAGTTTGAAATGGTTATTTGAAATGGTTTTAGCATAATATTGGTGTGTGTAGATCATATTTACGAGGCTTGGTTAGAATTTTACCTTGTGATTGGTGCTAAAGGTGTAATGGAACATGGGATATAATTATCATGTGACTACATGGAAGATCTATGAGAGACCACTCATGAGTATGTAACTTTCATAATGAATCATGCATGGTTGAATGTATGAATAAGTGTAATGAAATGTTTATGCCAACAAATTAATGAGAAATGGGTTTAAAACCTTGTTTGGTTGTTTTTCTGGAAATGCGACTTGCTGTAAATTTGTTGAGAATAGAACTTTTTTACATTTTGTTTTAAATGGTTTTGAAACTTGTTTATATTTAGTTATGAACTATTTTGGGAAATTATTTTATATAAATTGATTTTATATAAATGTTTATAACCTTTCTATCCTATTGGAGTGAGTAGGGAAGTCATTAGGTAAAGCCTATTGAGTTTTATACTTACCCCTACTTTGGACCTTTGGTGCTTTTGTATATGCTATCTTCTGGAACATAGGAAAGGTAAAGTATCACATGTTTTTAGCACCACCTTGTGAAACATGGTTTGTTTGGTGAAGTTGGAGCTTGGAGCTTGTGGAGCATGGATTCTTGTGGTCATCTTGTAGTATTTATTTTTTCTCCCTCTATTTACTTTAATAGTTTCTTAGTCTTCCTATGTAGCATACTTTGGTGTGGTTTTTTTATAAAGATGATGGTTGAGTTGTATTGTTTTTATCATGAATAATATAGTAGTTTTTTTGGTTTTGGTTGTTTGGTTAGTGGTTTATTTATTAAAGGGTAAATTGTCCCCCACTTTCATTTGAAACCCTTCAACATTTATTTCTCGATCCTTTGGCATCTTGTGGATGTCTCCTAAGTCCACGTAATGATTCATTGTATTCTGAATCCAATGGGAATAAATGGGTCATTGCAATGTTGATCTTAACATCCTTTTAAATCTATAGAGTAAAATTTCAACATATAATATAGGGTTTGAATTTTCCTCTTAGACTAACCATATATCTAAATATAATATGCATTTCTAGTTCTCATCTTCTTATTCCAAGATTACTGAATACTTATATAGAACATTGAGACAAACCTCAAACCTTGTTCCAATATTAATAATTGTTATACTTCATGCAACCTTACCACTTCCTTAATGTACAACCTTTCAAGATGATCAATAGATAAATACTATCTAATAGTAATGAAATATACTGATTTTATAAGGCGATCGACTATAACCCAAATAGAATTATGCACTTTATATGTCTTGGGGCATCCCAAGATGAAATCCATGGCGATGTTTTCCCATTTACCATTAGGTATGATTAATGGTTATAAAACCCCCTTAGACTTATATCTCTAAGCCTTGACTTGATAACATACTAATAATTGAGATACATACTCCTTGATATCTTTCTTCATGTTTTCCCACCATAAATTCTATTTAAGTTCTATATACATCTTTATACTTATTGGATGAATAAATAATGATGAACTATGAGATTCATCTAATAGATCCTTCTTCAATTCTAGTATTAATGGGACACATACTATATTCTTCAACTTTATAATTCCCTCATTATCATGAATAAATTCAAGAACATTCCTTAACTACCTTTTCATCTCCATATCTTCCTTCTATGATTATTTAATCTTCACATTAATATATGGTTGAACATTCATATGTGAAAGATTTGATATTTATCTTTTCCTCACAATTTAAAGGCCTATCCTCTATAAATATGTAAGTATTGGATCTTTTTTAATCCTCATCATGGAAAAACTAACATAGTTCTTCCAAATCAGAGGATTAACCACCTTATTCAACTTCCAAGGGTGGTAATATATTAAGAAATCATAATATTTAATCAGTTACAACCATCTCCTATGGCTCATATTCAAATCTTTATACATGAATATATAATTCAAGCTTTTATGATCAATATATATGTCTCACCATTCACCATAAAGATAATGGCTCAATATATCCAAAGTAAAAATTACCACTGCCAGTTCCAAATCAGGAGTAATGTAATTATACTCTTGAAATTTCAATTATTATGAGGCATAATTATAGAAACCCTAATTTTTCTTGCATGACTATTTAATCATTTTAAAGATAAACAACATAATAGTTATACATTCAAGGATTGAAAGGTTTAATATCTTGGGAAATTTGGGATCATACATCACTTATACATAATATAACATAAAAATTTATTTAAATCATTCTTCTTTATCCTTCTAAAATTTCATGTTCTCCTTAGTACATGTAGTCACTTGAGGATATACATCAAAGAAATGGGTGAGCTAAAATCCCAGTGAGAGGATGAATAAGGGACATGAATCAATATAACATGGGTGAGCATAATCATCATCCTCATATCATAAGAATAAAACCATAATCAACATCATGAGGAAAATATTTGATAAAGGCATGGAATGTGGAAATGCATAAAAAGAAACATCATGCCATAGTGGTCAAATAGAACACACAGTTGTGAACAAAGCTAGCATCATGTTCATGCATAACATATGTTCATAATCATAACATCATAATTGTGAACAAATATAGAATCATGTTCATGTATAATAAAAAATATCTCATGAGATACATCACATTACATAATGAATTTGATGGATATATAATTATGGGACCACTCATCATATCATAATATTTAGATAATCATACATGCCACATAGAACGTATAACAATCATAGTCATGAAATAACCCACGGAAAGGAATGAGTTTCATAAGGATTTCATAAGGCATGATTTCATGAATAAATTTTGGGTTCCCAAATGAGTAAGGGAAAGAATATTTGTCATAAAAATCATCATTATTTAGTGAATAAGAAATAACTCAAGAGGAGTAAAAGATGTGTTTTGAAATATGAAGTCTTTTTTGAAAATATTTGTTTTTGGATAATAAAATCAAGGTAAAAACAAGTATATCCCAAAAAAGAAAAGGTAAAATTAATGAAAATATATTTAATGAACATTAGAGTGATATTCATACCAAATATATTGTGAAATATGGATAACCCAAAGAAAAGGAGTTGGGTTCGAAAATCCCCTTACCTTAAATCCTGTATTATTTCATCGCTTTTGCACCTTCTAAATAATAAACTTAGATTTACTAAAACATTGATCCAAAAGTGGATTATTTTTATTTAACATTATTTATGAATTATAATAATTTTATTATATTTCTTAATTTCCTTGGTTATAGGGTAGTCATTTTGATATCATGTTTTCCTTAAAAATTTCTCATTTTGATTCAATTTCACTATTTTATTCAAAGTCATTTATACATAAGTATAATTAATTCAAGAAGCTTAAAATAAATATATTTATAAATTTATATATAATAAATAATTTATTGTAATGAACAATTGGTTTGGTGATAATAAAAGTATCGAAAATGTCCTCGTTTGCGATTAACCGACCGTTGATGAGACATTATCGAAAGAACGAGAACCATAAGTTTGAAATTTATACATCATAATTATGATACTTACAGTATGTTAACATAATTAAATTAATATAAAAATACTACATAATTATTTTTTATAATATTTTTTTGAAAGTAATTGGTAAAAAAGAAATATAAGAATAAAAAAAGTGAAGAGTTTATAGAAACTTACTCTTTCCTCTGTGTAACTTTTCTTGTATGACACTAAAAATCCATTGATGTTTGGAGTTTTTTTTAATCCAGAACGTCCCTAGTTATTATAATGGGATTGATAAGAATTATTTAGTCCAAAATCTTTCATTTACAAGTGAGGTAGGAGTGGTTTGACAAGGGATGGGAGAGGGGTAATTTATACTTGAGGAGATGGGTATTTTTAGAATAAAATAGTGAATAAAATATTATATCAAAGGTTATAAAACTTATAATAATAAAATTTTGACAATATAAATCATATATAAATAGAATGTTTTTAGGACTTTAAACACCTTTATAATTCAAATTCAGTTAGTTTATTAAAAAGGAAAGTGGAAAAAAGGAAAAATTGTTATTTTAAGGGAACACTTTTGACTTTAGGTTTTAGAAAATGCTTTTTAGGTTTTAAAATTAAGTTTATTGTTTTTTAGTGAATAATTTATGAAATAAAACATGTTTTTGATGAATGTTAGGTTCTATAAATTATTAGGTAATTATTACATCATGAATGATGTAATTTAAGATACACTTATTATGATAAAAATGTTTTTTACTATTAAATTGAAAATTAAAGTATTCAAGAAAATTATCAAAAAATAAGCATTGGATAATTTTGACATGATGATTTCAGAAATCATATTAATTTTATCAAAAAAAATTTCCAATACAGGTTATTTTAATTTTTAATATAGTTGAAGAAGGTTTCTTGGTGTGTTGAGCCTTATGGCTTGCATCGGTTGATTTGGAATGGTGGTAGTTGTATGCTTGAATGGTTGGTTTTTCGAAGGTGGGAAGTTTGTGATACCGGCCTCGACTTCATGAATTGACTCCAGAGGAGGTTTCAGGCGGCTCATCATTACAGTGTTTTTTGGATTTAGTGGTTTGAGAGGGTATAACGTCAGCCATTGGATTGGGTCTGAGCTTTGACTTAGGACACCTGCTTGCCGAATTACCTTACAACAGTGCAGATCTTCTTCATGTTCAAATGATCGGGAGGAGCAGTTCAGTGGTGTCATCTTGGTTTTTACTCTTTCTTCATTGATGTCCTTGGGTTTCCACCCCCTTCATCCCTTAAAAGGGGGTCTTATCATATAATAAAAAAATTTGAAGGCCTTCGGGCCGTTGGATGGATTACACCAAATGTATGCTTTTAATAATTCATTTAGGTACCAATCAAATAAATATTTAAAAACCCAATTAAAAAACCGTAACAATAGAAAAACAAGAATTTTAATAGAATATAAAAAGTAAAAAATCAATATAATTTCAATACAAACAATTATATTTTTTTTACAAGATTATCGAGCATTTTTTTCCTGTTTTGTTTCAACTTGAAGACTTAAATGGTTTATGAGGAAAGTTTACACCGGCAAGCAATTTTGTCTCATTATTTTCAGGAAATAACTACAAAATACATTCCAACTTCAATAAAAAAATAGAAAAACAGAAAACAGAAAACAACCCCTTTCAACCAAGTCATGGGATGATAAGGGTATACGAAGGAAAAATGTTAATTAACAACAATATATCAAAATCCCTAATGTCCGTTTTTTTTTTTTTTGATCATTTTAATCATAACACGCCCTCAATGCGACTCTAACCAAAAATTGATTGAATTAATTAATTGTACACACAAATGATGCAAAAATAGTTTTTGGTATACGTTACTTGTAAAATAATTATGGATAATTAATTGAGAATACTGTTCGCTATATGAAAAGAAAAACCTAAACTACACTATTCCATCGTAAATCCTAAACTAAATTCGGGTGTCAGTCATCAAATTCTCAAACTCCAATTAGATTTCATATTAAAAAATATAAAAAATGAGGCCAGTACATATTTTGTTCACATTTTATGAAACTATATTGTAAAATGTGTGAACCACGGCTAACGAAAACCGGTCCCGCCCGCTAACACCGCTGACGCAAACCGCGCCGTCGCCGCCACCCATCACCTATCTTCTCCGGGCGGCGGAGCTCACCACAAGTTTTCGGTCTTGATCGGACGGTCTACAAATTCTTGGAACTCAATCACCCCATGGTAGTCCGTTCACGGCGTTTCGACCTCCCCACCATGCGCTACAACATATTAATGATTGTGAGTTGTCTCCGGTGGGCCGTGATAGATAAGTCCATTAATATGATGATTCACAGCGGCCTAATAATGATGCAAACCGCTTGAGTTTGTAACTCCCAAAGCGCCGTCAGTTTTCTCTCCCAGACGGCGGCCAAATAATCGTGCAAAACTGGTTAAGTTTATAACTCCCATGGCGCCGCTTGTTTTTTACAAGACGGCGGACTGTGAGTGCCACCCAAAGGAAGCTCGCCAACACCCAGCGAGACCCGCATGGACCTTTGGCCGTCGAGGTATGGGTGGATGCCCGAAGGGGAAGAACAGTTGTCCGCCTCCTCCCAGCTTCCTGTTATCGACTATAACAGGTGCGTGTGAACTTCTTTTTTTACCTTTTTTTATCGTCTCTCCATCGCCATCGGCTTCACACTCGGGACTTTCATTTGACAATGTATTTATACTGGTTTCCGAATGAAAGCTGGCAAGACGATTTTCCTATGGAAAGTGTCTTGGATCCAGTCCCTCTGATGATGGATTTCCCCGGTGATTCTCTCTACACTCCATTCTTCTGCTTCCCAACCCTACCCCAAGGTGAGTCCATTCCAAAGACACTCAATGAATGATGTATCACTTTGCATGAACTCGACAATGAAATATACTATTGTTGATGGCAGATGATTTGCTGAATGGATGTGGAGGTTCGTATGGGACGAGCGACGACATTGTGACTGCATTAGGGGTGCCTGTTCTGGATGAACATCAATTGCATGGCACTCAACGCGCTGTTGTATCCAATGAGAGCGTAGAGATGGATAAGCGTGAAGAGGAAACGAAGCGGGAGAGGGCGAGGGAGGAGGCGAAGAGGAACAAGAATGCGGGCCCTGGAGGGTGCTGTTCTAAAACGTTAACCCGGGAGACCATTTCGAAGTACTTCTACATGCCCATAACACGGGCTGCCAAGGAGCTCAATGTCGGCCTGACGGTCTTGAAGAAGAGGTGCAGAGAGCTGCACATCAGAAGGTGGCCTCACAGAAAGCTGATCAGCATCAAAACCCTAATTAAAAACGTCCAGGCATGTATATACATCTCCAAATCTATAATATAAACATTGTGGGGTTTTCTTGATTAATTCAACGGCGTGCGCGTGTGACGCAGGGAATGGAGCAGGAGGAAGGGGTGAAGGTGCAGGAAGCGTTGTTGGTGCTGGAGCAGCAAAGAAAAATAATGGAGGAGATGCCGGATACGCAACTGGAAGAGAAGACGAAGAGGTTGAGACAGGCATGTTTCAAAGCTAATTACAAGAAGCGGAAGTTGATGTGTGATCCGAAGTCGCTGATGGATCTTCATTCCCTCTCCTCTGCCACCGCAAGCCAAGAAGAAAGCCCCCATGAGGGGGCTGAGGAGGAGGAGGACGACGTGTTAAGATCCCTCTTGTCGGACGCTTTCTCCACCACTAACCCTATATTGTAGAGAATAATGGATACGTATATATAACAGCAATCTGATAATTAATCGAAAATAACACTGATCCGTTACGGATTCTGGTGGCGGCTTGACGGTGCACCGGATCGTCTGGGGTTGTGTCTCTGCATTTCGATTTTCTTGCGGGGTGTTGTGTTATGGTTCATCTCGACCGGGTTTCTGTATTTTTTTCCCGATGATCGGCGACGGATGTTGGCCGCTTAGTTCGGCGACGACGACAGCAACTCCATTGGGTGCAGGGGTCCCTCGGTTGTCGCAGCGCAGTTTGTGTGATAATGTCTGCGATGACGCGATGGCGCATCGGGCCCCCCGCGTCGTTATCCGTTTCCAAGTCTTTTGGGTTGTGTGCATTGTGTTTTTGAAGGGAAATGGCAATGGCAGATCAAAACTGGAACCTAATTACAGTTAAGGACCCTTATGAACAGTGTGGGATTAAGTTTCACTTTTGGTCCGTTGCCACCCTTTTTTATTTTTGAATTTTAAATTTTGAATTCGTGCCTTGCTGTTTTGAAGGGGAAAAAATGTGTGAAGAGACATTTGTCTCAATTGAACACAATGTTCTCAAAAAATCCCCACCCAATTGTGACGCCAAAATGAGATCTCTCCCTTTCCCACTATCCAGCGAGCGTGTTGTTGGAGGCACTCTAAATCGGGTTGAATCGTGATTCGAACCGAGGACAACTTTCCATTCCAATCGCCCATATCTTCCCCATATTTGGCTTGCATGTGCGTACCCAAGAGTCTTCCCCTAAAGAACCTCCCATACTAACTTCTCATGCAAAGCTTGCATGCATAGTACCTGAAACACTTCTAATATTGATACCACCATTTGACAAAGGTATTGCCAGCCTAGCTCAGAAAACCCAATGACGTTTACCATCCAAATGAGCATGCCATAAGAAAGAAACCAATTCTATTTTTTAGATATGACTCCTTTGGGAAATTTAATATTGGAAAGAACATGCATAGGTATTGAGGAAACAACATGGTTTAAATCAGTAAATCTATACTTCTAGCACATTTACAAATTCTAAAGACTGTTTTAATAAACCACTAATGTTTCGATTTCTCACACTTTGAATATCTAATTCTTAAGAGAAATTTTCATCTCTACTTTATCTGGTTATTTCTTTTCGAGGGAGAAATATAAACTTCTTGATATATAAGAAACTTCAACAATATGGTTAGAAACAAATGAAATAACTGAATTATAGTCATTCACTTAGATTTCCATATTAGATCTCTCAGGAGTCTTCTTCTTCTTCTTCTTCTTCAAAGTCTTTCTTTGTGTCGTAAGGCACTCTCCTTGACCGACATTATAATATTCTTTTGAGGTGTACTTCACAACCTTCTTTGCCTCTTGTGTTTTTACATAAACAGTTTCTAGGGATTTCCACATTTCAAAAGTTGTAGCACAATGAATTGCTTTCTTATAATCTTCATAGACAAGGTTCTATTCAAGATCCTTTCCATCTCTGTATTTCCAATTTGTTCACTATGTTTTCTCAAGTCAACATCTCATCAGATATACTTTATAACCCATTCACTGCAAGCATGTATGAACATGCACATTTCTTTCTACCACCCATCAAATTTATTTTCATAAAAAATGAAAGCTTCATCATAGAACAGACGTGCACAAATCCAACCAGTACTTCTGAGGTTGAACACCAAGTCTAAACATTTACACTATGAAACTAATTTTTGGAACCAGATACACCCTGAGGGTGAATTAAGGTGATAGATAAATTTAAACTTTTCTCTATAGTCTAGTTAACTTTATTTTATGATCTTATTCCCACATTGGTATGAACTATGTTCAACTTGTCACTTGATTAATCCTTCCTATCGACTTCACGAGGCGATAAAAACATATATAGGAAATTAAAGCATCCATGGAACATAATGATTTTAACTTGGTTCACCACAATTGACTAGTCCAAGGAACATACACCGACACTATATTGATCATACTTGAATCTACTAAGATTCACTAGTTTGATGGATAAAATTATTAGGAAAAATCACTTTGTACCAAAAACACCACCTTTACAAGATTTAAGGTTGGACACTCCTCACCCAAGGCACACTGCCTCTTCCTCACCTCTGCACACTACATTGATGAAGGTACTTCCATAGTTTATAGAATTTTAGGTATTCTTAAATAGATTGGAATCTGAAAGATTTGTACCTAATTATTATGGGACTTTTCTTACATCGTATTCTTGATTTGATTCTCTATGAATGTACATTTAACTTAAAATAGCTATTCGATGTGTTTTATTCATTGAAATTCTCCTTTCGCAAAACCCCTGCTTTCGTGAAACAACCACATTTGTGAAACTCCTACTTTCATGAAACTAGGAACTCATAAGTTCTAATGGCTGGACCATTATCAAGACTATTTTTTCATGCAATATATACCTTTGTGACAATAAAGGGTTTTCAAAATAGTATTTTTGTGAAACATAGTGATTTGTGGAAGTTTTCTTGTGGAACTCAGTGGTTCGTGTACCACCATTGTGTAATTCATACATTGGTGAATTCAGATCATTTTTCTCTAAATAATCCAAAGATCTCTCTCTTCTCAAATATTTCTCCTTCAGGGATAAGGTATTTATAGGAAGTACTAACCCTTCATGTAAGTTAGAAACTTTTCCTTTACATAACATCAATTTGTGAAACTCTCCCCATCATTCTTCATTCACACAACTTTTCCTCGCTAAACTTCCCTATTTCACCCCTCATTTGATTCACCAAAAAAAATCTATTCACAAAAATCAAATTTTCTCAAAAAACATGTCACCTTAGATTCACCAACATATACCTTTTCAGGAAACTCAATCTTTTATGATACTTTAGACATTACTAATATTTCATCTGCCTTCTTCGTGCAACCTTATTTCATGAAACTTATTGACTTTTGATGAAACATTGTGCAATCATCATAATTTCTTGAAACTTATGACCTTTCTACAAAATACTTCTCTCTCTTCTAGACCATGACTTTCATAAAACTTTGATCTCACTCAAGAATTTTTCTCCCAAAAACATGGCAAATATTGGGAAACGATGAAAATTTATGTTCCTCTTTTAGGCTTTTGAATTTATTATACATGATTCTCTACATTGATATACTATTATTTATTAAAAATTACACACAAGACCAACATCTTGATATGAGGATTAATTACATGACTTCCAAAAAACACAACAGTATGCCAAACTTCATCCGAGTGAGAGTAATTCTGCATTGGAATAATTTTTTTGCATTTATAATTTGACTCCCATATATCAAATTTGTGCTTTTACTATCTTATCCTAATCTAGAAATGATCACTCACTATAGTTTGAGTTATGAATATTACAACCTTCTACCCTCAACTCAGTCTGTTCAGAAGTTGTGTAAATATTTGACTAGTCTGATCATAACTTCCAAATATGAAATTGGTATCTTCTCAGAATTTCTTCCCTATACAAGAAACACTCATTTACACCCCAATAATATAGTCATATTTTATGAAACAATGATTTACAACAAATCCAAAACTAAACATATGTTTGGGTAAGACACATATATCATATCTACTAACACCAGCCACACATCACACCTCATAACACCAACTGAATTTCAACACTCCACATTCTAAACCATATTCTAATAGGGTAATGTAAACATGAAGGACATCAACATCATTCCCTCCTCCTTCCATGTACACTCCCCATTTGTAACCATCATAACCACATCACCCTCATCACAGTAAGGTATCAGGAGTATGAAGAGCATAAACATCATTCCCTCCCCCTAACATACATGACCCCTCCATATATCATTATCCCAAGACCACATCCACTACTAGGTACACTACTTATCACTTATAGATCTCTAAATCAAGGATCACAACAAGGAATTCCATAGTAATTTTCATTAAAGCATCACAACCATGTTTCAAAAATAAAAATCCATAAAAATGATATATTCCACATCATATGCCATAGAATTCACAATTTCACCACTTTATTATTTACCAATCATTATTAGATTCATTGTTCACTTCAATATCCCATGCCAACCCAATTATTCAACCCAAAACTATCACATCCATTTATTCCTTGTTTCAAGATCCAAAGGGGGATGTTATTCATGTGAAGGGAATTACTCACATCTTCAAGTGGGTTTCAATGGGATTTATTAACAGAATCCTAAATACACAATGAATCCCATATCCTTGATTGGTTATAGACCTGTTTTCCCAAGGAAAGAAGTCATTGGGGAATTTTACCCATGACACTTAGGAACTCAGATTGGTCAAGAGGATTATAATGACCCAAGATTTCTAAATGAAATTTGTTTCCTAAATAATTGTTTTTTTAAATATTATATAATACCATACACATAAAAAAAATATAAATAAATTTTTTTTTATATCTTTAACAATGATCATTACATTAGTCAGCTATGAAACCAATTAAAATTCTTAACATTACAACTGAACAAAATATATAATATAGAACAACTAAAATATGAAATATGGATCACTCCAATCTACTATAATCATTTCCCCAACTGAAAATGATATATAAATAAAAATATATATTAATAAACCAATCAAAATCTTATGAAAATGAAAATATAACATTAGGAGAAATTTTAGTGAATTTTGAGTGAAATAATGAAGTTGTATTTATAGAGTATAAATGAAAATATGACAGTTGGGATTTGACCGTTATATAACCATTGGTCAATATGACCGTTGGAAACTATAACCTTGTTTGATAATTTTACCATTATAATTAATGTTTATAGGTATTAATGGAAAAGGATAATTAATACATAAAGTAGAATCGATGGCCTCAACTAGTAGAGTCATTCTGTTTGAAGCCCATTTGTCAGAACTTGGGAGGGAGATATTATCACTGGGGTTCTCCCTTGACCAATACCAAGTTGAGATTTAAAAAGTGAAGCTTTAATTAAATCATCTATGATATATGTTCAAGTTATTAGAGATTACCACTCGATTGATGTTAGTTGAGGCTCCACATGAAACTACCACAATCACACACCTTACCCTTAGGGCGTATGAGGGTGTAATAAGGGGTTACGTGTCCAGAACTTAGTTACTTAAAAAGTAAATTAATTTTTATAAATTATTTTTTTATTCCATAAATTCCTATTAAGAATAGTTTTTCATAATAGAATATATGTTTAATTGAGGTGAATATGATGATTTGATTTTTGGATGCAAATAAAACATAATTGTATTTTTCTAGAAAATATATACAATTTTTATAATAAACCAACATATTCTGAATAGTAATTTTTTTAATGAAATATTATTTTTAAAAAATCTTATTTAAATAATAAATGATAAGATAATTTAACAAATCCTAGGAAATTTATTATAAGTGTCAGAAATTTGAATCTTCCTTAAAAACTGTTATTTTTAAATAAATAAGGATTTTCATATTCAAAAGTTAAAATTATCATATTTATAAAAATTTTAGGATAAAATAAACATAATTTTTCAAATAACCACATTAAAATTATCTTAGGGTGATTTTATGAGTATTTTATAAAATACATTATTTTTTCACGAATAGTAAAAAATAAAGTTTTAGAGTTTCAATATATTTTATGACATCATATTATGTCATTATTATGTAATAATTAATTAAATAAAATACCTAGAATAAATAATTTTATTGTATAAATAATAACTATTTTAATATATTTAATTAATTTTTAAAACTATAAGTGACTTTCCAAAGTCTAAAAAGGAAATTTTGATTTTTAAAAAAATTACTTTGTGGAATCTTTAATTTTTCATGCCAAATGAAGTATTTAAAAATGAAGTTCAGTTATGTTGGATTAAAATAACATTAAATGTGATGCAAATTTCCAACACCATGAGCAAAAACTCTGGTTAATCCAATGGTTTTTCATTTTCCACAACCTAGATTTTGAAGACCTATATTTGGAAATTATTAAACAATTCCACTTCTCCGATAAATACCCACTCATTTATCAATTTCCTTTCACTCCCAATCCACCATCTACAAATTTCTGGTGATTTTTCCTTCCAAGTATCCCCCTAAGGTTTCCTCAAGCCCCCAATGTTCCATCCTCATGTTTTAGGAACAACTCTTCAAGGTAAGAGAAACCTCCACTTCTCTTTTCTATTCAAGAGTCCTTTTTGTGGCATGTCTTCAATTGAAAATAAAATTACTTTTTTTACAGTTTATATTATCCCATTTATATAATAGTTTTATTTTATTAATGCTAGAACCTTTTCCCCTCTCATTTTACCCTGTTCTAAAACCATGTTTTATACGTATCATGCTGCTGATTTTACTTCTCAAAATTTCTCTCTTATACTTAAGAAATTCTCTTTTATTTTATTTCCATGGATACCCAAAATTATTTATTTTCCATGGGTATTCAACTATATGTAAAAATGATTTATTTTATTTGGGTATTTACACATAATAAACCCATATTCCTTTTTCATGGTCTAAACACGCTGTAATGATCATTTATTTAAGCACTTTTTATGCCATGATTTGGATAAGAAACCCATTCTTTATTCTACAAGGGTTATTAATGAAATTATTGATTATGATCTATGTGGCTCAAATTAATTAATAAATATTATTTGTGCTCCCTGATAGAGCTCCAATTCATTGAGTAAAGAATTTAATCTATAAAGATGACATATTTTACGACACCTTGGTAATTTTTATTTATAAAACCTTAGTGATATGCTTATGAACGTCTCATTTAAATGTCTTAGACACATGTATATGTTATTTTTAATGTTATTATTATTATATGCCTATTTTTATGCCTTATAATTATGACTCATGTTGTTAGTGACATTCCTCATGATCATGTGATAAATGCTTCCCTTACTACTCCCTTTCCAGGACACATTCTCAACTCTATCATTTAATGTATGTTCCCAGGTTATGAGATATAGTAAAAGTAACTTAGGGTGAATCCATGAAGTTGTATTAAAGTTTAATTAGAATAATGTTTATGTTTTCATGTATTATATACCTTATTTACAAGAAACTAAACTTGAAATGGCCCTCAGTTTGTACAATGTAATGAAAAGTTATGTAATAAAAAGGCCAAATTCCATAGTTGGTATCAAAGGATGGTTTAATTATTTGTGTAATTTAGGACATCAAAAACATTGGAAGAACCCTAGGGACAAGTCTAAATATAATAAAACATCTTGTTATTTTGGTTAAGTATTAAGTAAGTGGTTTTGAGAAAAGAAATACCTGTTTGGATATGAACAAGTGGATGTGGTTCTTGCAAAGATGTACCTAGGGGTAATAGCTTAAAATATTTCTTTGAGGTAGACTCAAATGAGAACTAGTGCATAAAAATAATCCTTCATACACTCTTAGTTTGACACTCTTTGGGGATATTTTTGGTTAATCGTAATATTTTTATGAACCATTATGAAGGATATATAAAAAATGTAATTGTTATTAGAGGAGATTAATAAAACATTTAACCATGATATTTTAATAAATAAAATACCTTTAGAACTATAAGATTTATAAAAGTAACACATTACTCACCAAGGGTTTTCTTCTTTTAGAAAAATGGTATAAATTAGAGGAGCTACGTAAATGATGAGTGCAATAGATGATGCACTGATGACATTCTGATGGAAGTTGGAATGGGAAACTTCATGAGGATGATGAGTTAACTAACTTGATTTATGAAAAATAGTTTGAATCAAGTTGAGAGACCATATTCACCTCAAAGGGAACAAATTTCCATTGAGTCCTTCATGTATCAATGAAAACCTTATTTTAGTGGATCTTCTGAACCATTGATTGCTGAATAATGGATAAGCTCCATAGAAAAGAACTTTTCAGTACTCCAATATTTAGAGAAATAGAAAGTAAACTTAGTAGTATAACACTTAGAAGGAGAATCTGATCAGTGGTGGACACTGATTAAAAACAAAAATCCAATAAGGGATATTGATGTTATGGAGTGGGAAGTGTTCATGGGAATAGTTTTCAACAAATATTTCTCTCATTCGATACAAACAAAAACAGAGAAAGAATTCATTGAAGTGAAGCATAAGGAAAATGAATTGGTGGGAAGCTATGATATAAAATTTACAAGACTTTCCTGATACACCTCTATCTTTGTTATGGATCCTAAGGGAAATGTTGATAGATTCTTTGGGGAATTGAGACCCTATCTATAGATGAATCTAGAAAATCATGACTATAAAAGCTATGAGGAGATAATGTGGAATTATATGATGGTTGAATTGGAGTTTGGAGAGATATAATGGTCACATAAATCGAATAAGAAGAAGAGATAAATGGAGCCAAACTTAGGGAAGAACTTTGATCATGGAAAATAAGGAAAGAAAGTGAAAATTACCACATGAAACATATGTGGGAAGAATCATTGAGGGAACTACTTACTTGGGAGTGGAAAGTGATATAAGTGCATAAGAGATGTGAATATAGCTTGAAATTATCATGGTGAGGTGAAGGCTCAACTTCTCAACACTAACAATAATGGGAAGATAGTGTAAGCCCATCCGAAAGTTCAATGATTCAAGTGTGGACAACCAAGGAACTTCCAATCAATGTAAAAATTAGTAGATAATAGAGGGGAACCACCATCAAACTCATCTTAATACAAGGGATAATTTTCAAACATTTTCTATCATGAGGGATTAAGTAGAGGCTCCAAATGATGCGGTGGACGATACACTCATTGTACTCTCAAACCTAGCAAGTAATTTGTTTTATTCTGGTTATACACATTCCTCTATTTCATCTAAGTTTGCAAAGAATATAGAATCAATACTTGAACTGATAGAAGTAGAGTTTTTATTCAAGAATCCTGGAGGAATTATCTTAGATTCAACATTGTATAGAAACTATAGTATTAAATTTTGTGAGTATAATCTCATTGCAAATATAGTAGTCATTACCATGGTGGAATTAAAAAATATAATAGGGATGGAATGTCACTCACAGTATAATGATAAGATCAAATTTTGAATCTAGGAAATTTAAGTAGTCTTAAATTCACAACCTACAATCATTTTCAAAGGATATATATATCATCCTGATCTTTTCCTTAAAGCACCTCCCATAGCCTTATTTATGGAGATGATTAGTGAAGAGGGAGACAAAAATAAATTTATAAAGATAGATAATGTTCCTATTATTCAAGAATACATTAATGTATATCCTAAATATTTACTTGGTCCTCCCCTATAAAGAGAGGAAGAAATCTCCAATGAACACATACCTAGATCCAAGCTGACATCAAAGACCACCTATAGAATGGAAAATATAGAGTTAGATAAATTAATGAAATAACTTCAATATCTTATGGAGAAGGGATTTGTTCAACTAATTATGTCTCCTTGGGGAGAACCTATTTTCTTTGTAAAGAATAATGATGGATCAATGACGCTATTCATTGATTATAGAGAACTTAACATGATCATAGTGAAGAACAAGTACCCTCTCCCAAGGATCGATGATTTATTTGACTAGTTTCATGGGGCTCAATTCTTATCTGAGATTGACCTCCAATCTGGGTATCATCAATCGAGGGTGAATAAATAAGATATTCAAAATCCTACCTTCTAAAAAATATATGGGCATTATGAGTTTTTTATGGCCTTTGACTTGACTAATGCTCCTTTGATATTTTTAGATTTTATGAATAGATACTTTAAGTAGTGCCTTGATAAATTCATGGTAGTTTTTATTGATGAAATTATGATATAATACAAATTTATTGATGAGCATGAGGATCATCTAAGGGTTATCTTTGAAAATTTGAGGAAGGAGAATATTTTTGGAAAATTCATCAAATGTTAATTATGTTTACAATAAGTTTCATTCTTGGGGAAAATTATAACCAATAAAGGAATCCCAATTGACCATGAAAAGAAAAAGGCTATAGAGGAGTGGCCTCATCCTATAAGAGTAACTAAGATTTTTTATTTTCCTTATTTTAGCAGGATATTATAGGAGGTTTGTGAAAAACATTTCATGACTTTCTAATCCACTAACCAAGTTAACTTGAAAAGGGGTTAAGTTAATCCGGACAAGGGAGTGTGACTAAAGTTTCCAAGAGATAAAGAAGATATTGGTTACTTCAAATGTATTAACTCTACCCTATATTAGAGAAGGACTCAGTATTTATAGTGATGCATCTTTGAAAGGGTTGGGGTGAATCCTCATGAAAAATGACCATGTGATTTCTTATTCACCTCAAAAGTTAAATCCTCATGAGCAGAATTATTCTATGCATAACCGGGAGTTAGTTGTAGTTGTTTTTTCTATGAAAATATGGAGGCACTATCATTATGGATATAAATGTGATATATACATAGACCATCAAAATTTTATGTATATTTTCATGAAAAAGGAATTGATCATGAGACAAAGGAGATGTTTATAGCTTCTTAAACACAATGACTATTCAATTAACTATTACCTTAGAATAGAAAACAAAGTCACTAAAACATTAAGTAAGAAATACCCTATTGTGATAGTAATGATTAGGATTCAAATAGATCCTTTGATCAAGGAACTATTAAAATTATACATGGGAATTGTAAGGTAAGGAACATAATCAATCCTATCCCAAATTATTTCTCATCCATCATTACTATAGAAGATCAAAAAATATCAAAGAGAAGATCCTTTGTTGAAAAGGAAGATAGAGGCTGTGATGATTAGAAATTTTTTTTAGTTCAATATTGATCAAGAAGGTGTACTAAAATTTCCTAAAAGTCTATATTTTCCATCTATCTCAAAGATAAAGAATGTTTTTATAGATGAATCTCATATATCTACATTCCCTATACATCCTAGAAGCACTAAAATGTATAGGGACATTGTTGATCATTATTGGCAGGATAATATGAAAAGGGAGATTGCTGACTACCCTGTATGGTGCTTGGTATGTCAACAAGTGAAGGTGGAGGGAAAAATTCATAAAGGGGTATTGAAACTACTACCCATACCAACATAAAAGTGGGATAATATCACTATAGACTTCATCACTGATCTCCCAATAACATCCAAATGAAATAATTCAATATAAGTTATAGTGGATCAACTCACCAAGACTGCCCATTTTATTGCTATTCAGGGAATAATTATCTCTTGACCAACTTGTAATGATATAAGTAAAGGAATTGGTGAGGTTGCATGAGTTGAAAATTTCTATTATAACTAGTCATTATCCAAGGTTCACATCTAAATTCTGTAGAATTCTCCAACATGCTCTAAATACTGAATTAAAGTTTAGTATGAATTATCACCCCCAAACTGGTGGCCAATCTATAAGGACTATTTAGACACTCATGGAAATGATGAGAACATGCTCAATGGATTTTAAAGATGGATGGGATCAATACCTACCACTAGTTGAGTTCTCATAAAACAACTTCCACTAATGTATTCAAATGGCACCATATGAAGATCCATATGGAAAGCAATGTATAACTCCCACTTGTTGGGATGGAGTTGGTGTGAGTAAATTTATTAGGTCCAATCTTGTTCAAGAGATTACAAAAAAGATTCATTACACACAACAACATATAAATTCTACCTAGATTTTAAAGAAGTGATATGCTGAAATTCATCAAAGGAATTTGGAGTTTGATGTTGTGGAAAAAGTTTTACTATCATGGAAGAGAGTCACATTATTTCAAAATAAAGGGAATCTTAGACCTAGGTACATTGGACCCTTTGAAATCCTTGATCACATATGAGATGTGGCCTATCATCTAGAACTTCCAAAAAATATAGTTATAGTTAATGATATATTCCATGTATCTCTATTGAGGGAGTACATCCCTGATCCCTCACATGTACTAAATCCAAAGGTGGTACAAATAAAACATGACCTCTATGACAAAGAACAACTGGTGGAGATCTTGGATCAGAGAGAAAAAGGTTCTATGTAAAAAGGCCACCCACCTAGTAAAAGTGTTGTGAAGGAACCATAAATAATAATAAGTGATGTGGGAACTAGACGATACAATGAGACAAAAATACCCACACCTTTTCTCAATTGAGAAAATGAGTTGAAATTTTGGGGACAAAATTTCTTAAGGGGGGAAGAATATATCAACCCATAATTTCTAAATGATATTTGTTTCTTGAGTAAATATTTGTTACATATTATATAATACCATACACATAAAAAATAAAGATAAAACAACACAATTTTATATCTTTAAAAATTATCATTATATTAGTGATCTATAAAACCAATTAAAGTTCCAAACATTACAAATGGACATAAAAATAAAATAGAACAACTAAAATGGGAATGTATAGATCACCCCTATCTACTAGAATCATCACTCCAACTAAAAATTCTATAGAAATTAAAAAAATATTAGTAAAACAATTGAAATCTTTTGAAAATGAAAAATATAACCTTAAGATAAATTTTAGTGAATTTTGAGTGAAAGAATGAAGTGATATTTATAGGGTATAAAGAGAAATGGGACTATTGGTATTTGATCATTATATGACCATTGGTCAAAATGACCGTTAGAAAATATACCCTTGTTTGATACTTTTACCATTATAATTAATATTTATAAGTAGTAACGACAAAGGATAATTGATATATAAAAGAGAATTGATGGCCTCAACCAGTAGAGTCATGTTGTTTGAAGCCCATTTTTTAGAACTTGGGAGGGATGTATCATCACTAGGGTTAACCCTTAACCAAGACCAAGAAGAGATTAAATAAGTGAATCTTGAATGAAATATACTACTAGAGAAGTTCAAGTTAGTGGATATTACCACCCAATCAATGTTATCCAAGGCACCCCACGAAACTACCACCATCACACACCTTACCCATAAGACGTATGTGGGTGTAATAAGGTGTTACATGTCCAGAACATAGTTACTTAAAGTGTAAATTCCTTTTTATAAATAATTTTTTTATTACATAAATTCCACTTAAGAATATTTTTTCTTAATAAAATATATGTTTAATTGAGATGAATTTATTAATTTTATTTTTGGATGAAAATAAATCATAATTTTTTTCTAGAAAATATATAAAATTTTTATAATAAACCTTTGTATTATGAAAAATATTTATTTTAATGAAATATTATTTTAAATTTTTTTATTTAAATAATAAATGATTTAATAATTTTATAAAGTCACAACAAATTTATTATAAGTGTACAAAATTTGACTATACCTTAAAACTGTTATTTTTAAATAAATAAGGATTTTTATATTTAAAAGTTTAAATTATCATATTTAGATAATTTTTAAAATAAAATAAAAATAATTTTGGAAATAATCATGTCTACATTTGGTTAGGTTTAATTTATGAGAATTTTTAAATAATTTATTTTTTCATGAATAGTAAAAAATACAGTTTTAGGGCTTCAATATATTTTATGACATCATATTTATGTCATAAATATTTAATAATTAATTAAACACAATCCATGACCTAAATCATTTTATTTTACTAATATGAAGTATTTTAATAAATTTAATCAATTTTTAAAACTATAAGTTACTTTCCAAAGTCTAAAAAGGAAAGTTTTATTTTTATAAACATTACTTTGTAGATTATTCACTTTTCCATGCGAGAAGAAGTATTTAAAAATGAATTTTGGTTTTTTGGATTAAAATAACATTAAATGTGACCAAAATTTTCAATACCATGATAAAAAACCATGGGTAAGCTAATAGTTTTTCATTTTCCAGAACCTAGTTTTCCAAGCCCTATATTCAGAAATTATTAAACAATTCCCCCACTTATCCTACAAATACCAACCCTTTTATCTATTTAATTTCACTCAAAATCCACCCTCCACGAATATTTGGTGATTTTTTCTCCTAAGGAGTCCCCAAAGGTTTTCAAAATCCCCCAAGGTTCCATCCTCCTATTTTAGGAATAACTCTTCATGGTAAAGGAAATATTCATTTCTCTTTTCCATTCAAGAGTCCTTTTGTGGCATGTCTTCCAATTTCCATGAAAATTACTTTTTTTCCAATTTATATTATCCTATTACTGTAATAATTTCCTTTTATCAATGTGATACCCTTGTCCCCTCTCATTTTACCCTTTTCTAAAACTATGTTTTATACCCCTCATGCTGCCGATTTTACTTCTCAAAATTTATCTCTTCTCCATAAGAAATTATCTTTTATTTTATTTGTGTGGATTCAATTTTTTTTATTTTACATGGGTATTCAACTAGATGTAAAAATTATTTATTTTATTTGGGGATTTATACATAAGAAACCCACATTCCCTTTTCATGGGCTAAAAATAATGTAATGATCATGTTTTTAAGAACTTTTTTACGCAATGATTTTGATGAGAAACCCATTATTTATTCTCTATGAGTTATTAATGAAATGATTTATTATGATATATATGGGTCAAATTAATTAATACATATGAAGGGTGAGACCTGATAGTGATTTTATTCATTGTTCAAACAATTTATTCTCTAGAGATGACATGTTTTAGGATACCTCGGTGAGTGACCTTGATAATTTTTATTTATAACACCTTGGTGATAAACCTTGGTGACATGATTATAAATGTATCCTTTAAAATTTTCAGGCACATTTATATGTTATGGTTCATGTTCTTATTATTATGATATTCCTCTTTCTCATACCTTATCATTATTCCTCATGTTCTTATTGACATTCCTCATGATCACATGCTAATTTTTTCCCTTGCTACTCCCTTACTAGGCCTCATGTTCACCCCTTTAATTTGATGTATATCCCCAAGTTATTAGATGCAGTAAAAGTAACTTAGGGTGAACCCTTTAAGGTGACTTCAAGTTTAATTAAAATAATGTTTAATTTTTCATGAATTATGTACCTTATTTCCAATAAAATAAACTTGAAAATATCTTATGTTTGTACAATGTAATGAAAAGTTATGTAATAAAAGGTGGGATTCCATAAGGATGGGAGGTCTAAATCACCACACTATGGTGGGAGGAATTATATCCTAATCTTGGATTATCTTAATGATTTAATTCATGTTCATGAATCTTTCCCAAATTATTAAACAATATTTGTTACCCTCATATACAAGCGATCAATTATTAACATGTTCAGATGTAAACATATGTATGCATCATAGTTCCTCCATCAATAGAAACATCTATATGTATCATAGGTTCTATATCAATGGAAACATCTATATATATCAAATGTTATCCATATTTCATTATTATTATCTAGTGATTCTTGGTTTTAATAAACTATACTTTAAAGCCACAAGTTTAGGAAATCTATAATTTAAATCCATCCAAGAAGGCGGTGGTAGTTTTCATATTGGGATTAAAACCAGGATAGGGATTAATATATATCATTACAAAAGTAATCATAACACATGTAGTTTGGTTCTACATAATGGTGCATGTCATATCTTTTTTAGTGCCATGTGACAAGGCTAATTTGTTCAGTTTAACGTAATATGATATGGCTAAACAGGTGAAAGGTTATTGATAATGGTTGGTATGAGACTTACTCATGAGTGACCCTTTATGGTTGATCCCATAGGGTATGTTACCCTATTAGATTGGATTGATCTTATAAGGAATATGAACATGAAAAGATGGATCATACCAGGAATATTTCCTAATGAGGATGATATAAAAGGACTCAAAAAGGATTTATCCTTTTGGGTGAGGGTGTGATATTATTAGGAATATGTCCCAATAAGGATGGTGGTTGGTTGATGATGTAGGGTTTTAACCTTATGGAGGATTCCTATGTATCCGATCAATATTGGGATCAAATAACATGTAGTTAAAATTAAGGTTGAGGCTTACACCTAAGGAGGTGGCCTAATGAGGCTTCATTGGGAATATATACCTTTGAAGTAATGTCTCATAGGGAATATGGCCTTTTGAGAAGACGATAATATGGTCGGGTATTACACTTAATGATGATTCCCAATAAGTAATTTTGATCATTCTAGTGACATGATCAACTCAAGTCCCTAAGAACACATGAGTCATGATTGGTTTAAAAAATAAGGAAAGCTAGAAGATCAATCACATTTCATAACTAGATTTTAATGAGGATTACGCCGTAAATCTTCCCATGGATGAAAGGCAGAATTGTACTGGTGAAAAATTAAACCCATACCTCTATCCCACACAACTCATGCTTGGTATGATAAACAAGAGATAAGAGTGGTTTAGTCATAAAACACAAGAGTATGAATCTAGGTTTGAATGAGGCTTACACATAGAATATTACCTAGAAGAATATACTCCCTATACACTGATGTATGAGGGAGGGGATATGGAATCCAATAAGAAATAATAGGGGATTATACCTAAGGAGAAGGCCCATTATTATCTTCCTACCCATTTATTAACCCGGGACTGAGGATTACCCATCCTTTGATTGGAAAAAAGATTTCATGGATGATGCCTAACTTTCTTTACATTTTAAGTAGCATGTATAGTGTCACTGCCTATGAAACATCCTGAAGGCGAACTATTGAGTTCAAGTTGAATGCAATGTGACATCATGTGAGCCTACCCATATGAAATAGGCTTCTAACTAGAAGCGAGGGTCTAAGTTAAATAGTGGTGAGACTATACCCTCTATATTTAGTCATAAAAAAACAATTAATAAACAATCATAATAATAAATAATCAGAGTAATCATGAGGAAGAGTGAACTAAACATGTCATATAAATAAATATCTCCCAATGTGGAAAGCCTATCTAGAAAGGGAAAATAAGATACATAAAGAGATAAAAAAATAAATAAAAATCTGTAAGTTCTCCAAATTCAATCCTAGCTCACTCCTGCTCCATTATCCACTACTTAACCATCCACCATAGGTCCCTTTACCTTCATAAGATCCCTAGTCATGAAATATACAAGCACATCAAAATTTATAAGTAGGGTGTGAGTATAAAGACTCAACAGGACACCACCAATGAATCCTTAACATGTGTGTACAATCATAATAATGTATAAAATAATAATAAATAAATTATCACACAAGAAAAAATAAATCAAAGTGTTCATGTGCTAACCAATCTACCACAAAACCAAGTTATACTTTATTTGACACCATGATGGAAAAAATCATAGAAACAATGGTAATGTATCAACATAAGAGACAATATCAAGCTTCTCAATAATCGTATAGTCCCAGACCTCCCGGACCAACCACACCAGGTCATCATTCCCTAGTTCTATCACTAGGTTAGGTCACATAGACTATCATTCCCCACTATTTCCACAAAATTCTAATAACTCATGATCATAATAACCCATGGTCATCACAGATGGGTCTGATAATTCATGATCATTATGCCCCTAGGTCATGCCACCCTAGGCCATCATGCCCCATCATCCATCTTGTTATCGTCATCAAGTCACATGCAACATCTGAACATGATCCCCCTCTAGGGATACCAAGTCACGATGGGACCACCTGTCACTTTGGTTCCATGAATAACACAACAACATAGCATATAATAAGAATATCACAAAGAAACAGTGGCATCATACATAACATGTCACGAGTGTAAGAAAATCCACACACACACACATGTTAGAAACTCAACATGGACTAAAGCACACAAACATGCAATATCATATTATGTAAATCAAGAAAGCCTCATTGATACCCAAGAACCCACATGCATCACATAAAAAACACGGTTGATTCAAGTATAAATCACTTATCATACTAACATCATATACATGGCCCAAAATGGTAAGGAACTTACTACCTCAAAGTCATCGAAATCATCAAAAGATCTATTTAATTTTTCATCACCTGAACTGCGTTCACACATAAACTTGAAATATGATCACATACCAATGGTTTCTAAAACCACAACCAGCTATTTTAATTCCATAAGAAATTAAATATTACATCCGATAATACTTTCTTATGGATAATTTTTGAATTATCAATTTATGCCAACACATGTTCTCCCAAAATTCCCTTCAATTATAATTATAAACCAAATAATTATTCTTTGATAATATAAATAATTATTTTTAAAAAGTAACATAAATTATCCTTTTACAATTATCTTCTAATAATTTCTTCCAAATAATCCTTTAATAAATGGTATGATTATCTTTTTATAGTTTTTATATAAATTATCATTTGATAATTTAGTGAAATTAAATTTTAATAATTATTGTTAATTATTATTCAATAGTATAAATAATTATAATTTGATATATTCAATAATATTAGTCACATTATAATTCCCTTATAACCATCCTTTCATAATTTTTATAATTTTTTTTTGATAATATCAAAAAATTATTCATTGATAATTAATTATAATTATTTCTTGATAACTATTTGAAATTATATTTGATATTTAAAATTTGTAAAAATAAGGATTAAATTAAATCTGAAAAACATACCTCTCCACCTTTAGAAACAAACATTGAATTAAAATTTTTCTCATCGAGATGAACCCAATGAAACTGATTGTACATCAATCCAATCAATATTGAAAGAGATATCGAATATAGATGTTTGGAAATAATAATAAAAATAAAATAAAAAAATAATAGAGAGAGGATGAAAGGGAGGGATGGGAGAGGTGTGAGATGGGGAGAAGGTAGGCACATAAGATTTCTCTATTCACGTTTTATAACCTTTTTTAATCATTTCCTTTATTCATCATTTATCATTACACCCTTCTATTTCATTATTCCTCATGCCATAACCTCATAATTATTTTCTCATCCCCACATGGTCCCACATCAATTATTTATTTTAATTTTATTATATATATTTTTTAAATTTTCCTTTTAAACATATTAAATCCATCATGATTAAATATTTATTTTAAAAATCTTTTATATGTGTAAATATACACCTCATATATATACATATATAAACACCCACACACCCATGTATATATACCCCCCCCACACACACAACTCAAAAAATACTTGTTATATATATATATTCATATATAAACCCAGACATGTATATTCATATATATTTATCCCGAATATATATATATATATAACATTTAATTTACCATGCACAAATAATATTATTTTTCAAAATTATTATTAATAATAATAACAAAAATTATTATTAAAATTATTAATTAACTATAATCATTTCCACCATTAACATTTTAAAAAAAATTTCATTAAATTCCCATAATAGTAAACAAACTAAAAGTAACCACACATTTTCATTTATTTAGAATAAGGTAATAATATCACTATTATTACTTTATCTCCTAATAAATATTCACCCATGGATAAATATCTCTCATAGATTAATTTTTTTAATTACACATGTAATTTTCATTGATTTTTTCTTCAAAACAAATTATAATAATTATATAATTATTATTACCCTTACATGTGATGTAACCAAACACCTGGCATGCAAAAAACTTATATCTTTCCTAGGATAAAACCCACATTCCAGACCTAATGGAAGTCTTGTATTTCTCATACGAGACACCATTAGGGTGATATTCCATTATTTTCAGAAAAAATATAATAAAAAACTAAATAATTCATCCTCACATTAAATTTGACAAACCTTATCACACACACATATGTTATGTCATTCCTAGGGTAAACCCCTCATACTAGATCTACCAGTGCTCTCATATTCCTCATATGATACACCAATTATGAGATATTTTATTTTTTTTGGAAAAAATCACTCACGCATAATATAATATATTTAAGATTTTTATTAAATAAATATTGTGGCTCTACATGCATCATAATTCCATTCCAACTCAACACCTAACTCTGAAAATATTCCATAGAATATTCCAAAGTGTTAACATAGCTTTTACCTTTTCATAAAGCCTTTAAATCATTTATGAAGTGATTTTTATTGAAAATTTAAATTTTTCACATAAAAAATACTCATAAATAATTTAAAAATAGGGTTTTATTATAATTAAAATTTTAAATATGTTATAATTCTCCCCATATATATACTTATCATCATCTAGAAGTAAGTATACTAGTCTTGTTTAAACATCTCAGGACACTGAACTCGAATATCACACTCCCACTCTTACATATCTATAATAGGAGTAACATTAAGAACATAAATTGATAATAACCAATATATGGGATCACATAAAGGATTTTATAAGAGTCTACCCTCAACCCAAGATTTACCCCTCCTAGCATTAACTCTTGTCTCCATCCCTACATGTTAGTCACAGTCAACATGTATATAATAACACAACAATATGCTTAGTTAAAATAATTAATTCCAATAAAGATATATCATAACAAAATGACCAAAAATATATATCACACTCATAGGAACTATCTCAAAAATATATAAAAAATAAAGGCATTTAATTAACAAACTACTATATAACACAAAAACAGGTATATATATGGAATTTGAAACTAAATGCTTAGTCATGATGCTTGAACAAACCCAAAACATCATAAATTACATATAAACATCACGTGAATAACCAAAGGTGAATTTGGTCAATGGTAAAAACAAAACATAATTCCCCACTTTATGGTAACTCATAGGTCTACTATACAATGTTGTCCAGACACTCTGATAGTTCTCTTGTCCAAGTCTCAATAGTCTTATGTCCTGTCTACCCAGTCTGAAATCAAGGGAAAGAGATGAAACAAGTCAGCGAGTCTTATTAATCATATAACATTTTGTAACATCCCTACCCAAGCCACTAGGTCTAAACCGGATGCTACTCGACCTCATGAACACCTCCCTATATGTAAGAGGCTGCCAACTACCAGTAAGGGTTTAAGTCCAATAGTAGGGAGACTATACCCTCCATATCAATTCATAGCATAATAATAAATAAACAATAATAACAACACATAATTTGATTAATCATATAGAATAGTGAACTAAAAATTTCATATAAATAAATATCTCCCAACGTGGAAAGCCTGTCCAAAATTTAAGAAACACATACATAAAGAGATAAACAAATGAATAAACATCTATGGGTCCTCTAGAGTATGTACCAAACCTCTCCTGATCCATGATCCATTTTTCAATCGTCCACCATAGATCCATGTGAAGGACTGTTGATCATAGGAGTGTAGAGTTGGCAGTGGGCTAGGGAAGACATTAGTGGGACCCACAATTTATCATTTATTTTTTATCTACTTTATTTACCCTAGAAATACTTGTCACTTTTGGGAGATAATTTTATTTAATTATAATGTATTACATTTATTTAGTTATTATTAATGTTTACTATGATAATATAGTATGTCATTTATTATTTATTATTGATCCTATGACATGATATACAAGGTATAGTCTCCCCACCGTCGAGCTTATATCCTCACCGCTAGTCAGAAGTCTTGAAAATGGAGAGGCACGCATAAGGTCATGTGGCACTCTAGCTCAGACTTATTAGTTTGGGTTAGGATGTTACACAATGGTATTATTGGAGGAAACTGGCCATAAGTGCAGTGAAACTACTGCCTGGGTTGAGATATGGGGTACCCAACGAGGATGTTGTTCTCTAAAGAGTGAATGTAACACCCCAGACATGTGAATTTGGTGACCGTGGGGAGGCCTTAATGAAATTCCCAAATAGGAGGCTTGGGTAAATGAGGATGAAATTTTAATAAATAGGTAGACCTAATTGATTAATTAATTAGGTGAGGATCCTAGGTTGACTGGTGTCCTAGGTGGGTAGCCCTAGAAGATTGATCACTTAGGAGATGAACCCCAGGTGGATAGTAAGCCAGGTGATGAACCCTTGGTGGTTGTTCTCCTAGGTGGGGAACCATGGGCGATTGGTTTACAAGGTGTTGAAACCTGGGAAATCTTTCACCTAGGTGGGGAGCCCCAAGTGGTAGGTCTCCCAGGAGGGGAACCTTGAGCAATTGTTCACTCAAGTGAGGAGCCCCGAGCAGTTGGTCACCTAGGTGATGAGTTCTAGGTGGTTGGTTACCTAGGTAAGGAGCTCTGGGTGGTTGGTTTCCTAGGTGAGGAACCTTGAGTGGTTGGTCAAACAAGTGAGGAGCCTTGGGTAATAATTCACCCAAGTGATGATCCATTGGTGATTAGTTTCCTATTTTATGGATTCATATAACAACATACTCTTAAGTTAATGCTATCCAAATTTATTAACCCTACATGGAATCCATGTTTGGGTGCTAGTTTCAATATATTTTGGAGGAGAAAATATATTCTTTCCACGAGGCATGTGGTGAGAAACAATCGTTGATATTTCATTAATTATGGATTATTTTGATGCTTGTTGGAAACAATGTACCAATTACCCTACTACAAATTGAGGCTGTAGTAATATTTTCTATTGACCATTCATGATTATCGATCGATTTTTATTGGAACATGGATCTAATGGGAGTAACTCCATGAGTACGTGGATATCCATTTTCAATTAAAGGGGAAAACAAGAAATAAACATCGTAGGATGCTGAAATCATTGATATATATTCCTTGAATAATGAAGAAAATGCCCTTTCTCTTAGATATGGTCTTATAACTCCCAATATTAGGGGTTAATCCTAGGGTAAAAAATATTTAGAGATATGCACAAATGCTGAAATTTCAAACAATAGTGTAAATCAAGCCTCCCTAGATCAAATAACTCTTGACAGAGAAGACTTGAAACTTGTCCCGATTACCTCTTCACTAATGGAATTGGGTGACTTATTGAGAATCTATTTTCTAAAGTACATTTTAGTTCCTGATCATGATACCATTCCTGATGTTGAGGCCACTTCCATGAATCAATCATCTCATGAATGAGAATAAAAAAACGTGTACTCTCTGATCACTCAAACCCAGATTTATGAGATGAAGATCAATGTTGGCCATTTCTATCAATTATTCATAGGTCAAGAAATAAGTGGATTTGATTATTAGAGATTATATTTGATTATCAATTTGTTTATTAACATATATTTGATTCTAGTATCTTAGGAGAAAAATATTTAATAATTTGAAAGTGTGAACCACCAAACTAGACTTGTAGATAAAATTAACTAGGATATTACTAAACAAACCATTAAGGAATCGAGACTACAAGAGAATATATCTTCCTTGAATATAGAATTAAAGAAATATGAGGCCATAATATTGAATATAAGGGCCCAAATTTCCCAATAAACAACTAAGTTTTAGGGGAATAGGAGGATATAGGATCTATCTGATCACATGAGAGAAATGAATTATTTTTCTCAAGATGAAGTTTAATGTTGGGAAAAAATACCTCAAGGTATCATTGAAGCATTTTTGGGGTGATTGTGTTTGTTGACAAAGTGGACATCTGTGTTGTGATTGTTGACAAAGCAAACCATGACATACAAATTTGTTGAAAACGGGAATTTCTTTGTGGAATGTTGAGTTCAAGGGCTATGGTTAATGATCAATTTTTGATTCATGGATGTCGACAAAGGAATGGATGATATAGAGGTGGTACAAAAAGAGAAGATGTAAGGTGGAACCGTTTTCTAGTGTTTGCCAAATTTTTGGGCCTGCAAATCGACAAATGAAGAAAAGTGGTTTTTGGAAAATGGACTTGCATTCAGTGTTCTTGAAGTAGAGGAAAATTTCACGCCTAATATTTTTCAAGATCAAAAGATCAAAATATGGCAAAGGGAGAAGGGGCACTCAAGTATTGGGAATGTCATGCAAGTGGCTTGCGTGATGAGACTTGCGCGCCAAAAGTTGTGCACCGAAAGTTGCGCATCGAGGGGAGACTTGCGTGTCGTCACGCAGGGTGTCCGAACGCCTATAAATACAGTTCAACCCCTCCTCATTCGGTGAGATTTCAAGACTTAGAGAAAATAAGAGCTCCCGTCACGTAGGTGTGGTGGTCATGCAAGTGTTGGTGGGTCACACAAGTAGAAGTTGTGCGCTAGTTGTTTGTTGCGCACCCCAGGTGGTTTGGGCGAGAAAAGAATTGTGTCGCCCAAGTTTTGAGTTAAGGTAGGATGTATCGCATAAGTTGTTGGGGTGGACTTGTGCGCCAGTTTTGAAGAAGCGAGATTGTTGTTAGTTTCATGCCAATATCGGTTTGGGCGTAAAGGGAAGTGAGTCATGCAAGTTTTGAGTTATAGAAGCTTGTGTCGTGCAAGTGGTTGAGGTAGACTTGCACGCCAGTTATAACTTGCGCGCCGATACTTGCACGCCACCTTAAAGAAGGGCGCCAAGTAAGTTTGTTTCACGGTAGTGGTCCAGGGTTGCGTGGAAGCTGGAATATTTCCTGATATATTCGGTGCAATGTGAAATTCATCTATGGGTGAAAGTTGAACTTCAACAGAGCATCTACATAAAACAGAGGATGTATTCATTTGCGATAATGAAGAGACCTATAGGTCTATAAAATGTGAGTGGATCCTTTCCAGAGCAGTGAGAAAAGGAAGAGGAAGAATGTGATCCTCTCCATCGGCAGTGATCCAGAGAGAGAGAAATAAGGAGTGACCCTTGGGAAAGTAGTGAGCTAACCCTAAACTTTGTAAAGGCAGTGAGCCTGGGAATAGAAGTGATCGATCTCGAACCTTGTAAACAGTAGTGTGATTATAGTGGATTTGGTACATCGGCACATTACCAATGTATGCTCCTTGGATGTATCCCAGTGAGGGTGAACCAAGTAAAAATTTTCGTGTCCTGTGCATGCTTTACTTTCAGTTTATATTTTGCAACATGAAAGAGAGAGAAGAGTGTTTTGATTAACAGTGAAACACGATCAGAACGAGCTTTAATTTTAAATTAGTCATACCCTGATTCACCCCCCTCTCAGGGTATTCAGCCTTATAGACCTAACATTTACCCATACACACTCCATAAAAAATTTATTAATACTTTTCATAGGGATTTAACTGACTTGAAAAATATGGAAGATCAATTATTAACTAAGTCATTTTTTATTTTTTCCTTAAAGAGAGTGAATAAAATATATGTATTCTTCGCACATTTTTTGATTGATTAATATATTAAAACTTAGTTTATTATCAATTATCCATCTCTTGTCACATATTTATTGTTTCTCCATAATAACATGAATTTTTTTGAATATAAATATCATGATATCTTGAATCATCCAATCTTTGAAATTAGAATAAAAATGTTGGTTATAGTTCTTTAATACTGGATCCAAAATGATATCCTCTTGGGTGAGGCTCATGGATGGGTATAAGTGTAATATTCTATCACTATAATACTAGAGTTTTTCTATTTGGATGTAGGGTCTCATACCATAATTCTACAAGATTTTATGGAAATATATGAACCAATGTCTGGAATAGAATGAAGCTCTAATTTTTTCTTAGCACGGGGACCTAACGAGTATAGATTGAATGAAATTGGGGTCATATAGTGGTCCCCAAAATCATTGAATATTTTTTCCTTAATTGATTTTTTTTCATAAGATACTAAAATGTAAGTCTTAACAAGTAGTTCTTGTTTTTTTATTAGGATACCCTTTTCATATTTTTGGTCTCACAAGTTTTTTACCTTTATATTTTCAAGGTATCAATTTACCTAGACCATGCCAAGTGTGTGTCTAGTAAGCTGAAACTCAAATTTTTTCTAGAATTCTATTTTTAGGTTTTCATTCTAGTGAGTTCCATGGCTCCTTCCTTAGGTAGTTTAAGGTCATGCAAGTAGGACCAACGGTTGCTATAGTTTATGGTCATATGGATTTGACCAATGGTTTTGGTCATGGAAATGGGTACGATTCACAAGTATGTAATACTAAGGATGTTGAATCAACTTGAATAGTTATATTATGGAATGTGTAAATCATAATCTAGGAATTTATGAATCAATTGAAAATGGTGACTAGTAGGAGTATAATGACTATCAATAATGGAAGGAAACTAATATCGAAATCAGTAAATGAAGTATAGTAGGAGTGGGTAATTCATTACCGCTCTCAGTACATGGATAACAAATGGGTTCCATGTAAAATTTTCCTATATAACCAAACAATACTATAGGGGTTACTTCAAAGGATCAAGGAAAAAATATAATATTCTCCATCAAATCCTAAGGGGGGCCATTTGGATCAGTTAATATCTATTATAAAATTTTCTATATAATAAAGAACAAATAAGACTGATTGACTCATGGTTGAGGGATTCCAATAAGAGTATACCAGGTCAAGGAATTGGTTGATGTTGAATCATAAATCATATATATGAAGTGGCCTAATAGAGAATAATAATAATAATAAATAATTATTCAAGCCCCATAGTAATTATATCACTATATATGGAACATATATCAATGTGGGATAATGTTGTATGGAACCAACACAAAAAAGGTACACACATAGTTTAAGGTCTTGAGGCTTAAACCAATGGTGTGGGAGTGATGACCCAAATGGGGTTTATAGGAAAAGGATGATCCAATATCTATTGAACATGGAGAGACACGCTATAAATCATAACTCAAGGCTCTTGGATGAGAAAAGTGTATGGGATATGTTTGTAAGGAATGAATGAAAACCATGTTTGAAAGGTGAATTACATCATCATGATTTTAGGGTATAAGGGGATAAAATGATTTTATCTTCAAGATATATATTTATCTGTTTAATAGGACATGTCGGGGTTTCATATGCAGATCCATGTCAGGGAAATAATATGAATAGTCAAAATAGAGGTTTCCTTCAGAGTTGGATATAATTATCACTAATATCCATGGAATGTTTGCAATGATTTGAGTTCATCAAGACCCCAAGTTCAATTTATGGAAAAAAGATGTTCAGAAAACATGATGTATGAATGTAGAATTAATATTTACATGGATGGGTAATTTTGATCTTATTTATTAGTATATAATAAACTCCATGTGACTCTAATAATGATTTGATTTCACATATTTAGTTCATATGTAAGGAAAAGGGGTGTTTTTTATGGCTGAGCATAAGAAATGGGATCCATGAATCACTACATATATCATCAGAATGAGAATCAATCCAAACATAGTTATTTTTAAGAAAATTTCAATATATAAGAAGTTCATTCATTTTAGACTTTATATCTTGGACTAGGATAGGGAGTCCAAGAATCACTACATATCCCATCAGAACAAGAATCAAGACACATGTAGTTATCGATAAGAAGATCACCTATATAGATCTGAATCATATAAAGGGGGAGGAATTTTTTTTTTGAATTGTGTATAGGCTTTAAAAAAGTTTTCTAGTAATCACCAATCAAAATGATAATAAAGTCAAAATATTTCTCTTTTAAAAATCTCCCTGCATAGATCTGGATCATATGAAAGTAATAAGGATATTTATTAATTTTTTTGAATCTATAGCTAAAACTAGGATAGGGAACTTGGGCATCACTAAATATCTCATTAGAACAAGAATATAGAGATATTTAGTTTCGTTGGATCTAAATTATGTTCCATGGTAATAGTCAAGGAAGACACAACTGGTTTAGAGTAAATCCAAGATAAGACAACCCAAAAATCCTCTTAAGGGTTTTCTTTTTGAAGCCCTAACTCTTCACAAAGGGTTAGATATCATGGATCTCCCAGTTAAGAAATGCACTCTGTAAATGCTTGAATCCATGATAGTGTCCTCCATGGGTCCACTAGTTATTTGTGATTGTATAAAGGATTAACGGTGTCCTCTATGAGTCTGATGATACTTAGAGACTATGATAAGGATTGATGGTTTCCTTCACAAGTCTGATAGAGAAAATACCATTCAAAAAGCCCATAAATTCCTTTAAAAACCACTTCCCATATTCTCAAAATCTTTTTTTTATAAACACCCCCTAATTCAAACATTTTGAGGATGATTATCCAAATATTTTAGCTTTCAATTTGCTCCCAATTTGTGAACCTCCTATGAATCATGAACCATACCAAAAATGGATTATCCAAGGTACTTGGGATTTGAAACCTCCCTTTAATGTGTTATTGAAATCCACTAACATTAGTGGAGTTTCCATTCATGAAGGTCTATTCTCTTCACTAAGGAAGAAGGCCCTATGGGTAACTTGAGGCTTTGTGAAGAATTAATCCTTCATAAAGCACTCCTTTCCGGAGCCAGGACTTCATCCTGAGGTAGGGTCACCCTATTTCATAATGCCTCTTCATTCATGAATACCCTAACCTCTGTGAAGCACCTGAGATTTGTGAATTAACTCTCTATAAGGCCCTAAGATTCACAAAACCTATCTCAGGGTCTAATCCATGCAACCTATCTTTTAATGAAACCTCTCCTTGAAGGTTGAGTGACCAAATACCACAAAACCATCCATGATCTGTTCAAATACACCTCAAGTCCCTATGTGACTTGTTCCACCGATTCCTGTGGCCTAATATACTTTATGTGTAGCCCAAGATTACCACAAACCTTATGCTTCTCAACCTAGGTACTCTAACACTTGCTACCTCTCAACATAGGCATGATAATGTGGACCTCGTGATTAACCACTCCTACTCATCTTTAAAAAGGGGTGTGGAGTGAGTCCCCCACATCCGAGCTGCATGACATAAAACTGCCTAGTCCCAACATCCTCAACACATGATGTTAAATTGTAACCTTACCCTATGTAATGAGCACAAGATGATCCATGTGTGAGTGGAATGGGATGGTCTCCACACCACCTCCCTCACAATGAATGATATCCTCCTCACATTGAATGAGACCCTCCACAAATGGAATGACATCCTCCTTGGGAAGCTTCCATATGTAAACCCCACACCATATATCATTGATGATTATTTCATGACACAAGTGTAAGGTCTAATATTTTCTCTTGTTTCTCACAATGAGCATGAATAACTTGGGCTTATAGGTTAGTAGAAATCATGACATCCAACCTCCCTCCATATAGGAATTCTCTATATATATAATCCCTAACTTCCATTAAAATGGAAATCCTCATGAGTGTAATACCCAAAAACTATATTCATCCTCCTTAGGCCACTTCCATGAATAAGTCCTAACCACATGTTCCTTTGTTCATCCTCCTTAAGCATAAGACCTAGTCCATTCCGAACTATGTTGTCTTTAATTACCAACTAACTGGGATACGTAGGAAGCCTCCCTGAGGTTCAAACCCAACATCTAAATACATCCTAATTTTATTCAGGTTATATACCCTATAAGATCATGCACATAACCTGGGATAACCATCTATTATAGGTCCATCAGGAAGATCAATGCGTACGAACCACACCTTCCAACCAAGAGAGATCCTCTTGAGAAGGGCAGATTCCATGCGTAAGCCCCACATTACCCCTTTTCTATACTCCCTTCATGACGTGAGTATCCTTACTGCATGATGTTAAACTATATAGATTGGTCCTATAACACGTCCTTAAATCGTGACATTGAACTACATGAGTTTTTATCATTGTCTTATAAACAAGGTATGTATGATGCATTTATGAGGTTCCATCATGACCAATGGTAAACCTAGGTGCTCCCTCTTGGGGATGTACCACTCTGATATTCCTCCAATGGGAATTTTGATCACCTCCCAAGATCCACCTCCATAGAAAATTATTCACCTTTGTGGTGTTAAATCTTCCCTTTATAGGACATACCTCCTCGATCCATCATTATGGGTTGTTCTAATCCATCCATCGATAAACATTTTAGGAGCTCTCTCATGGGGATGTACCACATTGATCCACCTCCAGAGAAGTTCTGATCAACCTTCATGGCGTGACATCTTCAATTTATGGGAAAAACCTCCTAGATATCCCCCCACATAAATTTTGATCAATCCATTGATAAAATTCCAGGTGTGACATCTTACCTCTTAGAGATACACCTCCTTGATATACCTCTATGGGGAATCTATATCAATCAATTATGTCTCCACAAGATGTTAAACTCATGCCCCAATCCATATCCACAATTCATTACACTTTTGACCCCAAATACACACTTCATAAAAAATATGGGATGCTGAAGGTGAAATCATTGGAATATATGCACCTATGGTGCCATCTACCTCATTCAAAACATGGGATGCCTGAGGTGAAAGTCTGGGAAGATATGATCCTATGGATTTATATACCTCATAAAAAACATGGGATTCCTGGGGTGAAATACTAGGAAGATATACACCTACAATATTAGATACCTCGTGATCAACATGGGATGCCTTGGGTTCCATACCTAAAATGCATCTATGAGATTCCCTCCTAAGAGGAAGAATACAAGTGAAAAATGTTCCTAGTGTCTATATGTTCTAGTTATTCCCAACATGACTACTCTCTCAATTGAAGGTTTCTACCCAATCAAGACCCACTAGAATATCTAGACATAAGCAGTGTAATTAACTAACATCTAGAAAGATATGACAATGGTAATGAGTTCCACGAACATGACTTAACTCTACGAGGGATACCCAAAATAGGGGACTAGTTCTAAGGAAGAATACATGGAAGGAGGAGCAAACATTGCATCACCCCATTTTGATCTAGGAGCATACATCATCGTTAAAATTGATGAATGTTACCAGCATTTGGAAAGGGGGAATGATGGGTAACAAGCATGCCAACACATATTAACACACAAGGTGTTGGACCTGAAGAAAGAATCAGAAACAAAAATGGTGAACCCAACGTGATGATTTTCACCTTTAACCATGGGGATTAATCATATTGGTCATCAGATCAGGGATTGGTTTCAGAAATTCCTGGCATCAGACTTCACCAAATAAATGATGAACCCAATGTGAAAATTTTCTCCTCAAAATGGGGAAAAGTATCATTTGAGATATCCATAAATTATTATTTCACCGGATTTAGACACCCAACACTAGGACCCACTAAGAAAATAGTGGGCTCGACATGAAACTCCTCAGAAATTGGGGTAGTTAAATGTTGGGAATTCTAGTCTGTGACATTGTCAGCATAAATATCTCTCTTAATCAATGGAATATTGGAAGATGCTCGGACATTGAGAATTTATTTCCTTGTATAAATACTAATAGATGAATCCAAATGCTTTATAGGACCTGTGCTATAGGAAACTAGCCACCTGACACCCGCAAACACTGGGGTAAGAGAAATTTTAATGCGACAGTCCTATGTGACTCCACCTCCACCACTAATTTTTCTATGACTATAGCTACTGGGTAACCAGATCCCATATCACCCCAATAAATCATCCATAAGAGGGTAATGGACACCCTCGTATGTCAATAAGATCATGAGGGGGTAATTCCCACAAGGGATATAGACTGCTAGGACCTGGAAGATTCAACGCTTCACCGACATAATCACCTCCAAGGGTCATGTAGGGAGAAACCCTCCTAATTCCAATAGAGAACCACTTCAGGAGCCTCTCCCTGAAGTGATCCTATGACTCACTCCCCTACAATGAGGATTTTGGGGATGTAAAAGCCACAATGACCATGACTAATGACCAGGACCCACCAGTGCCAACAATGGCCAGTCCTTTAGGTTGAATAAAAGGTAGAGTATAAACCTACTACACCAGTCCCTATATATACCACCTAGTTTCAACATTAGGCACAAGCCCAGGAGAATTATCAACAAGGGGAATCATCTTCCATGGCTCTAGTGGCCTTTTCTACTACCGACGCATTTGGTAAGATTCCTACGACAGATGAGCATGGATCCATACATGCTCATTTGGTATTGAGACATTAGTTTCCCCACGGATAGGCTGGGTTGACTTTGTCAATCATTGGAACCACCAACAGCCATTACAGGAAAACCCATAATGATGAATTTCAATGACAAGGTCCTCCGCACGCCATCAACAACCCAAGTAAAGGTCCTACCCACTCTCACAATTAGAGTGAAGGTACTTCTCGTTCCATATCCTATTCAAGAAGAGGTCATCCACACTTTGAAAAATAGTACAGAGGTCCTCCCCATGCCTCTGCCATCAGTCAACACAGAGTCACTCCCTATGTCACATCCAATCAGCACGAAGGTCCTCCTCATATTGTTCCTAGGTCAAGTGGAGGTCCTCCTCACTCCAACATCAATAAAAGAAAAGGTCCTCCCTACTTTAGCGATGATCAGTATGGAGGTCCTCCATATGATATCATCATCAAACAACACATATGTACTTCTCATTCCATATAAAATCAGAGTGGTGGTCCTCCCCAATCCTTAAATAGTAAACATGGAGGCCCTCCCCATGTTCCCATCTATCAAAGCAGAGATACTCCCTGCAATTTCAACAACCAGTACAAAGGTCCTCTCCAAATTACAGTTCCTTAACAAAAAGTTCCTCCCCGTTACAATATTGCTGGTCATCATGGAGGTCCTCCCCATGTCACCATTGAACATAGAATAAGTCCTCTCTGCTTCATCAACAACCAGAGTGGATGTCCTCCCCACTACTACAGTAGTCAAAGAAGATGTCCTACCCACTCCAACAAAAAAGGATATAGAGGACCTCCATGTATCCCATATAATAAAAGAGAAGTTCCTCCCCATGACATCACCCACCAGCATGGAGGTACTCCCCATGACGAAGAGTTATCCTACCCTGTAGAATCATCCTAGGGTAGAAGGATGAAATGATGCCACCAAAGGAAAAATTACAGGAAGTTCCTAGTCATTATCAATCCCATTCACCTCTTATATTCTAAGGTAGAATGTTATTCAATGATGGAACCTTTACCCTAGTCATCAACATCAGATTCTAGGAAAGTAGCCAGATAGGTGAATTTCATCATCCTGGAAGGTGAGATTCACAGGATCCCCAAATCCCTCTATAGGTACATGCAGGTATAGGAAGTTTTGGATCCCTTCCAGGGGATCATGGTAAAACCATCTCTATCATCACCAATTTCCCTCTCCACCACTACCTAGGATCATAGATAAATGTTATGGAATGGGATAGATAATGAGAATTCAGTTGATACACCAAGGAACACTACTTCTCTCATACAAAAGGTTGTGGTGAGCATCTAGTCATATAAGGATTTGATGATGTGGTTAGTGCAGATTTCAAGAGATAACCTAGTGTGTAGCGAGTATTTGACTCACACAATGACTCCACCATTGACTATCCAACTTCTGCACCAATCCAAATCAGTATCATCACCAATCTCTCAACAAGCACCAACCAAATCCTAGGGATATTAAGAGATGGGACTTACTTTGGAGCAAGAAATCCTATGGGAGACTCTAGCTACTGATCAACTATCTATCATGTTTTGGATGAATTCAGCTTCCAACTTCTACAATTTGGAGTCTCTCAACTAGGTCCAGGATGCATGTTTCTTCTAGACTATCTGGAAGATGTTGCACCGCCTTCATGGCCATTATTTTTTCTATCCAAAAAGTTGGGATCACTTTGATGACATTGATAAGTAGTGCAGAATGGTTGAATTTGAAACACTCCTAGTGAATCAGCACCCTACCTGACCTAGATACCACCAGACCCTCCAATAGAGATGCATCAAGAGCCTTACAGTGTTCAATAGAATCATGGAAGAGGTATCTCCACACATGAAAATCTGGAACTGGGGAAAATACGCTTCCCTCTACTTCTTCCCTATCATACAATAGCCTGAACTACCTATAGATATTGAGGATTTCCTCTAATTATAATTATAGTAAACATGGTTGTTCTCCAGTTGTCCAAGGATAGGGGCACCAACATTGGGTTCAATAGATAAAACCCACCCCTTGAGGTAGCATGGTATCAAGTAGACCCTCATACAAGTGTTTGTACCCACCTAAAAATGAATAAAATCACCCTTAGAGTTCATTATTCATTTTTACCTATTAGTTGAAATAAAAAAAGGTAATTTACATTTAGATCCTTCCAATCTGTCTGATATTACGTCGAAGATATAGGTCAATCCCATGGTTTCTGCCTTTCTCTAGATGGTCACATATCCAAAAGGGATCATATATGAGCTCCTTTCAAAGTGGAACCCAGATTATGGAACTCCTTAATAGGATAATATTTCTCCTCCTAAGGGGCAGCCAGAAGTCATACTCAACCAGTTGCTCCCAATTGAGCCCTATGATCTCACACATCCAGACATATCATGGGTGGGAGTTTATGCTAAGAGACCATGATACGAGTTGTCAAATCCACCTGAGCAACGTGATAACCTTCCTCGGGACCTATATCAAGACACTCCATGATACATTGATTCTACCTACACTGTTTATGATCCTTTCAACACATTGGTGGTCAGGGATCCTCATCAAGATAGGAACTCTCACCAAGATGAATTGATAGCTTCTCTCACCACTCAACTTAAAGCCCTAGAGATGCGACAAGCGGTGATCCCACCTGGATGTAAGCTATAACCAACATTGGTAGATGTCATTAGAGCATCCCCATATATTTGGGAACCCTATATTTTCTCCTTTAAATGAGATGGGTGGCCCACTGTAGCATTTTTACCACTTCATCTCAAGGTATGAGCCCATATTGGGGACCACACACTACAGAAAAACTGAATATTTGCGACTGGATCCCGTCACAAAAGGGCTTTTGCGATGGGGCTCCGTCGCAAATCGCCCGTTGCCGAAAACGGCGTCGCAAATAGGTGTTTTTGCGGCAGTCCCGTCGCAAAAAGAGTATTTGCGATGATAGTTTTCCCCCGTCACAAATGAGTTTTCATTTATATATAAAAAAAGGTATTTGCGATGGGCAGTCGCATATATATTAGTTGCGATGGGTCAGAAACCCGTCGTAAATGCGAAATTTAAAAAATACTTCTGACGAAGGTATTTGCGATGGACCGTCGCAGAAATGTTTTCCCGACGGGTATTCGTCCCATCGTAAATGTTACAGTAAAAAAATATTTACGACGAGAAATCTCGTCGCAAATGTTCCCGTCGCAAATATTAAAAAAAATAAAAAAAATAAAATAATTAATAGAAATCGTATAATATTATATAAAAATAATAATAATATTAGTAATATAAAAAATTTATATTATTATAATATAAATAAAAAAATATATAAAATATAATTATGAAATATTAATATAAAATAATAATAATATGAATATAAATAATATAATATAAAATAATAATACTAATATTAATAATATAAAAAATTAATATATTATTATTATTATTAAACTATGTATATAATAATAATAATAATATTAATAATATAAATAAATTATATTATTATAACATTAATAATAAAAAATATATATAATATAATTATGAAATATTAATATCAAAAAATAATAATAATATGAATATAAATAATATAATATTATATATTATGAAATATTAATATCAAAAAATAATAATAATAGTACTAATATTATTAATATAAAAAATTAATATAATAATATTATTATTAAAATAAACATACATATTTATGAAAAAATAATATTAATAATATTAATATTAATAAAATTATAAAATTATAAACTTCTCAATATTAACAATAAATATAAAATATTAAAAGTAATATTACTAAAATAAGAAGACATTAAAAATAATACTAATAAGTAATAAAATATTAAAAAAAATAAAAACAAATTAAATCACGTAATATTCGTACCAATATGAAAGAGGAATTGTAAATAGTTAATATGACAATTAGCTACGAACTCAAATGTTTATTACATCTAAAAAAATCACTAGGGGTGGATAATCTGGAGGACCTGGAGGACCTAGAGGAGGTGGTGGAGGAAACTCCATCCCTAAACTATGAGTTAGACGATGCATATACTCCATATACTTCTGATGTTGCTCCTCATATCGACGTCTCTCCTCATCCTACTACTGACGCATCTTCTCCTTCCATCGACGCATCTCCTCATCATGCTGTTGATGCATCTGCTCCTGCCCCTGACGCAAATCCTCTATAAGCTGACTCTGAGCACGCAGCTGCTCCTGATACTGTGAGGCAGAAGATGATGTCTCTCGACGAGATCCTCTCAAGTTGGACACTGACATCACATCAGTACCATAATAAGCTGCAGGAGTCAAATGAGAGTCGATACCAACTACTCGTCCCTTTTCAAAGCCATACTAGGTCGCCTGCATTCATGCCATCTCATAAAAATGGTGGACACTAGTCTGATCACCCGTCTCGTCTTGACTCTCAGTCTGTGTCTGAGAGGTCGCGACCTCATATGACTCCTTAAGTTTCAATTAGAAATTAAAATAATGAAAAGATTATATGCATTTAATTTTCAAACTGAAAAGAAAATAATACTGACCACAATCTGACGCTGGCGGTCACCTCTAATCTCTCCAGTAGCCGGGTCAGTGTACATCCTCCGATAAACGCCGTACGCCGAAATACCGAGCTTCTCGGCTTCCTAAATGAAATTAAAATAAACTGTTTATATTTAAAGTTGCATAAAATTTTAAAAAAAAGTACTTACCAGATGCTCTCTATGCACAATGAATGTACGACTACCGGCTTGATGCATCACCTCTTCTCTCCCCCGATTCTGTCAACCCAATGCAGATCTCCTATGAAACCCACCACCCAACCAGTGTGTACATAATCCATCCCAAACGTGAGATGAAATGTACTCTGGTCGGTGGTCTCTACAGGACTCATCAAATTCTATCACTCTAGCTTTCTTCATAGCCGTCTTTCTCAAATTATGCAAAAACTGACGGAAACAGTCACGAATAGACACCACCCATGCCGCATGGATAGTGGCACGCATGCTCTCGTCTATGGGATACCATAAACCCTAATATAAAGTTATTAATGAATTAAATTTCAAAATAAATAATATTTAATTACGTACCAGCCAATGATCGAACATGGCGGCCTGCACATCAGCGGGAATCTGATCCCATGTGAGCCAGAGCTGAGAAAAATAATTACGCAAGATAGCGCTCCCTTGTCCAATAGCTATATGCGTAAAACTGTGGAAAAAGAACAAATAATCAAACAATTAGAATATTAATAAATTATAATGAAAGATAACTAAAATACACAGGTTACCATACCACCGCGTGTGCGCATCGAATCCAAGAGGTGGACGTCGCTCTGGGATAGGATCTGGAATCATCAGTCTGGAAGGACCACGCCCCCTCCGAGTGCTCCCTGTAGTGCCAATAGCCTGAGGGTCAGATGACTCAGAAACCTCATCATCCATAGATAGATCAGCCTCCAGCAACTAATGATATGTTTTTGAGTCCATCTGAAACATGAAATGATTTTTATTACAAAATAGTTTAAAATAACTATTATGTATAGATATATATTTTTTATGATTCTAACCATCATTTTACTGTGTTAATGTTCATCTTCATCATCATCTTCATAGTTTTCAATGTCAATGTCTCCATCTTACTCATCAACATCATCAATTTTCATATTAGTTTCACTTTCATCATCTCTTGTCATTTCAAATTCAGTTGTAACATCATTGACAACATCGTCACCATCGACCCTTAACTGCGGGGTGTCATCCTCGATATTCATGTCTCTTTGTAAAAAAGATGTGTTTTGAGGAGTGTCCTAAAAAATTTCATTTCCTTGCACTTCAGTGGAACCACATTCAGTTTGAGTAAACTGATTTTCTTGAGATTTAACTTTTATTATACTCCTCCAATCATCCAACTCTTTTGCAGTAGAACAGTATTTTTCATAATAAATTTGATGTGCCTAATGATCCAATAAAAATGGTTCATTTACTGCAAGAATACATTTATGTTTAATATCAACAATTCCATGAGTCAGATGAATACACAAGTGTCTCTCAGTATCCAGCCATCGACATGTAAATATTGTTACATAATTCTTTCCCAAATAACACAGTTCAATAATTTCATCAAGCATGCCGTAAAAGTCAACTTCAATATCTCTATAATGTGATCCTTCAAAAAAACACCACTATTCATTATTTTCTTTGATTCCCCATATGCACATGTATGAAAGCGATAACCATTCACCACATATGCATTATAAGATTTAACCATTTTGGATGGTGGGCTACTCAATATATGCAATCGACTATCAATCTTATCAGCATGTACAGATACCTAAAAATTTGTAAAACATTTATCACTATTACAAGTAATAAATTGATTTTATATGTAAAACCAAAAAAGAATGTATGTTACCAGTTTTTGAAACCAGTAGGATTTTTTTTCCAACGTTCTTCTAAGCCAGCTGCTGTAATTTGTGGAAATTGTTTCTTGATATGATCATCATATATCCTACAAATACAATATGATTAATTTACTATAACAAAATCTATAGAATAAGGGATAAGATCACTCACTGTACAATTGGTGACATTTCTTCACAGTTGAGTAGAACATATGTATGAGATCTATGATGTTCATCATCTAAAAGCCATCTATCATGAACTCCACCAAAGCCAAGTTCGGACTGATTGAAAACTAATAATTGATTGTTCATATCATCATCAACATTCCCCTCATTCCGGCCCATGCGGTTAAATTTTGAGGGATATTCAGATTCAAAATAATGAGAGAAGAATAAAGTAATTTCTTCTTGCAAATATGCTTCAGCAATTGAGCCTTCAACTGATGCTTTGTTACAGACTTTTTTCATCAATTTCTAAATGCATCTCTCAAATTGGTACATCCATCGAAACTGAACCGGACCTCCACATTTTTCTTCATGTGGAAAATGTAATATCAAATGTTCCATCGAGTCAAAGAAATTCGGCAGAAAGATTTTTTCCAGTTTGCATATAATTACAACAACAACTTCTTCCAGTTTTCTTAGTTTATCGTAGTCTGTTGTCGCCGCACACATGTCTCGGAAAAAATATGATATATCTGTTATCGAATCCCAAATATTAGAATTCAAAAAACCTCTTAATCTAATAGGGATGTGTCTTTCCATTATAACATGACAGTCATGACTTTTTAATCCGGTAATATGACCATTTTTAACACATCTGCCCAAGTTGGAAGCATAGCCATCTGGAAGTCTCAAATATGAAATCCACAGACAAAATAATAAGCGACTCTCTTTGGTTAGTGTATAAGCTACTTTTGGCTTCATTAATCTCTATGATCTGACATTTTCAAACAATTCAAGTTCTGGTCACCTGCAAATTTGGGCAAGATCTAATCATGCCTTTACATTATCTTTGGTTTTACCCGGTGTATCCAAAACTGTATGAAATAAATTATCAAAACAGTTCTTCTCAATATGCATGACATCCAACATGTGTCGGACCAACAAATCATACCAATATGGAAGATTCCAAAAAATGCTCCGTTTTTTCCAATTGTGTTCTTTCCCAAAACCATGAATTTTCTGTTGGTTTATTGTCGGTCCAAAAGTGATAGATTGTAATGAAAATACAACTGATTGTAACTCTGTACCTGAGATAATTTTTGGAGGTTCATCTCTTTCAATTCTGCATTTTCTGAAATGAGATTTATTCCTCCGAAAAGGATGATCGATTGGAAGAAATCTGCGATGACAATCAAAATAGCAAGGTTTTTTTCCATTCACGAGCATAAATGCTTTGTTGTATTTCATACAGTAAGGATATGATTTTAGACCATGTGTACTCTAGAAAGATAACATACCATTTACCGGGAAGTCACTAATTGTCTATATCAAAGCAGCTTTCATTACAAAATTCTGTTTTGCAGAAGCATCATATGTACCAACACCATGACTCCACAATAAATTTAACTCATCAATCAATGGTTTCAAATAAACATCAATATTCTTTTTCGGATGTCCTAGGATTAATAATATCAAAAATATATAAGGCTCCTTCATCAACATCCATGGAGGCAAATTGTACGAAGTTATAAAGTCAGGACAACATGAATACTGACTTCCAAAAGATCCAAATGTATAAAAACTGTCAGTAGAAAGACCCAATCGCACGTTTCGGGATTCTAAAACAAAATAAGGATACACTTGATCAAAATGTTTCCATGAATCACCATCAGATGGATGAATTAAGCTTTCACCATTTGAAATATTGGTTCTGTGCCATGACATCATTGTCGCTGTGTTCTGAGACATAAATAAACGCTGCCACCTGGGTGTAAGTGGGAAATATCTCAACTGTTTTACAGGAATCAATCCAGACTTCCCCGATTGAGCTTCTTTATGCCTCGATTGTCCACATGTGGGACAACTATCCAATGACTCATTTTCACCAGAATATAAGATACAATCGTTTGAACATGCATGGATCTTCTGATAACTAAGGCCCAAATTACGAATGTGTCTCTTTCTCTCATAATAATTAGCAGGCAGCACATTTCCTTTAGGTAACAGTGCTTTAACCAAAGAAAATATCTGATCAAAACAATTATTTGACATTTCATTATCTGATTTAATAGTCATAAATTTTGCAACTGCTTCTAATTTTCTTATCTTGCAACCAGGATATAATGCATCCTTAGCAGACCTGAACAACTCAGCAAATTCAGATGGTGCCAACTCGGGAGGTAAATCAACATCATCCTTGATTTCTGTTTGTTGAACGGATGACCCTGCAAAATCATGTACTAAATTCTGAAACCGTGATGGATCCGAAATCAAATTATTAGTATCTTCTCTGGAACTGCGTTCACCGTTTTGATACCAAAAAATATAATCTGATTGAAAACCATAACGCAAGAGATATTGCCCAACGATGTCAAATGTCTGAAATGTTCTCAGAGCACATTTTTTACAAGGACACTTAATTGTCCCTTCTGAAACAAATTCCGGGTTTGATGATGCAAATGATAAGAAAGCTTCAACACCATCAACATATATAGGATTTAAACTAGAACCGTTTGGATTTCTGCACTGATTTATCCAAGCATGATCATCTAATAATGATTGATGTCGATTTACTTGTTCCATATTCATATATATGTTTGTACAAAAATTAAAACCATTACTATTGTTAAATAATTTGATATAAGAAAAACAATATCCTAAAAAAAAGATACATAATTACAGTTATTTATTAGTAATTACCAATAATTATAGGCGACACAGTTAGTTTGTAATCATCCCCACTAATTATTATTAATTTATCAATACTTAGTAATACTTGGAAAAATAAAATATGCTTGAATAATGAAATAAAATTTTGTAATCATCATTGTGGATATTATATTACTAATTATTCTGATTTGTCCGACGGCTCATCTCTTTTTAACTTTCTCCTGACTGAAATCAGTATGAAAAACTTGCTCTGACATACGTTAGAGCAAATTTTTCATACTGATTTCAGTGGGTGAAATTAGCAAAGATATGAGACATTGAACAAAAGGTAGATGCCAATCCGCTGGAAATTGTGCCAATTTATAACCATGTACTTGAATTTATTTGATTTTTGATTAATTATTAGTAATTATTACTAATTATTACAAATCTCAATATTTCCAATAGATTTTGCTCTATTCTTAACTTGTTCAAATCTTAAAGAGTTGTTAATTTTCAGGTCATGCCTAATAAAAAGTTTGCGTCAACCTTGTCCAATTTAAACTCTATAATTTTTCTTACATGGTTGATCATCTCGCAAGTAGTGTTGCAATAGGACGACAAAAGTAATGAGAAAGACATGACTTGGGTTGTCCTATTGCAACGCTACTTGTGAGGTGATCAACCAAGAAAGAACAATTATAGAGTTTACATTTTACACGGTTGACGCAAAATTTTTATTGGGCATGACCTGAAAATTGGAGACCCTTTAAGATTTGAACTGTTAAGAATAAAGAAAAACTTGTTGAAAATATTGATAATTGTAATATTTTATAAATTTTTTATAATTTTAATAATATTAATATTTTTTATAAATATTAAACATATAATAATAAAATAATTATATTATTAGTATTATTTAATTATTAATATTAGAGTAATATAATATTTTATATTATGTTACTATTTATGTTACTATTTATGTTACTAATTATGTTACTAATTAGAAATGCGAAGATATGCATATAGGTCGGGTGGTTAATTAATCATTGAATAGAAAAAAAAACGTAATTGACTGCTCATCTACCTCAATTTTCTTTTCATTTGTGTGTTGAGGTTGACAGGAAACTTCTACCTCCACATGTAATATGTGATTTTACTGTCAAAATTATAAACCTCCTCACCTCTATATTGGCGAGGAGGTTGATAATTTTGACAGTAAAAGAAGATATTACATGTGGAGGTAGAAGTTTCCTATCAAGCCCCAGCACACAAATGAAAAGAAAATTGAGGTAGATGAGTGGTCAATCACGCTTGCTAATTTTCCTAATTGTTTTTAATTCTTTCCTAATTGTTTCCTAATAATTTTAATTATTTCCTAATTATATAATTGTTTCCTAATTATATAATTGTTTCCTAATTATATAAGTGTTTCCAAATTATATAATTGTTTGCTAATTATATAATTGTTTCCTAATTATATAATTATTTCCTAATTATATAATTATTTACTAATTATATAATTGTTTCCTAATTATTATAATTGTTTCCTAATTATTATAATTGTTTCCTAATTATTATAATTGTATCCTAATTATTATAATTGTTTCCTAATTGTTATAATTGTTTCCTAATTATTATAATTGTTTCATAATTATTATAATTGTTTCCTAATTATTATAATTGTTTCCTAATTATTATAATTGTTTCCTAATTATTATAATTGTTTTCTAATTATTATAATTGTTTCCTAATTATTATAATTGTTCCCTAATTATTATAATTGTTCCCTAATTATTATAATTATTTCCTAATTATTATAATTGTTTATAATTATTATAATTGTTTCCTAATTATTTTAATTATTTCCTAATTATTATAATTTTTCCTAATTATTATAATTGTTTCCTAATTATTATAATTGTTTCTTAATTAAATCTAATTGTTTCCTAATTAAATTTAATTGTTTCCTAATTAAATCTAATTGTTTCCCAATTAAATCTAATTGTTTCCTAATTAAATATAATTATTTCCTAATTATTATAATTGTTTCCTAATTTTTATAATTTTTTCCTAATTGTTGTAATTGTTTCCTAATTATTATAATTGTTTCTTAATTATTATAATTGTTTCCTAATTAAATGTAACTATTTCCAAATTATTATAATTGTTTCCTAATTATTATAATTGTTTCCTAATTAAATCTAATTGTTTCATAATTAAATCTAATTGTTTCCTAATTAAATCTAATTGTTTCCTAATTAAATCTAATTGTTTCCTAATTAAATCTAATTGTTTTCTAATTATTTTAATTGTTTCCTAATTATTTCTAATCAATTAAATCTAATTATTTCCTAATTATTTGATAATTATTTTAATTAAATCTAATTAAATATAATTATTTCTTAGTTATTTGATAATTATATATTTATTTCTAATTATTACCAAAACATCCCTCGGGAGTGTTGAACCAAGAGTGCAGCAAGGCCCGTTGTCATGTACCAGGTTACCCCGAGTCAAGCTCGAAACACCTTGTCAGAGTTTTCACTCCTAGGTACATCTGTGCCAGAGCCGCCTCTACTTGTTCATATCTAGACATAGATTATTTGGTACAACCACATAATCTAATTATACTATATAGCTAAACATTCTATTAAAAAAAATAAAATTAACAATTAAAAATAAAATTAACAATTAAAAATAATTTAACAATTAAAAAAAATAAAAAAAAAATATATAAATACCTTTGATATTTTGAAGTAATCTGCGCCTTCTAACTCCTTCCTTCCTCTTCTCGAAATAAAAAATTAAAACAAAAAAAAAATCTACTCAGAACTGAAAATTAGAGAGAGAGAAGAATAGAGATCTGAATGTTATGAAAAAAAATGGGTGGGGTGTATATATAGGTTAGATTATTTGCGACGGTCGTATTTGTGACGGTCGTATTTGCGACGGTATCCCATCGCAAATACTAGGTATTGCGATGGGATACCGTCGCAAATACCTTCGCCCGTATTAAATACGGACGACGGGTAAAAGGGCTTTTGCGACGGGCCCATCACAAATAGCCACCATTAGTGACAGGCGGATATCCCCGTTGCAAATTCCTATTTATCGTCACTGGTATTGGCGACGAGGCCCATCGCAAACACCTTTGCCTGCATTAATTTTGGGCGGCGGGTAAAAGGGTTTTTGCGACGGGCCCGTCACAAATGACACACCATCAGCGACGGGCAGATATCCCCGTCGCAAATTCCTATTTACCGCCGCCGGTATTTGCGACGGGTCCCATCGCAAATACCATCTGGTGAATACTTTTTTGCGATGGGACAATTTACCCGTCGTAAATAGTATTTACCACCGCTGGGTAGTTGCGGCGGGTTGAAGGCGACCGTCGCAAATAGGCTTTACAGCGACCGATATTGGCGACAGGACCCGTCGCAAATAACACCTGGTGAATAATTTTTTGCGACGGGGCAATTGTCCCGTCGCAAATACTATTTACCACCGCTGGGTACTTGCGACGGGTAGCCTTCTACCCGTTGCAAATAGGCTTCCCGCATTTTGGCGCGCAAACCGCGCCATTGCAATTGCGACGGGTCCTGTATTTCCGTCGCAAATAATTGACCATTTGTGACGGAAATATATTCTCGTCGCAAATACGCTTTTCATCAGAGTGTTTGCGATGGGAATAAAGCCCGTCAAAAATACCCCGTCGCAATAAGCGTTTTTCCCATAATGACAATGCAGTATGAGACTTCCAAACTCTGATGTTTCATATAGAAATTGGTAGGAACTGTGTTCATCTATAACATCCAGTTTACCATTAGGCCTATCATTGGTTGGGAATATCTTCATAGGTAGTTCCTATACCTGTTCAGCTCCACCATGTGCAAGATAAGTATTACAGACCTCTTTAAGTGTAAACAATTTCCTGATGAGCATGTCACATACTTCATTGCATGGTGGAAATGTCTAATGTATTCACTCGATATGATGCTGACTTAAGAGAAGCTACTGATGATGTTATTGGGGAATGATAAGACTGAGATGGTCCCTACCCTCATCACTCAAAAATTAATAAGTGTGTGTTTGGATTTCTCTGACAAGGACTAATTCCTGGAGGAAGCCTTGTAGTAGGCTAATCAAGCATGCATGTTTCTTCTTATAGCTCCCTCAATAAGGGATGAAAAAGCTAATACTGTTGATGTTGAATAGGTAGAGGATGTAGAGATTCTAGAGTTGTTTCCCCCTTTGCTAGCAGATCTTTTACGAGTACAACTGGCTCATCAAGATCAACCTCACATAGTGAAAATTTGGAAGACACCATCCTACCTAGATCAACCACCTAGATAAAATAATGGGGATCTAGACCCTCATTAGGATACTACCCCTCATTAGGTCTAGGATCCCATAGTTCCCTTCCCAAATAGGAGGCACCAGACTAATTATTTCAAATATTCATAGGTTCCTAGTTATTTCTTCAGTTCCCTAGAGCAGAGGATTCTGAAGCTGTCAGAGTGAAAGAAGACACATGAAGCCAAGAATATAGATTTTTTTAACCATTTACATTACCACATGATCATTGGATATACCATCAAAAAATTCTACGAGTTCAAGGATTAGATTTAAGACCAAGTGTAAAATGGTGTGTTCAGGTTGGGAAATGTTCTGACATAGGTGGCACACATATTAGTTGAGACTGATAGTGATAATGAAGGTGTATGAAAGTAGGTTTCCAACCATGAGAATCAGAAGTATGATGACCAGTTTGAACACATAACAGTTTTCCACACCAATGGTGTCATATTTTCTTGCTTATGATGACCTGAATATCCTAAAGCTTATGCACCCCCTCTAACCAATGCTTCCTTATCAATGTCAGAACTATCTAAGTCTCAGAAGATTTGGCATTGACGGTGCAAGGGAAAGTAGAGTCCCCCACTGGTGCCAAACCCATATCATACTCTCTATGATTTAATGACTCCAGATATGCGGATCACCCCCAGGGTCCACCCATCATTATAAAATTACCCTAATGATGATTAGGAATATTTTTCTATGTACACTATCTAGTTTTTAGATCCCTTCATAGTCCCCGATGATGAGGAGTGTCTGGTAAGTTCCCAGGGTGCCTCCGGCTGATGCCATCAAAGGAATATAAGAAGGGATAAAACCCGATAGGATGCTCAAGTTGGTGCCTCAATCCAATCTATTCATGCTGCTAAGACTGTGAAATAAGTACTATACTGATTTTAGTAAGAAAATTATTCTCAGTCTTCTCCATCAGATATGGCCCCACTACTGACCATGTTAACTGACTAGGTGAAATAGTCATAACCACATCGTGAATGGACACATCTAGCTAAATATAGACCTCATATAGCCTAAATTTCTAGTAGTGGTTCTAGGAATGTTATATTATGAGCATCAATATATTTCCAGCACCATCCACAATCCAGTGGTACAAATAGAAACATTTATTATGCCTCCAGGCAATGAGAGACCCCTTTCAGGAAAAAATGTGCATCCTTCATGGAAGTATGACTTTATGAAGAACCTCTCCAACATACCTACAAGGTTCTCAATTCTCGAGGCCCTACTCTTATATAAAGATATATGTGAATATCTCATAGAGGCCTTGCAAAGCCCCTCCATTTCAAAATAAAAGTATCTTCTGTAGAATCTTACTATGTAGGGGAGGCAGATAAAGAAGAGTTCCAAGATATCATTTAATTCTCTGAAGAAGATGAGGGATACCTCATATAGGGGAACATCTACCCATTTTAAATCACTGAACAATTCAATTTTGTGGATATTAATCACTTTCTATTTGATACAGGTTCCTCAATCAATCTTATCATGACTCGGACACTTCAAAAGTTGGGACTAACTAAAGTATATCCAGGTCCCTATGACTTGAAGATCCAAGGTTATGATAGGACCGAGAAGAGACCATGTGGAAGAATCTATTTGATGATCTAGTTCAAAGTCTTGGTAGAAAGTATTGAATTCATGGTTGTCTCCCAGGATACCACCTAAAATGCATTGATGGGTATACCCTACCTTCATCTACATGTGGTAGTTCCCTCCTCATATCACCAATGCCTCAAGTACTCCCTTAATGGTCGAGTATGAATGATTTAAGGTGATGTGTCCCCCTTAGACTTCTATAAAACCCACTATCTAGATTAAGAGTATTAAAAGAGAAAGGGAAATTAGTTTTAGACCAATAGGTTTAATTACACCACTATTGTAGCCAGCCCATGGGAAGATTTTGACAATGCTTTTGTCCTCCCAATTCATTGGTTGGAAGACACGATGCTACACATGAGCCTTAGCCTAGTTGGTGAGGACTCCTTAAGTGCATCTAAGAGACCTGGGATCAAATCTATATAGAGGAAAATTTTTGGGAACTGTAGCAGGAACTGTAGCAGGTACTGTAGCAGGAACTGCGTAGAACTGTACCTGGCACTGTTTGACACTATAGCAGCCAGGAATATTCCCCCGTTTGGGCCTTTGGGACACCAATTTGGTCCCCGAGTCCTTTAAGGCCTTCATAATACCTAGGCCTTCAGGTCAGTAAGGTCTCTGGGCCACCTCAAGGCCTTCGGGCCACCTTAAGTGCAGATGCAAACCAGACAACCTACAAAGGAACAAACATCAGAAGGAGGAGAAGCAAAAAGATTTCACTATAGCAGAGGCTAAACGGATTTCAAGAATGAGAGTGTATGACACCTACCATCGGGACAAGCCTGTGCATGCACAAGAAATACTAGCTGAACAACCATGCGAAGGTGGAGTGCAGATTTCACGCTAAAGATACTGGGGAGGAGCAGTTCCAAGTAGTTAGTCTGGGTTGTATGTAATGTTTGAAGACTATGGGAAATGAATTTCTCTAAGGCCTAAGGGCCATGTAATACTTATGCCTATGGGCCTTTTAAGGGTTCCACCTCACCCCTTGAAAGGTGTATTATCATAAATCAATAAAAAATGAAGGCCTTTGGGCCATTGGAGGAGAAGACACGATGCCTGACTTGTGAAGTTTTTTTTTATTTTAGAGAGGAATGGAAACTACATTCCTAATTACAAGAAACATTGGAATATTATCTCATATTCCTATTCAAGATAAGAATAGGTAATACCAAATTCCCCTACCCGTATGAGGTACCAAGATGTTCACCCAATGGATACCATTGTACATCATACCCACCTATTTTGTAGAGCCAGGTTTAATTGAAAGAATAAGACCTCCAATCACTGTTTTGATATCAATAATGGACTCCGTAGTCAATGGAATAATGAGATTAGTATGATATACTCTATAAACATGGTCTTAGTAGAGTAGGAGTTCCCCAATAATGATTTTGTATCCACATAAGAAGTCACTAACATTCCCTAGAATCAATCAACCTGGATGAATTTTCACCACTCATTGATTCCCTTACCTCAAATGATGAATAATATTTAGAGGATTCTCCTTCCACATTCTAAGAGCATGTATCCACCACTGTGGAAGAGCTGGTTCGGGTGAATCTTGGCACTAAGGTATATCCAAGGCCAATATTGATTCAAGTAGACATGTATCTAGATGAACAAAAGTAGTATGTGTCTTTCCTAAAGCATCACTATGATTTATTCACCTGAATATATGACGAGATTCTAATACTAGGCTCTCAGGTCACCGTACACCATCTGGGCCTTCCAGTGAGTCATTATGGGTTAAAGAAGCCCCATAGGAAAATAAACCCTTCTCATTGTGCCATGGTTGAGACTGAAATTGATAAGCTTATCAAATACAACTTTAATAAGGAATTTTAGTACACCAAGTGTCTTTTCACACTATGGGAAAAATGAGCAATTGCGACGGGTTATTTGCGACGGGAATAAATCCCGTCGCAAATAGTCCTGTTAAAAACTTATTTGCGACGGGGGTATTTACCCGTCGCAAAAGAACTGGCGCGCGTTGCGCGCCAAATCGCGGGAAAACTATTTGCGATGGGGGAATATTCCCGTCGCAAATAACCGGCGGCGGTAAAAGGTATTTGCGACAGGAATATTCCCCCGTCGCAAATAGTATGTCGGCAGGTGGTTATTTGCGACGGGTCCCGTCGCAAATAACTATTTAACCGTTGACCGTAATAAATGTCGGCTAAGGTATTTGCGACGGGAATCCCGTCGCAAATGGACCCGTCGCAAATAATCTAACCTATAAATACCCCCATCCGTTTTTTTCAAAACATTCTCAAATTCCATCTTCTTCTTCTCTCAAAGTTATATTTCTAAAGTTCAGTTTTTCTTCAGTTTAATTTTTTTTCTCCGGAGCTGATATTAAAGTTTTGAAGAACGATCAGAGCAGATCAATTTTCAAGGTATTTATGTTCAATTTAATTTAATATTTATTTTTAATTTTTTATTAGTTTCAATTATTCTTAATTAGTTGTAATTTAATTATGTTTATATTGTTTTATTACTTAATAAATTTAAATTATTAGTATTGTTCATAGTTAATAGTAATTAGGAATAATTAGTAATAATTTTTAATAATTAAGAATAAATATTAATAATTAGTAATAAATACCAATAATTAGGGATAATAACATTATTACATTATTAGTCTATTTTATTATTAATATTAAAATAATATAATTTTTTATATATATACAGTTCTCTTTTCATCTCTGTGTTTGCTGTCTTCACATGTATTATTTGTATGTGGAGATAGAAAACGCACAGATGAAAGGAGAACTGTATATAAATTAGAAAATTATATTATTTTAATATTAATAATAAAATATACTAATAATGTTATTATTTGTAATTATTGGTAATTATTCCTAATTATTAGTAATTATTCATTTAATTACTAATAATTAGGAACAATTACAAATAATTATCAATAATTAGGAATAATTAGTAATAATTACCAATAATTAGTAATAATTACCAATAATTAGTAATAATTACCAATAATTAGTAATAATTACCAATAATTAGTAATAATTACCAATAATTCGTAATAATTACCAATAATTAGTAATAATTACCAATAATTACCAATAATTAGTAATAATTCGTATTAATTACCAATAATTAGTATTAATTACCAATAATTAGTATTAATTACCAATAATTAGTATTAATTACCAATAATTAGTATTAATTACCAATAATTAGTATTAATTACCAATAATTAGTAATAATTACCAATAATTAGTAATAATTACCAATAATTAGTAATAATTACCAATAATTAGTAATAATTACCAATAATTAGTAATAATTACCAATAATTAGTAATAATTACCAATAATTAGTAATAATTACCAATAATTAGGAATAATTACCGGTAAATAGTAATAAATAGTAATAATTAGTAATAAATAGTAACAATTAGTAAAAATTAGGAATAATTACCAGTAATTAGTAATAATTACCAGTAATTAGTAATAATTAGTAATAATTAGTAATAATTACCAGTAATTAGTAATAATTACCAGTAATTAGTAATAATTACCAGTAATTAGTAATAATTACCAGTAATTACTAATAATTAGTAATAATTAGTATTAATTACCAATAATTAGTATTAATTACCAATAATTAGTATTAATTACCAATAATTAGTATTAATTACCAATAATTAGTATTAATTACCAATAATTAGTATTAATTACCAATAATTAGTAATAATTACCAATAATTAGTAATAATTAGTAATAATTACCAATAATTATTAATAATTACCAATAATTAGGAATAATTAGTAATAATTACCAATAATTAAGAATAATTACCAATAATTAGTAATAATTACCAATAATTAGTAATAATTACCAATAATTAGTAATAATTACCAATAATTAGTAACAATTAGTATTAATTACCAATAATTAGTATTAATTACCAATAATTAGTATTAATTACCAACAATTAGTATTAATTACCAATAATTAGTAATAATTACCAATAATTAGTAATAATTACCAATAATTAGTAATAATTACCAATAATTAGTAATAATTACCAATAATTAGTAATAATTACCAATAATTAGTAATAATTACCAATAATTAGTAATAATTACCAATAATTAGGAATAATTACCAATAATTAGGAATAATTACCGGCAAATAGTAATAAATAGTAATAATTAGTAATAAATAGTAATAATTAGTAATAATTAGGAATAATTACCAGTAATTAGTAATAATTACCAGTAATTAGTAATAATTAGTAATAATTAGTAATAATTACCAGTAATTAGTAATAATTACCAGTAATTAGTAATAATTACCAGTAATTAGTAATAATTACCAGTAATTAGTAATAATTACCAGTAATTAGTAATAATTACCAGTAATTAGTAATAATTACCAGTAATTAGTAATAATTACCAGTAATTAGTAATAATTACCAGTAATTACCAATAATTAGTAATAATTAGTATTAATTACCAATAATTAGTAATAATTACCAATAATTAGTATTAATTACCAATAATTAGTATTAATTACCAATAATTAGTATTAATTACCAATAATTAGTATTAATTAGCAATAATTAGTAATAATTACCAATAATTAGTAATAATTAGTAATAATTACCAATAATTATTAATAATTACCAATAATTTGGAATAATTAGTAATAATTACCAATAATTAGTAATAATTACCAATAATTAGGAATAATTACCAATAATTAGGAATAATTACCAATAATTAGTAATAATTACCAATAATTAGTAATAATTACCAATAATTAGTAATAATTAGTAATAATTAGTAATAATTAGTAATAATTACCAATAATTCGTAATAATTACCAATAATTAGGGATAATTACCAATAATTAGTAATAATTAACAATAATTACCAATAATTAGTAATAATTAGTAATAATTAACAATAATTAGTAATAATTAGTATTAATTACCAATAATTAGTATTAATTACCAATAATTAGTAATAATTACCAATAATTAATAATAATTACCAATAATTAGTAATAATTAGCAATAATTAGCAATAATTACCAATAATTAGTAATAATTACCAATAATTAACAATAATTATCAATAATTACCAATAATTAGTATTAATTACTAATAATTAGTAATAATTACCAATAATTAGTAATAATTACCAATAATTAGTAATAATTACCAATAATTAGTAATAATTACCAATAATTAGTAATAATTACCAATAATTAGTAATAATTACCAATAATTAGTAATAATTACCGGTAAATAGTAATAAATAGTAATAATTAGTAATAAATAGTAACAATTAGTAATAATTACCAATAATTAGTAATAATTACCAATAATTAGGAATAATTACCGGTAAATAGTAATAATTAGTAATAATTAGTAATAAATAGTAACAATTAGTAATAATTAGGAATAATTACCAGTAATTAGTAATAATTACCAGTAATTAGTAATAATTAGTAATAATTAGTAATAATTACCAATAATTTGTAATAATTACCAATAATTAGTAATAATTAGTAATAATTACCAATAATTAGTAATAATTAGTAATAATTACCAATAATTAGTAATAATTAGTAATAATTACCAATAATTAGTACATTATTTGTATATTTTATTATTAATATTAAAATAATATAATTTTCTATATTATATATAATTCTCTTTTCATCTGTGTGTTTTCTGTCTCCACATGTAATATTCGCATTCTTTTTCAAAATTATCAACCTACTCGCCAATGGAGAGGTGAAAGTGAATGCAAATATTACATGTGGAGACAGAATGTTAAACACACAGATGAAAGGAGAATTGTATATAATATAAAAAATTATGTTATTTTAATATTAATAATAAAATATACTAATAATGTAATAATGTTATTATTATATAATTAATGTTTATGAAAAAATTATATTAGTATTATTAAAATAATAAAAAATCAATATAATATTAAAATTATCAATATTTGTAACATGTTTTTCTTTATTCTCAATATATTCAATCTTTACTTAAGTGTTTTTTCTAACAAATTATTCAAAACCAGTAATTCTTTTATATTTTATAGAGAAATATGGAACAACGAGGTCGTCAACAATCATTATTAGGTGACCGCATATGGATAAATCAACGTAGAAATCCAAACGTTTCTGGTTTAAATCCAGTATATGTTGAGGGTGTGGAGACTTTTTTATCATTTGCGGAATCAAATTCAGAATTTGTTTCAGAAGGAAAAATAAAATGCCCTTGCAGAAAACGTGCATTGAGAACGTTTGACACGTTTGACAAAGTGGGAGAACATCTCTTACATTTTGGTTTTCAACCAGATTATGTTTTTTGGTATCAACACGGTGAACGCAGTTCCAGAGCAGGTGATACCAACTTGATTCTGGATCCATCCCGGTTTCAAGATTTAGTACATGATGTTGCAGGTTCATCTATTCAACATACAGAAACTCCAGCTGATATAGCTTCAAATCCTAAGTTGGCACCATCTGAATTTTATGAGTTGTTGAAATCTGCTGAGGATGCATTATATCCTGGCTGCAAGATGAGCAAATTAGAAGCAGTTGCAAAATTTATGGCTATCAAATCAGATAACGGAATGTCAAACACCTGTTTTGACCAGATATTTTCTTTGCTGAAAACACTGTTACCCGAAGGAAATGTTTTACCTGCAAATTACTATGAGAGTAAGAGGCTGGTTCGAAATTTGGGACTTACTTGTCAGAAGATTCATGCATGTTCAAATGACTGCATTTTATATTCTGGGGAAAATGAGTCGTTGGATAGTTGTCCTACATGTGGGCAACTGAGATATAAAGAAGGAAAACACGGGAAGTCTGGTTTGATTCCTGTAAAACAGTTGAGATATTTTCCGCTTACATCCAGACTTCAGCGTTTATTCATGTCTAAGAATACATCGACAATGATGTCATGACATAAAGAGAATATTTCAACCGATAAAAGCTTGAATCATCCAGCCGATGGTGATTCATGGAAACATTTTGATAGAGTGCATCCATCCTTTTCTTTAGAAGCTAGAAATGTTCGACTGGGCCTTTCCACTGATGGTTTCTGTCCGTTTGGATCTTATGGTAGTCAATATTCATGTTGGCCTGTTTTTTTAACTCCGTACAATTTACCTCCATGGATGTTGATGAAGGAGACATATATCTTTTTGACTATACTAATTCCAGGACATCCGAAGAAAAATATTGATGTTTATTTGAAGCCATTGATTGATGAATTAAATTTATTGTGGAGTACTGGTGTCAGTACATATGATGTTGCAACGAAACATAACTTCATACTGAGAGCAGCATTGATGTGGACAATAAGTGACTTCCCGGCTTATGGGATGTTATCTGGCTGGAGTACACATGGTCAGAAATCATGTCCTTACTGTATGGGAGAGAACAAAGCATTTATGCTCATTCATGGAAAGAAACCTTGTTATTTTGACTGTCATTGCAGATTTCTTCCAGCTGATCATCCTTTTCGCAGAAACAGATCTCATTTCAGAAAAGGAACAGTTGAAAGGGATGGACCTCCAAAAATGCTATCAGGTTCGGAGTTAAAATCAGTTGTATTTTCATTAACTCCCATCACTTTTGGTCCCACAATAAATCAACAGAAAATTTCTGGTTTTGGGAAAGAACACAATTGGATTAAACGTAGAATATTTTGGGATTTGCCATATTGGTCTGATCTGTTGGTCCGACACATGTTAGATGTCATGCATATTGAGAAGAACTGTTTTGATAATTTGTTTCATACAGTTTTGGATACGCCAGGAAAGAGCAAAGACAATGTAAATGCACGTTTAGATCTTGCCCAAATTTGCAGGAATCCAGAATTGGAACTATTTGAGAATGTCAGAACAGAAAGGTTACTGAAACCAAAAGCAGCTTATACACTGTCTAAAGAAAACCGTTTATTATTTTGTCAGTGGATTGCAGATTTGAGACTTCCATATGGCTGTGCTTCTAATTTGGGTAGATGTGTAAAGAATGGTCATATTACTGGATTAAAAAGTCATGATTGTCATGTTATAATGGAGATACTTCCACCCATTGGATTAAGAGGTCTGTTGAATTCTGTGATTTGGGATTCCATAACAGACATGTCTCATTTTTTTCGGGAAATTTGTGCGGCTACGGCAGATTATGATGCTCTAGGAAAACATGAAAAAGATATTGTTGTAATTATATGTAAACTGGAAAAAATATTTCCGCCGTCTTTCTTCGACTCAATGGAACATTTGATGTTACATTTTCCATATGAAGCCAAATGTGGAGGTCCGGTAAAGTTTCGATGGATGTACCCATTTGAAAGATGCATGCAAAAATTGAAAAGAAAATTACGTAACAAAGCATCTGTTGAAGGATCTATTGCAGAAGATTATTTGCAAGAGGAAATATCTTTTTTCTGCTCCCATTATTTTGAATCTGATTATCCTTCAAAACACAACCGAATGGGACGGAACGAGAGGAATATTGATGAAATCGACAATCAATTATCTATTTTCAACCAGTCAGAGCTTGGTTTTGGTGGAGTTTATGAACGCTGGCTTTCAGATGATGAACATCAGAGAGCTCATACGTATGTTCTGCTCAACTGTGAAGAGATGACATCAGTTGTACTGTAAGTGTTTATATCACTTATTCTATCATTTATGTTACAGTAAATAACTTTGGTTTTTATAGGTTGTATGATAATCATATCAAGAAACAAATTCCACAAATTACAGCAGCTGCTCTCGAAGAACGTCGACTGAAAAATTTCTCTCAGTAGTTTCAAAAACTGGTAACATAAATTCTTTATCTTTTAGCAACTCATTCAATGTATATTTTACTATATTGATAATTATTTCACAAATTTTCAGGTATCTCGACATACTGATAAAATTGACAAACGGCTATGTGTATTGAGTAACCCACCTTCCAAACTTGTTAAAACTTATAATGCATATGTGGTGAATGGATTTCGATTCCACACACATGCATATGGGGAATCGAAAAAAATAATGAACAGTGGAGTTAGCTTGAGAGGATCTCATCATCGAGAAAATGAAGTTGACTTTTATGGAATACTTGATGAAATCATTGAACTATGTTATCTTGGACAACATTATATAACCATGTTCAAATGTCGGTGGTTGGATACAGAGAGAGGCGTGCGTGTTCATCCGACTCATGGAATCATCGATATTAAATGTAAAAGTGTTCTCGCAGTCAATGAACCATTCTTATTGGCTCAACATGCATATCAAGTTTATTATGCAAAGTACTGTGCAACATCAAGAGACTTGACTGATTGGTGGAGTATAATAAAAATCAAAATTCGAGACAATCAGTTTAGTCAAAGTGAATGTGCTTTCACTGATGTGCAAAGAATTGAAGTTTTTCAAGAGAGTACTCAAAATCAATCTTTTTTACAAAGAGACATGAGTATCGATGACTACACCCCACATTTAAGAGTCAGTGATGACGATGATGTTAATGATGTCACATATGAATTTGAAATGGTAAGAGATGAAGCAACTGTAACTCGAATGGATATCGATGATGTTGAGGAGGAATATGAAGATGACATTGACATATATGAAGATGATGATGAAGATTAACACTGATAGCATTCCATGGTATTTATATACAATCATAATATGTATATATGTATATATGTATATATAATAGTAATTATCAATTATTTGCTAACATTAACATTTTCTGTTTCAGATGGACGAGGCCACATTTCGTGAGTTGGCGGATGCTGACCTGACTTTCGATGCGGATGCGTTGCTGACAGATGACCCTCATCCTGCAGGCGCTCCAGGGAGTACGCGTAGGGGGCACGGTCTTGCACGATTGATGATTCCTGACCCCGTCCCCGAGCGACGTCCACGTCTTGGGTTTGATCCACGCACACGGAGGTGTGATAACCTGTGTGATAACCTATGGATTTGACTAAGATTTCATTAATCTATTCACATAATAAATGTTTATTATTTTTTCAGTTTTCCGCATATAGCAGTCGGACATGGCAGCGCTATTTTGCGCAACTATTTCTCTCAGCCGTGGACCACATGGGAGCAGATTCCCATTGATGTGCAGCAGACCATGTTCGGCCATTAGTTGGTACGTACGTAAATAAATAATTTTTATTTTGAAAATTATTTCATTTCTAACTTGATATTTTGATTTATTTGTAGGGTTTATGGTATCCGATCGAGGATACCATGCGTGACGCCATCCACGAGGCATGGGAGGTGGCCATGCGTGATCGCCTTCGTCAGTTTTTGCACAATTTAAGAAAAGCTGCGATGAAGAAAGCAGGAGTGTCAGATTTTGAGGAGTCATGTAGAGCACACCGACCAGAGTATATTTCATCCCATGTATGGGATGGATTATGTGCGCACTGGTTGAGTGGTGCCTTTCAGAGGAGATCATTGGTGGGGAGGAAGAATCGGGGGAGACAGGAGGTGACTCATCGAGCTGAGAGTCGTTCTTTCAGTACTCATAGACAGCATCTGGTACGTACATTATTTATAAATATTTTATATAACTATAAATATTAACAGTTTATTTTTTATTCTTATAGGCTGTCGAGCACCCCGATATTACAGAGTACGACGTATATCGGAGGATGTATAGTGATCCTGATACTGGGGAGCTCAGAGGTGATCGTCAGCATCACATCGTGGTCAGTATTATTTGTTTTCAAGTTTAAAAATTAACTGCATATAATATATTCACAATTTTAATTTTAAATTGCAACTATAGGAGTCATATGAGGCCGCAGCGTCACAGGCCTGGCCTGAGAGTCAGGCCGAGTCATCAGATCAGACCACTGCCCGTCAGTTTGATGAGGCGGCATGGATGCAGGCCACCCAGTATGCCTTCGAGAAGGGCCGAGTAGTTGGTATCGGCTCTCGACTGACTCCCGGAGATTATTATGGCAGTGCTGCGATGTCGGCGTCCAGCTCGAGAGGAGCTCGTGCATCTTCTTCTACTACACAGTATGAGGATCAGTTGCGATCTCAGACTGCACAGATAGAGAGTCTCCGACAGGAGCAGGAGCAGATGCATCAGCAGCATGAGGAGGAGCGTCGACGCCAGCAGCAGTTGTACGAGGAGCAGACGAGTCGGTGGCAGCAGCAGCATCAGGAGCAGATGGAGTACATGCGCCGACTCACTCATGCTTTAGGGATGGAGTTTCCTCCACCACCATCTGCAGATCCCCCACCTCCCCCCTCCTTCAGATTAGAGTTTGTATTTATGTTATAAAATTTGGGAAATCAAAATATTTTTTTTTCTATTCTTAGTTTTTGTCTCATTATAAAATATTAATAATATTATATTTTTAAATAACAATATTAATATGAATAATAAAATTATTTATATTTTATAATATTAAAATATATATATATATTAAAATTTTATAATATTATAATTTAATTATATTTTTTGTAATACTTGAATTATTTCAATATTTGAATGTAAAATAATTCTATTATTTTTATATTAATTAAAATAACTTATTAATATTTTTTTTATTTATGAATTATAATTCTAATATTATTATATTAATTAAATCATTTATTAATATTCTATTATTTTTTATTTTTGAATTATAATTCTATTATTATTATATTAATTAAAATAATTAATTATTTTTATTTGTGAATTATAATTCTATTATTATATTAATTAAAATAATTTATTAATAATTTATTTTATTTATTTTTTTAATAGTATTTGCGACGGGATACTATGCCCGTCGCAAATACTAGTATTATTAATAGTTTTTATTTTTTTTAAAAAAATAGTATTTGCGACGGGATACTATGCCCGTCGCAAAGACTAGTATTATTAATAGTTTTTTATTCTTTTTAAAAAATAGTTTTTGCGACGGTGCCGTCGCAAAAACTATTTTAAAAGTTTTTTACAAAAATACGGAATACTATTTGCGACGGGGAGAATGACCGTCGCAAAAAAGGCTTTAGCGACGGGCCCGTCGCAAATAAGTGTTGTTGCGACGCCGTTTTCAGCAACAGGCTATTTGCGACGGGACCCCGTCGCAAAAAGACATTTGCGACGGGATCCCGTCGCAAATGCCCCGTCGCAAATACCTATTTTTCTAGTAGTGCCAACATTGTTCTAGTTAGAAATATGAATAAGAAGATCAAAATCTATATAAAATTTTGGGATCTCAACCACCAGTTCCCAAAGGATGATTTCCCCCCTTTAGTGATGAAGTTGTTGATCGATGCCACCATTGGGTTTTAGAATCTCTACTTCATGGATGGATATTCATAGTATAATCATATCGAGATTTCTCCCAAAGATGAGGATTATACCACCTTTAAAGCACTATAAGGAACATTCTGTTATCAGGCAATGCCTTTTGGTCTAAAGAATGAATGAGCTACTTATCAACTAGACATGCACTACATCTTCAAACCGATCCTTGAAATGCTATTAGAATTATATGTGGATGTTTTGGTGGTCAAATCCTACTAGCGTGAGGACCATATCAGAGTTCTAGATAAAGTGTTCATCTTTCTATGCTCCCAAAATCTAAAGATGAACCCCTTAAAGTTGGAATTTGGGGTTACCTATAAAAAGTTTCTTGGTTTCATCGTAATATATAGAGTCATAAATATTAACTCAAATAAGATAATGGCCATCAACCAGATGCCTCATATGGGCAACATATGTGAGATCCAGGGCCTTTATGGAAACTTAACCTATATATATAGATTCATAAAAAATATATCTAGAATGTGTATTCCATTTTCTAGGATTATGAAGAAAGGTACCATCTACTAGTAAGATGAAGTGTGCCAAAATTAATTTGAAGAAATTAAGTAGTATCAGCTACAAAATCTGGTTTTGATTCCACCCATCTTATGGAATCCAATGTTCCTCTACATGACCACCCTAGAATGGTCCCTTGGAACCCTTCTTTCTCATATGAACAATAAATTCTGAGAGAAAAATTTATAATATCTTAGTCGCATGATTCTCAATATAGAGACCAGATACTCTCCTATTGAGAAGAGTGGCCTCACACTTGTTTTCACAGTGCATAAGTTGTGGCATTAGTTTTATCATCATTAGATACAACTAGTGTCCCGAGTAGACCTACTAAAGTATATCCTAAATCTCCCAATGTTGAAAACATGAATATAATGTTGGGAGGTAATACTTCAATAGTTCAATATAAAGTCCATTCTATATAAAGACGTAAAGGGTCATGTTTTGGATGAATTTCTGTCTTCCCACCTGGTTCCTGAAGAGTTACCTTTGGATTTCGATTTACTAGATGAGGCTATCCTATCAGTAGATTATGTTGTGACTTGTTGGAAAATTAATTCTAATAGAACCTCCAAGAGCCCAACCAGTAGAAGGCTCAATGACCCCAAGATCAATAGAGTAGGACTAGGGATCATATTCATCACTTCTACATAGTATGTTCTATCATATTTATTCCTATTGTTATAAGGATAGACAAAAAATGAGGCAGAGTATAAAGATCTCATTAATGGTCTTGATCTGGCCCTCATGATTGATGTCCCCCAATTTCATGTGAAGTTAGACTCTAAGTTAGTAACCAAACAGATCAATGGTTATTACATAATCATAAACCATTAGCTTAATCCCCTTCAAGAGCACACTTTCTAATTAATAACCTAGTTACCTTATCAAAAAAATGTGACTCAAGTTCCCCAGTCATAGAATGGTCGAGACAATGCCTTATCTAGTATGGATGATTATATTGTAGAGCCTAACCAGGATAATCTGTTCATTCATGTGGAACATCATAGATTCATTTCTCCCATCATTCCATATGATGAAAAAAACCATCAGGTGAACTAGATGGTCCTTGGTTCTTCCACACTGGGACCTATGGGTCCCCCAAAGTAAAAGAAACCTCAAATTTGAAAACACCTTTCATTGAGTATCCTTCTACATGGTAGAGTTTAATGTGAGAGAATACATCAATGTGTGGCATAGTTCACCATCTAGAGTGAGACTAACATCAATAAAACTCTCATGTGGATTTGATGGAATTATCCTCTATTTCATCCAATGAGATGAAATTAATCAGATAATATAGGAAGTTCATGATAGATCTTGTGGTTCTCATCAGGCAGGGTTGAAGATCTCCCCATAGATTCAAAGGATGGGCAACTTATGGCCCACTATGGTTTATGAATACATCAAGTATTCAAATAGGTGTCCCACATATCAGATCTATGCCAACTTTGAGCATAAACTTCTAGATACCCTTCAAACTACCATGAATTCTTGGCCCTTTACAGTTTGGGGACTCGATGTTGTGAGACCCTACCCTCCAGAAACATCTCACAAGTGTAGGTTAATTCTATCCATAACCTATTTCTTCTCCAATTGGGAATAAACAATTCCTATCAAGGAAGTCAAGGCCCAATTAATGATCAAATTCATGAGATCACACAACATTAATTAATTCAGAGTTCCTCACTCCATTTTCATCGACAACGGAACCATCTTTGAGACTGCTAAGATGAATATGTTATATGAAAAGTACAATATTCGGTCCAACCATACTTCCTAATAACATTCATAAGAAAATGGATATATTGAAGAATTCAGTAAGATGCTCTCTAATTTTCTACAGAAGATGGTGGGTCATAACAAGAAGAGTTGTTTAGACAATCTCCCCAACACCCTCTCTGCCTATCGGATGATGAATCAAAATTCCACCGAAGTGACTCTATATTCCCTAGTGTATGGTTGATAGGTAGTCCTATCCATTTATATTTAGTTTCCATATGTCACGAACCGAATCGGGTCGCCATCCGAACCGACGCCCGACTCGGCCCGCGGCAAGGCCCGAAGGGCGTTCCCTATCCCCACGGGCTGGCACAAGTGCCCGGGTATCAAAATAAACCTTGGGAACGATTTACCCGAGTGAATAAAGATAAAGCAGCCAACCAAAGTAAACCAAACAGAGATAAAGGTTACAGTCAAACACGTAGATAACCAAACAGGTCTTTGGTTCACAAGTACTCAAAACCCAAATAACACCAAAACAAAACGACCAAAAACCAACCTAAGGACTGTCGCCCGGCGTAGGGACACCGCCTCTAGGACACCACCAAAACGCCAGGTAGATAGTCTGGCTAGCAACCTGAACCACTGCTCCCAAAAGCTGGACCCCTACCTGTGTCAGAAGTAAACAGATCTACTTACACCCAAAGGTGTAAGTAGGGTGTGAGCAATCGCCCAGCAGGATATCACCAAGCAAGATTCCACGCACAAGTATAAAGAGAAAATCCATTTGCAATGCTGTATAAAGTAAAAGGTGAAAAAATAAATAAAAGGTTTTCACAAAATGCTTTCAAAGAAAAAAACGGTTCAAGTCACATACCGGAGTGAAATTTAAATGGTATAAATATCATGGATCAGTGTGCGCACAAGTATCAGTAGCACCAGAGGATGGGAATGCCCTAAGGATACTAGTAACAGTGGGACCCTAGGACATCGTGTCTCAGTGAAACGTGGCTTAGATGGCCACGACCCTCAGAAAACGTGGCTTAGAAGGCCACGACCCTCAGAACACGTGGCTTAGAAGGCCACGACCCTCAGATATCATATGTTTAGTTAGTGTTGCAATCGTCAAACCTGCCAGTGAAACCGGGTCGAGTCATCTCCGGACTACCAGCTCACTAGTCCTAGTCCACCCACCTAATACCCAGGCTTCCCTCCTTGTGCTCACCCAATTCAGAAAACAACTGCCGGCTCTCTCTCCCTCACCCGCACCTTCGGATAGGGAACGCCCTTCGGGCCTTGCCGCGGGCCGAGTCGGGCGTCGGTTCGGATGGCGACCCGATTCGGTTCGTGACACCATAGCTCAAAATAAATGTCTTTGACTATAATATTCTAGACAGAATAACATAATTCTGTCTTGCTAAGATGGAAACCCTCGAAGAGAACATGTTTCATGCCTTGTAAAATCTATAGAGACAACAGAACAAGATAGTGAGGTCGTTTAATAAGAAATTTCACCTCTGATCCATACTATAGGGTGATAGAACACTGGATCTTAGAATGGCAATGATACCTGGAAAAAATTCCACCAAAGTTGGAGCCCAAGTGGGAAGGACATTACATCATTCACAAGGTCTATTCAAATTGTTCATACTCTTTAATCACCATGGATAGAGAGAATATTACTCCACCAAACAACACTAATTTTCTCAAACAATACTTTGCGTAAGGAAAATTTCCTTCTTAGATACATTTTGTTAAACTACATAGCATCATTGGTCATCTCTAAATGACCTTAAAAGGAACATACCAGTGTCCCATCCACATGATGATAAATTTCATATCACCAGCATCCTAGTTGCATGATGTTAAACTAAGCAACACCTTTTTTCCTTATTGTATGATTTTAAACTTCATTTCCACATCCTAGGCACACAATGTTAAGATGGGCACTTGGTCCAAAATCTTTGACCTTAAACTAAAAGTCTCATTGGTCTGATATTTATGAACTTAAACAAATATCCATACAATTTTCCATACTACATTACCTTAAACTATTGGAAAAATTCCAAATCTACATGAACTTAAAATAGGAATCAAATTCCAAGCATCATGACCTTAAACTGTGTGTAATAATTTTGGGGAGAGTGTAGTGTGGTACTGGGCCTCCTAGGTCCTCATTCAGGTCGAGTTTTTCACTCCACTATGCCACATAAACCTATTTTGGGAAACCTCCTTCCCTAGGTCCAAACAATTTTCACTTAAGCTAAGAGCCTGTGGTCCATGTAACATGACCTTAAACTATTAGAAAAAGGTCAAAGCTCCTTGACCTTAAACTAGGAATCCTTGTCCAAGCATCACAAATTTAAATTGTATACGGGGTTTCCTTGGGATGTTTCATGTGGTGATGGGCCTCCTAGGACCTCATTCACATTGTATTTTTTAATCCATCACCCTACATTCATTACTCTTAATCAAGTCCTATATTTGGTTTAAATTACATGACTTTAAACTAAGAGCCCGTAGTCCAAACATTATGAATCTAAACTGTATGAAAGTCCTCTCTATAATATGTAGTGTGGCGCTGGGCCTCTTAGCCCCTCATTCAAATCAGGTTTCTCATTCCACCAGATAACACATATCATCTTGAGAAACTCTTCTTTTTCTTGGTTAATTATTTAAAAAATTAAACTAATATCCACCCAATGGTTTATTCCACATGGCCTTAAACTATTCACAGAAAGTCCAAGAATCATGACTTTAAACTATATGTGGGTTTCTATATAGATTATGTTGTGTGGTGGTGGTCCTCCTTGTCCCTCATTCATATTGGGTTTGTCATTCCACTACACAACACATATTTGTTTGGGGTACCTAAACTGATAGATCCAAAACCTATGACCTTAAACTAGGAGCCTACATCCTCAATTCATGAAATTAAACTACAATCATACCCTATAAAAATCTACGATTCATCTTACATCGTAATAAGAGATGATGTTCACACCATTTTAAACTAGTATTCCTTATATGATAAGTATGGTATGGATAAAAAATGTTACCCCATGCCCTGAACTTGGGATTCCCTATGATAACCATGGGATGCCTCCAATTCCCTCATTAGAGAGGGTCACCCCTATCGATTTTGGTCTCTTAATGTGCTATTTTCTATAAATACGTGTGGCTTGATTACCATCCTTATAGGATTCGCAGTGATTCTCATACTTCTCATATTTTTACCCATTCACAAATTCATACCCCTTTGGCCCCTTGGCCTTAGTTATGATATAGGAATTACAAAATTTACTATATAAAGTTCATATTAATGTGTGTATGTGATACGCGGGCCTTCTTGGCCTCATTCATGTCAGGTTTTATCTCTTATGTTCCATATATATACCCTTGGAGAGAATATTTCCCATATAATAAAAACAACATGACTCTAAACTGTCCACCATGGTCTATATTGTATGAACTTAAACTATGTGTACCACCTTCTATAACTACCTATGGATTGATTACCATCTTTATGGGATATGTAGGGATGATCATACTTCTCATCTCTGGGTCCAAACAAGAATTCATATAATTATTCATCCCCTTGTCCCATCTTGTTCCAAGATTTAAGACCTTAAAATAATATCCACCCTTAGTCTAAGCATCATTAATTTAAAACATGTGAAATTCTTATTAGGAATTCATGGTGTGGCCCTCCTATGTCTTCATTCATGTTAGGTTTTTCACTCTTCCATGCTACAAAACTCCCTTTTAGGACACTCACTATGGTCCAAACATTATGAACTTAAACTAAGAGCTCATGGTTTAATCTTTAAGACCCAAAAATAGTATCCATTTTCCATGAAATATGATGTTAAACTATTTTTAAAACCCATATTTGAATCCTAATTTCTAATACACCCCATTCCATACATCGTGACTTTATTGGTTTAGATTTCCATCATCATTAAAATCAAGATGGACCCCATATTGGTGATTGTCTCATTCCATTTTTTCTCACCTACCATCTTGGGAAAATGCCCTAATGGATCACTGGAAGCAAACAATAGATCCTACATTTCAAACTTGGTCAATAGTTGATCCTCAAATTTCCCTCACATTCTTGAATGGTTTGGTTGTGTTCCTTGTGTTTTGAACATGGTCAACAGTAGATCCCTACTCCATAGTCTCCCCTTTATCTAGGTCTTGAAGGTCTCGAATTCTCACCCCTAATGTGTGACTTGACATGTCAGGAATTATCCCATACCTTTACTTGTTTCCCACACCAAGCATGACTTAAGTGGGCTTAAGAGTTCTTGTAGGGTGTGTACCATTGCAGTCAAGATGCACAAATCATCCCTTGGCCCAAACTCTATGACCTTAAACTAGGATTACATATCTAATAATTATGAATTTAAACTACATTTGAATCCTCATAGAAATGTGTGGTGTGGTGATGGGACTCTTTATTACTCATTAACATCAATTTTCTAACTCAACATGCTATACATATCAATTTGGAGCATACCATAGTCCAATAATTATGAACTAAAACTATTTAAATCCACTACAATCCAATCTAAGTGAACTTGAAATGTTTACCATCTACTTACTAGTATTTTTTTGGTATGAAAGACTCTTTTAGATCATTCACATCGGGTTTATTTCCCTCATGAAACACAAATACACTTGGAATAGACACTTCTATACTCCCTGCATCATGAATTAAAACTGATTTCCCATGGTCCATGCAACACAACTTTAAATTGTAGGCCATGGTCCAAGCCACATGACCTTAAACTATGAGCAAAATCCTAGTCACATGATGTTAAATTCTAGTATGCATCCCCATTTACACTCCCTATTGTTTAATAAAGGAAGGAAAAATGATTATGAAGAAGCACTTTGGATATCTTAAAGTATCAATGAAATTTAAAGGAAGTAAAAAAATTCAATTGAAAAGATCTATGTAGAATACCTATGCATAAGAAGGCCAACACATCTCCTTCCATTTCAGCATAATGGTATATGGACCTATGCAGAACACCTACACATCAAGAGGCCATTGTAGGTCTTTCCTATGCATCCCAATGCACAACCCCCTATGCTGAGGACCTATGCTATGGACCTACGCTGTAATCTTACCTGACAGTATACTTTTTCTCACCCCTACATAGAAGAGATACACTTTTGAGCTATACTGAAGACCTATGTAGAAAAAATACATTGGACCAGGTCCCCTACTTGCATATAAATAAGACCCTTTAGCATCCCATTTTGATGATTGAAAAAGTTGTAAGAACTCCTGAATCTACCATTACATATATACTTTTCCTAGGTCCCCCAAATTTTATCAGGTAGCTCTCTAAAATACAAGATAAGAGGGAATTATATGGTATAAAAAAGATCAAGTTACTTTTAGAGTTTTAAATACAAAACATATGATTAAGGACCCTCCTTCCATAAGGAGAATTCAATTATGCATGGTCATTTTATTAAAGAAAAGACCTATGTGGGATGCTTCCAAGGATATCAAGGGACACCCAAGGTGCTTAAGTTAAAACCTCACCCAATGTTTTTCCCTATAGTCCATTTCCCAAGGCATATCAAGCTTTCCCAAGATTATCCTTCCTGTGTAAAGAATTTTTTTGTTCCTCCTAGGACCTATGTGGCATACCTATGAGACATACCTACATGGACCACCTACGTGAGCCATCCTTGAAGGAATCTTCTAAGACACCAATGGCAGTGGCTCTCCTTCATTGGACCCCTTGTCTAAAAGGGACCAAGTTGAAACCTCCACCAAAACCTCATGACTTACCTACCCTTTGGGAAATCCACATAAGCGTGTCTCCCATTTGGGTTTGTATTTCTACAGTAAGAGGCATCCCACATTTATCTTAAAAGGAATTCAGGATCCTTGGGGTGACTATAGGTATTTATATCTATAATCACCTAGACCCTTACACTAGATATAGTGTTGGGAAGCTCCTAGTTTGTAAAATTATGTTTTGGTCCATGTTCCCCCCTCTCGTCTCTAAGACTTGGAACATCCAATACCTAGTAGGGAAGGTTCAGTTCACACTTTCATTTGATTTTGACATAGGGAATGACATCATCCTTCCACTATGGGGATAATTTTAGGGAATCCCTCATAGAGTAATCCCCTATCCTTTTGGGATGAACCTAATGACCTTCACTTTCATTTCACATTGAAAGTTTCATTTCTCCGTTCCCTCGTCCACCATCGCCTTGAATTCTTTTTCCATAGGCCCAACCTCTTCCATCAATGGAGGAGAAAGTGTGTGGTTTCTTGAATCTTTCAAATTCTCTTATTTCTCACAATGAGCTTGACTCACATGGTCTTAAAGAATTGTGATTATCATAACATCCACAAAATCCACCCAATTTCTTGAACTACAAGAACTTTTATTCCTTCTATAACTAGGATACATTGGAAGCCTTCACTTAGGGATGAGATCATTAGAAATCCTCCTCAGAAATCCAACTCTAATTCCATTAATCCTAACATCATCCTTAGGAGTAAGCCCTAAATTAAGGCCCCATTAAATCTCCATGAGTTAATACATCTCTCATGGACCTTGATACAAGGGAATCATCTTTATAAGTAAGCCATAACATATTTCTCTCAAAGGACCATACTCCCCTGAGAGACTTAATGAACTACGTAGGCTTTGATTCCCATCTAAATGGGATATGTAGAAAGACTTCCTAAGGTTCAAACCCAATACTCAAAATCAACCATGTTCCCTCTGGGCCACATTCCTAGTAGGGTCTAATCCAACTTGGAAAATCATATCCTTTGTAGGTTCCTTGGGCTGTTTTGGCATAAGTACCACACCAAGCTTTCACTAGGAACCTTCCACCTAGATGTCCTTACCAAATGAAATTAAAATATATGGTTAGGTCCTTATCAAATGACCTTAAAAGATATGATGTGTCTCATTAAGAGGCACTGAACTACGAGTGTTCTGATTCCTTTCACATGGATACATAGGTTGCCTATCTATGGGTATGATTCCAACATCAAAACAACTTTTTTCTACATGGATGACAGTAAATTACAGAGATCCTCACTAAGTGTCTTAAAAAACACTATTGTTGTAATAACAACCAAATAATATCTAAGTAGTATATGATAGAATACCATTAATTGAGAACCTCGAATACATACAGATATCACCATCTATGAAGAACCTTGAATACATATGAGTAATTATAAATTCCACACATGTTAAATAATTTACTGCAAATTTCAAATGAAACCTAAATTATTCTTGTAAAATTAATAAGGATTCATGAAAATATCTTAAATTTACAATAGAGTCCTGTAATAGGCAATAATTCCCCCCAAAAGGGTGTGATGAGCCCGACCTCCCATCCTCTCAACTAATGTGAGTTCTTAAGGGTTGTAGGTCAAAACACTTAATAAATTCCTACCTTTAGAAAGTAGGTCCTATTTGGATATAGAACAATTGTGTGTTTTCAGTTCCATAAACAAATTCATTGGAAACTGTTCATAAATAGTGATTCCTAACCATAACACATATTCTAAGGGAAAAAATGGTGAACCCAACGTGAATCCTTAACCAAGGTGGTGGGTTATCCCGATGAAAAAACCATCTATAAAAAGGGTTGTTTTTTACTATCTGTCTGGTCATTTTGTTTTCACCCATATGAAAACAAAAAATGGTGAACCCGACATGAATCCTTAACCAAGGTGGTGGGTTATCCTGATGAAAAAACCTCTATAAAAAGGATAGTTTTTTACTCTCTTATGGGATATTTTGTTTGCACACATACCCAAAAAATGGTGAACCCGATGTGAATCCTTAACCAAGATAATAGGTCACCCGATGAAAAAAACTCTATAAAATAGATGGTTGATTATTATCTGTTGTTCCATTTTGTTTTCACCCATTCAAAAAAAAATAGTGAACCCGACATGAATCCTTAACCAAGATGATAGTGTTACCCATATATTAGGCCCCTATCAATTGATAAAAGAGGGCCATACAAGGAAATCAATCATGCATGTGTTCATAAAAAATATAATGATTTTCTGGAGTTCATTGTTTTTATTTTACATATATAAAATCACTTTATTTCAAGAAAATCCCTTTATTCCAAATGGATTCCTTCAATTTTGCACTTGTGAATGCCCCAATAGCTTCTCAAGTTCGATACCCATATGCTCGAAAGATGTTATCACTGACTCAGCATCTTCAACGCTGGGTATCCAATGTATTGGTCTGAGAGTACCATAAATATAGTACTATCCCAACATTAGAGGCTACCCAAAGGCCCTCCAAATTAATAATGACCCCCGGTTGTCCATTCAATGATGAACGATGGTCCAAAAGTAGATGGTTACAACCACCGTCTTCAACCATTTTAGGAGTTTATCCCCAGAATTCAATCACCAATCCCTCCCCTATTATAGGGAGGTCGACCAAGAGGCCACCCATGGCCTCATTCCGAAGGAAAAAGGGTCCTTCCCAAGGGATCCTTCCAACAATAGCTGCCACCAACATCACGTGGCAACACACCCTCAACATGATGAGGGTGTTATCTTAAGTTGTCTAGCCCAGGTCCCTCAGACCCAGAAACATAAGAGAAACTACTGGGGAAAATAGCCGGGCAACATGGAGAAGGTTCCTACCTTTCCCCCTTCAGAGAAGTCCATCAACCTAGCTTGGTGGAAAATAGCTAATGGGCACATACACCCATCAGCCTTATCTCTTCCAGCCATCAGACTCGTCTGGCAGCGCCCAACCAATCCCACCATTCAAATCTGTTGGATCACCATGAGTAGGCACATAAACCTACTTATAATCTATCATCCAGTCAATAGAATCATCTATATTCATTCAAAGAAGACTACTAACCAAATGTGGAAGCAACTTGTAAGCATTAATATACACCTACCTTCACTCACCAAGCCTACCAGCAGTCTCATTTGGAAGCACCCAGATAAGTCTATCAGAAAGATATGATGATGAACCTAAGGTGGAATTAACTCTCTTCCCTCACACATGAGAGTATCCACAGATAAGAAAGTGAGGATAGGAGTAGGTACATACACCTACTACAGATATGGAATGGATGTATATTCCCATTCCAGCTGCTGAAGTCACCAAACACATTTTGGAAATGGTGAAAGGGTAGACAAAAATTCCTTCCCATATCCGAGAAGATTTCCAGAATATCATAATGGTAACTTCATAAGTACTAGAGGGATGAACACATAATTCTATCCACATACATGGGATGAATCAGAAACATTCCATCTTGGGGTAGATACACACATCTGTTCCAGTCAAGGAGGGTTATGGGGCATACTTCTCCATATCACACGGACAACTAGATTAGGAACATAATCTCATTCTAATTGGAGATAATCATTCTTTTCTGACAACCACTCCAAATCAATCACATTCACCAACTCATGATAACCAGTTTTCCCAGAAATTAGCCCTAGCTATGTATAAGAGAACATATAATAAGAAGTCTCACCAAGAACAGTTGGAGAATCAAGAGTCGATCTGCGATCTGGATCCTCTTAATGCTGTAGTTTTTGAATCCCTCAGACATTTATTTGTTGTATCACAAGATCCTACCCTACCCTTACCAAATTATGGGATTAGTAGCTATAATTATTAAGTTCCTCATTAGACACTTCATCATGAAGGCTTTCTTCATGAAAATTCAGTCAATATTGAGAACTTATATCTGGATGAGAGCCATGACAACCCTCTATGTAGCTAGAAGACCTAGGAGATATAGGATTTATCCCTTGATGTAATCCACCATGTTGGTCCTCCCCATGATGACATTCGCTACAAAATTTCTCTCCGTAGTAGTGTTTCACATTGCTAATACAATTATCCAAATGAAAATGTTGTGATGATAAATCCCTCTTATTTTGAGGCACTTGAAAACATAAGGCCATTCATGTTTGATGACTTTTTACTAGTAGGTGAAATACCTTCTCATATAGAAGATAGCCCAAGGTGACAATCATTATTCAAACCTCCCTTGGGTAATTTTCCTTCTAATATAGTAGATGAAAAACCAATTGATCCCATTACTCTTGATAAATAAATCAAGAAGCATCCACTTCAATCATACCAAGTTTAGAAACCTATAGAAAAATATGAAGAGGATATGTTTAATATGAGAAAACAACTTCCTAAGGGTGAGATACCAGTCATGTTCTGGCATTTGGAAACCTATCAATATAACATTCTAGAGATGTTGGTGGAAGATTGTATTCATGATATCTGCCTCAACATATGAAAGACTCTTCATCATCTAAATTATAAATTATTACCATATGATGAATATAAAAATCATGTCAAGTTAATAAAAGGGTTGAAATGACAAATTGTCATGGAATCCCTCCAAGTTTCCCAACATTTGAGGATCGAGAAGTAATAGGAGGCGCTTCAATGTGCATGCCTCAATGCATTAAAGTGGTTGCAACAATTGATTGAGGAAACCACATCTAGTGTTCATATCATAGGATGGGGTGTACATAGAGAATTGCATTTCAATGTGCTCCAAAATAAAAAAATCCTATCAAAAGTGGTGTCATGAAATGTTATTTCCCCATGCTGGCTATAACAAAAAAATTATGTTCATGACTGAAGAGATGCTCAGCAAGAATAGGCCTCAATCAGTTCTCACTAAAGTCATTCCCAAAGAGAGAAATTTATTGAGATGCTTCTTCATCAAGAATATGAAAACATAAATCGTTCTTCATGCTTAGAAGATGTTATCCATCAGATCACACAAATGTCTGAAATAACATAACTGTATTTCAAAACAGGATATTTAAGTTGGTGTCATATAATGAACCCAACTAGCGTTCAGACTAGAATTCATAAAATTAGAAGGGTAGTTGCACTGATATCAACCATAATAGTTAGGAACCACCCCAAACTGAAGGTCTGGGGGCTATTTTAACCCAACCTTCAGATTCAAAAAACAGAGCCTGAAGTGTTGAGGAAGAGGAATAGAAACAACCCCGACCTACAAGGATGGAGGATTTTTCCCATCCACAATCCCCTCCTTAATAAAAGTCCATTTTGTCTCTATTAGGGAAGAATGCACAAAGTTAATGTACAACTAAACTATCAGATGATTCCCTACAGATTACTATCTACCAAATTTTTTTTGAGGAACCAACAAATAGGAGAACAAATTAACATGGAGGATGAAGAAGACAATGATCTCACAAAGATACTGATGGAATCCCATCAATGCATTATGCGTTGGTGAATGTCATTAATACCATAATTGAAGATCCTTTAGAAAATGAGTCCAATTCAGGGGACTTAGAGGATGAATTTTCTATTCTTGATATAGTCCACACTAAATAAAATGAAAGAGGTTTGCATACTAGAAATTAAAGGATTTCCCTGAATCAAGGAATTCCCTCAAATAATCCATTTCCACCTTTTTGAAAGAAACCTAATAAGGAGAAAGGTAAAGGTGAAACCATGTATCACCTTACCTCTAGAGAAGTTCAGTCCCTTTCTCCTGAGGAAATATTTTCCCAGAAAGAATAGAAGATAAAGGGATTAAGAAGACTCAATGTAGAGTTACTCCATTGTAGTATTCCAGCCAGACTTGCTCCGTAAGTAGATCCTCATCTTGTGCTTCCAATAAGATCTCCTCACCAAAGAGAGTTTGTTTCAACTACTGATGAAAATAATGAATTCCCCCCATTGGGTACATATACAGAACATGGTCAAGAACCTCCTTACATGCCCGCCCCTATGGGTTATCCAAGACAAATACCAACAGCACCACCACTAGTAGTCATACTAGTTGCTGCACCATTTTAGGCTCCAGCTACTATACCTGTACAACTCCCAACTCATCCATATATTCCTAAAATTCTTATAAATACCATTGAGTCTTTGAAAACTATATTATAAGCTATGGAAGGATGACGCACACTGATACAACTATAAAATAAGGGTTAACTTGAATGGGTAGATCCAATTCCCCCCATCAAACTTTATGAATACTACATCCCTAATATTTAACGGTTTAGGAGATCTAGTGCAGTACATGATGCATTTCATTTCTCACTGTCAACCCATGATGGGGACCCCTCAACAATAAGAAGTAGTAAAACTCAGATGTTTTGTGCAATCACTGTAGGGGCCAACCTTTGTCTGGTATACAAGTTTTCTGTCTCGATTGATTACTAGATGTGAAAACCTCTGTCAGAAATTCCATTTCAAATTTAGCTTAATGCCGTAGAAGACAACAATCTTTGATCTTATGAACTACAAAAAAGGGAGAATGAAAGAGTTTCATATTTCATTATTCATTGGAAAGGATTAACATACTCCTTGAATATACCACTCCCTCGAGAAGAATTGATTCACATTTGTGTTGAAAATTTATATGATGAGTTGTGCACACCATTAATCCGTGGGAAATACACAGTAGGGTTTAGAGATCTGGATTTTATTTCTCAATAGGTAGAAAACTCCATAATAGAGACTAGAGACAAATCTTTAGTAATCCCATCAGTTTTGGGAAAGATAAATGGAAAAGAAGAGGCTGCTACAGTTACACTCAAGCAATCACCTATACCTAATTATACATCAAATCCCTCATCATACCATAAGAATCCACCTCATGAGCATAAAAAAAATGGCCACCTCATTAAGATAATAAAAAAGATCAAAGGCAGAGATAGTTCAAGGAGATGAAAAACAAGGTCTATTCTTTTCGAAATGACCAAGTCCCCAACTACTTCATTTCAGCCTTGGAAAAAAACTTAGTCCAATTTACAATGCAGAAGAAACTAAACAAAGAAGGAGATGAGGACCTCCCAAACTACTTCTCCATCCATCAAATGTTGGGGCACCCCATCTAAGAGTTTTTTGTTTTCAAATATCTTCTATAAAAGATAGTGGACTCAAGATAAGTGAAACTAAAAAGTTCATCAATCTAGGTAGCATGTGTTACTATTACTGATTCAGAGGAAGAATGAAAATCACAAAGTAAAAAAGAAATAATGTTCATAAGTTTGATGATTTTATGGTCAAAAAAATGATGAATCAAACTCATTTAATTCTACAAACACAGTTGAAACAACCAAATGTTCCTCCATCCACTTCCGCTGTAAACAATCCAACTTCATCAAAAGATGAATCCTCCAAAGTACAATCCTTAAGGAAGTGACATGGTCAGAAGGATAAAGAGTATTAAGAAGAATATGATATCATGTTAAGGCCAAATTTATCCTTGAATTTGGTAGATTTAATGCCATCTATCTCAAAAGCATGGGAACTTCCCCACTAAAAGACACAAAAAGAATTGACCTTCCTGGAAAAATCTTCATTAGATGAGGAGTTGATCTTCAGTTCTGTTAATGTTATCCAATTAATGGACCCCTATGGAAATGATGATTCTAACTATGGACCCAAATCAATTTTACTTGATTGGGGAACTAGGGGAAGATGTTTTCAAGGTTGAGGATATAGGGGAAGACATGGGTATGCTAGAAGAAACTATTTTAATTACACCCCTACTCAAACTGTTCATCCAGTATAAACTCATGGGATAGACCATCAGTAGGCTTGGGAAGAACAAGGGAATTCTACCACACATGATAGGTTCAACCCCGATATGATCATCTAAGAAGAACGATTAGAGGCTATACCACTAATTTCTCGGCAGGTGGATAGACCTAGTCATCCTAATCCACCAAGACTAGAAGTATTTCCAACTTCTACCCTAAGACATGGTCCATCTACATCAGGAGAATCAACATCCAAGGAACCTAAAAAACTACATATCCATGTTGGAAAACACATAAATTTGGATCATAAGTATAACATTTTGAAGCAGCGGGCCCAATTATCAGCCAATTTATAAATCTGAGATGATCTAAATCTATCAAAGGATCTTTAGGAAGCACTTATTGAGGACTTTTCAAGTCCTCAAGAGTTTAAACTGATGTTACTGTTTTTAAGGTCTACAATATAGAGAATGATCCTGCATATTTTCATGCAGTTATATTTTTCATGGTCCAAGATGAGGATGATATTTTTCATGGGAAAATTTGGTCCTTGTATTTATCTAGAAAGGTTAATGATACAGACACCGATGAGCCTTCATTTATAATATCTATAACAACCTAATCTTCAACGATATTATTCTCTTTGAATAATACAATAGCATGTGTTGTACGCAACTTCGAGTTCTAATACACCACAACTAATCAAACTAGCCTTTATGAATAGTAATAGCCAATTTTTGAAATTTTATAAATTTTATAAATTTTATATTTCAAAATGGACTTTATTTTTGGATTTTTAATATTGAAATTAGCTTAGGGTGAATTTTTGGTATTTTTCCGAAAACTTTCAATTTTTGATGAATAGTGAAAACACCAAGTTATAGTTTAACACCGAATTTTTATTTAAATAATTATTTATTTTATTTAAATTTATTTTAGGTAAAATAGATACATAATACCTATATAATTTCAATGTAATTCATTGGAGTCAGTTTATAATAATTTTAGATATATAAAAATTTTATTGAACTGTTTACCATCTTTTACCCACCTCCTAGGAGCATTTGCAAATTTACATAAAACTTAATTTTACCAATTCTGTGAGTTGAATTTAAAAAATTCGGGAGACATAGTTGATATCATTAAGTAAAATTTGGTTTAATAAGAAAAAAATAATTTTTGGTGAACAATAACTTTTAACTTTTATTTACCGCGATTAAAAGTAAATAGGGTAATCAAAGGTAAAAATGATATTATAATTACCCTAATAGATGTTCTAATTATATTAGATAAGTTTTATTCGACCAAAAAAAACCTTAGGAATAAAATATTATCCTTTAGGTCCACTTGGATTAGATTAGGACATTTATTATTATTTAATTCAAAGAAGAGTTAAAAGTGTTAAAATCAAAGTTTAATAACTAAACCATTTTTAATATAGCGTTATACATAAGATAAATTAGAATATAAATATTAATTAGAAATATAAAAGGATTTAATACATAATGGTATTTTATTTATAATTTTTAGACCTTAAATAATTTAATTTATTTATGACACAATGATGATGCAGTAATTACCTTATAGATGAAATATTAAAATAATTGATATTATAAATACCCAAATAAATGTAATTTGAGACTTTTTATGAATTCCACTAATTTTATAAGTTAATATGGCATTTTATTGTTGATTAAATGAATTTTTTAGAAGTAATAATTCTCTTATGAATTTATCAAAAACAAAATACCAAATAGTGTCAAAATTGACATAAAAGAGTTTTTAAAACAAATATTATATTATTAATTGATATAATATTCCTAAAAATATAAGGTTAAGAAAAAATACTTATATAATGATAGTTTTATAATTAATGAACCACTGGTAGTTCACTTGGATGTTTATAGTATGTTTATTAACCATATAATATAAAAATACAAAGAGACATCGTAAATGTAAAACTATTTAACTAAGAGTTAAATCTACAAGATAAGGTTAATATAGTGACCCAAACCTATATAAAACCCATTGGTTGAGAGTTTTAGACCCATACCCAAATTATAATTTAAATAATTCATTTTTGAGCCATTATAAACCCAAAATTATTTTATTATAAAATAAAATTTCTAGCTTTTCCTAAGGTGCCCCTCACCCCTCTTATTAAAGGGAACTTCCACTTCTCTCAAATTAACACCTTCAAATCCATTTGGCTCAGCCAGAACCAACCCAAATATCCTCTACATAGTCATAAATTTATCCTAGAGGCCTTATTTTGATCAGAAATCCAACCTAAGGATCCCTTTTGATCAAATCAAAAGGAAGAACCCGAAGAAGAAGTAAATATCTCACCACCTCTTTCAAGTTATTTTCTTCTTCCACTTCCTCTTTCTTTGTTGTTTCCATTATAAAATAATAACACCAGTATCTTCTATATAATTTTATTTGATTATAAAAATGGTACAACAATATTCAGTATGTTATCCATCCTATGAATAACATGTTACTGTACGTGCGTACGTATGGCTTATCGTCTCCACATAGTGGTGTAGTTTTTATTCAATACATTATTATTTAAATGGGTATAATAATGATGTGTAATTGATGTAAATAATAGATATAACATTTTAATTATTATGTATATATGATATACCATCCATTTACTTATGATTTTAATGACAAAAAATGATATTGTCGCTCATGTGTACATACAGATTACCGTCTCCACCAACATGATGAGATTCATTCCCCATCGTATCCATTCAAGACTAATTTTCATTTGATGATTAAAAATAATTTTTAAATAATTAATATCACTCTGAATATGAATATGATACATCCTATCCATAACAAACATTACTTACATAACTTAGAATATAAAGGAAATCGAATCAGTTAACAATCGAAACGGTGATACTACTAAAAATATCATTAACAAATCAATATTGGAAGATCATATATGATATCATATTAAGGTATATGGTTCTTGTATAATTTAATAACAATTATTTCACCATTATAAATGATGTTAAACTACCCTCTACCAAGGAAAAGTATAAGGTAAGGGTTAATTTCATATTCTCTTTATTATCCGAGATTGTTTTTACGCAATTATCTACTGGGACCTCTTTATCATCCACATCCATGTTTTCCAAAAAATGTATTCCAATTTTTTTTACTACTTACTATACTATGGGTTAAATTCATTTATACCCTTATTTGACCTTATACGTTTTGAAAGGAATCTTTCTGTCATTTTCTAAACAAGTTACTTTATGACCTTTTCGACAAAACTAAGGTAAGAATGTTTTTTAACTTATACGGTGGGTGCAGCTATATTCCGCCATTATAAAATTATCAAATATTCCCTTATAATCTTATAATAATATTTTCAAAATAAATTTTTTCTTTTATAATTATGTAACTTTAAATGATTTCCAAAAAAAAGAATGATATATTTCTCTCAAACAGTTTTGATTTCATCTATGTCAACATCCTTTAATGGATTTTAATCGTGTTTGAAGTTGATTTATTATGATACAAATCTTCCATTTTTTATTGAAGGTTTTGTTGTACATTTGACTGTGAATGTGTTATTTTTCTACTATTCATGATTTATGGACAAAGTATTGACATTTCGTATTCTAGTTTTAATACGAATGTTTATGTTATGTTTAAAACTTTTCATATGAGGAATGCATTGGACTTAGTAAGTGATGGGTGGAGCCCGCTATAGCTCCTCGATGCATTGGTAGGTCTCATGAGACAAACTAGTGTCTTGGCACAAGGCCTTGACAAAATCTTATTTGTAGTCTTGGAACAAGGCCTTGACTATGTGGTTATGAAGTCTGACATTATGAATTCCATCATTATGAAAGTGTCTATCGATATTGCATGTGATTATTCGACTAGTAGAATATCCATATGAGTAAGTAAATGGAATTATTTTGATTTATATTTTCTATATTATGATGAAGTTTATGTTTAAAAGGCTTTTATTTTAGTTTTATACACTGCCTTAAATGTTTATGCTTATTTATGAAAGTTTCCGCTATATTGTTATCCTTACTGAGCATCTGAGCTCACCCCTTTCTATGTTTTATTTTTCCCAGGATGTGAAGAAGTATATTATGACTGACCTGTAGGGATAGTATATGGTATCTCAGTGTTGTTTATGGAAACAATGTTGTTGTAGTTTTCCATTTTACGATGTAATGTAAACCTTATGAATGTATCTAGTACTTACAAGGATACTAAACTAATTGGTATTTAGAGACTTGATCCTTTGTGATCATACCAATGATACATAATAATGCACTGACTTTGAGCTTCGTGGGTCAGGGCATTACAGTTGGTATTAGAGGAAGTTTAGTATAAACCTTGGAAGCTAGATTAAGAAAAACTCTGATTAGAGCACATTATCTTAAGATAGAATTTGAGGATTAGTATAGAAGAAATTCCTAGAATTTTGGTACTATAGAGATTTTGTGAGGTTTCCAAGAAATACATCCCTGTCTGGATATGAGCAGGTAGAGGCGACTCTGGCACATATGTACCTAGGGGTAAAACCCAAAAACACCAATTTGAGCTAGACTCAGACAGGAACCGGTGCATGATAAAGGGCCTTGTTGCACTCTTGGTTACGACACTCATAGGGGATATTCTTAGGATAATCAACATTTTCTTTACAAACCATTATGAAGGATTTATGAATATATACCTCCTCAAAGAAAACATTTTTTTATGATTATGGATTATATCCATAAAATGTTCAATTTATGTTAAGTATGTTATAAGTTTGGAATTATGTATTGTGATTTATAAACTAATATAGTGTATTACATTGTTTAGAAATAGTGCATAGTGGAATGAATGGAAACTATATCAATACATGCACTCCATGTAGGGATTTTTCTCCTGCTTAAGATAATTGTAGTGGAGCAGGTGATACAACTGGTGCTGATCAGCTTATCACTATTCCGGGACAACTCACTCAGGTTATGAATAATAACCTTACCCATATGGAGCACCCTGATCCATAGCGTGGAGGATCAATGTTAGATCTCTTCATGAGGAAACAACCACCAACATTAAATGGGGGTACAAATCCATTAGTAGCTGAGCTATGGATAAATTCCTTAGAGAAAATATTACATGCCTTGGGGAGTAGTGAAAGGGAAAAAGTTGTCATGGCAGTTTACCGCCTCACTGGAGATGCTAATCAATGGTGGTCATTGATTCAAAACACAAAGGAAGATAATGAAGTATCAAATATGTAATGGAGGGAGTTTAAATAAATTTTCTTAGAAAAATACTTTCCTCATGACCATCAAGCGAATATGGAAAGACAATTTCTGTGTCTGAGGAAAAAGTAGGATGAGAATGTCACAAAGTATGAAGCTATCTTTACAAGGTTAGCGAGGCATGATGTAGATTATATACATAAACCAAGAAGTAAGATTGATCATTTATTTGATGGGTTAAAACCATTTATCCATCGAGAATTAGTCTCACAATCTTTCTCATCGTACGCAGATATTGTCTCATGTGCTATCAAGACAAAAAAAGAATTCTCTAAGTCTTACGACTTTAAATCAAAGCAAGAGAAGAATAGATATTTTGAACACTCTGGAAATGGAAATAAGGGGAAGAAGGGAAAATTTGAATATCCATCCTGCAGTAAATGTCGGAAGAAACACCCTGGTACTTGTCTGAAGGGAATGAGAGTCTGTTACAAGTGTGGTGAAAAAGGCCGCCAAGCTTGGGATTGCAAGGGGAAGAAAGAGGCTGTTATGTTGAATGATGAAATTATAGAGAAAGGGGACATTATTCAAATGAATGTCCTAAGCATCAGGGGAACTTACCTAAAAAAAGGCCAAGGGATCAAGTCCAAGCTTATGCTATCACTATGGTAGAGGTTGAAGCTCCAAAAGACGTAGTGGCAGGTAATTTAATGGTTTCTTCAAGTTTAGACAATGCTTTATTTGATTATGGATCATCACATTGTTTTATATCTTCCCAGTTTTCTAAGAAAATTAGATATTTCTAGTTTGATTTAACAAGGGAGTTGTCAGTAAAAACTCCTAAGGGAAGTATCATTGCAACAAAGTTTTGTAAATCATTCCCTATTAGGGCATATACATGCTCTTTATCTGCTGATCTCATCGTCATACCCATGATTTAATTTGATATAATCCTTGGTATGGATTGGATTTCAGACCATTATGTGAAACTTTATTGTAAGAAGAAGGAGGTTACAATTCTCGATGATGACAAGCAGTACCTCATCTTTAGAGTGGAAATATCACCACCTAATTCTTATCTAGATCCACCCCCAGTAGCTCAACTAAATTCAATTATTGGGGAGGAAGAGAATGAAATAACTGTGGGTGAGGAAAAGAATTTTCAAATAGAGGATGTACCTATTGTGCAAGAATATGTTGACGTGTTTCCAGATGATTTACCTGGACATCCTCTAGAACGAGAAATTTAGTTTTCCATAGATTTAATTCCTGGTTCAAGGCCCATATCAAAGACCTCTTATAGAATGGCCACAATGGAATTAGTGGAACTAAATAAACATATAGAGGAATTGAGTAAAAAGAGATTTATTTTCCCTAGTGTTTCTCCATGGGGAGCCCCTATTTTTTTTGTTAAGAAGAAAGATGGATGTATGAGGTTGTGCATTGAATACAGGGAGATCAATGCTATACAAATAAAGAAAAAGTATCCCCTACCTCACATTGATGATTTATTGGACCAACTTAATGAAGAAATACTTTTCAAAGATTTAAATTTGATCTAGATATCATCATTTGTGTGTGAAGAAGGAAGACATTCCAAAAATAGCATTTCGAACCAGGTACATGAATTACGAGTTTACAGTAATTCCTTTTGGATTGACTAATGGACCCTCTATATTTATGGATCTAACTAATAGAGTTTTCAAGGAATATCTTGATGACTTTTTAGTGGTATTTATTGATGATATTTTGGTATACTCCAAAAGCTATGAAGATCATGAAAATCACTTGTAGATTATTCTAAAGACTGTTAGAAGACATGAATGATATGGTAAGTTTAGAAAGTGTGAATTATGGCTTTAGAAGATTTCATTTCTAATACATATTGTCTCTAAGGATGGAATCTCTGTTGATCCTTCTATGACCAAGGTAATCCAAGAATGTCCAACACCAATGAGTATAACTGAGGTATGCAATTTTATTGGTTTAGCATGTTATTATTAGCATTTTTTCCATAATTTTTCCCAATTAGATAACCCATTAATGAAGCTCACACATAAAGGGGTTAAATTTGTTTGGAAAAGAGTGTGAAGAATGTTTTGAAGAATTGAAGAGAATATTAGTCAATGTTCCTATCTTGACTCTATCATAGGGGAATGATGAGTTTGTTATTTATAGTGATGCATCAAAGAAAGGACTTGGTTGTGTCCTTATGCAGAATGATAGGGTTATTGTCTATGCATCACGACAGTTAAAAATTCATGATCAAAACTATCCTAATCATGATCTTGAGTTAGCAGCTATAATATTTTCTTTGAAGATATTGAGACATTATCTCTATGGTAAAACATGTGAGATATATACCATTCACAAGAGTTTGAAGTATATTTTATCACAGAAATAATTCAACATGAGGCAAAGGAGGTGGATTGAACTACTCAAGGATTATGATTTCACCATACACTACCACCCGAGGAAGGAAAATAAGGTGGACGATTCTTTGAGCGGAATGGATCATGGAGTTCTGAATAAGATGATAGTTGAAAAGGATCCTATATACAAGGATCTAGTAAATTTGGACATGGGGATAACCATGGAAGGTGAAAAATCAAAACCTTTTCAAATGGTTTCCAACCCATATTTACTAGAAAGGATAAAGAGTTATCAAACCAATGATGAAGAGTTTCAAAAGAAGATTAAAGCTGTAAATGATGGGAGATTGAGTGACTTTGTGTATGAAGATGGATTTTTGAAATTTGGGAAGAGACTTTGTGTTTCCAATATACCTGATCTAAAAAGGGAATTGTTGGATGATGCTCATAGTTCCAATTTCTCTATACACCTTAGTAGCACTAAGATGTATAGATATTTGAAGGAACATTTTTGGTCCGACAACATGAAGAGGGAGATTTCTGATTTTGTGTCAAGATGCATGGTTTGTCAACAAGTGAAAGCTGAAAGGCAACAACTAGGAGGAGTAATGCAACCTCTTCCCATACCTGAGTGGAAATGAGATAATATTACGATGGACTTTGTCATGGGACTACCAAATACTCCTAGAAGGAACAATGAAATATGGGTCATTGTTGATCATCTTACCATGTCAGCACATTTTGTTGCTATAAGAGAAGATTTACCACTTGAACGTCTAGAAAGACTATATATTAATGAAGTTGTGAGACTTTATGGAGTACCCCTACCAATTGTTTCTGATCGTGATCCATGTTTTACATCAAGATTCTGGAAAAGTCTTCAAAAAGCCCTGGATACTGAACTTCGTTTGAGCACTGCCTACCACCCCCAAACTGATGGACAATCATAATATACTATTGAAACCTTATAAGACATGTTAAGATCAAGATCACTTGACTTTCAAGGTATATGGGATCAATATTTACCTCTGGTTGAATTTTTCTATAACAATGGATTCCATTCAAGTATTCATATGGCACCATATGAAGCGTTATATAGAAAGAGATTTCGCACACCAACCTATTGGGATGATGTTGGTGAAAGAAAACTCATAGGCCCAGAACTTGTAGAGGAAACAACGGAAAAGGTGAAGGTAATCCAAACCCACATCAAAGCATCTCAAAGTAGGCAGAAGAGCTATGTCGATAACTGAAGGAAGGATTTGGAATTTCAAGTAGGAGATCATGTTTTCTTGAAGGCGTCTCTATGTAAGGGTGTTATACATTTCAGTAAGAATGGAAAATTAAGTCCCAGGTACACCAGACCTTTCAAAATTCTAGAATGAATTGGGGCTGTAGCTTACCATTTGGCAATGCCGCCAAGTCTCTCCAAAGTTCACGATGTGTTCCACGTATCACTGTTGAGAAAATACATGCCTGACCCAACGCATGTACTCACCTATGAAGAATTAGAACTGGAACCTGATCTGTCTTATTGTGAAGAGCCTGTTAAGGTTCTTGATACAAGAGAACAAGTGCTGAGAAACCAGAAGACTCGTCTGGTAAATGTTCTATGGAGAAACCATAAGATGGAAGAGGCGACATGGGAACCCGAGGAACTAATGATGAAGAACCACCCGAGTATTTTTATGCAGTAATATTCTAGACATTTTGAGGACAAAATTATTTGAAGGAGTGGAGAATGTAACACCCCAAGCTTCCACAGTACGCTTCTCTTTGAATAATATAATAGCGTGTGTTGTACGCAACTTCAAGTTCTAACACACCACAACCAATCAAACTAGCCGTTATAAATAGTAATACCCACTTTTTGAAATTTTATAAATTTTATATTTTAAAATGGACTTCATTTTTGGATTTGGAATATCGAAATTAGCTTAGGATAAATTTTTGGTATTTTTCTGAAAACTTTTAATTTTTGATGAATAGTGAAAAACACTAAGTTATAATTTAAAACCAAATTTTTATTTAAATAATTATTTATTTTATTTAAATTTATTTTAGGTCAAAACAGATACATAATACCTATATAACTTCAATGTAATTCATTGGAGTTAGTTTATAATAATTTTAGATATATAAAAATTTTATTAAACTTTTTACCATCTTTTACCCACCTCCTAGGAGAATTTGAAAATTTACATACAACTTAATTTAACTGCTTCTATGAGTTGAATTTCAAAAATTCGAGATACACGGTTGATATCAGTAAGTAAAATATGGTTCAATAAGATGAAAATAAATTGTGGTGAATAGTAACTTTTGACTTTTATTTACCGTGGTTAAAAGTAAATAGGGTAATCAAAGGTAAAAATGATATTATAATTACCCTAACACATGTCCTAATTCTATTGGATAAGTTTTATTCGACCAAAAACAACCTTTTTAATAAAATTTGACCCATTAGGTCCACTTGGATTAGATTAAGACATTTATTATTATTTAAATCAAAGAAGAGTTAAATGTGTTAAAATCAAAGTTTAATAACTAAAACATTTTAAATATAGGGTTATACATAAGATAAATTCTACTATAAATATTCATTAGAAATTTAAAAATATTTCCTACATAATAGTATTTTATTTATAATTTTTAGTCATTAAATAATTTAATTTATTTATGACACAATGATGATGCATTAATTACCTTATTAATGAAATATTAAAATAATTGATATTATAAATACCAAATAAATGTATTTTGAGACTTTTTATGAATTACAATAATTTTTTAGGTTAATATGACATGTTAGGGTTGATTAAATGAATTGTTTTCTAAGTAATAATGCTTTTAGAAATTTAGAAAAAACAAAATATCAAATAGTGTCAAAATTGACATAAAAGAGTTTTCAAAACAAATATTTTATTATTAATTGATATAATATTCATGAAAATCTATTTTTCGGCCAAAATACTTATATAATGATAGTTTTATAATTAATTAACCACTTGGGGTTCTCTTGGAAGTTTATAGTAAGTTTATTAACTATATAATATAAAAATACAAAGAGAAATGGTAAATGTCAAACTATTTAACTAAGAGTCAAATCTAAAAGACAAGGTTAATATAGTGACCCAAACCTTTCTAAAACCTATTGGTTGAGAGGTTTTCGACCCATCCACACCCTATCCTTTAAATAATTCATTTTGGATCCATTCAAAACTGAAAATTATTTTATTATAAAATAATATTTCTAGGTTTTCCTAAGGTGCCCCTCACCCCTCTTATAAAAGGGCACTTCCCCTTCTCTCAAATTCACACCTTCAAAGCAATTTTTCTCATACAACCACTACCCAAATATCCTCTATACTATCCTCTATTCATCCTAGAGGCCTTAGTTTGGTCAGAAATCCAACCTAAGGATCCATTTTGATCAAATCAAAAGGAAGAACCCGTAGAAGAGGTAAATATATCACCACTTCTTTCAAGTTATTTTATTCTCCCACTTCCTCTTTATTTTTTGTTTACATTATAAAATAATAAATCCAGTATCTTCTATATACTGTTATGTTATTATAAAAATGGTACAACCATATTCACTATGTTATCCATCCTATGAATAACATGTCACCATACATGCGTACGTACGGCTTACCGTCTCCACGTCGTGTTGTAGTTGTTATTCAATGCATTATTATTTGGATGGGTATAATAATGATGTATAATTGATGTCAATAATAGATATAAAATGTTAATTATTCTGTATATATGGTATAAAATCAATTTACTTATGATTTTAATTACAAAATAATGATATTGTCGCTCGTGCGTACGTACAGATTAACGTCTCCACGAACGCGATGAGATTCATTCCCCATAATATCCATTCAAGAATTATTTTCATTTGATAATTAAAAATAATGTTTAAAGACTTAATATCATTCTGAATATGAATAAGATACATCCTATCCATATTTAACATTACTTACATAACTAAGAATATAAAGGAAAACAAATCAGTTAACAATCGAAACGATGATACTACTAAAAATATCATTAACAAATCAATATTGGAAGATCATATATGTTATAATATTAATGTATATGGTTCTTGTATAATTTAATAACAATTATTTCACCATTATACATGAGGTTAAACTACCCTAAATCAAGGAAAAGTACAAGGAAAGAGTTAATTTCACAATCTCTTTATTATCTAAGGTTGTTTTTACGTAAGTGTTGACGCTACATTTCATCAGAGTCTAATGACTGAAGAAGGGGAATACCTTAGCATAAAGAGATTCATCCTTTGAAGAAACATTAAAAATTGACAAAGGCATGAACAAAGATTCCATTAAGTAAGGGCCGCGCAAGTTTCATCATAGTCGCGCAAGTATACTTGTGGGTCACATATTGGGTGCACAGGTGACTTGTGCGCCCTATTTGATTTTCACCCAAGGTCTTCAGTAGCCTATAAATACCCATTGTGGGCCCCCCATTTCGAGGACAAAAAATTCCAAAAGCCAGATTTAATCTCTCGGTACCCTAGTCTCTACTTGAAGTCTTCCGAACACTTTTAAGGTAATTTCTTACCTAGAATAGAAGATCTAAAGAGGGGGAACAAGGCCTAAGTGTTGAAATTCACCAACACTTGCGCGCCTAAGTGTCCAACCCTTAAGGGAAAATGGCCACACTTGTACGCCACCTTATCCCTTTGACAGAACTTTTGCGCCAACCTTTTGGAATCCTCTAGGTATAATACTAAGGGCTTGAGCCAAGCCTTGCCCAAGTATTGTCCTATGGGTTGATTGTCGTGCAAGTATACATGTGTCGCACAAGTATACTTGCGTGACCAGGACTTGCGCGCCCAAACAAGACTTGTGCGCCTGCCTCTTTTTGGGTGCCTCTTCTATCTTTTCAATTCTTTTCTTCAAATATACCTCTCCTCTTCAATATTTAGCCTTCAAAACCCTCTTCAAAGCCACTTTTGGCATGATTACTTTGTTGGATTCCTTATCTGAAAGGAATTCTGTGGAACATATCTCAAAACCTAGTGATTTACATATCTTTATGTCACTAAGGTTAGATATTTCCTCCATTCAACCTCATCCTCTAAGATGATAAGATCTTTAACCTGTGATTCCTTTTCAGGAGTAAGCCCTAGATCACAAGTCCCCTAACCTGGGCCTCCTTTTCAGGAGTAAGCCCCAGTCCAAGTTCCCAAATATGGGCATCCTCCTCAGGAGTAATCCCCAAATTCCAAATTCCTTCAAACTGGGTATCCCCCTTAGGAGTAATCCCTAGTCATAATTACCCTTAGCCTGAGCCTCCTTCTTAGGAATAATCCCCAATTCTCAAGTCCCTTTAATCTGGGCCTCCTTCTTATCAATAAGCCCTAGTTATAATTTCTCTTAATCAGTCTTAATTTCTTTTGACTTGGGAATCCTTCTCAGGAGTAAGCCCCAATAATAAGTTAAAGTTTCCCTTTAATATGGGAATCATCCTTAGGAGTAAGCCCCAAAACCCCTTTAACTCTAGGCCTCCTTCTTAGGAGTAAGTCCCAAGTTATAAGTCCCTTTAATTTTGGGTCTCCTTCTCAGGAACAAGCCCCAATCATAAGTCCCCCCTAATTTAGGCATCCTCCTCAGGAGTAATCCCTAAGTTAGAGTATCAAAATCTCCATAAAACACAAATAGCTTTATGGACATTGTTCCTAGGTTTATTTCTAGAAGTAAATCATATTATCCATCTACTTGGGCAGTCACACATACATAAGCCCCATATCATTACTTGTGACCATATCTTTCATGGCACAAATTGTCAGGTTTACTGATACCTATTGTTTCTCACACCGAGCATGACTCACATGGGCTTAGAGTGTAAAAGTGACCATGAAACATCTCTTTGGGCCGTTAATCATACATAATCCCCCACAATTATTAATTGAAGTACGTGGACTTTGATCTATTCCTTAAAAGTTGAGTACGTAGGAATCCTTTCTAAGGTTCAAGCCCATCACACATTAATTCTCATCCGTCCCATATGATGTTAAAATATATATTAATTCCTGAACTACGTGGGTTCTGATTCATTTTCTAACAAGGATACGTAGGTAGCCAATCTGCGGGTACGATCCCAACTCTGAAATAATCCATGTCCATCGGAACGACAATAAATTTCAAGTGCCCCACTGAGTAGATTTAAAACCAGTATGGTTATCATAATGAACAAGAGATTTCTATATAATTTATTGAAGGATACCATTTACTAAGAATATCTAACAAATACAGATGATTCTCTATCGATGAAGAACCTCAAATACATATAAAAGATTATCCAAATCTCATACATATCAATAATTGATTGTCAGATCTAAGGGAATCTCATTTTGATAATTGGTAATTTAATAAGGATTCACGAACATAACTTAAATATATAAAGAGAGTCCCGGAGTAGACAATAATTACCCCCAAAAAGGTGTGATGAGTCCGACCTCCCATCCTCTGGACCAATACAAATTCTTAAGCCTCATCCATCCACAACTAATGAGAACCTACCTTTGGAAAGTAGGTCCAAATGGATATAGAATCATTGGATGTTTCTGGTTCTATGAATAAACCCATTAGAAACCAATTGGAATTTTTGAAACTTAAACAAACAAGGTCATCCCCACTTCTAGAGGAAACAAAAAATGGTGAACTCGACGTGAAACCTTAACCAGGTTAAATGATGTTTTAGTTAATTGTTAGGCCCCTATTTAACTTAATGCGAGGGACAACAAAGTAATAAATAACATATGTACTCATACAAAAGATGTAGTGGATGAACTTATCATGATTATGTCTGTTATATCAAACATGCACTCATTTTCAAGATCTCTCTGCGTTACAGAAATGGCTTCGCTAAAGTTTACACCTGTGAATGCATCTACTGATACTCCTGTTGGATCCCCGTCCGCTCTGAGGACGATATCACCCACTCAGCGTCAGCAATGCTGGGTCTCAAATGCACTGGTTAAAAAATACCATTGACATGGTACCATTATGACTCTGGAGGCTGCTCGACAAGCCCTCCAAGTCAATAAATCACCCTGGTTGTCCGGACAATTATGACCAGCGATCAAGAAGCTGGTGGTGCCAACCACCATCTCCAATCATTTTGGGTCGTTATCCCCAGAACACAATCACCAGTCCATCCCATATTATGAGGAGGTGAATGATAAGGTCACTGAAAGCCTTAATTCAAGGAGACATGAGTCCTTCCAGAGGGCTCCCATCAACAGTCACCGCCAGACTCATGCGGCAGTGCTCCCTCAACATGATGAGGGTATCGACTTTAGGGGTTCGACTCAGGTTCCTCAGACCCGAGCACGCAAGACGAATCGGGAAAGGCGAAATCTGGTCAACAGGGAGTAGGTTATTATTTCTTCCCCTTCCAGAGAAGTCCATCAAGACAACTTGATGGCAAGCAACAAGTGGGCACATACACCCGTCCGTTATAATTCTGCAGTCCAGCAGACTCATCTAGAAACAACCCACCAATCCTGCCAGGCAATTATGGTGGAGTATTATAGGCAAGCATATAAACCTATTTATAACTCATTAAACAGTCAGCAAACTTGTCTAACTATACCCAAAGAATCTCGCCAATCTAATATAGTGGCAACTGATAAGCAGGGACATACACCTGTTCACAATCAAAAATTCTGTCAGCAGTCTCGTCTACCAGTATTGAAGGAAATTCCTCAACCATAATTGAAGAAGAATACATAGCAGGCACATACACCTGCCAATGTTAATCAATCCTTCCAATAGTCTCATTTGGTAGCACTCGGAGAAGTCAGTCAGAAAGCTCCGATGAAAAATTTGGAGAAGACTCAACTCTCTGCCCCTACACATGAGTACTGTTATAATTCACTGACAGTAAAAGGAGGATAGGAGTAGGAACATACACCTACTCCAAGAAAAAGAATGTACATATATTCCCATCCTGGCAGCTGAAGTCACCAAGAACATTCTGATGATGGTGAAAGAGTAGAAGAAAATCCCTGCTCATATTCTGGATTCCTGCTAGAATATTATAACAGCTTCAGCAGCATCACAGGGAAAGAAATAAAAATTTGTCCTTACCAGTGGAGTGACACATCAACATATCAATCTGGAGCAGATACACACCTCTTTTCCAGTCCAGGAGGGTCATGGGGCATACTCCCCCATGTCATGCGGACAATCAAGTCAAGCACATACACCTGATTTGAATGGAGATAATCAGCCTGACCTGACTATTTCTCCTGAGCAGGCACATACACCTGCCCATAATAACCAATTGTTTCAACAAGTGGTTCCCAAAATTAATAATACGGTGTCTAAAAAAAAGTCTCATTCATCACAGTCAAGAAATCAAGAGCCAATCTGTAATAAGGCCTTGCTCGATGTTGGAGTTCTTGATGTACTCACACAATTGTCTGTTTCAACTCAAGATTCTACTCTCTCATTTCCCATTAGTGGGAACATTAATTTCGAAGGTCTTCATCAGAAACTTCCTCATGAAGGCTTTCTTCATGACAGTTCAGTCGATCAAGAAGTATCATCTTCATATGAGAGCCATGATAACCCTCTGAGTGGCCAGAAGATCAAGGAGAAAAAGGCTCCATCTTTTACTGTAACCCTCTATGGTGGTCCTCCCTATGATGATGATTTTAGATGTGAAAGTCCTATCCACATTAGTAATTCGCATTGCCTAGAAAATTATTCAAAGGATAATGCAGTAACGAGAAAGCCCTCTTATCTTGAGGCACTTGGAAATGTGAATCCAGTCATGTATGATTCTTTACCGCTAGCAGGTGAAATACTTTATCAACTAGAAGATAGCCTGGGGTGTAGGTCATTCTCTGAACCACCCCTGAATCATGCATCTCCTAATTTCATAAATGAATTCTATACCAATATTGTTGAATCTGATAAAGCAACAAAGAAGCACCAGCTCTGGTCTAATCAGGTAGAATAATATTCATCCAATGATAAGGAGGAAGTACTGAATATGAGAAAATAACTAGCAAAAGGTGAAGTACCAGTCATGTTTTGGCCTTTTCCTGACTCTCAGTACGATATTACAGAAATGTTGACAGAATATTGTATTCATGATATTCATCTCAACATGTGGAAAACTCTTTGTCAATTGAAAAATAAAATGGTATCTTATAATGAATATGAAAATCATGTCAAGATAATAGAAGGGTTGCAATGCCAAATTGACTAGGCATCTCTCTCAGTTTCCTGATATCCAAAGGTTGAAAAGTAGCATAGATCCCTTTAGCGTTCATGCCTTGGCACACTAAAAATATTGTGCCAGTTAATTGACAATGCCCCATATGGTATTCATATCAGGGGACGAGGTGTTCATGGAGAACTTCCTTTCACTGTACTCTCCAGTCAACAAAGCCCGCCAAAAGTGGTCTCATGAAATGTGATTGCCCACGGCCGGCCACAACCAACTGGTTTTGTGTGTAATCAGATGCTTGCTCAGGAACATGCCTCAACTAGTTCTTCTCAAAGTCAGGCATACAAAGAACAAGTTGTTGAATTACTCTTGCATCAGGAAAATGAGAATATCGAACAGGCTTCTCGTTTAGAGCGTGTGCATCAGCAGGTGACAGAAGTGTCAGAAATCATCCAATGGTCATTTGAGCCAGGTGATTTGAGTGGATATCGGTTGATGCATCCGGCCAATTTCTAGACTAATGTCCTCAAAATCGGGAGAGATTTTATGAAAGTCTCATATGTAGCAGCTCAAGAGCCACCCCATCTTTCTAGACTAGGGACTCTTTTAACCTAACCCTTGGAATCAACAAATAAGATTAGAGGAGTTCAGTAGCAACAACCCCAATCCATCGGAATGGGGACTTTTTCAAATCCTCAATCTCTTCCTCAGTCAAAGTCAGTCTTCTCTCGATTAGGAAAGAAGCCAAAAGAGGAACACAAAGATGAATTATTAGGGAATTCCCTCCAAATTACGGTTCATCAAGAAGTTCCTAAGGGATCAACTCAACAAAAGGAAATGTCTCATAAAGGACATGGAAGATGACAATATCGCAGAAATACTGATATAAGAGATGAAATGTGTTATGCATTGATAAATTTCATCAATGAAATTGTTGCTGATCCTCCATAACATGAGACTCACTCAGTGGAATTAGATGAGGAAGTTCCTGCTCAATAGGCTGTACACACAGACATAAATGAAGAAGGTGTGCATACATGAAATCAAAGGCTTACCCAGAATCTAGGTATTCCTTTAAACAACTAACTACCCCCTCTCCGAAAGGCTTCCAACAAGGGGAAAGGAAAAATTCAGGTTGCGTTCCACCCTACCTCTGGAGAAGTCCAATCACTCTCATTAGAGGAAAGGTTCTCATAACAAGAGGTGGAAATGAAGGAGTTAAGGAGGTTGAATGCAGAACTACTTCAAGGTAGTCTTCCTCCTAAGAGTGCTGAAGTTAGTAAGTCAAGGGAATTTGTTGCAGTTACTGATATGGATCAAGAATATCCTCCTTTACAAATACACCCTCACAGGTTTGATCCTATGGGTTATACACAACAATAACCGGCAATACTACCATCAGTGGCAGTCTCGGTCGCCACACCTGTCCAAGCTCTAGTTATTGCACCTGCTTAGGTCCAAGCTCAACCATATGTTTGTCAAAAGTTAATAACTACCATTGAGTCATTAACAGCTCAGTTGGAAGCTATAGATGGAAAGCGTGCACCAGTTCAATCGTAGAAGAGAGCTTACCCTGAATGGGTAGATGTAATTCATCCCCCATCAAATTTTTCAAGTACCACATTCCCAATCTTTAATGGTTCGGGAGACCTAGAAAAATACTTAATAAATTTTGTTTCTCTTTGTGATCCTATGATGGGAACTCCTCATCAATAAGAAGAAGTTAAGCTCAGGTGTTTTGTACAGTCATTACAAGGGCCTACTTTTGTCTGGTATACAATCTTGAAATCCCGGTCAATTACTGGGTGGGAGGATCTCCGTCAATAATTCCTTCTTCAATTCAGCTGAACTTTTCCAAAGATGACAGTTTTTTATCCTAAAAATTGTAAGAAAAGGGAGAATGAAAGGGTTTCATATTTCATTTCTCACTGTAAGGGATTAACATACTCCTGAAGCTTAGCGCTCCCTCAAGAAGAGTTGTTGCCAATCTATGTAGAAAATTTGCGTGATGAATTACGCACACCATTGATCCCTGTGAAGTACACAGGGGGGTTTCAAGACCTTAATTTGATCGCCTAGCAGATCTAAGACTCTCTTACAAAGACTAAGGATAAAACTCGTGTAATTATATCAGCTCCAGGAAGGAGAATGGGTAAAGCAGAGACTGTTATAGTTACACTTAAACAAGCACTTGTACCTGCTTCTACTTCAAAACCTTCATCTTATCAAAGGGATCCACCTCCCGAGCGTCAACAATAGAGGTCGTTTTGTCAAGATGATCAAAGAGATCAAATACAGAAACAATTTGAGGAGTTTAAGAGAAAACTTTATTCTTTCCAAAATGAACAAGTTCCTGGTTACTTCATTTCGGCTCTGGAAAACAATTTCATTCAGTTCCCAAGGCCCAAAAGTCCAAACAAGGAAGGAGATGAAGACCATCCCAACAATTTCCCATTTCATCAGATGTTGGGGCATCCCATTTAGGAGTGTTTTGTCTTCAAATAACTCCTACAAAAGATGGTGGACTCAGGACAAGTAAAACTGAAAGGTTCTTCAGCTCAGGTAGCATGTGTTACTGCTACAAATCCCGAGGAAGAAGGTGAGTGGAAAGAAAACAAAAGTAAAAATGTGTAGAAATTTAATGACTATATGGTCAGAAAAATGATCAACCGAACTCATTTCATTTTATGAACGCAATTGAAGAAACCAATTGTGTCTTCTTCTACGAATGCTACAGCAAAATTCTCTTCATCAGAGGGAAAACCCTTGAAGAAACGGAATAATTCAAAGAAATAAGAACAGTCAGAAGAAGATGAGATCGTGTCAAAGCCCAATTTTTCTTTGACTATGGAAGATTTTATTCCATCTACTTCGAAGCCATGGGTACCGTCCCACCAAACGACACAACCTAAATTGGCTAGTCAGGCAGAATCTTCATCAGATGAAGAGTTGATCTTTGGTTCTGTTAATATGATTCACTTAATAGATCCTTTTTCCAGTCATAATTTCAATCTTGATGAGCCTGAGTTCCCTGTATCAAATAGAGGAATTAGAGGGAGTTATAGAGGTCTCAGATAAATAGGAAGACGTGGATATCCCAGAAGCCACTATTCCCATTCTACCCCTACTAGATCTGTATATGCAGCAGAAACTCAGGGCAGAGCCCTTCAGTGGTCTCAACAAGAACAAGCAAGTTCTTTCACGCAAGGCAGATTCAGTGTAACACCCATGATTTTATGAGAAATATTTTGTTTTTATGTATTATTTTATACGCAACACCAAGGAAATCTTTTCACTACACAGAAAACTGTCTTGGCTTGCATTGCTTGCAAGAGCAACCTTCCTCGATAGCTTGCATTTTACGCAATTCTGAGTTTCACTAAATAATGATATGTTATTAAAATAATATATAAATAAGCTGTTATGAATAGTAATACCCAATTTTCGAAATTTTATAAATTTTATCTTTCAAAATGGACTTCATTTTTGGATTCAGAATATCAAAATTATCCTAGGGTGAATTTTTGGTATTTTTATGAAAACTTTCAATTTTTGATGAATAGTGAAAACACTAGGTTACTATTTAAAAACCGACTTTTTATTCAAATAATTATTTATTTTATTTAAATTTATTTTAGATCAAAATATATACATAATACCTATATAATTTCAATGTAATTCATTTTAGTAATTTTAGAATAATTTCATATATATAAAAATTTTATTGAAATTTTCACCGTATTTACCCACCTCCTAGGAGCATTTGTAATTATACATAAAACTTAATTTTACCACTTCTGTGAGTTGAATTTTGAAAATCTGAGAGACATAGTTAATATAAAGGAGTAAAATGTGGTTCAATAAGATAAAAATAATTTTTGGTGAATAGTAACTTTTTACTTTTATTTACCACGGTTAAATGTAAATAAGGTAATTAAGGGTAAAAATGATATTATTATTACCCTAAAACATGTAATAATTCTATTGGATAAGTTTAATTCGACCAAAACCTTAGGGATAAAATATTACCCTTTAGGTCCACTTAGATTAGATTAGGACATTTATTATTATTTTATTTAAAGAAGAGTTAAAATATTTAAAATCAAAGTTTAATTACTAAATTTTTTTAATATAGGGTTTTACATAAGATAAATTAGACTATAAATATTCATTAGAAATATAAAAATATTTCCTACATAATTATATTTTATTTATAATTTTTAGACATTAAATAATTTAATTTATTTAGGACTCAATGATGATGCAGTAATTACCTTATTAATGAAATATTAACATAATTGATGTTATAAATACCCAAATAAATGTAATTTTAGAATTTTTATTAATTACACTAAATTTCTCGGTTAATATGACATGTTATTATTGATTTAATTAACTTTTTTTTAAACTAATCATGCTGATATGATTTTCACAAAAATCAAGTACCAAATAGTGTTAAAATTGACATAAAATAGTTTTTAAAACAAATATTATATTATTAATTGTTATTTTATTCCTAAAAATCTAAGGTTCATCCAAATGACTTATATAAGGTTATATATATTAATAATTAACCACTTGGGGTTCGTTTGTCTTGTTATAGTATGTTTATTAACCATATAGTGTAAGAAAACAAAAAGACACAGTAAAAGTTAAATTATTTAACTTAGAGTTAAATCTAAATGATAATGTTCAAATAGTAACCTTAACTTGTCTAAAATCTATTTTTTGAGATTATTTCGACCCATACCCACCTTATATTCTAAATAAATCAATTTGGAGCTATTATAAACCGAATATGACTTTATTATAAAATAATATTTTAAGTTTTTCCTAAGGTGCCCCTCTCCTCCCTTATAAAAGGGAACCTCCTCCCTCTTCTCTTTACACAACTTTGAGCCTTAAAGCTAGGAAAAACCCTACCCATTTACCTTATAATCTTCCCTAGAAACATACTATAGGTCATGGTCTTCTTCAAAGATCAATTGTAGTTCCCTAAGAGGAGGTTTCAAAGAGGCGTGTCAAAGAAGAGGTAACATCTGTTACCGATTCTTTCAAATTTATTTCTTCTTCTACTTCTTCTTCTTTATTTTTTTCATTATGAAGTAATAAAATCAGTATCACTCAAATAATGATATGTTATTATAAATATGAAACAACCCTATTTCACCTTCTATCCATCCTACGGAAAACGAAATCACCGCGCGTGCGTACGTACGAAATACTGTCTCCACGCCGTGGTGTAATCTGTTTTCCACCACCACCTTACTTTTATGGGTATAATGGTGTAAATAATAAATATATATGATTATTATAAAGTTATATTTATTTTTAAATAGTATACATACACTTCAATACAATTCCACGATCATGGGAATGATATCATCACTCGTGCGTACGTACAACCTACCGTCTACACGATGTGATGCGACTCATTCTAAATGATCTTAATTGAATAATGATTATATAAATTAATTGAATGAATAAATATGATATATATTACATGAATAAAATTCTGTAAATGAGGTATCTATAACCTAAAAAGAATAATAAGAATTTATTCGACAAAACATGCATAAGAACATAAAGCAATGAACACCCAAATAACAAGTATCAATGAAATATTACTAATAAGAAGATACGAATATGACCATATATGATATCATAACAATGATATGATTATGCAATAAGTCAATGACATTATTTAAATCATTATATAGGAGGTTCAGATACATACGAAGCAAATCAGACTTAAGGTAAGGGAAAATCACACAATCTCATTTTTATCCAATATTGTTTATACTTCAGAATTTACTGGGAAATATTTATCGTCCACATCTATGTTTCCTAAATATTTAATATTATTTCTATCCTCCTACAATTTTTTAAATCCAATTTTATCCATTGGTTTTTTAGTAAAAGATATGAAAGGAATCTTTTGTCATTTTTAGTACGAGGTGCTTTTTGACTTTTCTAGCCAAAGTACGAGAAGAATGTTTTTTTAACTTATATGACATGATTGGATTTTTATGATTTCTTAGAACATTATTTCCATGAAGCTTACTTTACATGTTTTTAAGTTTATTTTTAATCAACTTCTTTTATTTTAAAATTTTATGACATGTAAAGAAAGGAAAAATGTTTTTGAAGTAGAAAGGATATTTTCCTCAAGAATGGAGTTCAAGTGTTCTATCAAAATTATTTTCCATATAAGATAATATAGGGTTATGTTTCTATCCCTATTTTTATATTTATTTGATTATGTTATGATGGAATTAATTTTATATGGATTATGTTATGATGGCATGATGTTTAAGAATCCCATTTTTATTACATGGGTTCTACTATGATTTATGATTTTGTGTCACACATAAGAATGGGTTCATTATAAGATGGGTGTGACCTATATCTCCCTCCAATGAATTGGGTAAATATTTATATCTCTTGAGATAGACATGGCTGGAAAGGCAAGTTAATCCGGTTTAGTGATACAGGATTGGAACAAGGAGTGAACTCGATTCAGTAATGGACTTTGTCCGCTATGATGGTCCTGGAAATGATCCTTGAATAATATGAAATGATTTTCTATGATTATGTGTGTATGACACAAAGTTTCATGTTTTAAGTTGTGATTATTGGGATTACATTTCACTACTTTAATTTATCCCATGTTATGATTTTATGATCTCTTTTTCTGGTTAAGATTTTCAAAATGTTATGTTCTTATGAATATGATATGATTGATATTTCTTTTCTTTACTCTTACTGAGCATTTGAGCTCACCCTTTTGTATGTTTTCTTTCACCCAGGTCAGGAAGAAGGGTATTAAGTAGGATATGCCAAAAGGGTCTCTAGATATGATGAAATAAACGAGAGACAATGTAGATGATTTATGAACCGGTTGTTTATGTTTCCTGAACCAGTTGTTTATGTTTCCTAGTTTATAAAGACACTATATCCATACGGTCTTATCATGGTTTTGTTATATGTTGTAATAAGTATTCTTCAATTCTTAAGTAATAACCAGGTATTTAAAGTATGGGTCGTTATAGTTGGTATCAGAGGGAGGTTATTGTCAACATTTGGAAACTAGGATGTGAAAACCGTAGTAAGAGCTATAAGGATATGTCTAAACATAGAACACACTATTAGTGTTTTAGAAATGGCCATGAAAAACCTATGATAAGACCTAAAGTGTGAAATTTTATTACTGATTATGTTGTTTTCCTATTATAATTAGTGTTTCTCACACTATTATTCTTGGTTTTAGTCAATGGATGGAACCTGAAGAAACCGTGTCAATGCAAAATGCGAAGGGCAATGCAATGATTTTCCCCCTGAGAAACCAAAAGTTATGGGAGCTGGAAGGAAAAATCTTGTGGCCATGCTCACACAACTTTCTCAATCTATGAATCATGCAGGACTTCCAAACGAGAAAATTAATGAGAAACATTTTGTTGAATCCTTCATGAGGCAGCGCCCACCATCATTCATTGGGTCTAATGATCCATTAGTGGATGAACAGTGGATCAGTACCACTGAAAAGATATTTTCAGGTTTAAAATGTTCTTAACATGATAAAGTCATCTTAGTAGTATATCGTTTGGAAGGTGAAGCTGATAAATGGTGGAATCTTATTAAGAATACAAGGCAAAGGGATTAAATTGAGTCCCTGGAATGGGATGAGTTCAAGAACTTATTTTTCAATAAGTACTTCCCTCGTATTCTTTGAACAAAGATAGAGAAGGAGTTTCTTGAACTGAAGCAAAAGGACGATGAATCTGTTGGTACCTACGAAGGAAATTTTACAAGACTTGAAAGGTACGCTTCTGGGATTATTATCCAACCTGAGAGTAAAATCGATCGATTCTTTAGTGGCCTGAAACCATGTCTCTGAAGGGCGTTAGCCATAAGGGACTTCAATAGCTATGAGGAAATTTTTCGATGTGCTCTCAAGTTTTAGATGGAGATTGGAGTAAACATCAATCATATGGGTTTGATAAGAAGAGGAAAATGGAATTCAAAGGAAAATCTAAAGACCACACTGAAAAGAAGATGAGTTTTCCCTTATGCTCAAAGTGTGGAAAGAACCATGGAGGGAATTCTCTTAAAGGGACAAGTAAATGTTTTAAGTGTAGAAAAGAAGGTCATCGGGCAGTTGAATGTTGAAATAATGGGAAGAAGATGTATAATGATGCGAACAAAGAAAGGGATACACAGAATGCACCTCCTACACTTCAATGTTTCAAGTGCAAGGAAAAGGGGTGTTATGACAATAAATGCCCTAATCCAAGGGTTATTGATGATGATCGATGTCAAAAAACTCTTCAAGACAAAGACAAAGGAAAGTCACATGCAATTTCTATTGGCGATGTGGAGTACGAAAACGAAGTGGTGAAAGGTACACTTACCATCCACTCTAAAGTAGAAAATGTTTTATTTGATTCTGGATCCACCCACTATTTTATTTCTGAAGAATTTTCTAAGGGTATCGCCATATTACCTCAGTAGTTAGATATTGAGTTAGCTGTGATAACCCCTAATGGCACAACAGTGGCATCAAAAGTTTACAATTCTTCTCCGATTGAAGTTTGTGGGAAAGTGATTCCTACAAATCTTGTGATCCTTCCTATAGTGGAATTTGATGTGATTCTTGGCATGGATCATATTTCCTTATATGAAGATCATATCAATTTCCAAATAAGGGAAGTCACAATTCATATTCCAGATCAATCTATGATCGTCTATCGATGCAAGGATGAACATAACCTTCTAGTGGAAATTTATTCCATCTTATGGGTCTTGATTCCACTAAATAAAGCTAAGTTATCTCAAATAGTTGGATAGAAACTCAGGATTAAGAATATGCCCATTGCACGGGAGTTTGATGATGTTTTTCTGGAGGAATTTCTTGGTCTCCCACCAAATCGTGAAGTTGAGTTTTCAATAGAAATCATACCGGGTGATTTACCTATTTCAAAGACACCTTATAGAATGGCCCCAATTGAGTTGCAGGAATTGAAGAATCAACTCCAAGATAATCTTGATAAGGGATTCATACGCCCTAGTGCATCACCTTTGGGAGCACCTGTTCTGTTTGTTAAGAAGAAAGACAGATCGATGAGACTCTACATTGATTATTTAGAACTTAACAAGATCACTATCACGAAAAAATATCATCTCCCACACATTGATGACTTATTTGACCAACTATGCGGAGCTCAATACTTTTCCAAGATTGAATTTCGTTCAGGGTATCATCAATTAAGGGTCAAAAGGGAGGATATACCAAAGTTGACTTTCCGTACATGGTATGGACACTATGAATTTATAGTGATGCCATTTGGTCTTACTAATGCCCCAAATATCTTCATGGATCTAATGAATAGAGTCTTTAGAGACTATCTTGATCAGTTTTTGGTAATCTTTATAGACGATATTCTTGTCTATTAAAAGAGAAAGTAAGAACATGATGATCACTTGAGAATTGTATTGAAGAGCCTGAGAAAGGAGAAGCTTTTTTTCCAAATTTACCAAGTGTGAATTTTGGCTTCAAAAATTTTCATTTTTGGTTCACATAATCTCCAAAGGGGGGATATCTGTGGATCCAGCAAAAATGGAGGTTATTGAAAGATGGTCAATACCAACAACAGTAACTGAGATCCAAAGTTTTCTTGGTTTATCTGGGTACTATCAAAGTTTTGTGAAAGATTTTTCAAGATTATCTAACCCACTCACCAAATTGACTCAGAAAGGAGTTAAGTTTGTTTGGACAAAGGAATGTGAAGAGAATTTCAAGGAGTTAAAAAGAAGATTATCCAGTGCACCAGTGCTCACACTGCCTTGTAGTAGAGAAAGGTTTGTGATCTACAGTGATTTATCCAAGAAGGGGCTAGGGTGTGTTCTCATGGAAAATGATATGGTGATAGCTTATGCCTCACAAAATTTGAAAATCCATGAGAAAAATTGTCCAACTCATGATTTGGAGTTAGCTACGTTAATATTTGATTTAAAGATTTGGAGTCATTATCTTTATGGTGAAAGGTGTGATATTTATACTGATCATAAAAGTTTAAAGTATATTTTCACACAATAGGATCTGAATATGCACCAAAGAAGATGGTTGGAGTTGATTAAGGACTACGACTGCTCAATTCATTATCAACCTGGGAAAGTAAACATGGTGGCAGATGCATTAAGTCGACAAGACCATGCTAGATTATCCATGACGAGGATCACAAAAGATCCAATATTTATGGATTTACAAAGGATGGATCTTGGAATTACAATGGAAGGGGAAAAATCTTATCTTTCTCAAATGAATATTCAACCATTTATACATGTGAAGATTAAAGAGGCACAAAAAGAAGATGTAGAGTTACAAAAGAAGGTGAGAAATGTTCCTGAATTCAACCTTGATTGTGATGGGATAATAAGGTTCAGGAACCAGGTTTGTGTTCCTCCCATCCCAGAATTAAATAAGGAGCTGCAGGATGAGGCTCATAGTTCTTCATTCTCTATTCATCCTGGAAGCACGAAGATGTATAGGGACCTGAAAGAGTACTTCTGGTGGGATGTAATGAAAAGAGATGTTGCTGAATATGTCTCTCGATACTTGGTTTGTTGGAAAGTTAAAGCTGAGAGACAGAAGTCTAAGGGGATGTTACAAACATTACCCATACCCGAATGGAAATGGGAAAAAATCACTATGGACTTTGTCACCAGACTTCCTAAAACATCCAAAGGCAATAATGCTATCTGGGTCATAGTTGATCGTCTTACGAAGTCAGCACACTTCATTACTATTAGAGAGGATTTCTCTATTGATCAACTTTCTAGGATATATGTAAAGGAAGTGATAAGATTGCATGTAGTACCACTTTCCATTATATCTGATCAGGATCCAAAGTTTACCTAGAAGTTTTGGTGAAGTATTCAGCATACTCTAGATACAGAGTTGAGTTTCAGTACTGCTTATCTCCTTAGACAGACGGTCAGTCTGAGAGGTAAATTCAAACTCTAGAAGACCTGTTGAGAGCTTACTCTATGGATTTCAAAGGTGGCTGGGATCAACACCTACCTTTGGTGGAATTTTCTTATAATAATAGCTTTCACTCTAGTATTCAGATGGATCCTTATGAAGCTCTCTATGGAAAGAAATGCAGGACTCCAACTTGCTGGGATGAAGTTGGGGAAAGAAAGACATTAGGACTTGATCTTGTTGATGAGATGGCAGAAAAGGTTAGATCTATTCAACAACACATAATAGTAGCTCAAAGTCGACAAAAAAGTTATGCCGACAACCAAAGAAAAGACCTAGAGGTTGAAGTCAGTGATAAAGTGTTCTTACGAATATCTCCTTGGAAGAGAGTAATGAGATTTGGAAAGAAGGGGAAGCTGAGCCCTAGGTATATTGGTCCTTTTGAAATACTGGATCGTGTTGGGAAGGTAGCTTACCGATTGGCGGTTCCACCGAATCACTCTCAAGATCATGATATGTTCCATTTATCTCTCTTGAGAAAGTACATACCTGATCCATCACCTGTACTAAGCTTAGAAGTTTTACCGCTGGAGAAAGATCTTTCCTATGAAGAATAGTAGATAGAGATTCTGGATCGTAGCGAAGAAGTCCTACGAAACAAGACCACTCGCTTGGTGAAAGTTTTATAGAGGAACCACCAATTTGAAGAAGCTACATGGAAGATTGAGGATATGACGAGGGAGAGGTATCCTCATCTGTTTGTTACAAAGTGACGAAGTTCGAGGGCGAAATTCATTTTAAGGGGGGTAGAATGTAACACCCGAGATTTTATGAGAAATATTTTTTTTATGTATTATGTTATACGCAACACCAAAGGAATCTTTTCACTACACAGAACACTGTCTTGGCTTGCATTGCATGCAAGAGCAACCTTCCTCGATAGCGTGTGTTGTATGCAATACCGAGTTTCACTAAACAAAGATATGTTATTAAAATAATATATAAACTAGCCGTTATGAATAGTAATACCCACTTTTTGAAATATTATAAATTTTATCTTTCAAAATGGACTTCATTTTTGGATTCAGAATATCGAAATTAGCCTAGGGTGAATTTTTGGTATTTTTCTGAAAACTTTCAATTTTTGATGAATAGTGAAAACACAGGGTTACTATTTAAAAACCAACTTTTTATTTAAATAATTATTTATTTTATTTAAATTTATTTTAGGTCAAAATATATTCATAATACCTATATAATTTTAATTTAATTCATTGGATTAATTTTATAATAATTTCAGATATATAAAAATTTTATTGAACTTTTACCGTCTTTACCCACCTCCTAGGAGCATTTGTAATTGTGCATAAAACTTAATTTTACCGCTTCTATGAGTTGAATTTAAAAAATCCTAGAGACATAGTTAATATCAAGGAGTAAAATGTGGTTCAATAAGATAAAAATAATTTTTAGTGAATAGTAACGTTTTACTTTTATTTACCACGGTTAAAAGTAAATAGGATAATTAAGGGTAAAAATGATATTATTATTACCCTAAAACATGTCCTAATTCTATTGTATAAGTGTAATTCGACCAAAAACAACCTTAGGGATAAAATATTACACTTTATGTCCACTTGGATTAGATTAGGACATTTATTATTATTTTATTTGAAGAAGAGTTAAAATAGTTAAAATCCATGTTTAATAACTAAAACATTTTTAATATAGGGTTATACATAAGATAAATTCTAATATAAATACTAATTAGAAATATAAAAATATTTCCTACATAATGGTATTTTATTTATAATTTTTATACATTAAATAATTTAATTTATTTATGACACAATGATGATGCAGTAATTACCTTATTAATGAAATATTAACATAATTGATGTTATAAATACCCAAATAAATGTAATTTTAGACTTTTTATGAATTAAACTAAATTCATAGGTTAATATAACATGTTAGTATTGATTTAATTAACTTTTTTAGAACTAATCATGCTGATATGATTTTCAGAAAAATCAAGTACCAAATAGTGTCAAAATTGACATAAAATAGTTTTTAAAACAAGAATTATATTATTAATTGTTATTTTATTCCTAAAATTATTAGGTTCGTCCAAATGACTTATATAAGGTTATATATATTAATAATTAACCACTTGGGGTTCGTTTGTCTTGTTATAGTAAGTTTATTAACCATATAGTGTAAGAAAACAAAAAGACACGGTAAAAGTTAAATTATTTAACTTAGAGTTAAATCTAAATGATAAGGTTAAAATAGTAACCTAAACTTGTCTAAAACCTATTGGTTGATATTATTGAGACCCATAACCACCTTATATTCAAAATAAATCAATTTGGAGCTATTATAAACCGAATATGACTTTATTATAAATTAATATTGTAAGTTTTTCCTAAGGTGCCCCTCTCCTCCCTTATAAAAGGGAACCTCCTCCCTCTTCTCTTTACACAAATTTGAGCCGTTAGACTTATCCAAAACCTACCCATTTACATTATCAACTTCCATAGAAACATACTAGAGTTCCTTGTTTTCTTTAAATATCAATTTTAGTGCCCTAATAGGAGGTTTCAAAGAGGCGTGTCGAAGAAGAGGTAATATCCGTTACCAATTCATTCAAATTTATTTCTTCTTCTACTTCCTCTTCTTTAGTTGTTTCATTATGAAGTAATAACATCAGTATCACTCATATACTGATAAGTTATTATAAATATGAAACAACCATATTTCACCTTCTATCCATCCTACGGAAAATGAAATCACCGCGCGGGTGTACATACGGAATACCGTCTCCACGCCGTGGTGTAATCTGTTTTCCACCACCACCTTACTTGGATGGGTATAATAGTGTAAATAATAACTATATATTATTATTATAAAGTGATATTTATTTTTAAATAGTATACATACACTTCAATACAATTCCACGATCATGGGAACGATATCATCGCTCGTGCGTACGTACAACCTACTATCTCCACGATGTGATGCGACTCGTTCTACATGATATTCATTGAATAATGATTATATAAATTAATTGAATGAATAAATATGATATATAATAAACTAATACCATTATTTAAATGAGGTATCTATAACCTAAAAATAATAATAATAATTTATTCGACAAAACATGCATAAGAACATAAAGAAATGAACACCCGAATAACAAGTAGCAATGAAATATTTCTAATAATAAGATAATAATATAACCATATATGATATCATAACAATGATATGATTCTGTAATAAGTCAATTACATTATTTAAATCATTATACAGGAGGTTTGGATACGTACGAAGCAAATCAGACTTAAGGTAAGGGAAAATCTCACAATCTCATTTTAATCCGAGATTGTTTATACTTCAGAATTTACTGGGGAATATTTATCATCCACATCCATGTTTCCTAAATATGTAATATTATTTATATACTCATACAATTTTTTAAATCTAATTTTACTCCTTAGTGATTTTTTAGTAAAATATATGAAAGTAATCTTTTGTCATTTTTAGTACGAGGTGCTTTGTGTCTTTTCCGGCCAAAGTATGAGAAGAATGTTTTTTTAACTTATACGACATGAATGGATTTTTATGATTTCTTAGAACATTATTACCATTAATCTTAATTTACATGTTTTCAAGTTTATTTTTAATCAACTTCTTTTAGTTTAAAATTTTATGACATGTTAAGAAAGGAAAAATGTTTTTAAAGTAGAAAGGATATTTTCCTCAAGAATGGAGTTCAAGAGTTTTATCAAAATTATTTTCCATCTAAGATAATATAGGGTTATGTTTATATCCCTATTTTTACATTGATTTGATTATGTTGGGATGGGATTAATTTTATATGGATTATGTTATGATGGCATGATGTTTAAGAATCCCATTTTTATTACATGGGTTATTCTAGGATTTATGATTTTGTGGCACACATAAGAATGGTCTAATTATGAGATGGTTGGGACCTATATCTCCCTCCAATGCATTGGGTAAAGATTTATTTCTCATGAGATAGACATGTATGGAACAGAAAGTTAATCTGGTTCAGTGATATAGGATTGGAATGAGGAGTGAACTCGGTTCAGTAATAGACTTTGTCACCTATGATGGTCTTGGAAATGAGACTTGACTAATTAGAAATGGTTTTCTATGATTATGTGTGTATGAAAAAAGGTTTCATGTTTTATGTTATGATTATTGGGATTACATTTCACTGCTATGATTTATCCCATGTTATGATATTATGATCTCTTTTGTAGGTTAAGATTTTCAAAATGTTATGTTCTTATGAATATTATATGATTGATATTTCTTTTGTTTACCATTAATGAGAATTTGATCTCACACTTTTGTATGTTTTCTTTTCCCCAGGTTAGGAAGAAGGGTATTAAGTCGGATATTCCAAAAGGGTCTCTAGATATGATGAAATAAATGGGAGACGATGTAGTTGATTTATGAAATAGTTGTTTATGTTTCCCAGTTTCTAAAGACACTATACCTATATAGTCCTATCATGGTTTTGATATATGTTGTAATAAGTATGCTTCAATTCTGAAGTAATAACCATGTATGTAAATCATGGGTCGATATAGTTGGTATCAGAGGGAGGTTATAGTCAACCTTTGGAAACTAGGATGTGAAATCCTTAGTAAGAGCTCTAAGGATATGTCTAAACATAGAACACAATATTAGTGTTTTAGAAATGGACATGAGAAACCTATGATAAGACCTAAAGTGTGAAATTTTATTACTGATTATGTTGTTTTCCTATTATAATTAGTGTTTCTCATACTATTATTCTTGGTTTTAGTCAATGGCTGGAACCCTAAGGAACCATGTCAATGCATAATGTGATGGGAAATGCAATAATTGTCCCCCTGAGCAACCAAATGTTATGGGAGCTGGAATGCAAAATCTTGTGGCCATGATCACACAAATTTCTCAAGCTATGAATCATGGAGGACTTCCAAACGAGCAAAGGAAGGAGGAACATTCTGTTTAATACTTCATGAGGAAGCATCCACCCTCATTCATTAGGTCTACTAATCTATTAGTGGTTGAATAGTGGATCAGTACCACTGAAATGATATTTTCAGTTCTACAATGTTATGAACATGATAAATTCAACTTAGCTATATATTGTTTGGAAGGTGAAGCTGATCAATGGTGGAATCTTATCAAGAATACGAGGCAAAGGGATGAAATTGAGTCCATGGAATGGGATAAGTTCAAGAACTTATTTTTCAATAAGTACTTCCCTCGTATTATTCGAACAAAGATGGAGAAGGAGTTTCTTGAACTGAAGCAAAAGGATGATGAATCCATTGGTACCTATGAAGCAAATTTTACAAGAGTTGCAGGGTACGCTTTTGGGATTATTATCCAACCTGAGAGTAAAATCGATCGATTCTTTAGTGGCCTCAAACCAAGTATCCGAAGGGCATTACCCATAAGGGACTTCAATAGCTACAAGGAAATTGTTCAATGTGATCTCAAGGTTGATATGGATATTGGAGTAACCCATCAATCATATGGGTTTGATAAGAAGAGGAAAATGGAATTCAAAGGGAAATCTAAAGACCACACTGAAAAGAAGATGAGTTTTCCATTATTCTCAAAGCGTGGAAAGAAACATGGAGGGAATTTTATTAAAGGGACAAGTAAATGTTTTAAGTGTGGAAAAGAAGGTCATCAGGCAGTTTAATGCCAAAATAATGGGAAGAAGATGTCTAATGATGCGAACAAAGAAAGGGATACACAGAATGCACCTCCTACACTTCAATGTTTCAAGTTCAAGGAAATGGGGCATTATGCCAATCAATGCCCTAATACAAGGGTTTTTGATGATGATCGACGTCAACAAACTCTTAAGTCCAAAGACAAAGGAAAGTCACATGAAATTTCTATCGGCGATGTGGAGTATGATAACGAAGTGGTGAAAGGTACACTTACCATCTACTCTAAAGTAGAAAATGTTTTATTTGATTCTGGATCCACCCACTCTTTTATTTCTGAAAAATTTATAAGGGTATCACCATATTACCTTAGCAGTTAGATATTGAGTTAGTTGTGACCACCCCTAATGGCACAACAGTCGGATAAAAAGTTTAAAATTATTCTTCGATTGAAGTTTGTGGAAAAGTGATTCATACAAATCTTATTATCCTTCCTATAGTGTAATTTTATGTGATTCTTGGCATGGATTGGCTTTCCTTATATAGAGATCATATCAATTTCCAAATAAGGGAAGTCACATTTCATATTCCAGATCAATCTATGATCGTCTATCGATGCAAGGATGAACATAAATTTGTAGTGGAAATTTCTTCCATATTATGGGTCTTGATTCCACTAAATGAAGGTTATTTATCTCAAATGATTGGAGAGAAACTCACGATTAAGAATATGCCCATTGTACGGGATTTTGATTATGTATTTCCAGAGGAATTTCCTGGTCTCCCACCAAATCGTGAAGTTGAGTTTTCAATAGAACTCGTACCGAGTGCCTTACTTATTTCAAAGACACCTTATAGAATGGACCAAATTGAGTTGAATGAATTGAAGAAGCAACTCCAAGAGAATCTTGATAAGGGATTAATACTCCCTAGTGCATCACCTTGGGGAGCACCTATTCTATTTTTTAAGAAGAAATATGGATCAATGAGGCTCTGCATTGATTATCAAGAACTTAAGAAGATCAATATCAAGAACAAATATCCTCTCCCACACATTGATTACTTATTTGACCAACTACGTGGAGCTCAATAATTTTCCAAGATTGATCTTTGTTCATGGTATCATCAATTAAGGGTCAAAAGGGAGGATATACAAAAGACGGCTTTCCGTACAAGGTATAAACACTATGAATTTATAGTGATTCCATTTGGTCTTACTAATGCCCCGACTATCTTCATGGATCTAATGAATGGAGTCTTTAGAGACTATCTTGATCTGTTTGTGGTAGTATTTATAGATGTTATTCTTGTCTATTCAAAGCGCAAGGAAGAACTTGAATATCACTTGAGAATTTTATTGAAGACCCTGAGAAAGGATAAGCTTTATGAAAAATTTACCAAGTGTGAATTTGGCTTCAAAAAGTTTAATTTTTGGGTCACATAATCTAAAAAGAGGGGATATCTGTGGATCCAGCAAAAACGGAGGTTATTGAAAGATGATCGAGACCAACAAGAGTAACTGAGATCCGAAGTTTTCTTGGTTTAGGTGAGTACTATCGATGTTTTGTGAAAGATTTTTCAAGATTATCTAACCCATTCACCAAATTGACTTAGAAAGAAGTTAAGTTTATTTGGACAGAGGAATGTGAAGATAATTTCAAGGAGTTAAAAAGAAGATTATCTAGTGCACCTGTGCTCACACTGCCTTGTAGTAGAGAAAGGTTTTTGATCTACAGTGATGCATCCAAGAAGGGGCTGGGGTGTGTTCTCATGAAAAATGATATGGTGATATTTTATGCCTCATGACAGTTGAAAATCCATGAGCAAAATTACCCAACTCATAATTTGGAGTTAGCTACGGTAATCTTTGCATTAAATATTTGGAGTCATTATCTTTACGGTGAAAGGTGTGATATTTATACTGATCATAAAAGTTTGAAGTATTTTTTCACACAAAAGGAGCTGAATATGCACCAAAGAAGATGGTTAGAGTTGATTAAGGACTACGACTGCTCAATTCATTATCACCCTGGGAAAGAAAACAAGGTGGCAGATGAATGAAGTCGACAAGACCATGCTAGCTTATCCATGATGAGGATCACAAAAGATCCAATATTTATGGATTTACAAAGGATGGATCTTGGAATTACAATGGAAGGGGAAAAATCTTATCTTTCTCAAATGAATGTTCAACCATCTATAAAATTGAAGATTAAAGAGGCACAGAAAGAAGATGTAGAGTTACAAAAGAAGGTGAGAAATGTTCCTGAATTCAACCTTGATTGTGATGGGATAATAAGGTTCAGGAATTGGGTTTGTGTTCCTCCCATCCCAGAATTAAATAAGGAGCTGCTGGATGAGGCTCATAGTTGTTCATTCTCTATTCATACTGGAAGCGTGAAAATGTATAGGGACCTAAAAGAGTACTTATGGTGGTATGGAATGAAAAGAGATGTTGCTGAATATGTGTCTCGATTCTTGGTTTGTCAGCAAATTAAAGCTGAGAGACAGAAGTCTAAGGGGATGTTACAACCATTACCCATACCCGAATGGAAATGGGAAAACATCATTATGGAATTTTTCACCAGTCTTCCTAAAACATCCAAAGGTAATAATGCTATCTGGGTCATAGTTGATCATCTTACGAAGTCGGCACACATCATTGCTATTAGAGAGGATTTCTCTCTTGATCAGCTTGCCAAGATATATGTAAAGGAAGTGATATGATTGCATAGAGTACCACTTTACATTATATATGATCGGGATCCGAGGTTTACCTCGAAGTTTTGTTGAAGTCTTCAGCATAATCTAGATAGAGATTTGAGTTTCATCATTGCTTATCTCCTCAGATAGACGGTCAGTTTGAGAGGAAAATTCAATCTCTAGAAGACATGTTGAGAGCTTGCTCTATGGATTTCAAAGGTGGCTGGGATCAACACCTACCTTTGGGGTAATTTTCTTATAATAATAGCTTTCACTCCAGTATTAAGATGGCTCCTTATGAAGCTATCTATGGAAAGAAATGCAGGAATCCAACTTGGTGGGATGAAGTTGGGGAAAGAAAGCTATTAGGACCAGATCTTGTTGATGGGATGACAGAAAAGGTCAGATCTATTCAACAACACATAAGAGAATCTCAAAGTCGACAAAAACGTTATGCCGACAACCAAAGAAAAGACCTAGAGTTTGAAGTCAGTGATAAAGTGTTCTTACGAATATCTCCTTGGAAGAGAGTAATGAGATTTGGAAAGAAGGGGAAGCTGAGCCCTAGGTATATTGGTCCCTTTGAAATACTGGATCGTGTTGGGAAGGTAGCTAACCGATTGGTGCTTCCACCGAATCTCTCTCAAGATCATGATGTGTACCACGTATCTCTCCTCAAAAAGTACATACCTGATCCATCACATGTACTAAGCTCAGAAGTTGTACCGCTGGAGCAAGATCTTTCTTATGAAGAACAGCCGATAGAGATTCTGGATCATAGTGAAAAAGTCCTATGGAACAAGACCACTCTCTTGGTGAAAGTTTTATGGAAGAACCACCAATTGGAAGAAGCTACATGGTAACTTGAGGATATGATGAGGGAGAGGTATCCTCATCTGTTTGTTACAAAGTGACGAATTTCGAGGGCAAAATTCCTTTTAAGGGGGGTAGAATGTAACACGATTTTATGAGAAATATTTTGGTTTTATGTATTATGTTATACGCAACACCAAAGGAATCTTTTCAATACACAAAACACTATCTTGGCTTGCATTGCATGCAAGAGAAACCTTCCTCGATAGCTTGCATTGTACGCAATACTGAGTTTCACTAAACAATGATATGTTATTAAAATAATATATAAACTAGCTGTTATGTATAGTAATATCCACTTTTTAAAATTTTATAAATTTTATCATTTAAAATGGACTTCATTTTTGGATTCGGAATATCGAAATTAGCCTAGGGTGAATTTTTGGTATTTTTTTGAAAACTTTCAATTTTTGATGAATAGTGAAAACATTGGGTTACTATTTAAAAACCAATTTTTTATTTAAATAATTTTTTATTTTATTTAAATTTATTTTAGGTCAAAATAGATACATAATACTTATATAATTTCAATGTAATTCATTGGAGTAATTTTATAATAATTTCAGATATATAAAAATTTTATTAAACTTTTCACCGTCTTTACCCACCTCCTAGGAGCAATTGTAATTGTACATAGAACTTAATTTTACCGCTTCTGTGAGTTGAATTTCGAAAATCCAAGAGACACGGTTAATATCAATTAGTAAAATGTGTTTTAATAAGATAAAAATAATTTTTGTTGAATAGTAACTTTTTACTTTTATTTACCATTGTTAAAAGTAAATAAGGTAATTAAGGGTAAAAATTATATTATTATTACCCTAACACATGTCATAATTCTATTGGATAAGTGTAATTCGACCAAAAACAACCTTAGGGATAAAATATTACCCTTTAGGTCCACTTGGATTAGATTAGAAAATTTATTATAATTTTATTTAACGAAGAGTTAAAATAGTTAAAATCCAAGTTTAATAACTAAAATATTTTTAATATAGGGTTATACATACGATAAATTCAACTATAAATATTCATTATAAATCTAATGATATTTCCTACATAATGGTATTTTATTTATAATTTTTAGACTTTAAATAATTTAATTTATTTATGACACAATGATGATGCAGTAATTACCTTATTAATGAAATATTAACATAATTGATGTTATAAATACCCAAATAAATGTAATTTTAGACTTTTTATGAATTATAATAAATTTATAGATTAATATGACATGTTAGTATTGATTTAATTAACTTTTTTAGAACTAATCATGCTGATATGAGTTTCCAAAAAATAAAGTACCAAATAGTGTCAAAATTGACATAAAATAGTTTTTAAAAACAAATATTATATTATTAATTGTTATTTTATTCCTAAAAATCTAAGGTTATACAAAATGACTTAGATAAGGTTATATATATTAATAATGAACCACTTGGGGTTCTTTTGGCTTGTTATAGTAAGTTTATTAACCATATAGTGTAAGAAAACAAAAAGACACGGTAAAAGTTAAATTATTTAACTTAGAGTTAAATCTAAATGATAAGGTTAAAATAGTAACTTAAACATGTCTAAAACCTATTTGTTGAGACAATTCGACCCATCCCCACATTATCTTCTAAATAAATCAATTTGGAGCTATTATAAACTAAATATTACTTTATTATAAAATAACATTTTAAGTTTTTCCTAAGGTGCCCCTCTCCTCCCTTATAAAAGGGAACCTCCTCCCTCTTCTCTTTACAAACATTTGAGACTTCAAGATCAGCCAAAACCTTACCATTTACCTTCTAAACTTCCCTAGAAACATACTAGAGGTCCTGGTATTCTTTAAAGATCAATTTTAGTTCCCTAAGAGGAGGTTTTAAAGAGGCGTGTCGAAGAAGAGGTAATATCCATTACCGATTATTTCAAAATTATTTCTTCTTCTAATTCCTATTATTTAGTTTTTTCATTATGAATTAATAACATCAGTATCAATAATATACTTATATGTTATTATAAATATCAAACAACCCTATTTCACCTTCTATCCATCCTATGGAAAATGAAATCACCGCGCGTGTGTACGTACGGAATATCGTCTCCACGCCATGGTGTAATCTGTTTTCCACCACCACCTTACTTGGATGGGTATAATGGTGTAAAGAATAGATATATATGATTATTATAAAGTGACATTGATTCTTAAATAGTATAAATACACTTCAATACAATTCCACAATCGTGGGAATGATATCATCGCTCGTGCGTACGTACGACCTATCATCTCCACGATGTGATGCGACTCGTTTTACACGATCTTCATTGAATAATGATTATATAAATGAATTTAATGAATAAATATGACATATATTACAATAATAACATTCTGTAAATAAGGTATCTATAACCTAAAAATAATAATAAGAATTTATTCGACAAAACATGCATAAGAACATAAAGCAATGAACACCCAAATAACAAGTAGCAATGAAATATTACTAATAAGAAGATAAGAATATGACCATATATGATATCATAACAATGATATTATTATGTAATAAGTCAATGAAATTATTTAAATCACTATACAGGAGGTTTGAATATGTACGAATCAAATCGGACTTAAGGTAAGGGAAAATCTCAGAATCTCATTTTTATCCGAGATTGTTTATACTTCAAAATTTACTGGGGAATATTTATCATCCACATCCATGTTTCCTCAATATGTAATATTATTTATATACTCATACAATTTTTTAAATCAAATTTTACCCCTTTGTGAGTTTTTAGTAAATGATATGAAAGGAATATTTCGTCATTTTTAGTACGAGGTACTTTTTGACTTTTCCGGCCAAAATACGAGAAGAATGTTTTTTTATCTTATACTGCATGAATAGATTTTTATGATTTCTTAGAAACTTATTTCCATGAAGCTTCCTTTACAAGTTTTAAAGTTTATTTTTAATCAAATTCTTTTATTTTAAAATTTTATGACATGTTAAGAAATGAAAAATGTTTTTGAAGTAGAAAGGATATTTTCCTCAAGAATGGAGTTCAAGTGTTTTATCAAAATTATTTTCCATCTAAGATAATATAGGGTTATGTTTCTATCCCAATGTTTACATTGATCTGATTATGTTATTATGGAATTAATTTTATATGGATTATGTTATAATGGCATGATGTTTAAGAATCCCATTTTTATTACATGGGTTATGCTGTGATTTATGATTTTGTGGCACACATAAGAATGGTTTTATTTTGAGATGGGTGGGACCTATATCTCCCTCTAATGAATTGGGTAAAGATTTATATCTCATGAGATAGACATGGATGGATTGGAAAGTTAATCTGGTTCAGTGATACAGGACTAGAATGAGGAGTGAACTCGGTTTAGTAATGGACTTTGTCCGCTGTGATGGTCTTGGAAATGAGACTTGACTAATATGAAATGATTTTCTATGATTATGTGTGTATGCCACAAAGTTTCATGTTTTAAGTTATGATTATTGGGATTACATTTCACTACTATGATTTATCCCATGTTATGATATTATGATCTCTTTTTCAGGTTAAGATTTTCAAAATGTTATATTCTTATGAATATGATATGATCGATATTTCTTTTCTTTACCCTTACTGAGCATTTGAGCTCACCCTTTTGTATGTTTTCTTTTCCCCAGGCCAGGAAGAAGGGTATTAAGTAGGATATGCCAAAAGGGTCTCTAGATATGATTAAATAAACGGGAGACAATGTAGATGATTTATGAACCAGTTGTTTATGTTTCCATGTTTCTAAAGAAACTATACCTATACGGTCCTATCATGGTTTTGTTATATGTTGTAATAAGTATGCTTCAATTCTGAAGTAATAACCATGTATGTAAAGATTTATTCCTGACAAAATTATTCTAGAGGATCGGTTAGAGGTTACACCTTCTTCCTCTCAGCAAACAAATAGACCTAATCGGTCTAATCTGCCAAAGCTAAGAGTATTTCCAACTCCTACCCTGATACAAGATGCATCTACTTACAAAGCATCAACTTCTAAGGAACCTACGAAACCACATGTTACTGTTGGGAAAAGCAGACCTTTGGACCAAAAGTATGATGTCTTGAAACATTTGGACCAAATATCGGCCAAGTTATCAATTCTGGATGATTTATACCTATCAAAGGATCTTCGGGAGGCAATCATTGAGGCTTTGTAAAGTCCTCAGAAATATGATACTGAAATTGTTGGGGCTGAAGTCTAACCTGTAGAGAATAGTCCTACAGAATTCCATGCAGTGATATCTTTTACAGATTAAGATAAAGATGATATTGTGCATGGAAATATCTGACCTTTGTATTTATCTAGAAAGGTCAATGATGTAGATATCCGACAAGCTTTCATTGATAATGGATCAGGAGTCAACCTCATCCCTATTCGTACACTTTGTCGATTGGGCCTCACTGAATCTGATTTATCTCCTCCTACTTTGATGTTGCAAGGATATGATAAAAATGAACAAGGACCTCTAGGCAAGATCACACTTAGTACTCAGTTTGGAGATCTTATATCCAATTCAGATTTCGTGGTTGTTCTTCATGACACAACCTTCAATAATTTGATTGGAAGACCTTGGATGCATCAACATGTGGCTATCCTTCATCATACCATCAATGTCTCAAATATTGTTTCAATAGTAAAATTGGTTCATTTTATGGTGATAAATCCCCATTCAAAACATGTGAATCTCAATACATTGAGGCATAATTCTATCACATGGAAGGGAAGGAGAAATCCACGATGAAGGAGGTCACAAAAATTAATGCTCCGTATAGTTTGGAAAAGATTCCAGTATATCCATTCATACATGTGAGTACAGATTATGTGTTGCCTATCAGTCAAATTGATAGGATAGACCCAAATATAAATACTCTTATGGAAACTTTCATAATGTCAATTACGGAAATTAAGCCAAACAGTATGAGAGAAATTGGTGATTCACCAAGCAATGATGAAAGCTCAAATGGATATGTCTCCATTTCATCTACTGAAATCCATCAATTCTATACTTCGCCATCCATACTAGAAGGATTTATAGCAATGTCAGATATGGATGATGATGTCAATTCTCAATCCATCATCTCCTCTTTATTACCCAAGGAAGACCCTTCATCATCAATAGGGTCAGAAATGGAAGCCTCTACCTCAAGATGTTCAAATTTTAATATCTCTCATGATCATGGAAATTATGCTACATTATTTACCATGCAAGTAGAAATAGAAGAGATAACACGTGTTGAAGAAGAAGAGAAAGATCTCAGAGATGCTCCTCCAGCATTTGAAGAGGGTATCTCTACCACTATGGATGAACTCAGAGAAATAAATCTAGGTACAAAAGAAGATCCATTCCCCACTTTAATTAGTGCGGCCATGAATCTTGAAGAGAAAGAAATGTATATTTCATTTTTAAATACAAATCGAGATATATTTTCTTGGAACTATACAGAAATGATAGGGCTTGATCCCGATGTTGCTACTCATCATTTGGGTTTTCCAGAAGAACATTGTGGATTCAAGGAAGCCGCAAGAAGAACACACCCAACTTATGCTTCCAAAATTGAAGCTGAAGTGGATAATATTATCAAAGATAACTTCACCAAAGAAGTTCAATATCCCAAATGGTTGGCTAATATTTCCCCTAGGAAAAATAAAAATGGACAAATTAGAGTTTGCATTGATTTCAGAGATCTTAATCAGCATTGTCCCAAGGATGATTTTCTAGTTCCGATCACAGAACTTTTAATTGGTGCAACAGCTGGCTATGAAGCACTTTCCTTCATGGATAGATATTTCGGGTATAATCAAATACTAATGGATCTAAAAGATGAAGAATCTGTATATTTCAGATCCCCTAAGGGTGTGTTTTTCTATTTGGTAATGCCCTTTGGACTGAAGAATGCTGGCACAACTTATCTACATTCCATGAACCATATCTTCAAACCCCTTTTAGGGAAATTTTTTAAATGTTATGTCGATGATTTGGTGGTTAAATCCAAACAACGTTCTAATCACTTGGCTGATTTGGAAGTCATATTCCACAAACTTCGACAACATAATTTGAAGATGAACCCCTTGAATGTGCTTTTGGGCTAACCTCAGGAAAATTTATTGGCTTTATTGTACTTCATCGTGGTACGAAGTTGATCCTGAGAAGAAAAGGTCAATCCTTGGTATGTCACCTCCTCGAAATTTGAAATAATTAAGAGGACTTCAAGTAAACTTGGCCTATATTCGCCATTTCATCGCCAATCTGGGAGGAAAAAGTTTACCCTTCACCAAATTGATGAAGAAGGGAGTCACCTACCAATGGACCGAGGATTGCCAAGAGGAATTTGATATCCTCAAGAAATATATCTTGAGTCCACCGATATTAATGCCACCTGTTGAAGGAAGACAACTTATTCTTTATGTGATAACTTTAGAGCGGTCATTGGGTGCCTTCCTTGCACAAAAGAATGATGCTGGGAATGAAAACAACCTTTACTATCTTAGTCAGTCTATGCATGAAGTAGAAACCCAATATTCAAGTATTGAAAAGTGCTTCCTAGAATTAATATTTGCAGTTCAGAAATTGAGACACTATCTGCAACATCATGAGGTCCACTTGGTATCTCGTAATAACCCGCTCAAATTTATCCTTAGCCGTCCAATGCTTATAGGACGTCTGGAAAGGTGGGAAGTTATTTTGCAGCAATTTGATATCTAGTACGTGTCTCAAAAGGAAATAAAGGGACAATCTATGGCTGATTTCCTTGCTAAACACCCTTCAATAGAAGATACATCTTTAGATACTGAAATTCTTGATGATGAAGTTTTCTCTATCCAATATAATCTTCAAACATGGGAAATGTACTTTGATGGTGCTTCCAGAAGTCCAACAGGGAAAAAATGGAAGATCATAAATTCAACAAATTTGGGTTAGGAATTATGCTCATTTATCCATAAAAGGCAGTGCTACCCTATTCCTTCTTATTGTGGGAAGGCGGTACAAATAATGAAGCAGAATATCAGGCTCTCATCACAGGCTTGGAATTAGAACTTCAAGCACAAGTGAATTACTTAAAGGTGAAAGGTGATTCAGACCTGGTGATCAAAAAAGTCAATGCGGATTATGCCATCAGAAAAGAAGAGTTAATCCCTTTGCATGATTACGTCAGAGAGTTAATGGCAGAATTTCCTTCAGAACTGACATTTTCTTATGTCCCACGATCACAAAATGCCCAAGCTGATGCACTGGCTAATATAGACACAACTCTGGAAGATCCAAATCGGGACGAGACAATCATCAGTATTTCCCTCCGTCGTACAATTTCACCTTATGTTCAAACCAGAACAGAGGAAATCAATGAAATTAGTCCCATTTCTGAACCATATGGTCATACTACAGGATAAATGAAACCTATCAGGGAATACCTTTAAAATGAAACACTTCCACCTGATAGAGCTGGGAAAGAACAAATCTGGCGACGTGTGGTCAATTTTACTCTTTATGATAGCCCAAATCACCAACAAATTCTCTACAAGTGAGGTTTTTATGGAATTCTCTTCAGATTTATTGATGGTGAATAGACAATGGCTGTCATGAAAGAAGTACATGCAGGATTCTATGGTGCCCACCAGTCTAGACATAGACTATCTGATCAAATTCGAAGGCTTGGATATTTTTGGCCTTCAATGATACAATATTGTGTTGATTTCAATAAGAAGTTTCATTCTTTCCAAGTACATGCCAAATTCATTCATCAACCCCCAGAGTTTCTTCATACAGCTAAATACTCATGGCCATTTGCCACATGGAGGATGGATGTAGTAGGACCTTACCCTTCGGTTACATCTAAGCAGTTTAAGTATATTCTTACTGCTATTGACTTCTTTTCCAAATGGACAGTGGTAATAATTCTCAAAGAAGTTAGTTCTAAAATCATTGTTAGCTTCATCAAGTCTAACATCATTACCAGATTTGGTGTCCCGCATACCATATTGATGGACAATGACACCAATTTCTGTTCATCCGAGGTAAGGAAGTTGTATCAAGAATAAAACATCAAATCCAATCATTCATCTCAGTATCATGCAGTGGCCAATGGACGAATAGAAGCCTTTAACAAGACTCTTTCAAAAATACTGCAAAAGATGGTGGATAAAGATAAGAAATCATGGCCTGATAAACTCTTTCATGCTTTATGGGATTATCGTACCACCACCCGCACTACAACGCGGTCAACTCCATATTCATTGGTATATGGAACAGAAGTAGTCTTGCCCATTGAGGTTCAATTACCCTCGCTTAGAGTAGCCATTTGTGATCATTCATCTACAAATGAACAATCTCAAAAGCTATTGGATGAATTGGAATGATTAGATGAAAAAATATTGTGCACCCTGTACTACTTGGAAGTTTATCAGAATCGAATAGCATGGGATTTAAACAAAAAAGTTATTCTTCATTCATTCATTCAGAGAGAATTGGTATTGGTTCTAATAACTCCAATGATACTAGGAAAGAAACCTCCCAAGTTTGAGCCAAAGTGGGAAGGACCTTACTCAATACATATGGTCTACTCCAACAGAGCTTATTCTTTAATATCAATGGATGGAGAACTCATCACAAATCCAACCAATGCCAGATTCTTGAAAAAGTATTTTGTGTAACACAAATACTTACATTCAACAAGATGTTAAATTTCAAAATACGTTCTAGCTACATGACGCTAAACTGTATAGCACTCATAAATCCAGAAAGACGTTAAACTACAAAACTGACGTCCTAGCTATATGATGCTAAACTGTGTAACACTCATCCAACTTGACGTTAAACTGTGAAAAAGTCCCTAATACGTCCAATATAACGTTAAACTGTGTCCCCATTGTCCTCACTACAAGACATTAAACTGTATAGCCATACGTCCTAGCTACATGATGCTAAACTGTACAACACCCATCTTTGCTATATGATGTTAAACTATACAGCCCCTATTTTGTCCTTACTACATGACATTAAACTGCATAGTCCCCCCCTAAGTCCTTACTGCATGACATTAAACTGCACAGTCCCTTATATGTCCTACATGACATTAAACTGTGCATCGTTAGGGTTGATTGCTACCTCTTGTTTCTCACACCGATTATGAATCACGTGAGCTTAGAGTAAAATTCAACCATAACACCCTTTCTGGGCTGCTAACCATGTGTAAGTCCCAATACCATTTTTTAGATCGTTGTCCTCAAGAACAACTTGATCAACAATTCATTCTTTAATCGAACTACGCGGACTTTGATCCTTGCCTTCTAGGATGGGTATATAGGCAACCTCCTGAGGTTCAATCCCAAAACCAATCTCTTCAAATCGGTTTACATCCATCTCATATGATGTTGATTCATGAAACCACCACCAGAACCAATATTTTTTTACATTGGTTCACCATCATCCTTGCTATATGATGTTAAAATATTCGCACTTTTGTCCTGTACGACAATAAACTACAATATTCTTTGACACCCTCACCTAAGAGGGAATCATTATTTACATTGATCTCCAATCATGTTATATTCAAAAGAATATGTGAATACATGGCAATGCCCGAACCTTTAATCTTTTGTCAAACCATCATTGCACTAAAGTCCCCTTTCAACCTTCACTTGTACGAACCAAATATGTACAAAGGGTATTTCATGAACTACGTGCGGCTTGATTCCCATCCAATTGGGATACGTAGGAACATTCGAGAATCCCTCGAATCTAGCTCCAAGTCTTTGGGCCTAACCCCAAATTTCACTTTCAATCTCTTGGATGAAAAGTCCTTTTGTGAAAACATGAATGTGGTATGAAAACCCTAGTCTTCATTCACATCAGGTTTATAAAACACACAACATGTATTCCTCATTATGGTCCAAGCTCTATGAACCTAAAATAAGATCTCATACACTCTCATCCCACATGACGTTAAACTATATTTGGATAACTACATTTGGCTTGATTCTCATCCTAATGAGATATGTAGTGAAGTCCAGTACCTCAATTTAGGACCCATCCACAACATGATTATGGTTAGCATTGGTCTGTGTATCTTTACATGCATTAAACAATGCCCATTTTGATATGTCATACTCTTAACCTTAAATACTTCCAGATCTCCATAACCCTTTTCTTGACTTCTGGTCATAAAATGTTTGATACCTGGGAATTATTTTGTTTGACTATGCAGCACGTGCCCTTAGGCAGCCTTGCATAAATAGTCTACATAACGGACCTGTCAGCCGAAAGAGGATATTATTTGACTATGCAGCCAATGCCCTTAGGTGGCCCTGCATAATTCAACCCCCTAATGGGTTTGTTAAATAATGGTAACTTCATTCTTGGGAGGAAAACCTATTTTTTCCTTATTTTTATTAAATGAAAATATGTAGGGATCCACAAAAATAGCCATCCTTAAGATATTTGTCCCATACTCTTTTTCATGATCTAAAAGTATTTAAGTCTATGGTTTATATTTCCCTTCGTTACATTTGGGTCAGACCTTTGTAGGAGTGACATTCATCCAAATCTTTGATAATCTTGATTGGAAATATCCTCTCTATATTAAACTACCTCTCTCCATATAGCAGACTCTGTGCAATGGAAAATTTGAATCTCTATAAACTTTCACAGGCTTTTTAGCAATAGAAAAGTAAAATTTCTGAGAGTTCTTTTTTCTGACTATGAAGCACGTTCCCTTAGACAGCCTTGCATAAGTAGTCTACATAATGGACCTATCAGCCAAAAGATGCTATTATTTGACTATGCAGCCAATGCCCTTAAGTGGCCCTGCAAAATTCAACCCCCTAACGGGTTTGTTAGATAGTTATAACATCATTCTTGGGAAATACTTATTCTAATTACTTTTTTCCCTTTTTTCATATCATTCCTCAGATTCAAAATTTATTAAGTCATAGTTTACATTTTTCCCTTGATACTTGAATATGGTAATAAGTTTTCAGATAAATTTTCAAGGAATTGAGTCAATTTTAATTAATTTGTTCAAAACTATTTCAACCTTAAACATTAGCATTTTTATGTCCGACATGCATGAATTTAAACTGCCCACAAAAGAAAATGGAACTCTGAACAAAAGTCAAGTCCCAGCTCACTAAATGTAAATTTCGTATGATTTAGGTAATATTGAGCAATATAAAAAAAATTCAAAGTTTGTAGGGTTATTTTTTAATAATCCTAGAAAAAATCAAACTATGAGTGAAGATGAAAGTTTTTTTCATTGATGCACAAGAGATAGAAGGACATCCACATACTGAAGTATCTTCTCTTTTCCAAGAACTAAAAGAGGTTGTCAAAACAACTCTTCACTTGATTCACGACATCCCAAGATTCATCAGCAGCCACATGAAGTTCATGAACTCGACCAGCTTCACTCTTTTCAGCATGATGGAGTTCTTTCTTGGAATCTGAAATGGCTTTCATACCATTCATTTGAACTCCTTCTAGTGAATTTTTAAGATGGTCAAGTTCCCCACAAACAACATCTAACTGTTACTGGAGGTGCATCTGATGGAAAACTTTATCCATGATCTTATACTTTAGTTCCATTAACTTGGCAGCATGATCAGCCTTAGCTTAGGACACAACAGCCTCAAATTCGCTGACATTGGTTAACAGCCTCACCCTGGTCAAGTCTTGACGGTACTTTTTCTCCTGCTCCCTTCTTAATATGACTACGGCATGGATATATTGATATCCAAAACCACAAAGTCCCAACATGAAGAACATGGATGAAAGTCATGGGATCTTCAAATATAGATCTTCTAGAGGCACTTCAGATATGATCTTCCATATGTTCTTGCATGCCTTGCGATGTGAAAATTGGAGATCCTTTTGTACTTTCGGGTCTGACTCAGCATCACTATCATAGGGGGGAATATAATCCAGGATTAATGCACTTAGAGAAGTTCCCTGTTCTGCTCCTTCCCCACTGATCCTTGTTATTTCACTTTCTATTCCCGTTGGGGTGGAGGTTGAGGCTTCACCTCCAGATCTAACCACTGAAACTGATGGCCCTTCATAGTTAGTTGAATGTTTTGGTTAGTTTCAAAGGATAACAAAAGATGATTAAGTTGTCTTGCAAATTAAGTGTAGCCACAAATATTATTATCTCTTACCCAACAGTAAATCAGAAATATGAGAAGGCTCCTACCTATCTTTCCTAGTTTTAATTGGATTTTCAGGATGGGTTTCAGAAATCTCTATCGGGTTTATCTCCACTTGAGCTAGTGTCTCTGCAATAGTAGGGTTGTATATACCCCCTTCAGGCATTGGCAGTCTAGTATCTTGCTTAGATGGAACTGTACATTTTAACCAATCATGTTTAGAGATGTAATAAGAAGTTATTTTAATAGGACGAAGGATAACACTCACATCCAAAATCTTCTAAATTACATGGTAATTTAACTTGATTTAAAATGTATTCAAAAGATGTGCTGAGTTTCATCATTTCATCCAGTGATATATCAGATTCCTGGTTAGTCTCACCAATGGGAGTGTTCGATATGTCTTCTTGGTGACCCTCATCCCGCGGCCTCTGACTCCGAACAACTTCTTTAGATAAAATTATGGAGGCAATTACAGTGGCCGCCAAATGTTCTGGTGCAGGTGTTGAACATAAAAGTATCACAGAATGGAAGTCAATTTATGTTTTCATTTAACATCTTATGAATCATTGTTAAATTACCAGAAGCAAGCTCTTCTCTCCTTGCAGCAGTAGCAGGAGTGGTACTGGGAATAGACGCTGGCGCTTCTCCAGGAGCAACCAAGTCAGCATGAACTTGTGATTGTTCACCAACACCCTCTGTCGTTCTCAGAGGAGGGTCAATCCTCTCCCTCAAAGGGTAAATTGAAGAAGCCCCTACAATCCCAAGAAGTATGAAAAATATTTTCATAGGTTAAGGCTCATTACTATCTGAAGGATTTACCACTACTGATGAAGTGTTTATCCATGAAATTCTTCCTTTGATGCCTTTGCTTCTTTGGATTTTTAGGAGTGTTGAGATCATCATCTCCAAATATAGGAATTGGAGAATGAAAATCCATGTCTAAATCCTCTTCCATGACTTGTTGGCCTGGAGATACTTCACCCGACTCAAGAGGATATTCATTAGCCCCAATGGCAGTACCACCAGGGCTATACTATGGTGAAGGAACCTCAACAGTTCCTTTCTTTTCAAGATGCAGAATGAAGAAAGTAATTTACTTGAGTAACAAAGCTTTAACTGGAATCAAGTTGAAAAGAAAATAAGGAAAGAGGCTTACATCTTCAGGAGCCACATAATCATGCCGCTCCTCATCTTTGAAAGCACCGGTCCCCTTAGTGGCACCATGATCTATCATTTCCTTCACCCACTTGGTGATAGGAATGGAATCATCAGTGGCATATATGAGCATCTCCATATCTCTGATGTAAGCCCGCACTTCATCGAGGTTATCCTTGTAACAGATATCTGTAGAATCCCAAAGATTCCCTATTCCATGGATATGTATCCCGTTGCATAGATCCAGCCAGGTAGTTTCAACATCACAATATAAAATCCACCATGTCTGGATAGCCTCTGGTTGTAGATATTCAACATGTATACCAGAATGTTGCGAGGAGGGTCCTACAATCTTGGACTTCATCTTCTTCCCACCCCATGCAACTACAGATAAAGGATAAGAAAATAAAACTTGTTTCTCTATAAAGTAATGGTGATTAAATTGCCTCAATTAAGTAACTCACTAGGAGTCGATGGAGTGGTTCTCTTGATTCTGATAGGAGGATTATATCTGGCATGAGGCCGCTTTTCTGTATGTTGTACCTCATCATCCTCATCTTGGGAATCCGGTGAGTCAGCCCTAGGCGAGGAACCTGTTGAATCAACTCCAGGTGGGGAAGAGTCACCTTCTAGATAAAGGGTTTATCTCTAAATTTATTTTCTTTTTCCCCACCTGATGAACCAGATGATTCAGTACCCCTTCAGGGTATGATGCTATCCAGTTCTCGACATACCATGTAGTCAAGTTACACACCGCTTTAGAAAATGGTAGATCAAACACTTCCCCAGTCTTCTCCATAGATGTTAGGAACCATAGTTTTCAGGAAACCATCGGATGCTTCTCTAACCTGACATGCAAAGGAGGGGATACAATAGTCTACTGCAGACACTTGAACTGGTGTGCAAATCTGTATGGAGCATAGGCCTCACATATAATCTCTCCATCAATCCTGGTGGCTAGTACACCATCTCTGCAGGCCAACATGTATGACCTCAGTTCCAGGCCGACTATTCCATCATAAAAAAATTGCCCGGTTGGCAGGTTTCCATAAGGAAATAAATTGAATTCCTTGAACATGCTCAGCCTTACCTTCATATCATAGTTTTTGAGAGCTAACAGAGCAACTTTAGAAAATTCCTGCACTGATGGCCTAAAAGAACCTCTAGGAAACTCTACTCCATTATGTACAACATAGTTCTTGTAATGAGTGGAGATCCATCCCCACAAAACTTGGAATGGTACCACTATTATCAAAGGAGACTTACCCATAAAGACATGGAGTAAGATCCTGTGAATCTTCAACAAAATGGGGGTGTCAACCCGACCATTTACTTCTCAGCCAACTTGGCTACCACAATAAAGGTCCCTATCCTGACGCCTCCCTTCGATTCACTGATTGGAAAAAGATAAACACTGAGCCACAAGGCTAAGAAGCCCACCATATGGGTCTTTTTTGGGATTCTCTGATCCACTTCGTACCCCCACTTCTCAAATTCTCCTACTTCTAGAGTTGACCAAAATGTTCCAGAAGCACCCCTCTTCTCTATTCAGGGGCAGGTAGTAGGATGAGTACAAGTGGGCCCCTAAACCTCCTTCTTGGTAAGAAACATATCCATCCACTCCTCTGGATCAATATCCTTTCTAGAATGAGTTCTGGAGGTCTTTTAGTTCTTGATCTTGTAGAAAATTTTCAATAACTCCTGAGCCAAAGTCGGAGTCTTCTCTAAAGCATTCCAAGTCACCTTGGGGGGATGAATTAATCATACATATCACTCAAAATTGGAGCCCATGAGATCTTGCAGACATCTCAAAAACTGATGCCTACTTCTCCATGAGTCAGATGAAAAGAATTGGTTTCTGGGATCCAATGGCTGATTAGCTCCAGCACAAAGTCATCATTCCTGTAGACATATGTCTTCCCAGCCCAAACGACTTCATATATTGCAGATCCTTTCAAATCCTCGACAAAATCTGCATAGGTTTATCACACCCAATATTCCCACATCCAAGTTGAATTCACACCTTCTCCAGGATGGAAGTCCCAACTCTTCTTCCAGCCTTTGGATTGATCCATTTGAGAATTTCAGAAGATTGAAGGATAACAATGTTGTTGTAGCTCAGTCTTGTGAGGTTTTAGATCTGGCACACAATGGCTATGATGCATTATATAGGCCTTCTCCACTGTTCCAATATTTACAAATGATCCTCCCATTGAGACATTTGCTGAAGCAAAATTGGTGTAAGTCTGAAACCAAGAATGCGGAATATAATTCTTTTCCTCTGGAATGTTGACTTCTTGTAGATGACCATATCCATATAGAGGCAGGTAGATACTTTGTGAAAAATTAAGATGATACTTCTTTAAGTACTTGGCCAAATCTAGGAGAGTGTTATTGCAGATAGTGTAGTAATCATGGCCAACAATGTTCATCATATCATCAATTCACTTGCTAGCCAGTTCATCAGTCGTTCCAATTATTCTAGGAGCCATTTAACTTGCACAAAGGTCAAATAATTAAATCTAAGGTTGAATAATTAACTCTTAAGTAATTTGGTTTTTCATAAAATTTGTGAAGAAAAGTGAAAAAATGGCTAAGGCATTAAGGCGCGCAAGTCCAATGTTGGCGCGCAAGTGTAACTGTGTCGCTAAAGTTTTGGAGCACAGGTATCACCGCGCAAGTCCAAATACCTCTATAGAAGTGCGACATGAATAGAATAAATGAAACTGCAGAAAACAAGTCACTTGCATGATGAGAGGAACCTGCGCAACGATAGATCAGAAGTGTTCAAATCAGGGAGCTTAATGTGAGAATGGGGTGCATATTTATAGGCCAGGCCGCACCCCTGTGTGCCAAAGCCTACACGACTCTCACCTGCGCGCCACTACCTGCGTGCTCAAAACTTGTGTGCCACCATTCCTTGGTTTTCTACTTTACCTCAGAGTCAAATCCTCCTTCCTTTTATATCCAACTTTGAGGGGGGGCTTTTTTTAATGCTCCTTTTTATCACAAAGTCTAATGACTGAAGAAGGGGAATACCTTAGCATAAAGAGATTCATCCTTTGAAGAAACATTAAAAATTGACAAAGGCATGAACAAAGATTCTATTAATTAAGGGCCGTGCAAGTTTCATCATAGTCATGCAAGTATACTTGAGCACCACATATTAGGCACGTAGGTGACTTGCACACCCTATTTGATTTTCTCCCAAGGTCTTCAGTAGCCTACAAATACCCCTTTTGGGCCCCCCATTTTGAGGGAAAAAATTCCAAAAGGCATATTTAATCTATCGGTGCCCTAATCTCTACTTGAAGTCATCTGAACACTTCTAAGGTAATTTCTTACCTAGAATGGAAGATCTAAAGAGGGGGAACAAGGAATAATGTTGAAATTCACCAACAATTTTGTGCCTAAGTGTCCAATCTTTAAGGGAAAATGGCCACACTTGTGCTCCGCCTTATCCCTTTGACAGAACTTGCGCGCCAACCTTTTGGAAGCCTCTAGGGATAATAGAAATGGTTTGAGCCAATCCTCACCCAAGTATTACCCTACGGGTTGACCGTCGTGCAAGTATACATGTGTCGCGCAAGTATACTTCCATGACCAAGACTTGCGCACCTAAACAAGACTTGCACGCCTGCCACTTTTTTGGTGCCTCTCCTATCTTTTCAATTCTTTTATTCAAATCCACCTCTCCTCTTTAAGATTTATCATTCAAAACCCTCTTCAAGGACACTTTTGGCATGGTTCCTTGGTTGGATTCCTTATCTGAAATGAATTATGTGGAACATCTCTCAAAACCCAGTGATTTACATATCTTTATGTCACTAAGGTTAGAGATTTCCTCAATTCAACCTCATCCTCTAAGATGAGAATATCTTTAACTTGGGCTACTTTTTTAGGAGTAAGCCCCAGATCACAAGTCTCTTAACCTGGGCCTCCTTTTCAGAAGTAATCCCCAGTCCAAGTTCCCAAATATGGGCATTCTCCTTCAGAGTAAGCCCCAAATTCCAAATTCCTTTAACCTGGGTATCCTCCTTAGGATTAAGCCCCTATCATAATTCCCCTAAGCCTGGGCCTCCTTCTTAGGAATAATCCCTAGTTCTCAAGCCCCTTTAACCTGGGCCTCCATCTTAGGAATAAGCCCTAGTTATAATTTCTCTTAACCAGTCTTAATTTCTTTTGACTTGGGCATCCTTCTCAGGAGTAAGACCCAATCATAAGTTATGTTCCCCTTTAATTTTGGCATCCTCATTAGGAGTAAGCCCCAAAACCCCTTTAAATATGGGCCTCCTTCTCAGGAGTAAGTCCCAAGTTATAATTCCCTTTAATTTTGGGTCTCCTTCTCAGGAACAATCCCCAAGCATAAGTCCCCCCCTAATTCAAGCATCCTCCTCAGGAGTAATCCCTAAGTTAGAGCATCCAAATCTCCATAAAACACAAATACCTTTATGGACATTGTTCATAGGTTTCTTTCCAGAAGTAAATCTTAGTATCCATTTACATGGGCAGTCACACATAAATAAGCCCCATATCATTCCTTGTGACCATATCTTTCATGGAAAAAATTGTCAGGTTTACTGATACCTCTTGTTTCTCACACCGAGCATGAATCACATGAGCTTAGAGTGTAAAAGTAACCACAAAACATCTCTTTGGGCCATTAATAATATGTAAGCCACCACAATTCTTAATCTAACTACGTGGACTTTGATCTCTGCCTGAAAAGTAGAGTGCGTAGGAAGCCTTTCTAAGGTTCAATCCCATCACCCATTAATTCTCATCCATCCCATATGGCGTTAAACTATATCTTAGTTCTTGAACTACTTGGGTTCTGATTCATTTTCTAACAAGGATACATAGGTAGCCCATCTGCGGGTACAATCCCAACTCTGAAATAATCCATGTCCTTCTGAACGACAATAAAATTTAAGTGCCCCACTGAGTGGCTTTAAAACCAGTATGGTTATCATAATGAAAAAGCGATTTCTGTATAATGTATTTAAGGATACCATTGACTAAGAATCTATAACAAATATAGATGATTCTCTATCGATGAAGAACCTCAAATACATATAAAAGATTCTCTAAATTTCATACATATCAATCATTGATCGTCAGATATAAGGAAAGATCATTTTCATACTTGGTAATTTAATAACGATTCATGAACATAACTTAAATCTATAAAGAGAGTCCTAGAGTAGACAATAATTCCCCCCAAAAAGGTGTGATGAGTCCGACCTCCCATCCTCTCGACCAATGAAAATTCATAAGCCTCATCGGTCCACAACTAATGAGCACATACCTTTGGAAAGTAGGTACAAATAGATATAGAATCATTGGATGTTTCCAGTTCTATGAATAAACCCGTTTGAAACTGATTGGAATGTTTTAACCTTAGACAAACAAGTTCATCCCCATTTCTAGAGGAAATAGTAAGTATCTACTAGGACCTCCTTATCATCCACATCCGTTTTTTCCTAAAAATATATTCCAAATCATTTTTACTACTCACTATACTATGGGTTAAAGTCATTTATACCCTTATTTGACCTTATAAGTTTTGAAAGGAATCTTTCCATCTTTTTCCAAAGAAGTTACTTTATGACCTTTTCGACAAAATTAAGGTAAGAATGTTTTTTTAAATTATACGGTGGGTGCGGTAATATTCCGCCATTATAACATCATCAAATATTCCCTTACAATCTTATAAGAATATTTTAAAAATAAATGTTTTCTTTTATAATTATGTAACTTTAAATTATTTCAAAAAAATAATGAGATATTTATCTCAAACAGTTTTTATTTCATCTATTTCAACATCCTTTAATGGATTTTAATCTTGTTTGAAGTTGATTTATCATGATACAAATCTTCCATTTTGTATTGAAGGTTTTGTGATACGTTTGACTGTGAATGTGTTATTTTTCTACCATTCATGATTTATGGATAAATTATTGACATTTCATATTCTAGTTTTAATAAGAATGTTTATGTTATGTTTAAAACTTTTCATATGAGGAATGCATTGGACTTAGTAAGTGATGGGTGGAGCCCACTATTGCTCCTCAATGCATCGGTAGGTCTCATGAGACAAACTAGTGTCTTGGAATAAGGCCTTGACCAAATCTTATTTGTAGTCTTGGAATAGGGCCTTGACTATGTGGTTATGAAGTCTGGCATTATGCATTCCATCATTATGAAAGTTGCTATTGATATTTCATGTGATTATTTGACTAGTATAATATCTATGTGATTAAGTAAATGACATTATTTTTATTTATATTTTCCATATTATGATGAAGTTTATGTTGAAAAGGATTTTGTTTTAGTTTTATACATTGCCTTCAGGGTTTATGCTTATTTAGGAAATTTCCGCAATATTGTTATCCTTAATGATCATTTTAGATCACCACTTTCTATGTTTTATTTTTCCTAGGATGCAAAGAAGTATATTATGAATGACCTGTAGGGATAGTTTATGGGATCTCAGTGTTTTCTATGGAAACAATGTTGTTGTAGTTTTCCATTTTATGATGTAATGTAAACCTTATGAATATATCAAGTACCTCCAAGGATACTAAACTAATTAGTCTTTTGATACTTGATCCATTGTTATCATGCCAATGATATGTAATAATGCATCGACTCTGGGATTCTGGGGTCGGGGCATTACAATAGCTCAGGAGTCAACCTTATTCTCATCCGTATACTTCATCAGTTGGGTATCACTGAATATGACTCATCTTCCTTCAATAATATGTTGCAAGGTTATAAAAAGAGTGAACAAGATCCTCTAGGTGTGATTACACATGTAACTCATTTTAGGGATCTTGTATATAATTCTAATTTTATGGTTGTCCGACAGGACACAGCTTTCAATGTTCTGCTTAGAAGGCCTTGTCTATATCAACATGCATCCATTGCTTCATCATACCACTAATGTATCAAGTATTGCTTCAATGTTCAAATTTTTACATTTCATGGTGATAAGGTCCAATTAAAAACTTGTGAATCTCAGTATATTGAGGTAGATTTCTATCACAAAAAGAGAACATGGTCTGTGAAAAAAGATATAACAAGAATCAATGCTCCGAATGGTCTAGAAAATATCCTAGCTAACCCATTCAAATGTCTTAGTGAAAATTACATGCTTTCTATAAATTAAATTTAAAGGGTAGAACCAAATAAAATCTCTCTTTTAGTGGCTTCCATAATGTTAGTTGTGGAAATTGAGCCTAACAACACAGGAGAAATTATTGATTTACCAAACAATGATGGAATCCTAAATAGTGATGTCTTCATTACATCTATTGAACTTCATGAAATCTATGATTTATCAGCTAGTCTAGAAGAAGTTATTAAATTAATAGAGAAATCCAGGGATGCTAATTACCAACCCATCACTTTCCCTTAAATTTTCCAGGAAGACACTTCATCATCAGTAGGGTCATAAATGGTCACCAGTTCTTTAGGATGTCCAAATACTGACTCCTCCCCTAGCTTTAAAAGACTCGCTTCATCACCTAATCTTCAAGTAGAGACAGAAGAAGTGATGCATGAGTAATAGGAATAAAAGGAATATATTAAGGACCCCCTCCATCATTTCAGGATGAAATCTTCCCCACTATGGATTATCTTATAGAAATAAATTTGGGTACAGATTAAGATTCACAACCCATTCTAATTAGTGCATCCATGACTTCTGAAGAGCAATAGGTGTATACTTTATTTCTAGAGAAACACCAATATATGTTTTCATGAAAATATATAGAAATTCTAGACCTTGAATCTAGAATGTACACCCATCATTAGGGTTTTCCAAAATACCATTGGGGATTTAAGCAGGCAACAAGAAGAACACACCCAAGTCATGCCTCCAAAATTGAGGTTGATGTTGACAAGATTATCAAAGATGACTTTATCAGGGAGGCGTAATATCCCAATTAGCTAGAAAATATTGTCCTAGTGAAAAAGGAGAATGGGAAAATCATAGTTTTCATTGATTTCAGAGATCTCAACCAGTATTTTCCCAAAGATGAATGTCCGATTTCAATCACATAACTTTTGATTGATGAAATAGCTGGCTATGAAACTCTATCATTCATGGATGGACACTCTAGGAATAACCAAATCCAAATGGCCCCTAAATATGATTAACCTACATATTTTAGATCCCATCAAGTCATATTTCTATTGGGTAATTCTCTTTGTCTTAAAGAACGTTGGTGTGACATATCAACGTGCAATGCACCAAATTTTCAAACCTTTCTTAGGGAAATTCATTGAATGCTATGTGGATATATAGTGGTTAAGTATAAATAATTTTTTGATTAATTACCTGATTTAGAGACCATATTCATCATTCTTTGACAACATAATTTGAATATTAACCCCTTGAAATGTGTTTTTAGGCTGACCATGTAAAATTTATTAGTTTTGTTATACGATATTATGACATCAAAGTTGATCCTGAGAAGACTAAGGATATAATTGGAATGTCACATGCTAGAAACTTGAAAGAGTTAAGAGGAATTCAAGGATACTTGGCTTATATCTATAGATTCATAGCCAATTGGGAAAGAAAGTGTTTTCCCTTTACCAAATTTATGAAGAAGGGGGTCACATATCAATAAACCAATGACTTCCAAGAAACATTTAATACCCTCAAGAAATAACTCTTGACCCCACCAGTATTGATGGAACATGTTGAAGGAAAGATTATCATTCTTTATGCGACATCCTTATATAGATCACTGGGAACATTCCCTGCACAAAAGAACAATGCTAGGAATGAAAAAACCTTTACTATCTCCGCTGATCCATGCTCAATTAAGAGACTCGGTATTCAGATATCTAGAAAAGATGCCTTGAATTAATCTTTGTAGTTCATAAATTGAGACACTATTTGTATAATCATGAGGTCTACTTGGTATCTTGAAATAACCCACTCAAATTTACCCTCAGTTGTCATATTCTTAAAGAATGTTTGGCATAGTGGGTGGTTATTCTGAAATAGTTTGATATACAATATGTGCCTCAAAAAGCAGTAAAAGGCCAAGATTTAGAAAACTTATTTGCTGAGCACCTATCAGTGGAAGATACATCATTGAATACTGAGTTTCTAGATGAAGAAATATTCTCTATTAAATAATGTCCCTGAATATGGGAAATTTAATTTGATGGTGCTTCTATAAGTCTAATGGGGAAGAGAATGGAAGAACCTAAACTCAACAAATTTGGGGTAGGAATTGTGCTTATCTCCGTAGAGAAGGTAAGGTTTCAATATTTCTTTCTATTATTAGAAGGTGTACCAACAATGAGGTAGAATATCAATCTATCATTATAGTCTAGGAATTATAACTTCAAGTTACAGTGGATTACATGGAGGTGAAATGTGATTTAGAATTGTTAATCAAACAAATCAATGGGGATTAATCCATTAGAAAAGAAGAACTAATTACCATTTGTGATTATGATTGTGGGTTAATGAAAAAATTTCCCTTAGATCTAACATTATATTATGTCTCGCGGTCACAAAATTCACAAGCTGATGTATTAGAAAATGTAGTCACAACCTTGGAAGATCTAAATTGGGATGAAACAATTATTAAAATTTCTCATCATTGAGTGGTTTCAACTTTTTTCAAAATCAGAATTGAGGAAAAAAATGATGTTAGTCCCATTTATGAGCCATATGGTCACACCATGGGATGGAAGAAACCTATCATGGAATATCTTCAAAATGGAGTACTTCCACATGATAGAATTAAAAGAGAATAGATCTGATGACAAGTCGTTAATTTTACTCATTATGATGACCTAGATTATAGGTTCTGGCCGTAGCGGAAGCACGGTAGCGCCAGCGCCCAACATTGAATTTTACTGCGATCAATGATTATTTTGAGATCAATACGATGATGAATTCTAGTATCCATAGAATAAAATCAAATATTTTAAATAAAGAATAAAAATACCCGAAACCTTGAGGGAGGAAAAACATATTTTGTTTATAATTAATTTAATTTTATTAAAGAAATACCTCTAAGGTTTTCTTTCTGTGTTGATGTGTTTGACCATAGATCTGTGATGTGACATTAGTTTCTTTGTAGAGATCAAGATTATGTCTCCTCTAGCAGTAACCCACACATGCTCTTTGAATCTCTAGACATCACCGAAGGAGTCTTCGGGTGCTATCATGGAAGGTCCTTGTGCTTGCATCATCTTCCCTTGATCACCTTGAGAACCTCTTCCAAATCATTCTCTGATCTAGTGGAGGATGGACACTCTCATTCTTGAGAGAATTATTAGAGAAAAAGGATCTCTCAAGTATTGATATTTTTTTCTCCAAAAAGTTTTTCACAAACAAAGTTGGATCTCTTGCCTATAGGATGCCTCTTAGCTAATAAGAGAATAATATGTAACCGAGAATTTAATTCACTAAGTAATAATAAATAATTTGCACAAGTTCCATTACTTATTTTATTATTCCATGTGAAACCCCATATCAAATAATAATAACAATACCATTATTTAGATGACATGTTCTTATATTTCAAGTTACAATTAAATATTATTTTAATCAAATAATATATAATATTATTTTTCTCACCGTACCCTTTAACTTAGTTTTCCCATCCTTCGAAATATTTATCGAACCTTGAATAACGACTATTTATTTATTAAATAAATAAATAAATCTAACTAAATTATTAACTGATAAGTAAAACACGATTAGGAATACCTGAATAATTATTAAACCACAACTAGAAATAATATTTATTTTACTTGGTAAATAATAAATTATTTAATATAGATTCTGGATACCCTTAGTGTGTGACCCTTTAGGCCTCTTTCTCAGTGGCATTAGGCAAGCCTATATAAAGTCCAAGGTTAGTGTCTAGCAACATGCCAAGAAACCCATAGAGAAAGAAGTTAATTCCATAATGACATGTCACCTCATAAAAATTCTTACCATGTAATATAATCCCTTTATCACAATATCTCCAATTGAGCAGGTTGCATGCCAATGTCATTAACCTATATGCTCGATAACTCATTCTTTGAATTTTTGGAAATAGAAATTTCCTAGAAAACACCATGTACATGTATTTATTTAAGTTATATCATTTCTATCAAAGGGATTGAGATATTTAATTTTGTTAATGAACAGAAGGGATAAATCCTTTCTCGTATTATTCATTAATGTGATATTACTCGTGGCGCACCCTACATATACTACCTCACTGGGAGCATATGTCATCATGGATTTTTACAATACATAAAAGTATGTGACTCATAATATCCATTAATAATAATATTAAAGTATAAGGACCATTACACATGTATGTAGATAGGAACATCCAATGACACTTATAATGTGGATTTTCTATTGTCGGGTCTCGTTCTCATAATATCCTACTGGATATTACTAGGGGCGTACACCATGAGAAGATGAATCAAATTCATATAAGTATCCACCCTTGATATACTATATCATATGTGTCCCTTCAAATAATATCATCAGGACATAAAACCTTTATTAAAGAATAATATCATGGCACTTCCTGGTTATCATCATAGCGGAGAACTGCTATGACCTTTTAGTGAGACAACTACTCTTGGGAAATTATCACATGCTATGTTACACAGAATAACAATAATGATGTGATAAGGAATTTATTAATATTCAAAACCATGAATATAATTTTATCATAAAGTATAAAGAAGTTGGTTCTAGGGAACCAACTCCAACAAATATCACCAGATGATCCCTAATAGATGAGGATTTGATAAAATTCTTCTTAGATGTATTGATGGGGATAGAACTATGACTGTCATAAAAGAATTAAATTTAGGAGCCTGTGGTGGTTACCAGTATAGGCATAGAATATTTTATCAAATCTGATATCTTGGATACTTTTGGAATTTGATTATGCAAGATTGCAAAGATTTCACTAAGAAGTGTCATCCCTGCCAGATGCAATCCAACTACATTCATAAACCCCCAGAGTTGATACATATAGCTAAATAATCCTGGACATTTTCTACATGGGGAATGGATGTATTATGACCCTATCCTCTAGCTACAACCAAATAGTTCAAGTATATTCTTACTGCTACCGATTTATTCTCCAAATGGGCTGAGGCAATACCTCTCAAGGAAGTCAGGTCCAAAAGCATTGTTAGCTTTTTCAAAGCTAATATCATTACTAAATTTGGTTTCACTCATACCATATTGATGAAAAATATCACCAATTTCTATTCTGATGAGTTAAAGAAGCTATATCAGGAGCACAATATCAAATCCAACCATTCATCTCACTACCATGTGGTATCCAATGGATATATATAGTCTTTCAACAAGACCCTATCAAATATTCTCTAAAAGATGGTGGATAATGATAAAATTATTGGCCTGATAAACTCTTTCATTCTTTGTGGGATTATCAGACTACTACTCGTACTACAACACGGTAAACCCCATATTCATTAGTGTACGAGATAGAAGAAGTTATGCCTATTGAAATTCAATTTCTTTCACTCCAAGTTTCCATCTGTGACTAGTTATCTATATATAAATAGTCTAAAAAGATATTTGATGAGCTAAAATTATTATATGAAAAGTGATTTCATGCCTCGAGTCACTTGAAAGTCTATCAGAATAGAATAGTAAGATATTTTAACAAGAAAGTTGACCCCCACTCATTTCTTAAAGGAGAATTGGTATTAGTCCTTAGGACTCAAAAGATACCAGAAATTAAGCCTCTAAAACTTAATCCAAAGTAGGGAGGACCTTATTTCATACACAAGGTCCACTATAATGGAGATTTTCCCTAATCTCAATGGATGTAGAACTTATTAAAACTACAAGAAATTAACGATTTTTAAATAATTACTTTGTCTAATCATACAGAGTTATGTCCTAGTTGAACAACATTAAACTGTATAGTAACCATATACATCCATGATACATGATGTTAAAATGTGTAGCATATTTTTGCTTATCATATGTCGTTAAACTACATGACATTATGTGTACTCACTACACAACATTAAACTATGAATTTAAAGTCTCCATCATTTGACATTAAGAAATCCCCCAAGATACCACAAATTGGCATTCCTTGTGGTTCTTTAAAAAAATTAGTAGATTCCTTGCACAAGTATTACTCACATCATTGTTACTCCCTAGTGGAACATGAGCCCCATTTCCACCTATGTTTTAATCAAATCATCATAGGGACCCCTTGTAAAGAACTACATGTGGCTTGATTCTTGCCCCTAGAAAGATATGTAGTGACACCTAAGTCTTATCCATTGGTCTAGACCCAATGTTTCTTTCACATCAGGTGACTTACATCCTTGCCGTAAGACATTAAACTGTATGGTTCTTCCAAAACTACATAAGGTTTGATTCTCATTCCAATGGGATACATAGAGACGCCCAGATCTCTAATCTTGGGCCCATATGAAACCATAAAGAAATTTACTTCCCATTTTTTCCTATATATAAACTAAACCTATATAGAATAATCTTTTAGAATACATGGTTTTATTTTAATACCATCCCATGTATTAGGCTTAAACATTATTTTGGAATGTATTAGAATCCCTTGTCTCTCACATAAAACTCAATCGGTGTGGGGAACAATCTTTTCAAAAACTACATTTGACTTGATTCTCATTCCAATGAGATACATAGTGACACCTATATATCCAATCCAGGGCCATACATAACTAAAAAAACCTTCATTTATCACATAAAAAATTATTTTGTTCAAGGAACCATATCAAAAACTATGTATAGATTGATTATCATTATAATGGGATACATAGAGACACCTGGATCTCCAATTTTGGGCCCAACCACAACAAAAAAACCCTTCATTCCATGTGTGTATGACTTAAAACTGCATTGGGAATGTTTTAAGAACTACATGTGGTTTGATTCTTACTCCAACAAGATATGTTGTGATGCTTGGGTTTTAACCTAGGCCTAGACACAATATCTTTTTCTTTTCATGTCATTTCATATTCGTCCCTACCACATGACATTAAACTGCATGGAGGTACAAAGAACTATGTATGGCTTGATTATCATTATATTGAGATACATAGTGACCCCCGAATATTTTATCTTAGGTCTAGACACAATTAAGAAAAATTCCCCACTCCCTAGGTATGGATCAAACCTTAATGGGAAACCCTCTCAAGAATTACATGGGGTCTGATTCTTGCTCTGCAAGATACGTAGTGATTCTTAGGCTCTATGCCTTGGTTCAACAACACTATTTTACTAATATTCACATTGAGACACATAATGTCCTTATCTCATGACTTTAAAATACACAACATAGTATCATTTCTGCATGAATTTAATCTAAACAGTATATATATTTGGCTTGACACTCATCCTATTGAGATTTATAGTGAAAACTAGCACTTAGATCTTAGTCCCAGCCATGGGATAAAAGAAAATTACCCTTCTCCCACATAAAATTTAAAATATATTCACTCCAAACTCATTACCAATATTAATACAAATATTTATCTTGTGCATTAAACATTACCCTTTTCTCATTTCATACTCCCAATATTTAATACTTTCAGATATTCATAATATTTCTTTGATTTATGGTGATCGAATATCTAATACCTGAGAGATATTTTGCCTAACAATGTAGTACATGCCCCTAGGTGGCCTTGAATAAGTTTCCCACATAATAAGCCTATCATCCAAAATATTCAACTGTTTGGCTATGCAGCACATGCCCTAGTTGTTCATATATAATACAACCCTCATAATGGGCTTGTCAGACAATGGTAACTTAATTATTGGTAGAAACCTCTTAGATTCCCTTAAAAATTTGATGACACTATGCATAAACCCATATTTTAAAGTGGTCATCCATTACATATGTGTCCCATATTCTTCCTCCTAACTTGAAAGTCTGGAAGACCATGGTTTACATTTTTCCCATTCACTTTTTCAAAGCATACTAAAATAACCTTGGATCATTTTACCACATGTCATCCATTTTTTCCATAATATTTTGCTCCTAATTGTATGAACTAAAAAATAAAGACACCATATTTCCTATGTTTGTATTAGATGATCACAGAAACTATATTCATCTATTTCTTTGGAAATCATGGCTAAAAATACTTTTTATGTTCTTAGGTACTTTTCTCTATAAACCAATTTTTTTTTTGGAAATTTTGAATCTCCATATACCTTCTTCAGCTTTTAACAATAAAATTTATGATACCTAAGATCTCTTTTTATTGACTATGAATTATGTGACCCTAGGAGGCCTTGCATAAGTTTCCCAAATAACAGGTCTGTCATCCAAAAGATGTCACTATTTGGCTATGCAACACATGCCCCAATTGGCCCTACATAATACAACCCCCATAACATGTTCATCAAATAGAGGTAACTTAGTTCTTGAAAAAGACTTCCTATAATGCTTTTATCCCTTTTCCCATGTTATTCTATGAATCTAGAAATTCCCAAATCACAGTTTACAATTCTTCCTTTCCATACTAGAATATGGTAGTATGTTTCCAGAAAAATTACCAAGAAATGAGGTATTCATAAACCTTTAGTTAAAGATGAAGACCTTAAATTAACACCCTATAATTTCCTTACTTAATTACTTGAAACTGCACCCCCTTAAGTCTATGTTGTATGAAATGAAACTACATAGAATATTATAAAAAATCCCTTAATGTCCTTATTACATGACTTAAAATTGCACAACAAAATGTCCTTGCTACATCAGTTTAAAATGTATAAAAAAATATCAGAAATCCCCTTTCTGAAAAATTTACCTTCCTTCACACATAAAAATCAAGTAGGAATAGTTTCTCATTCATAGGCCTATGTTGGTACAAATGAACCTTTTATTCTCATATACCTTTCATCGAAAAATCCATCCATTGTGGTCTTGAGACATCCAAATTTTAAACCCTTTTGTTTATGAAAAATAGAATGTCAAAATTATTGAGAGAAATTTTCCATGACTATGAAGTACATTACCCTAGGAGTACTTGTATAGTCTCCCACCTAATGGGCCTATCAGCTAAAAGATAAAACTATTTGGCTATGCAGCACATGCCCTAAATGGTCCTACATAATGCAACCCCCATAATGGGTTTGTCAAATAGAGGTAACACTGTTCTTAGATGATACCTCCTCTATTCTCATACTTTAATTTTTATATTTGGTAGCCATAAAAATAATGACTCAGGATTCCCTTTGAAAGTATCTAATGAATTTTGGGACCTTACGTAACCATTAAGCTTTGTTTGAGTTCAAATTTTAAAAAAATTACAGTCAAAGATATTTGACCTTAAACATTAGAATTATTAGTCCATTATGCATGAATTTAAACCGCCCTTAAAAAGAGACATGATACTCATAAGATTGAAAAACTACAAAGGGAATTATGAATAAAATTCGAGTCTCAGCTCGATAGATATATACACTATATAGTCTAGGAAATATCAAGTAATTAAAATATAAAAGTTACAAATCTTGTTAGGTTGAAAACCCAAAAAGGAAAACTTAATAAATATCCACATCTTACCTGTTAAGTATTCTCCATATGAATCTTATGAAAAATCCCACTAAAGACACAAAAGATACAAATTTTGTAGGTTTTTACATATGACCCTAGTAAAACTCAAACTGTGCTCGCTAGGCCCCTTGGATTATGTAAAAGTTAAAGCTCCCCTATTTCTGTTAGTGTAATTATGATTATTTGACATAAAGATTCCATATTTTGAAAATCATATTTGATATTGTAATAATAGAAAGAAAGCAGTTATTAATACATATATATGGTTGGAGAGAAAATCATTTTCATTCATATGGAAAAATTGGAAGAACATCCACAGAATGAAGTATCTCTGTCATATATTACAAAAAGAATTCACCATGAAACTTTATTTGTTGAAAAAATTCCTGGGCCCTATCAACCGCTTGCTAAATTTTAATCAGTTGAGTATATTCAACCTCCTCAGCCCAATAAAGTTCATCTTTGGAAGTTACCCATTCTGATTCAACTTCTCCAAATGATTGGTTTAGTTGCTCGAGCCCATTTTTAACAACATCTATTTATTGATGAAGATGTTCCATTTCCTTTATTTTCTCCTTAAATTTCTGATTGAATTCCATCAACTTTTTACAATGGTTGGATTCTTCCTCGGATGATATATCTTGAAAATTTTTAATGTTGATGAGCATTTTGGAATTTAAAATATCTTTATGTATTTTATGTTCTTGATCCCATCAAGGAATTATATCTTTCACTACATTATAAACTGGGTTATAATCAAATCTTGAAAATCCCATTATGCTAAATAATGCTGGATGTCAGCCAAAATCTGAGGGCTGCTCAACAAAAGGATTCTCAAAGATTATATCCCAAATTGGTAGCCATGTATTTTTACATTAAATACTAAGAGAAAATTGTAGATCTAAGTCTAAATTATAATCACTACCATGAGGCGGAATATATTCTATAACTAGATCACTCAAAGAGGTTCTTATCTCTATTCCTTTCCAAGTAGCATATGCTTCATCTTACATTTTTGGTTGGGCCAACATGAGGGACTCACCTTCATACCTAAATGTAGGGAACAATATCCCTAAATGGTAAATTATAATGATTTTTATCTCTAAAAGTGTAGAGAGAACAAATCATGATTAATACAGTCAATGACATTTACCCAGTAATAAGTTAGTTTCTTGAGTAGATTTATCCCCAGTATTCTCATCTATAGTAGTTTGAGTAAGTAATTATTGAGGAGGGTAATTCTCTTGATATTTCTCAGTCACCATAACCATAGGCTCTAGAGCATCTCCCATCATTGGATTTTCAGTTGGTATTTCTTTAACATAATAAGAAGTAGGATAGAGTGGGATTCCCCATTCTTGAAGAGTCTTCGCAACGTTCTCTACAAACAAAGTTGCATAAATTGAGATTTGATATGAAATATTAGATAAAAGAACAATAATGTATGGAAAATTCAATAATGATAAATTATGTCCTTTTATTTCCGCATTGAAACCCCAAACTACTTAATATAACCTAGAATATCAATGTCTAGATTAAGAGCATATATAATTTCAGTGTATACGACTTTGTATTTTATAGAATTATCACCATTTAAGGTATCCAAAAAATATATATCAATGCCCAAATTGGATCCACTAAAATTTTCTTACATTAGATCTTCAATTGGTGTAATGTCATCAAGAATTGATAAATCAATATTGGCATTGGTACCTACCTCAAATTTCCCAGGATCCTTTCTCCTTCCTTTTGAAGAAATAAGAATATCAGTGTTGATTATCTTAGGATCCTTCAGCATAGAAAATAGATTTGAAATATTATGGAGAAAATAGTTTTTGAAACAACATGTGATACCTAGAAGAAATGAATTTGATATTACCATGACTCTTTTCTCTCTCTATAGAAATAGGATCAGATGAAGCCACATCCCTTGTCACTTCATCTGTTAAGGTAACATATTCATCAGTAATAATTTGTACTTCTCCTAGAGTTTCTTTCTCAGTCCTTGAAGGACAAGTTTTTAATCCCTTAAGAGAATAAAGGGATACAAATCCTATGAAAATATGAACATGCTCACCAAGGGGTATCAAGAATGTCGTAATACTAGAGGAAATAAAAAATACTCGCATTTTGATGTACAATTCAGATCAATCTCAATGATTTCTTGTGTTTTTTTCATAATATAGTGGAGGGATTATACTATTCCTTTTGGCATTAGAGAACTGAGGTAACGCCTGAGTATTTTCTATCGGAAATACCCCCATCATGATTTTCCCTCCAAGAGAAAGACCTAGGGACTCAGGGGTTTCATCCAATGTGTCAATGGGGGTTCCTGTAGGTCCATATTTTGTTGACTCAAGCACCTTTCTGGATGTTCCTTCCCTAATTTCAAGCTGAAAAATGCAATCCCATCAAGATTATTGATGGTGGATGATGGACTAGAGTTGAAACAAAAGAAAATGTAAATACATTCTCAGTATTAGCATAAATGTCTCATTCCTCTTCAGGGTGAACAATTACCCCTTCATGTATCCCTTGATCCATCATGATGAATACTCGTTTTATAGCTTGGAATTGGTCATCAGTTTCATATATAAAGGTATCCAATACCATGATATTCTCCTATAATTCATCCAGATTACTACCTAGATAACAATATAAAGGTGCTCTAATGTCACCCACATCTAGTATTCGAAGGCCATATTGGAGAAATGCCCATGCATCCATGAGTTCATGAGTCATTATTTCCCAGTACTGGATTGATAAAGGCCACACATAATTCATCTTTGATACAGTTGGATATGGAGAAAACTCAACACCCTCTATTTTGAATGCCTTTTCAACCCTCCCTTCTTCTTCATAAGAATTAGAATATGGGATAGTAATCTATTTTTGATGATGATGACAAGATCGCCTCAATTCTGGAGGTGTTGTATCTGTAGCCTTAGTCTTCTTAATGGATTTTCTATGAGTATTTCTTGAAGGTTCTGAAGACTTTGAAGCCTCTGAATCATCTTTAGCATTATAACTTCTACCATGATTTCTACAAACAACAGTTTTCATAGCCTCTACCCAATGTATTCCTTTTGTTTAAGCCCCCTGAGGGTATGAAGAAACCCAAAATTTAGAATATCCAGCCTCTAATATAATTAATAGATCTGATGGAGGTAGCATAATAAACATTTTGGATATCTCTAAATCCATCATAATCCATACTTGTTAGGCTACCATTAGTTGCTTCTCATGCCTAACATATGTAGGGGGAAAAGTGCCTGATTATTAAAGACATTTGAACCAGCGAGAAAACCTATAAGGGACAAAAACATCACATATGATTTATCTATAAATACTAGTTGATAGTACACTATCCCTAAATTCCATCATATAATCCCTTAGCTATTAATTTTCTTCCTTACCATCATTAATAAATGTTCCAGTTGGTGGGTTACCAAAAGGAAAGAAGCCGAATTCTCTTGATGCATTCAGTTCCCTCAGCACTTCATTAGGCTACATTTGCAAATGATTAATCCCAAAAGATTTTTGAAAAAATGGACTAAATAAACCATTGAGGACTCTAACCAAATTCAACACTGAATATGAAAAAAAATGTGTTGTAATCCACCCCCACAATACTTGAAATGGTCCTGAAAATCGAAATGAAGCCTTCCCATTATACAAATGAAATAGGTAGTGATATATTCTTTCTAATATAGGGGTATCCAACCCAATATATTTTCAATCTACCAAATTTAATTCAATAACAAAAGTATATGGTCTTACACCACCACTAGACTCACGGATTAGAAGAAAATAAATGCTTAACCATATAGAAAGGAAGCCAGATAAGCATACCATTAGATCAATCTCAGGCTTAAAATTGTAACCCTAATGCTTGTAATCACCTCTCTCCAATGTGATCAAGTAGGATCATGAATAATATTGATTATCTAAAGTTAGGAAAATAGTAGGGTGTTCAAAAATAGGACCCTTCTCCTTCGATGGTTCTAAAAAAGCTTCCATCCAAACCTTTGCATGAATATCAACCCTAGTGCGGGAATCTTTATTTTATTTTGTAAATTTAATTTCTATTTTGAATAGTTTGTGAGTCAATGGTGGAGTCCTTTTAGAATCACACCATGTTATTGTTGGTGGAATTAATTCATGATAAATCTCCCCAAGAATGGGAGCCCTAGATATTTGGTGGATATCCCATAAACTGATGCCAACATTACTATGCATCAAGTGGAAAGATTTTTTTTTTTGCGGAATCCATTAGTTAAGTAATTTAAGAATGAAGTTATTTTTTAAACATAAGTTTGTTCTATCCAGATAGCTTCATAAATGTGAACATCCATCAGTTCTTTTCTGAACTCGATACAAGTCCAGCATACCCAAAACCCCCACATCCATTCAGGTTTGACTCCTCTAGAAAAATGGTCCCAATATTCCTTCAAGTCATTAGATTGATACATTTTTAAGCAAAAAAGGTTGAATCATATAAATTTGGCCTTAGATCAACAACATGATCCCTCATATTAGGATTATAACCACTACGATGTAGGATGAATCCAATAGGTACTGTTCCCTCATGAACATGCATACCCTTTGCAGATATATTCATACAATGGCAGTTGATGTGATGAAAAAAGAAAGTATTTGGAAATTATTTCTTATAATACAGAATGTGGCCATGTTGAAAAATACCATAACTGTACAGAGGAAAATTTTATATTCATGGATATTCATGTTGGCATGGAATCAAGCCTTTCAAAAACTCAGGAAAGGTACTCTCAACAACGTTGTAATAGTCTGGTCCAATAGTTTTCATCATTTTGGTATGTAGAACTCTAGATTTCTTAGTTGAATTCATTAATCAAGCCATTTCCTATAAGATAATCACCAAATTTTCCTCATTAAATTGGAATATTAACATAAGAAAGTTCAAATTTTAACTTAAAGAAATTAAAGAATTTGTAAAAGGAAAATTTCCATGAAACTCCTTTGATGAGGTCACCCATGTAGGTCCTTTGACAAGGTACCTTGCACAAGTCCTTCAACAGAGTCCTGTGAAACTCCTTTGATAAAGTAACTCTGCATAGCTTTATGTCTGAAATGGCTATACCTTGAAAACTTTTCAAGAGACCTATGCGATGTCACAATAAAATAGATCTAGATGAATGAGTCATGAAATGAGAGCAGAAATTTGAAAACACATGTGAAGAAAATGAAAAAGGAATGAGGGTATTTATAGGCACTGCTGGCCTATGTTGTTGACCTATCCCGTTGACCTACACCACCAACCTACACCATTGACCTACATGACATAGCTACCCAGCAGACCTGCATGGTCTAGAATTAATTCTCTATAATCTTTTAGCCATAATATTACCTCAGTACATGACCCTCTTTCTAGTTGGATTCAATCCTGAGGGGGGGATTTTGTTGAAACTCCCTATTTTTTAATAAGGGAAGGAAAAATGATTATGAATAATCACTTTGGATATATTAAATTATCAAATAAATTTAAATGAAGTAATGAAATATAGTTCAAAGGATATATGCAACATACCTGTGCATAAGAAGGCCAACACAAATCCTATCATTTCAATATAAAGGCATAGGTACCTACGCAAAACCCCTATGCATCAAGAGACCAACGTAGTTTTTGACTGTGTAGCCTAATGCATAGCCCCTACACCAAGGACCAACATCGCTGGACTATGTGATGATATACTTTCACAACCCTAAATTGAAGATCTACGCTATGGAGCTACACTGAACTCCTATGCAGAAAAAATCCATTCAACCAGGTCCCCTCCTTTCCTATAAATAAGACCCTTGGGATCACCATTTTGATAACTGAAAAAGTTGGAAGAACACCTAAAGATCCCATTGCGTAGCTCCTTTTCCCAGGTCCCCCAAATTTTCATAGGTATATCTCTAAAACACAATAGAAGATATAATGATATGGAATAAGAAAGATCAAGGTCCTTTCATAGTTTTATATACAAAACATCTTATTAAGGACCCTCCTTTGATAAGGAGAATTCATCTACACAAGGTCCTTTCCTTATGAAAAGATCTACGTAGGATGATTCCAAGGACTTAAAGGGACACCCAGGGTGCTTAAGTTAAAACCTCAATCAAGTTTTTTTTGTCCTTATAGTCTTTTAACTAAGGCATATCAATATTTCACATGCTTATCCCTCCTGTGTTAATCATTCTTCATTTCCTCTTGGGACATGGGTGGTACACCTGTTCAGCATAACTACACAACATACCTGTGTGGACCAACAACACAATCCATCCTTGAAGGCCTCTTCTAAGACACCCATAGAAGATCATCTCCTTCTTGGACTCCCTTGCCTTGAAGGGACCAATTTGAAAACTCCACCCAAACCTCTTAACTTACCAATCCTTTGGGAAAGATATATCAATGTGTCTCCCATTTGGGTTTGTATTTATACATTTAGAGGCTTCCAAAATTTTTTATATAAGGGATTCAAGATCCTGGGGGTGTCTTTAGGTTTTTATATCTCTAGACACATCAACCCTTACCCTAGATACAATGTTAGTAAGTTCACAGTTTGGAGAATTAGGGTTCAGTCCATGTCCCCCCTCTCGTCTCTAAGACCTGGAACATCTGGTCCCTGGTATGGAAGGTACGATTCACACTTGAATTTCCTTTTGACATAGGTAATGATATCCTCCTTCCACTATGGGACTAATTTTAGGTAATCCCTCCTGAAGTAATCCCCTAGACTTTCTGGACAGGCCTAATGACCTTCACTTTCATTCCACATTAAAAGGTTCATTACTCCATGCCCTCATCCACCATCACCTTGGATTATTTCATTGTAGGCCTAATATATTCCATAATTAGAGGAGAAAATGTGTGATTTGTTGAATCTTTCACATCATCTTGTTTCTCACACCGAGCATGAATCATGTGGGCTTAGATATTTGTGATTATTACAACATCCACAAAATCCAACTCATGTATTGAACTATGAGAAATCTGATTCCTGCCATAACCATAATATGTAGGAATACTTAACATAGGTCCTAAGATCCTTGGAAATCCTCTTTAGGAATAAAAATATAATTCCCTCATTCCGAGAATACTCCTTAAGAATAATCCTTTAAGTCTCCATTAAATCTCCTTGAGTTAATATGTCTCTCGTGGACCTTTTTACAATGGAATCCCCTTTTGGAGTAACCCCAAATTATTTCTCTCAAAGGACTATACTCTTCTGTGAGACTTGGAAAACTTATTGGGATTTGATTACCATATAAATGGGATACTTAGGAAGCTTACCTTACTATAAAGGTCTAATACAACTTGGAAACTCATATCTTTTCCAGGTTACATGGGCTGCTTAGGCATAAGTTCCACACCAAGCTTTGACTAGGCACCTTTTTACTAGATGTCCTTTTGAATTAAAATTAAACTATATGGTTAGGCCCTTATCACATGACCTTAAAAGGTATTATGTGTCCTATTAAGTAGAACCAAACTACAAGGGTTCTTCTTCCTTTCAAAAGGATAGAAAGGTAGCCTATCTATTGGTATGATTCCAACATCAAAACTACTTTTGTCTACTTGGATGAAAATAAATTATAGAGATCCCCACTAAGTTTCTTAAAAACCATAATTATATTAATAATGACCAAAGAATCTCTAAGTAGTATATAAGAGGATACCATTTATGGAGAACCTTTAATACATATAGATGTCTCCATCGATGAAGAACCTAAAATACATATAGATGATTTTGAATTACACACATGCTAAATAATGGATTTCAAATTTCAAAGGAAACCTACATTATCCATGGTAAATTAATAAGGATTCATGAACATATATTAAATCTATAAGAGAATCCTAGAGTAACAAATAATCCCCCCAAAAAGGGTGTGATGAGCTCAACCTCCCATCATCTTGACCAATGTGAGTTCTTAAGAGTTGTAGGTCAAAACACCTATTGAATTCCTACCTTTGGAAAGTAGGTCCCCTTTAGATATATAATCATTGGGTGTCTCTGGTTCCATAAAAAAATCCATTAAAAACCATTCGGAAATAGTTATTCCAAACCAAAACACATATTCTAAGGGAAATAATCCCAATCACATGAAGTTAATATGTACATTGAATCTTACTCATTATATGATGGTAAACTGCACATCTTTCATCCTCAGTTTCATGATGTAAAACTGAAAAACATCCCTATCCCTTACCTGAGATGTCCTCTCCCCCAATGCTGGTCATATACTATATTGTTCTTATTTTCATTTACCACTTGTAATCTCAGATGATGCTCCCCTAAAATATGGGTTTGATCTTTTTTCATATCAATACACTTACACCAATGTTCTCTAAGCTACAATGGTGTAATTACAAGAGTGTTTAAATCCATTTGAACACTCCATCACTCCATTTCCACGCTTCGCATGCCCCTTATTTGGATCATCATACTCTTACATGTGTAAAAGGACCCCCTAACTACATGGTTTCATGCCATTTTGGCTCACCTACCATCTTGGGACAACACCCCAGAAGGCTTTGGATGAAATTTTGAGACAGGTTCGGTGTTTTGAACATGGTCAGTAGTCGACCCTCATTTATTTTCCCCATTCTAGGATAATGGTACAAATGGTGTGTTTTAAGCATGGTTAGTAGTTATCCTGTATCGCCATGATACTCTCCCTGTGTTCTAGATTTTGGGCATTATGATTGACACTTCCCATTCCCCTTTATCAGGATAGAATTCAAAGCCCCTGGTGTTACACTGTTTATGCACTAGAGCACATTAGAAAAGAAAGTTAGCTATTCTGAGACCCCTATTATCCATCCACAACCACTTTTACCCTGGACACTCTCGGTGGTCATTCATTTATACAAGACCCCAAACTTTAGATGATTGTCTAACATTCTCATATGAAAATAAATCATATGGCCATTCATTATTTCTCACACTAGGTATGACCCATTTGATATTGGGGATTAGTTTTTGGTTGTCTCCAAAATATGATCAATGTAAGACAACAAATCAAGGAAATACATTTGAGAATGAAAATTAAGCAAATAAGAGTTTCTGGGGTTATCCACATATCATACCCCGTCTACAAAATGTGCCTCTACGGTTCCACCTTAGTGATCGAGTGATCAAGCTTGGACAACTTCTTCCAAGTGGGTTTGAATACATTATTCTTCACTTCCTTGTATTAATTTTATTAATTGGCCTTGTAGATAACATCTTCAGCCTTGATCAACTTCAATTTATTCTCCCCTCATTAATCGTTCTCTTATTTCTTTATCTCATCCTCTGTAGCCTCAGACAGTACCAGTTGAGCCCTTAGACTTCTTGTGATCTCATCCTAAGTATCAACGGCCATTGCATTTTCCTGTTCTAGACCATGCAGATAAAAAATTTATTCCTCATCATTTTAAAGAACCTAAAAACCCACAACCTTATGTTTCCTCCTATCTAGATTTATCTCCTTCCATTATGCACATGCTCGATCGATGATGAAGTCCCAGACTAGTGCATGAAGAGTGTAAGAATTCACCCCACAAGTCCACAGGCTAAGTAACCAATGGAAGAGAGATACCAACCATTGTGGTAGTTCATATATCCAGATATGAGTGATTAGGTTCTGCACATTCCTCCATGCCTCATGATGGAAAACCCCATTATCCTCACCAACCTCTAGGATATAATCCTTGAAATCTTCTGGTGTCGTAGGCTCATGAGGAGGAAATATCTATAATATATTTTTGGAAAGATCCTCTAGTAATAGTTATTGAAACATGAGTGGATAGAAAACTATTTTCTCTTTAGGCACAAGAAGATGGAAGACTATCCCAGGGAACAATTTCTTATTAGAATCTCCACAAGTGGCATAAGTTTCAGATGCACCTTGAGTCATCCCATAGATGGACATCATCATACCAACTCCCTTGTATACCTCTTCTAGTGTCAAAATATTCTCCTTAGATCCCACAACTTCTAATGGTGGAAATTTTGGTATAGGCACATCCAATTAAATCTCCCTAGCTACTATAGTCTCCAACATAGTAACTACCTCTTATATTACAACTTCATCCCTAATATCCACTTTTGATGGCACCTCATTGATCGAATCAACCACCAAATCTCATTTAGGAGACATTTTTAGGGAATTTCCTTGACCCCCTCCACCATGGGTGCAGTATCAAGAGTCCCCTCTAGTGGTGTCTCTATGGTTAGTTCAACCATCATGATCTCCCAAGCCATTTCCACTAGAATAGCGGCATTCGCTATTTCCATCTTAGCCTCCATAGAAATTTCCTTAGTGGTAGGAACTGATGATTGATCTCTCATGAAAAAATATAGGCAAGGGTCCCCACACTCACCCCTTTATGGGTTGAGGTCCCCTCACCCCCCGCTTGAGGTCTGTCGCATACCACCCCTTCTTCAGTTCCCACTGATTCCTGCACAAGTAAAGAGGGTCAAGAAATATTCTTAAAGATTCAATGGTGTTCAAAGGCATGAAAATATAAGCGAGTTTACCTAGTTGGAATTAGTACACCTATCCACTTTTGAGATTGATTAAGCATCACCCCCTTGGAGTCTTCTAGATCTTCACCTTCATTAGTGCCGATAGATGCATGAATCACAAGGGTGTTTGGAGGGGAGTACATACCAAACAAAATCCTCACCAGACCAGTCAAAGGACATGTGGTACCCCTAGAGTAAATTAAGTCCTCCATCTATACCATGTATTGTGTCGATTCAGTGTGGGGAGCATAGAATGATACCTTTTCATGCCCCAACCCGGTGAGATATATCCCATCGGTCATGAGATATTTCCACACCCCTGAGGGGTGGTGATATGCTTGTGAAGTCCTTAATCCTCCTAGGTTTCAGGATACATGGTTTTTATGGGAACATTAAGGTGACATACTCATTTATTTGGCTCTTGAAAATGCACTCTAAGGATCTCCCTAGAAGGATATCTTTCTTCTAATGAACAGTTACCAAGGATCATCGATCCTGATGCTATTACTCGACCTGCAGCTCCTGCCTATTCAATACTATGGAATACTATACCCACTACCTTTTCCCTATCCAATGGTCCATCTATTCCACCACAGTTCCCTATAGAAACTGTTCGGCCCGGTCTTGTAGTTTAGGGACTACCCCTTCATTGGCTTGGGTGGCCCGCTACCTCAACATTACTCCAGGATTGGTGCTCTTCCAAATTTTCAGATAGTTGTGTGTTGGGAAAAAATCCCTCAAGGTGTCATATTAGATTTTTGTGTGTGTGATTGTGTTTGTTGACAAAGCCAGATGATCATGAATGAGAATGGATTGTGTTTTCTAAAGATAGGTTTTTAAGGTGGCACAGTTTTATAGTGTTTTCCAAATTTTTAGGCCTCAAAATTGGGAGTTTTATGTTGGAAAATGAAGTATTTTTTCATATAAGTGAATGGTATAAATAACCATGAAGAAAATTGGAAAATGATGAGAACCATGTACCATAATTCATGGGTCGTGTACCATGTTCTAGGAACGGTATGTGGAGTGGCAGAAACGATACGCGGGTATGTTTCCAAAACTGAAAAAAATTCATGGATAAAGGTAGTGCGGTGCACAGATATCTTGATGTTAGAAGAGGATATTGACCATTTTGGAGCCTAGGCGGTATGGAGGCGGCATGGAAAAATGGTTCGCAGGTGGCTTGAAGTTTGCAGCAGCAGAAGAATCGGTAAGCGGTGGAGGTTGGATTGAAGATTTAGTAAATATTGGATTAGCGGATTTTGCAGTTATATTTACCTTTATAAGAATTTATAATCCCACTAATTACTATGGAGATCTAATATCATTAGAATATTTTTTTTGATTCAGGATTTTGAAAAAGTACGAAGGTAGTTCGCGACAGATAATCCTGCGAAGGCTAGAGTGGTTGGCATAGAAGAATTTCCACCAGATGATTTAAGTGGAATTCTATATCTGCTTAAGACTTGGTGTGTGGAGGAGGAATCTCCGGTATGTGAGAGAGTGACTTCTTCAAGAGATATGAAGGGGGAGAGCTCTGGTACACAGAAGAAAAGATAGTTTGCAAACAGTGAACAGTTTGCGAACAGAGGGTGATTTGCAGAGGAGGTTTGCGGAATCGGTACGCGGTAGTGGTATGTGATTATGAAGGAAGAGGTAGTATGTAGACGAAGGGTGGTTCACAGCAGTGAAATTATTATGTGGAGGAGGTGACCGCATACCAAACCCACTACATAGTACACAGTGGAACGAGGTGGTTTACGATTTTCACTAGGAATCTTGAAACAACTTCAAACCAGTTTCTGAAAGTATTTTTCAGTAGATAGAAGTACTCAGGAATGTGGACTTCATCTACGAGTGAAAAAGGAACTTCAACAGTATATATAATTATAGTTGAGGATGCAGAAATTCATGAAAATGTAGGGACCTACATATCCATAAACTATGTTTGACCTATAAGTCGATAAACTGTGAGTGGATTCCTTTCTATGAGTAGTGAGCGAAGGAAGAGGAATAAAATGACCCTTTACACTGATAATGAGCCAGAGAAAGAGGCATAGGGAGTGAACTTTTGGAATTTAGTGTGAAGACCCTAAACCTTGTAAAGGTAGTGATCTTGGGCATAGATGATCTATCCTGAACAATGTACTCATTATTGGCTTTGATCCTTAGTGAATTTGGTACATCGACACATTGCCATTGTATTCTTCTTGGACGTAGCCTAGTGAGGGTGAACCAAGTAAAAATCGTTGTGTCCTATTCATGATTTCATATCTATTTGTATATTACTATGGTAGGAAGAGATAAATGAGTTTTTTATAACAATAAAACAAGATCTGAATGGGAGAAAATTTTAATCTGTCATACCATGACTTACCCCCCTCTCAGGGTATTCGACCTAGTGAAAATAACAATTGGTATCAGAGGAAAGGGTTGAATGTCAGTGGTTCTCTCTCAAGAAAAAGGAATGGATGTGGTCAATCATAAAGGAATTTTTATATTTGAAAAAAATGATTTTAAACTTTGGAAGAATCAGATGCAGCACTACTTCCGATCATTAGGGATGGATGATTTCACAGTAGGCATGCATGGAATATCAACTGACATTAATAGTGGTGATCTATTAGAAGCTGAATAAAGGGAATTGGGTGATGATGCTGAAGAGATCAATTCATTATGGGGAGACCTATAAAATTCAATTTACATGAAGGTGATGTCCTGCAAAACATCACATGTAATGTGGGAAAAAATGTTAAACATTTATGAAGGTGACACAAAAGTCTGAGAAGCAAAGCTGTAGGTTCTATGGAATAAGTATGTGGATCTCAGAATGAATCCCAATGAGGTTGTTGATGAATTCTTTGATAGGATAAATATTATTGTGGAAGACATGCATATTCTTATAGAATTCATTGAAGATATAAATATTGTGAAATGAATCTTGAGGAAAATCCCACTACAGTTCAATATGAAAGTTTCAGTATTGGAAGACAAAGACCCACAAGAGCTGACAATAGATAACCTACACAGTAACCTTGTAGTGTATGAAATGAGAAATTATGCATTGGAAAAAGGGAAGCCTAAGTAAGTGGTATTCAAGGCCATTAAGAATATCTCTATTGAAGATAGTCCTGAGGAGGACAATATAGATGATGTCATGTCATTTCTCTTATCCAATTTGAAATGGGTAAAAAGGATGTCCAAAGGTAAACATCCATTTGCATGACTTTTATGCGGATAGATTGGGGATTTTCAGCAAAATATCCTAAGAAGTTTGATGATGAAAATGATGTAATTATCCAAAAGAAGTATTAATCAAATGTGAAAGGGAGGAGAAGTACTAGGAGAAAGTTCTTCAAAAAGAAGAATATTTTTTCAATAGAGGATGAAAGTTTAGGATAATCTGAGGTAGAAGATTTGGAGGAATTCACAGATCATAAAGTATATGCTTTGGTGGTAGTTGCTAGAAATTCAATAACAAGAGAAGAAAGTGACAATGAAGAAGGATAAAATGAAGGAAGAGTTGATCTTCAGGCTGAATTAGAAGCTGCCCTTAAAGAGGTAGATATTTTGAGATAAAAAATGAAGAAATATAAAAATGTTGTTCATGATACCAAAATCTTTATGTAGGAGTATGAAGAAGCAAATTATGAGCTGAATGAAAAAATTGGAAAGCTGTGGTCTTCAATGTCAGAAAGCTCTGAAAATTTGGTTGAGTACAAACTCAAAATTGACGAAAAAAAACTGAAATTGATAATTTGAATAAAACTAGAAAATATCAAATCAATAATATTGAACAACTAGAAGAAGAAGTAATCATTCTATGATGAAAAATTGAAGATCAAGAGAAACTGCTAGAAAAGACGATCATACAGAAAATATAGAAGATGAGATTTGAGAAGAGTAGTATATCAGAATAGAAGCAAAAATCCACTCTGAATGATAAGGCTGGTATGGGGATTGATCTAAAATAGAAAGCAGTTATGGTTCAAGTCATACCAAAATAACCCAGTCCAAGATTGAAGATTGATTTGGGCATGAATCAGAATTAGAATATTTAGAGAACCCAATGCACAACTAGTGGTGCATCATTTCCACATAGGAATGTACCTCACATAAGATGCTATTGTTGTGGTAAGATAGAAAACTCTCAAAATGTATGTTCCAAAGCAAAGAGGTACCAAAGGTAACAAGGCCAAAAGAGGTGGTCATATAGAGCTCAAAATTATAGGTCATCATTTGATAGTCATTGTTTCTAGTGTAAAGGACTCAGACATATGGAAAGATACTGCACATCAAAAATTCAAAGGAATGTGCCAAGGAAAACTGAATTTGTTCCTAATAAGCATCCAAAATTATCTTCAAGTGAGATGAAAATTCAAAATCAATTTGGAGCTCTGTAGGTAGAATCTAACCCATCATATACTAAGGAATATCAATTTTATAATTCCATGTTGGATATGAATTCAAGTTTATGGGTCAAAAAGAAAAGGGTTGAGAAGGTCTTGGTTGCATAAATTATATTCAAGGTATCATATCACATGGGGATATGGATAATTGACAGTGGGTGCACTTCTCATATAATGGGAAATAATAATCTGGTGACCAGAATTAGGTATGATAAAGAAGGTATTGTAAGATTCGGTAATGATGAGGGCCTAAAAATTATTGGTTTAGGAAAATCCAAGTTTGGAGGAAAAGACATGATATGAGAAGATGTCTTGGTTGTTGAGGGGATTAGTCACAACTTTCTTAGTGTTAGTCAATTGTGTGACTTAGGACATGCCATAAGTTTTTCCAAGAAATTATGTATCATCAAGGCGAAGAATGGTGATTTTGTGTTGCAAGGAAACTATACGAAAGGGAATCTCTACCTCGTGAGTGAAGAAGAAGATATGGGATTTCTATCAAAGGATGAAGAAAACAAGATATGGCATAAGAGTATTGGCCACATAAGCCAAGGTTCATTGGAAGATCTGGTGAAATATGATGCACCTCAAAATCTATCTAGATTATCAAGTGATTTTACTCATATGTATGATACATTCCAATAGGGGAAGATCATTCAAAAGACATATAAGAAGGAGAAAAAGTCAATGAGACTGCTTGAGTTGGTGCATTTTGATGTGTGTGGGCCAATTTAATCAAGGGATATTAATGGGATGAGATACTATTTCCTCTTCATTGATGATTATAGTAGAATGTAATGGGTTTCAATAATCACCCACAAATCTGAAGTGTTTAGTTTCATTACAAGGTATCAACAAGAATGTGAAAATATGTTTGGTCAGTAAATTCGGACGATTCAAACAGATAATGAAACATAGTTCACAAATAGAGAAGTGGAGGATTATATCAAAAAACATGGGATAAGGAATCAAGTTTCAGTAGTAAGAACTCCATATAAGAATGGAGTAATTGGAAGAAGAAATAAGATTGTCAACCATATGGCCAGAACAATGCTCATTGAAAAAGACCTTCCAGAGAAATTTTGGAAAGAAGCAGTAATAACAATAGTATAAAATTCAAATAGATATTTACATTTTCCAAAATAGGATAAGACTCCATACAAGTTATGGTATGGAAAGAATCCATCATTGAAGTACTTTTGAGTCTTCTGAAGTAAATGTTTCATCCTCAATAAGGATAAACATATGAAGTTTGAATATCATGGAGATAAAGGGATATTTCTTGGATACTAAAATAAAATCAAAGAATATAAATTCTTCAATAAGTGGCTAGGAAAGATAGTGTAAAGTCATGATGAGGAGATAGTGGAGGATGAGCAAAATCTTCAACAAATACTTGATCATACTAAGGAGGATATTGATGAAGGGGTGAGTAGGTCAGGAGAAACTCCAACTATAGAGATAGATTCAGAAGAAGACTCAGATGATGAAAATAAATTAGTTTAGGCCTGGAGACCATTGAGAATAGCTGAAATTGATAGGTACTATATAATTGGTGGTCATACAGCACCAGTGCAGACAAGGAGAATGAATTATATACAAAAAGCATCATACTTATCACAAGTGGAGCCTAAATGATTTGATGAAGCTGTTGGAGCTGATAGTTGGGTTTAGGAAATCAATGAAGAACTTGACCACATTTAAATGAATCAGACATGGGAGATAGTTTCAGGACCAGAAAACAGGAATATCCTATGGTCAAAATGGGTTTTTTCACAAAAAAATGAATGAATATGATGTTGTGATTCAAAGAAAAGCATGAATTTTATGAAAAGGATACTCCCAGATAGAGGGTATAGATTTCAATGAAACATTCACACCTGTTTCAAGGATGAAGACAATTAGACTATTCTTGGCCATAGCTATGCAATGAAAGTTCAATGTTTTCCAGATGGATGTGAAGTCATCATTTCTGAATGTAGTTTGGGAAGAAGAAGTCTACATTGGGTAACTAGATAGTTTTCTCATTTATGAAGATGAGAAAAGATTTTTTTGACTTTATATAGTTTGAAGCAAGCACCAAGAGCATATTATTTATGGTTTGATCAGTTTCTAAAGAAGCTCAGTTTTAGTGTTGTGAAGTATATTAAAATTTTTATTACAACAATAGAAATATTCAAAGGATGATAGTGCTAGTATATGTCGATGACATAATATTTGGTGGATCAGATGAAGCATAAAGAAGACAATTTTTTGAATTCATGAAAAGAGAGTTTGAAATGTCGATGATTGGGGAGATGAAATTTTTCCTTGTCTTATAGGTGATGCAAGGAAGGAATGAAACTTTTATTTCTCAATATAAATATGCCAAGGAGGTTTTGAGATGGTTTAGAATGGATAATTCCAAATAAATAAAGACTTTGGTTGCTACTCGATTGAAATTATCATGGGATAATGAAGGCAAGGCATTTAACACCACCGAGTATAAACAAATCATTAGAAGTCAATTTTATCTGAAAGTGACAAGGCCTGATATTGTATTTTCCACTTGCCAAGCAGCAAGGTATCAAAGTAATACCAAGGAGAGCCACATGATTGGAGTAAAAATAATTCTTCAGTATATCAAGGGAACATTGGATTTTATCATAATGTATAATGACAAATATCTACTAGAGTTATTGTGATATACCAATTCATATTGGGTCAGTTTTAGAGAAGATAAGAAATCAACATCAGAAGGTGCCTTTTATCTTAGAGGGTTATTTATTTCTTGGTTAAGAAAGAAACAATATTTCATTTCACTGAGCACCAAAGAAGTGGAATACATTGTATCTAATCAAGATTGTACACAACTTTTTGGGATTAATAAACAACTTGAATATATGGGAATTAAAGAGAAATATTTGATCAAAATCTATTATGATAATTCAGGTGCTATAAATCTTAGTAAAAAATCCAGTCCATCACTCAAGGATAAAGTACATTTAAATAAAATATCATTTTATCAAGGAGAAAGTGGAGCAAGGGCTTGTGAAGTTGGATTATGTGCCTACAAAACAACAAGTTGCAGATATTTTTACTAAGGCCTTACCCAAATAAGTGTTTGAAAATCATCAAATGGATCTAGGATTCTAGTTGACTTAATCACTTGAAAAAGTGTGTATGTGAGTCCCCCTCTCCCCATGGTATGATGTGTTTTTCCCTAATGTAATTATATGTGTTTGTTACCCTGTTGCAAACAACCTTGAAGTGCCCTTCTGGTTCATTGAAAAAGGGTGATAAACTGTGACTACTGTTCTATCTAGGGGGAGAAAAGACATAGGGAGAAGCTTTTAAGAGGATCAGAGAGATAGGGGGAGTTGAAGTTGAGCTGAAGCTATTGGAAGAGATAAAAATTAGGGGGAGTATTAAATCAGATGATGCTATAAGTGATCGATCAATGATTAGATATCATGACAGTTGAGGTTCGTGATGAAATTAGTTCATTGGTGGTATCATCACTTGGTGATTATAAATGAAGTGATTCATAGATAAAATTTTCATTATAATCTTTTTTCTCTTGCCGAGAATGAAGAGTTTTCAACAAACCCGAAAGGGAGAAATTATTGGGAAAAAATCCCTCAAGGTGTCCTCTCCGAATGTTTTGGGTGTGACTATGTTTGTTGACAAAGCCAGATGATTGCAAATGATAATGGATAGTTTTTTCTGAAGATAGGTTTTTAAGGTGGCATAGTTTTCCAGTTTTTTCCAAATTTTTAGGCCTCAAAATTGGGAGTTTGATATTAGAAAAGGAAGGATTTCTTCATAGGAGTGAATGGTATGAAGAACATTGAACAAAATCAGCAAAGTATGAGAACAACGTACCATAATTCATGGGCTGCGTACCATGTTATGGGAATGGTACGCAGATCGATAGAAATGGTATGCGGGTACAGTTTGCAAAACTGAAAATGGTTTTTGGAGAAAGGAGGTGTGGTACGTAGATAGATTGACAACATCATAGGAGATTGACTATGTTGGAGTCAAGGCGGTATACAGGTGGCATGGGAAAACGGTTCGCAGGTGGATTGAAGTTTGCAGAGGTGGAAGAATCGGTAAGCAGTGGAGGTTGGATTAAAGATTTGGTAAATATTAGATTAGTGGATTTTGATGATATCTTTGCCTATATAATAAACAATAATACCAATGATTACTTTGGAGATAAAATTTCATTATAACATCTTTTTTATCTGGGATTTTGGTAAAGTCTAAAGGTGCTTCTTAAGGGATAATTCTGTGAAGTCTTGAGTGGTTCGCGCAGAAGAATTTCCGCAGAAGGATTTAAGTGGAAATTTGTTTCTGCTTAAGACTTGGTACATGGAGGAGGAATCTCTGGTACATGAGAGAGTGAATTCTAGAAGCATTATATAGAGGTAGATCTGTAATACATGGAAGTGAATACAATCTACAAATAGAGAATAGTTTGAAGATTGAGGGTGATTCACAGAGGAGGTTCATGGAATCGGTACGCGGTAGAAGTACGTGATCATGAAGGTGGAGGTAGTCTACAGATGAAGGGTGGTTTGCAGTAGTGGAATTAGTATGCGCAGGTGGTGACCATGTACCAAACCCACTACACAATATGTAGTGGAATGAGGTGGTTCGCGATTTGTACTAGGAAGCTTGTAACAGCTTCAAATCAGTTTTCCGAAGTATTTTTTGGTACCTAGAAGTACTCAGGAAGGTGGAATTCATCTACGGGTGAAAAAAGGAACTTCAACAGTGCATCTAACTATAGTTGAGGATGCATAAATTCATGAAAATAAAGGGAAATACATGTTCATAAACTGTGTTTGACCTACAAGTTGATAAACTGTGAGTGGATTGTTTTACAAGAGTAGTGAGTGAAGGAAGAGGAAGACAATGACCCTTTCCACAGGCAGTGAGCTAGAGAAAGAGGCATAGGGAGTGACCCTAGGTAAGTTAGTGATTAGACCCTAAACCTTGTAAGGGCAGTGATCCTGAGTATTGATTATCTAGCCTGAACATTGTAATCATTATTGGATTTGAGCCTTAGTGAATTTGGTACATCAACACATTGTCGTTTTATGCTCCTTGAACATAGCCCAGTGAGGGTGAACCAAGTAAAAATCACTGTGTCCTATGAATTATTTCATATCTATTTGTATATTCCTATGGGAAGAAGAGAGAATTGAGTTTTGTCTAACAATGAAACAAGATCCAAACATGGGAAATTTTTAATTTGTAATACCCTGATTCACCCCCCTCTTAGGGTATTTGACCTAGTGCACCTAACATCTAGAGTGATCCCATAAACATTAGTGGGTGGTTGCATCTTGTTACACATCATTATGTATTCATGCATGAACATGCACTACATCTGCCTCATCACTGAAGGATGGCCTTCATTACCCACCTATGAGTACACATTTGGGTTCAACCTCTGTAGAAACATAAACTGTATTGAAAACTAATGTAGATTGTATGACTTTAAAACCATATAATGGTCAACTATTTCTATCAGTACCTTACCTCAAAAGTCCCAGATGTACGATCTATGCTCCTTGGTCCCTATGCCTTCATTGGTCACCACCCCATTGGTAGATAGAACATGTGAAATATGAAGTTATCCACCAACCCAACCTTATCCAACACTTCCACCAGACCCAACTTGAATGGGTGAATCCACATGATGTTCAAGATTATTGGTTTTAAGTTTTTCATGTGAGGGGAAATAATGTTTAGGTACTCATAACCCCCCATGATTGTGGACACCCAACTTTACAAGAAGTGAAATGGTTCACACACACGCAACGACGTCTTCCATTCACTGATATTCCAAAGTACCTTGTATAAATTCATGAGTACAAGGAAAACAAGGTTGATACTCAACCCCATCATCATCATCTCTACCATTATAAAGGTTCTTGTCCACACCCCATGTGTGCATCCCTCAATAGAATTATCCAACCACAAATGAGCACCGTGATGAATCTTTCCAGCTTAACAATGGGTTGAGCTATAGTCTTGACACTGTATCCCCACAACTTCCACTAGTTTTCTTCCAAAATACAATAGTAGGATACCTCCTTTCCCTAATGGTATCCACTGGGACATGTGAATTGTCTCGTCAATAAATTCCTTACTGGATCTTCCCCCTTAGCAGGTCCCTCTACTTGTCCATTCAAGAAATATATGAACTACTTCTTAAAGGGAACATCTCTCATCTCTAACTTATTTTCACTGGTTCCCTACACCAGATCCACTGGTGCCTTCTCCAATTTTTGAAAATTCTATTAGTTTCCCCACACATTCTTTGTTGAGTTTAATTCATCATACATCCCCCCAAGACTAAGATCCCAAAGATTTTGTGAAGGTCTCAGAGGCCAATGTCGGCCTCTCTATGATTCAAGTGGAATGTATTGGTCCCTAGTGACCATTTTCTCAATATCTTAGACATGATATCACATGGATGGTAAACATGGAACTGTTAAGTAAATTATGATTCATAAATTCATACCCACTTCATCTCTACCTTGAATTATTAGAATGGCGTGCATTCCCAAGCCCACTCTTCTTTAAAGTTGTCGTCCTAGTAAAAAATCCAAACCATCTTTCCATCCCTTATGTAGATCCACCAAACCAATCTATAGAATTTTTTAATACTACAGTGGAAATACCTCATCCTATAACTTATCCCCATCAATTTGATTGATATGGTTATAGAGGCCATCTACTGTGATAGGTTTGTGGTCCATCTAGATGTGACCTGCAGTAGCCTAGTGCCACCAATACTTCCCAAGTATTCCCCCTGAACCAGTAAGCTGGAACATCCCTACTCACCACTCTGATTAAGAAATCATCCCTCAAACCGAATCCATAATGTGGAAGCCTCTTTCACAAAGGATATTCTCTTAGATATTCTGATATACGTTCGATTAGTGACTCATGGTCCTAGGTTCTTCAAACACACTCCCCAATCATGATGTTATCCTCCATCTCATCCCTTTGAGTAGCATCTATGTTGAATTCCTAATAATCCATTGGATTCAATACTTAAGTGATTTTTTGAGGTTGGTTTATAAATTTCTACCAGGAATAATGTTCATGGATCTGGTTCGAGGAGAACTAGGTTGTAGATCTTGCTTCACAAAGATTTAGTTCTCAGTTTTCGATTCGCTAAGCAATGTTCATGGAGAAAATGACTAGAAGTCTGGTTCAATAAAGTAAAATTCATAGCCAATGTTCACAGATATGAATAGATTTACGAAAAGAGAGAAAAATAATTTCTTTTAATGAAGGTTTGGTGAACTTTAGGGTCCCCAATATTTTATTTATAAGCATATGGAGGGCTGATATTCATGATGTCCTTAATTACCATGACCATCATGAATCATCACCATGAGTAAGAGTTGTGAATGATCATCATGATAATGAGGATATTTTCAATTTTCAGTAATTCCCCCTCTGAGTCCGATCCTATTTTTTTCCTTCATCTCCCATTATCAAGGGGGAAGTTTTTGGTGTTAAAGTATGTTCCATGGGAATAGTCAAAAAAATACATGTCTGGTTTGAAGTAAATCAAATCAAACATGGACCAAAAACCCTCTTAAAGGTCTTATTCATGAATACCTAACCCTTCACGAATGAATAGAGCTCATAGAACTCATAACAAAGAAATAACCTACACAAATGTATGAAGCTGTGATGGTGACCTCTGTGAGTCTAACAGTGATTTGTGACTATACGAAGTATTGATGGTGTCCTCCCTGAGTTCGATGTAACTTCACAACCTCACAAAGTATTGATGGTATCCTTCATGAGTTTGATGGTTCCACACTCATTCACAAAACCAAAAAATTCTATCACGATCTATATCCAATAATTTTGAAACCCCTTTCCTATAAATACCTTCTTATTACAACCTTTGAATGATGGTTACCCTAACCTTTCATCTTTTGAATTGATCATAATTTGTGAACATCCTATGAATCATGAACCAAAAAATGGGTCATCCATGGTAACTAGGATTTAAAAAACCCCCTTTAATGTGTTCTTTAAAGACTCCATCCTATGTGTAGATGACTTTTGTGAAGGCCTATGACCTTTTGGAAGGAAGAAGGCCCTATAGGGCACTTGAGGCATTGTGAAACATTCATAACTTTAGAATCAATCCTTTCCTGATCCAGGACTTCTCTTGAGGCAAGTTAACCCTATTTCATAAATCCTACTACATTGTAAAGACCATGACCTCTGTGAAGCACCTGAGATTCTTGAAGCACCTCTCTATGAGGCCTTATGCTTCACGAAACCTCTATCGTGGACCTCTTCATATTACACCCCTTATGGTGAAACCTCTTTGTAAAGGTTGAGTGACCAAATCCCCCACACCCATCTAGGATTGGTTCAAATACACCTCAAGTACCCATGTTATCGGTGCCACCCATTCTTGCGGCCCACTCCACTTCAAGTGCGGCCCTAGATTCCTACCTATCATTTTCTTTCTCATCATAGGTATGATAACTCTTGTTTCTTCTAAGAATAAGCATGATTGATGTTATTAATATTTTCATGACTTATTCTATTCCCCCTTTACTGATTTTATATGAAATGTGCATAATTTGTGTGAAATATTAATGTTTTAATATTAAGTATAATATTTGAGCATTTTTAGAAGTAGTCAAATTGAGTCAGTTTAATGTTTTAATTATAACTATCACTATAAGGATCCACATTGTGTGTTTCTTGTTTTGTAGGATTCTCCTTTCAATATAAAACATTTCATTAGAAGGAACCATGATCCAATTCTACTATTTGAAGGGTCATATGGTCCTCACAAACAAGACCAAAGAATCTGTGAACAAACTGGACCAGCCTTGAAGATTGATTTACTGGGCTCAATCCAGAAGTCCAAAAACATTAACTCTCAACCATAATTTGGGGGACACTACATGTCATCTCGGATAAAAATTTCAAGGCCCAAATACAAGTACAAGGGGCCCAAATAAATCTTTTAAGTCCAGCCCACCATTCTGGCCGAGAATTAAAATCAGTATAGTATTCATGACATATCTCCTGATGTAAGCATCCAAGCGATCTGAGATTTTTCAGTGTGAAATAGGAGATATAGGTGGCCTACTTTGTTGAATAAGTCATTCGTATTTGAAGTCATCTTCCTGTTCAAAAATCCATTCACATTTTGGACATTGAAAAAGCATGGATAGAAATGGACAGTTTACCTTTGTTTAATAAAACAGCCATAACTTTGGATCCACTTGTCAAAATGTCTCCCTATTTTGACAGTAGTCGGACAACTTTATTATCTACAACTTTGAAGAAAGAGATATTTGGATATTCGGCTTTCGGAATTGCCAAATTGGCGATGCAAGTGGAGGGACAGATTGGGAATGCAAACAGTCCACTCCTTGGGCTATAAATACTCTTCCCTTCTCTCCTTGAGAGGGGTTGGCATTTCAGAAGAGAGGATATCATATTGGCACAACCAAAGCCTTTACAAAGGCTTGGGAGGACCTGACATACTCAAGTTTTCACTTGATAGACCTTTCCTACTCTCTTTGTTTTCACTTACTTTTGTGTTCTTGATTTTTGTAATCTTGTAATTCTCTTTCTTTGTAATTCTGTTTTAATGCAAGTTACTTATTCAATATCTCTTATTCTCATCCACCTTCTGTAGTTTAATATTTATGTTCCTAAAATAGTTTAAATTCAGTTGAATCCCCTTCCCTTCTTTTGCTTCCTCATTCAATCGAAAATCCGTTTTTAATTATCATCGTCGTTCGTGTGTGTGTGTGTCAACGTACCACTCTTTTCTAATCCCTTTCTTTTTCTTCTATTCTTAATTTATCATCATAATTATTTTAACCAGAATATTAAACATCAAAATGGCTGAGTAAATCTCTCATTGTGGTGATTTATAATTTGGGGATGTTAAGTGATTGAGAGTTTTTCTCGAAGAGTATTCTTTAAATTAATATTGTGTATGTTAAACTTAATATGTCATGGATTAATGATATGTTTTGTTTAACGAGTGGTTTCCATGGATTATTGGAACCATAAATACACTACCATAAATAAGTTTTGATTTAGATTAGAACCCTAAGTTATGTTAAGGCTTGGATTAAAGCCTTCACACTTAGGAATTCCAATCAACGTCATCTTATGACATGGGTGTTAATTTAATGCAATACAAAGTAAGGCTCAAGGATATCACATGATTAACTCCCCAATAATGAACTCACCCCAATCTTTATCAATTTGGTAAATCAAAAATCATTCATTAAACATTTCAATTAAGCTCTTCAAACAAACCCCCCTAATCAAAATACAATCAACTAAAAAAAACAACTACTACGAAGTACCATCACCGAGGATTCGACCCGAGTGCTGCTATACACATTAGCAGAGCACCGGAACTTTGACCGGTCGATAGGCGACAATCGGCCGTGCGTTTCAATGATCACTTAGACCTTGTGATTGACCAATACCCCCTATAATTAAAAGAAATAATTTCTAAATACATTCCCCTTCCAAGGGTGCATGGGTAACAATTATGTAATCCTAATGGGTGAGGAGTGAGTCCCCCACCTCTGAGCTGCATGACATAAAGCTACCTAGTTCCAACATCCTCAACACATGAAATTAAACTATGACCTTACTATATGTAATAATTATAGGATGAAACATGTGTGAGTGGAATGGGATGGTATCCAAAACTCCTACCCTCACCAGTAATGAGATCTTCATCACATGGAATGAGATCCTCCTCACATGGAATGATACCATCCTTGGACGACTTCCAAGCATAATCCCCACACTATCTCTTATTGATAATTATTTCATGGAATGAGAATATTGTCTACTACTTCACATTTTTTCTTACACCGATCATGACTCACATAGTCATAGAGATTAATAGAGACCATGAAATACAACCTCCCTCCACATGGGCCTTCTCTACAGATATAGGCCCCAACCTCCATTAAAATGGGAATCCTCCGGAGTGTAAGCCCCAATAACCACACTCATCCTCATTGGTCCCCTTCCATGCATAAGTACTAACCACATGTTACATTTTGAATACTTCTTATGTATAAGCCCTAAAAAAATTCTAAACTAAGTTGGATTTTATCCCCAACAAATTGGGATACATAGGAATCCTCCCTAAGGTCCAAACCTGACATCCACCTCCATCTTGATTTTCTCTGAGCCACATCCTCAAAAAGACCATTCCCCTCACCCAGGAGACCAAACTCTTCCAGGTACCTTAGGTATCTCAATAATTAATCCCCAAAACCATCCAACCAAGAGAAATCCTCTTGAGAATGGAAGTTTTCATGCATAATACCCACACCATCCTTCATTGATTCTCTCTTCATGAAGCAAGTATCCTTACTGCATGGAATTTCAATTCATGGACCAGTCTTATCACATGACCTTAAATTGTTGCATCAAAATACATGGTTTTTGAACACTTTATTCTAAACATGGTACATATGATGCCTCTTTAAGGTTCAATCCTGACCAATGGTAAACCTAGGTGCTTCATTCTGGGGATGTACCCTACTGATCTAACTCCAATAGGAATTATAATGACCTCTTGGGATATTCCTCCATGGTTCATTTTCTACCTTCATGATCTGAAATATTATCTTCACTGGAAACACCTCCAAGATCAATGTATTTGGGGTATTTCATTCTATCCATCAATAAAACTTTCAAGTGATACCTCCTTGGGATGTACCTCCTTGATCCACCTCTAGGGGTGTTCTAATAAGCCTTCATGGTGTGACATCGTCCCTTTATGGGAAACAACTCCTAGATATAATTGCATGAGCATTTTGATCCATCCATCAGTAAAATTCTAAGTGTGACATCTTCCCTCTTAGGGATTCGACTCTTTGATCTACCTCCATGGGACATCTTGATCAATCAAATTCAGATCTACGATATGTTACACTCATTCCCCAATCCATCTCCAAAATATGTTAAACCTTTGACCCCAAATACATACCTAATTCAAGACATGGTATGCTTGAGGAAAAATCCTTGAAAGACAAGTTCCTATAGAATCAAATACCTCATGAAAAATATGGGACTCATAAGCTTAAAGCCTTGGATGATATGAACATATAGCATCAACTACCTCATTAAAAACATGGGATTCCTAAGGTTAATGACATGGAAGATATATTCCTCTGATGTTAGATACCTCGTGATAAACATGGGATGCCTTAGGTTCCATACCTAAGATGCCTCCATGATATGTCCTCCTAATAGGAATAATATAAGTGATGAATGTTCCTAGAATAAAGATATACCAGTGATGTCCAACATGAATACTCTCCTAACTAGAGATTGATACCTTATTAAGACCCACTAGAATGTCAAGATAGAATTAGTGTAATTGACTAGTTTCTAAAAAGATATGGAACTGGGAATGAGTTCCATGAAAATCACTTAACTCTGAGAGAGACTTGGACTAGGTGAAAAGTTCCTAGGAAGAATCCATAGAAGAAGGAAATGACATCCTGTCATACCATTTTGATCAAGGAGCATACATCTCTATTGAAATTGATGAAATCCACCCACATTTGGAAAGCGGGAATATAGGGTAGCAAGCACACCAATGCACATTAACACACAAGGAGGTGGCCCGGATCAAAGAGTTGAAACAAGTTCTTAAAAAGAAGTCCCCCTGAATAGATCTAACTCATATCAATGGGGAAAATTAATGATTTGTGAAAAAATGGGTTATATTCCAAATAATTTTACTTGGATTGAGCTCCCTTGCAGGGAAAAATTACATGGATAATGGTCCGCCATAATAAGCTTAGAGTCATGTGGGATGGACTTCCACCTTGTAGCTCAATGTCACATTCCTAGGACACTGGCCACATATTTTAACATCATATTTTAGGAATGTGGTTGTTATAGAGTTTACTATCTTGTTTTCAAGACCTGAATACTTGGCTTCACATGGATAAAATCCGTATCAAAAGTGTAAGAACCTTTTATAAATTACAAGTAAAGAAAAGACTCCACATAATGGAGTGATGAGTCAAACCCTGAGAAAAGGTGAGGGAATTTTAAATTTTGATGTGAAAGGAGGGGGAAATATATATTATTTTTAGAGTTTTTATACGGGACTTGAAGTATTCATAAGCCACTAAATATCCCAAAGGAATTATAATCAATCCATTCATTGTTTTTCAAAGGGAAATGTCCGCATACTAATATGGCTCACCTACGGGGAGATGGAATTTTTTTACATTGATCTATCACTCTTTTGGATCATTAGACCATAGTATGGAATACTATAAGTAGTTTAAATTCTTATAGGATAGAACATATGTCTTGAAGTTTATTGTCATGTGATAAGGAAATTTTCATGAAGTTTTGCATCATGTGAGTAGGATGTTCATTGGCTAGTTTAAATTCATTTATCCTTAACTATTGGCTGAATTTATACAAAGTATATCTTGAGAAAATTCACATTTGTGATCAGTTTAATATGATCAACATCCATTTTGATAAAGGAATATGATCCATTTTAATAGATATTATGTATTATATAAGGTCCTTCCCTCTTTTTTTCATGTTTTAGAGGTTTATTTCCATGTATCATTGTGGTTCTAAGAGTCAATTTCAATTCCACATGGAGTAATGAATGAAGAAGAAATTCCTTATTAAAGGAAAGTGGTACTCCATTTTGGTGAACCGCCAAATGGTTTAGAGAGTATTAACTTCTTCCATCAAGCCATTCCAACTCATCCAATCTATTTTGAGATTTCTCATCCATAGATAACTAATCATAAATGGAAATAATGAGCAAAGAAAACTAGAACCCAATGTGTATAATTTAATCTATCCCATATATATATATATATATGTGAATATGAGGTTTCTTACATAGCCATATGAGTTATGGCGTGATAATCCCACAATGTATGAAGAATTTTTTCAGGGTAATATTTTTTTCTTTATCCACCATCTTCTGGAGTATATTGTATAGGGTCTTTTAAAATACTTTATCATTCCATTTTAATCAACATGGTAGTGGTATGAGTTGTTAGATTTAATACCATATTACTGATATAACCTTTTTAGTTCAAAAGATAAGAATATGGTGACATTATTCATAAGTGTTATATGTGGGACACCAAATCATTGTTTCCTCTGGAATTGGAGATAAACTCATTGATTTAAGATTCAAACATTCCAAGCGGTTTCTAATGGGTTTATTCATAGAACCGAAAACATCCAATGATTCTATATCCATTTTGACCTCCTTTCCAAAGGTAGGTGCTCATTAGTTGTGAAATGATGAGGATTAAGAATTTTCATTGGTCAAGAGGATGGGAGGTCGGACTCATCACACCTTTTTAAGGGGAATTATTGTCTACTCTGGGAATCTATTTATAGATTTAAGTTATGTTCGTGAATCCTTATTACATTAACAAGTATGAAAAATGATCTTTCCTTCAAATCTGAAAATCAATGGTTTAATATGTAGGAAATTTAGAGAATATTTTATATGTATTTGAGGTTCTTCATTGATAAAGAATCATCTGTATTTGTTAGAGATTATTAGTCAATGGTATCCTTTAATACATAAAAGTCTCTTGGTCATTATGATGACCATACTGGTTTTAAATCCACTCAGTGGGTCACTTGAAGTTTATTGTCATTCAGAAGGACATGGATTATTTCAGAGTTGGGATCATACCCGTAGATGGGCTACCTCCATATACTTTGTTTAGAAAAGGAATCAGAACCCACGTAGTTCGAGTGAGGGAGTATGATGTTTATGCATGATTGATGGCTCAAAGAAAGATGTCATAATTACTTTTACACTCTAAGCTCACGTGAGTCATGCTTAGTGTGAGAAAAAAGAGGTATTGGTAGAACCAGACAATTGTGCCATGAAAGATACAATTATAAGAAATGATGTAGGACTTATGTATGTATGACTGCCCAGATGAATGAATATTAGGATTTACTTTAGGGAAGAAACCTGAAAACAAGGTCCATAAAGGTATATGTGCTTTATGGATATTTGGATACTCTAACATGGGGATTACTCCTGAGGAAGATTCCCAAATTATGAGGGGACTTATGATTGGGTTTTACTCCTAAGAAGGAATCCCAAATCAAAAGTAAATTAAGACTGGTTAAGAGAAATTTTGACTGGGGTTTACTCTTAAAAAATAGGCACAGGTTAAAGGGAATTATGACTGGAGCTTATTCCTGAAAAGGAAGCCCAGGTTTAAGGGAATTTGGATTTTGGGAACTTGGGGCTTACTCCTAATTAAGATGCCCATATTAAAAGAATTATGGTTGGGGCTTACTCCTGAAAAGGAAGCCCAGGTTAAGGGAACTTGAAGACTGGGGCTTACTCCTGAAAAAGAGGCCTAGGTTTAAAGGAAATTATGACTGGGGCTTACTCCTGAAAAGGAGGCCCATGTTAGGGAATCTCTCATCTTAAAAGGAAGAGGTTGAATGAATGAAGTCTCTCACCTTAGTGACATGAAGATATGTAAATCACTATGTTTTGAGAGATGTTCCACAAAATTCTTTTCAGATAAGGAATCCAAGGAAGGAACCACGCCATAAATGGCTTTAAAGATGGCCCTAAAGGATGAATCTTGAATAGGATACGTGGATAGACATAAGAGAGGTGAAATAAGTATGAGGGGAACCCAAAAAGAAGGTGGCATGCAAGTCCTACGTGGGCGTGCAAGTCTTGGTCGTGCAAGTATACTTGCACGACACATGGGTACTTGCGCATTGGTCAACCCTTAGGGTAATACTTGGTTGAGGCTTGGCTCAAGCCTTTAGTACTATCCCTAAAGGCTTCCAGAAGAGTGGCTCACAAGTTCTATTGAAGGGGTAAGGCGGCACGAAAGTGTGACCATTTCCCTTAAGGGCTGGCCACTTAGGCGTGCAAGTGTTGATGAGTTTCAACACTTATGACTTTTCCCCCCTGTTTAGACCTTCCATTATAGGTAAGAAATTACCTTATAGCTTTTCGGAAGCTTTGAGAAGAGACTAGGGCGTTGGGAGATCAAATATAAGTTTTTGAAATTTTTCCATTCTGAAATGGGGGGCCCACAGGGGGTATTTATAGGCTAGGGAAGACCCTAGGTGAAAAATCAAAGAGGGAATGCAAGTCACCTATGCGACCATTGGGCGGCACACAAGTATACTTGTGCTACCTTGGTGGAACTTGCGCGAACCAAGTGAAAATGAATCTTTGTTCATACCTTTGTCAATTTTTAATGTTTATTCAAAAAATGAATCACTTTGGACTAAGGTATTTCCCTTTTTCAATCATTAGACTTTGTGACGGAAAGGAGCGTCAACAAAAGTCCCCCCTCAGAGTTGGATCCGAAAGAAATGAGGATGTGACTTTGAGGTAAAGAAGAAGACCAATGAACATGCGGCGCACAAGTGTTGAGTGCACAGAGGGTGGCGTTCAAGTGAGAGTCGTGCAGGCATCGACACGCAAGGTTGTATGCTCTGGCTTTAGGCCCTCAGGGTTGAGGCCTGGCCTATATATATGTGGCCATTCCTCATGCAAAACACCGAATTTCAGATTTTCGAGCTCTCTCCATGCAAGTTGCCTGCGTCGTGCAAGTTACTTGTTTTTTTCACTGTTTCTTTGTTGTCGCGCTTCTGTAGAGGTATTTGGACTTGTGTGGTGATACCTACATTCCAAAACTTGCGCGACACACTGATACTTGCGCACCAAATTTGGGACTTGCACGACCTAATGCCTTAGCCATTTTTTCACTTTTCTTACCAAAATTTATGAAAAATCAACTTACTTAAGAGTTAATTATTCAAATTTTGTGCAGATAAAATGGATCCCAAGAGAATTGGAACGGTTGATGAACTGGCTAGCAAGAGGATTGATGATATGATGAACATCGTTAGCCATGACTATTATGATATCTGCAACATCACTCTCCCAGATTTGGCCAAGTACTTGAAGAAGTATCATCTTGATTTCCCACAAAGTATCTACCTGTCTCTGTATGGCCATGGTTATCTGCAAGAAGTCAATATTCCAGATGCAAATAATTATATTCCTGAGATGAATCCACACTGCTACTTCTCTATTTCGGTTATACTGTGCATTAAGAGCAGTAACAATGGTGTGAACTTTCAAATTTTTTCTTCATGCCATTTCCTTGTAGATATGAAAATGGAAAACCATGGGTTGATATGTTTTCCACTGCCAGTTGATGGAGAGAAGACTATCAGGACATTAGAAACAATATCTGAAAAGAGTACTCTATCCAAATGGATCTTTACTTCCAATGCTTCATTATCAAATCCATTTATCCATCTTCCAAGTCTCTTGGACAGAAACAAAGTCACTGTTTTATCAGCAGAAAATTTTCTCAAACCGCACTTAAGAACATTCTTTTTCAATTGTTCCAAGAAGAGCTTGTATTACTGCATACCTTATTGTATCCAGTTGAATGAATGGATTCCAGGTGGTTGCTAATGAATCTCGAGATGTCGTAAATCAAATGAAGATTTATGTTGACAGCCTTTTGTAATTCTTGAAAAAGAGAAGAGACTCCAATATGTGGATGTCCTTCTAACTCTTGTTCATTAATGAAAGATACTTTCATCTTCAATCATAGTTTTATTTTTCTAGGATTATTATAAATTACCCTAAAAACTTTGAATCTTTTTATTGCTCAATATTACCTAAAATCATACAAGATGTATGTTTAGTGAGCTGGAACTTGACTTTTGTTCAGAGTTCCCTTGTATTTTGTGAGCAGTTTAATGTCATGCACGTTGGACATAAAAAGGCTAATGTTTAAGTTTGAAATAGCTTTGAACAAATGGATTAACATTGACTCAATTCCTTGATAATTTATCTGAAAACATATTACCATGTTCAAGTATGAGGAAAAATATGTAAACGATGACTTAAGAAATTTTGAATCTGAGGAATGATATGAAAAATTTCCAAAAGGAATTAGAAGAAGTAGTTCCAAAAAATGAAGTTACCACTATTTAGAAAACCCGTTAGGGGGTTGAATTATGTAGGTCCACCTAAGGGAATTGGCTGCATAGTCAAATAATATCATCTTTTGGCTGACAGGTCCGTTATGTAGACTGTTTATGCATGGCCGCCTAAGGGCATGTGCTGCATAGTCAGGAAAAAGAACTCTAAAAAATTTACCTTTCTAATGCTAAAAAGCCAGTGGAAGTTTATGGGGATTCAAATTTTCCAAAGCACAGAGTTTGATGTATGGAGAGAGGTACTTGAATATGGAAAATATATTTCCAAACAGAATTTTATAAGAACTGGATGAATGTCACTCCTATGAAGGTCTGACCCAAACGTAGGGAAGGAAAATATAAGCCATAGAATTGAATACTTTCAGATCATGAAAAAGAGTATGGGACATATATGTTAAGGATGTCCATTTCTTTTCGGATCCCTACATATTTTCATTAGGACAACTAAGGACAAAAGAGATTTTCTTCCCAAGAATGAAGTTACCACTATTTGAAAAACCCATTAGGAGGTTGAATTATGAAGGGCTACCTAAGGGCATTGGGTGCATAGTCAAATAATAACATCTTTTGGCTGACACGTCTGTTATGTAGACTGTTTATGCAAGGCCGCATAAGGGAATGTGCTGCATGGTCAGGAAAAAGAACTCTCAGAAATTGGACATTTTACAACCATAAGTCAAGAAAAGTGTTATGAAGATCTGGAATTATTTAAGTTTAGGAATATGACACATGAAAATGGGTATTGTTCAATGCATGAAAGAAATACATTGATTAAATCTAACCATAATCATGTTGTGGATGGGTCCTGAATTGAGGTGCTGGACTTCACTACGTATCCCATAAGGATGGGAATCAATCCATACGTAGTTCTTGAAATACAGTTTAATTTCATGTGGGACGAAACTATAGTAAATCTTATTTTAGGGTCATAGAACTCAGACCAATATAATGAATAAATAGTGTGTGTTTTCATGGGTACTTTTCAGCCAGAGGAATAAAATTAGAATTTGGGGTTAGGCCCAAAGACTTGGGGATGTATTCGAGGGATGATCGAACGTTCCTACATATCCCATAAGGATGGGAATCAAGCCTCATGTAGTTCTTGAAATACCCTATGTACAGTTTTGGTTCTCACATATAAAGGATGAAAAAGGGACTTTAGTGCAATGATGGTTTGACCCAAGATAAAAGGTTCAAGTATTTCCATGTATGAACATAGTCTTTGGAATAAAACATGATTAAAGATCAATGTAAATAATGATTCCCTATCAGGTGAGGGTGTCAAAGAATGTTGTAGTTTATTATCGTACATGACAAAAGTGTTGTATAGTTTAATGTCATGTAGCAGGGACAAAGGTGAACCAATGTGAAGAGATTGGTTTTGGGCTTGAAACTTAGGAGGTTGCCTACATACCCAGCCTTGAAGTCAAGGATCAAAGTTCGCGTAGTTCAATTAAAGAATTAATTAGTGATCAAGTTGTTCTTAGGGACAACGACCTAAAAAATGGTGTTGGGGCTTACACATGGTTAGCGGCCTAGAGAGGGTGTTATGGTTGAAGTTTACTCTAAGCTCACGTGAGTCATACTCGGTGTGATAAACAAGAGGTAGAAACAACCTTAATGATGAACAGTTTAACATCATGTAGGACGTATGAAGGGACAATGCAGTTTAAAGTCTTACAGTGGGGACTATTTGTGCTGCACCGTTTAGTGTCATGTAGTAGGGAAAAAATACAGTTTAACGTCATGTAGGATGTATTAAGGGACTTTATTCAATTTTACATCATGTAAGACAAATATCGGGACACATTTTAACATCATGTTGGACATGAACACAGTTTTCCATCATGTTGGACAAAAGGGGGACTGTGCAGTTTAATGTCATGCAGTGAGGACAAAAGAGGACACAGTTTAACGTCATGTTGGACATATTAGAGAATTTTTCACAGTTTAATGTCATGTTGGACGATGGTGCGAACATTTTAAGGTCATATGCATGAACCAGAGATTATGAAGTTTAATGTCTTGTTGGTCGTAAGGGACTTCTATACAGTTTAGCGTCATGTAGCTAGGAAGTCATAGTTTAATGTCATGTTGGACGAGGGTGAAAATAGTTTAAGGTCATATTCTTGGACTGTTGATTCTGCAGTTTAACATCTTGCTGGACGAAATCACAGTTTAACGTCATGTTGGATGATAAAGTATTTGTGTTGCACAAAATACTTCTTAAGAAATCTAGCATTGGTTGGAGTAGTGGTGAGTTCTCCATCCATTGAAATTAAAAAATATGCTCCATTGGAGTAGACCTTATGTATTGAATAAGGTCCTTCCCATTTTGGTTCCATCTTGGGAGGTTTCTTTCCTGGTATCATTGGAGTTATAAGAACTAATACCAATTCTCCCTGAACAAATGAACGAAGACGAATTTTTTTGTTGAAAGCTTGTGCTATTTGATTCTGATAGACTTCCAAGTGGTGAAAGGTGCACAATATTTTCTCATCTTACCATTCCAATTCATCCAATCGCTTTTGAGATTTTTCATCTGTAGACGACTGATCACAAATGGATACTTTGAGTGAGGGTAATTGAACCTCAATAGGCAAGACTGATTTCGTTTCATATACCAATGAATACGGAGTTAATCGTGTTGTAGTGCGGTTGGTGGTTTGATAATCCCATAAAGCATGAAAGAGTTTATCAGGCCATGATTTCTTATCTTTATCCACCATCTTTTGCAGTATGTTTGAAAGAGTCTTTTTGAAAGATTCTATATGGCCATTGGACACTACATGATACCGAGATGAATGATTGGATTTGATGTTGTATTCTTGATACAACTTCCTCACCTCGGATGAACAGAAGTTGGTGCCATTGTCCATCAATATGTTATGAGGGACACCAAATCTGGTAATGATGTTAGACTTGATAAAGCTAACAATGCATTTAGAACTGACTTCTTTGAGGGGTATTTCCTCTTCCCATTTGGAAAAGAAGTCAGTAGTAGTAAGAATGTACTTAAAATGCTTAGATGAAGCTGAAGGATAAGGTTCCACTACATCCATTCCCCATGTGGAAAATAGCCACGAGTATTTAGCTATATGAAGCAACTCTGGGGATTGATGAATGAAGTTGGCATGTAATTGGAAATAATGAAACTTCATTGTGAAATCAATACAATATTGTATCATTGAAGGTGAAAAGTATCCAAGCTTTCAAATTTAATCAGATAGTCTGTGTCTAGACTGATGGGCACCACAGACTCCTACATGTACTTCTTTCATGATAGCCATTGTCTCTTCGACATCAATGCATCTGAAGAGAATTCCATCAAAACCACTTTTATAGATAATTTTTCCTAGGTGATCAGGGCCGTCACAAAGAGTAAAATTGACCACACATCTCTGGACTTGTTCTTTCCCGGCTCTATCAGGTGGAAGTGTTCCATTTTGAAGGTATTCCCTGATATGTGTCATCTATCCTGTAGTATGACCATATGGTTTAGAGATGGGACAAATTTCATTGAGTTCCTCTTTTTTGGTTTGAACATAAGGTAAAATTGTATGACAGTGGGCAATACTGATGCTTGTATCGTCTCGATTTGGATCTTCCAGAGCTGTGGCTATATTTTCCAGTGCATTATCTTGGGTATTTTGTGATCTCGGGACATAAGAAAATGTTGGTTCCGAAGGAAACTATACCATTAACTCTTTGACATAATCATATAAAGGGATTAGTTCTTCTTTTTTGATTGCATAATCCCCATTGACTTGTTTGATTACCAGGTCTGAATCACCTTTCACCTTTAAGTGATTCACTTGTGCTTGAAGTTCCAACTCCAATCCTACGATAAGAGCTTGGTATTCTGCTTCATTATTTGTACCGCCTCCCAACAATGAGAAGGAATAAGGTAGCACTGCCTTTTTTGGGGAAATGAGTACAACTCCTAAACCAACATTGTTTAATTTAGGATCTTCTATTTTTTTCCCTGTTGGACTTCTGGAAGCACCATCAAAGTACATTTCCCATATTTAAAGACTATCTTGAATAGAAAATACTTCCTCATCAGGAAGTTCAATATCTAAAGATTTATCTTCTATTTAAGGGTGTTCAGCAAGGAAATCAGCAAGATCTTGGCCTTTTATTGCCTTTTGAGACACGTATTGGATATCAAATTGTTTCAAAATAACTACCCACCTTTCCAGATGTCCTGTAAGTATTGGAAGAATAAGGATGAATTTGAGCGGGTTATTGCGAAATACCAATTGGACCTCGTGATGTTGTAGGTAGTGTCTCAACTTCTGAACTGCAAATATTAATGCTAGACAACACTTCTCAATACTTGAGTATCGGGTTTCTGCTTCAAGCATAGTCCAACTGAGATAGTAAAGACTGTTTTCATTCCCATAATCATTCTTTTGATCAAGAAAGGCACCCAATGATCACTCTAAAGTTGTCACATAGAGGATAAGTGGTCTTCCTTCAACAGGTGGCATTAACACCGGTGGACTCAAGAGATATTTCTTGAGAATATCGAATGCTTCTTGACATTCTTCAGTCCACTGATAAGTGACTCCCTTTTTCATCAATTTAGTGAAGGGTAAACTTTTTCCTGCCAAATTTGCGATGAAACGCCAAATATAGGCTAAGTTTCCTTGAAGTCCTCTCAATTATTTCAAATTCTGAGGAGGTGACATAAGAAGGATTGACTTTTTCTTCTTAGGATTGACCTCGATACCACGATGGTGTACAAAAAAGCTGAGAAATTTCCCTGAGGTTACCCCAAAAGCACATTTTAAGGGGTTCATCTTCAAATTATGCTGCCGAAGTTTGTGGAATATGATTTCCAAATCATCCAAGTGATTAGAACATTGTTTGGATTTAACCACCAAATCATCCACATAACATTCAACAAACTTCCCTAAAAAGGGTTTTAAGATACGATGCATGGCACACTGATATGTTGCGCCTGTATTCTTCAGGCCAAAGGGAATTACCCGATAGCAAAACACACCCTGAGGGGCTCTGAAAGCTATAGATTCCTCATCTTCTGGAGCCATTCAGATTTTATTATATCCTAAGTATCCATCCATGAAGGAAAGTTCTTCATAGCCAGCTATTGCATCAATTAAGAGTTCTATAATTGGAACTGGAAAATCATCTTTAGGACAATGCCAATTAAGATCTCTGAAATCAATGCAAACTATAATTTGTTCATTCTTCTTTTTCACAAGGAGAATATTAGCCAACCATTTGGGATATTGAACTTCTCTAATGAAGTTAGCTTTGATAAGCTTCTCCACTTCATCCTCAATTTTGGAAGCATAGGTTGGGTGTGTTCTTCCAGCGACTTGTTTGAATCCTCGATGTTCTTCTGGTAAACCCAAACGATGAGTAGCAACATTAGGATCAAGCCCTAGAATCTCTGTATAATTCCAAGAAAATATATCTTGATTTTGATTTAAAAAGGAAATATACATTTCTAGCTCTTCAAGAGTCATGTCCGCACTAATTAAAGTGCATTGTGGATCTTCTTTTGTACCTAGATTTATTTCTCCGAGTTCATCCACAGTGGTAGAGATACCCTCTTCAAATGATGGAGGAGAATCCCTGAGATCTTCCTCTTCTTCTTTAACATGTGTTATTTCTTCTGTTTCTACTTGCATAGTAGATGAAGAAGAATTTTCAAGATCAGAAGAGATGTTAAAATTTGAACATCTTGAAGAAGAAGCTTCAATTTCTGACCCGATTGATGATGAAGGGTCTTCCTTGGGTAATAAAGAGGAGATTATGGATTGATAATCGACATCATAATTCACCTTTGACATTACTATAACTTTTTTTGGCCTGATTTGTGAAGTATAGACTTTATGGATTTTAGCGGATGAAATGAAGACATCTCTATTTGATCTTTCATCATTTCTTGGTGGATCACCACTTTCTCTAATGTTTTTTGTCTTGATTGTCATAATTGACATTATGGAAGTTTCCATATGAGTATTTTGATTTGGGTATATCATGTCAATTTAACTGATAGGCAACACATAATCTACACTCACATGTGTAAATGGGTTTACTGGAATCTATTCCAAACCAAATAGAGCATTAACTTTGGTGACCTTCCTTGTCGTGGATTTCCCTTTACCCTTCATGTAATAGAATTCCACCTCAATGTATTGAGACTCACATATTTTGAAAGGGGCTTTATCACCATACAATGTCCCAATTTGACCATCGAAACAATATTTGAGGCATTGATGGTATGACGAAGGGATAACCGCATGTTGATGTAGCCAAGGTCTTCCAAGCAATATGTTGTAGGCTGTGTCATGATCAACAACCATGAAATCTGAATTGGATACAAGATCTTCAAACTAAGTTCTGAGTGTAATCTCACCCAGTGGTTCTTGTTCATTTTTATCATATCGTTGTAATATCAAAGTAGAAGGAGATAAATCAGATTCGGTGAGGCCTAATCGATGAAGTGTACGAATGGGGATGAGGTTGACCCTTGAACCATTATCAATGAAAGATCTTAGGACGTCTACACAATTGAGCTTTCCAAATAAGTATAAAGGTCTGATATGTCCATGCACAACATCATCTTCATCTTCATCCATGAAGGATATCACTACATGGAATTCTGTAGGATTATTCTCTACATGGTATGCTTCAGCTGCAGCAATTTCGGTCTCAAATTCCTAAGGACTTGACAAAGCCTCGATGAGTGCCTCCCGATGATCCTTTGATAAATTTAATGCATCCAGGATTGATAACATGGCCGGTACTTGGGCTAAGTGTTTCAATACATCATACTTTTGATCCAAAGGTCTGAGTTTCCCAATAGGAACATGTGGTTTCACAGGTACCTTAGAAGTAGATGCTTTGGAAGTAGATGCATCTTGTATCGGGGTAGGAGTTGGTAATACTCATGGATTTGGAAAATTAAACTGAATATGTCTATTTACATGTTGAGAGGAAGAATATAGAACCTATAACCGATCTTCTAGGATAATTGTGCCAGGACTGAGTCTTCTATTGGTTGAAGAATTTTCTTTTTCTTGTTGAGCCCGTTGAAGGGATCTGCCACGATTTTCTACTGCATAAACAGTTCTAGTAGGGGTAGAATTGGAATAGTGGCCTCTGAAAGATCCATGTCTTCTCCTGTACCCTGAGCCTCTGGAACTCCCTCTAATTCCTCTATTTGATACAGGGAATTCAGACTCATCAAAATCGAAACTGCGACTGGCATAAGGATCTATTAAATGAATCATATTAACAGAACCAAAGATCAACTCTTCATCCGATGAAGACTCTACCTGATTAGCCCATTTAGGTTGTGTCGTTTGGTGGGGCGGTGCCCGTTGCTTCGAAGTAGATGGCATAAAACCTATAAGAGTCAAAGGCAATTTAGGCTTTGACATGATTTCATCTTCTTCTGATTCTTCTTATTTCTTTGAATTATGTTATTTCTTTGAGAATTTTTCCTCTGATGAAGAGGGTTTTTCTATGACATTCATGGAAGAATACACAATTGTCTTCTTCAATTGTGTTCGCAAAATATCATGAGTTTGGTTGATCGTTTTTCTGACCATAAAATCATCATATTTTTGTGCATTTTTCTTTTAACTTCTTTCTACTCTCCTTCTTCCTCTGGATTTTTAGTAGTTACACATGCTATTTGAGCTGAAGAACCTTTCAACTTGACTTGTCCCGAGTCCACCATTTTTTGTAGGAGGTCTTTGAAGACAAAACACTACTGATTGGGATGACCCAACATCTAATGAAATGGGAAATAGTTGGGATAGTCTTCATCTCCCTCCTTGTTTGGCCTTTTGGGCCTTGGAAATTGAACCAAATTATTTTCCAGAGCCAAAATGAAGTATCTAGGAACCTGTTCATTTTGGAAAGGGTAATTTTTTCTCTTTAAATCCTCAAATTGTTTTTGTCTTTGATATCTTTGATCATCTTGACGAAACGACCTCTGTTGTTGACTCTTAGGAGGTAGATCCCTTTAAGAAGATAAATGTCTTGAAGTAGAAGAAGGTACAAGTTCTTGTTTAAGCTAACTGTATTAGTCTCTGATTTACCCATTCTACTTCCTGGAGCTGATGGAATTTCACGAGCTTTATACTTAGTTTTTATAAGAGAGTCTTCAATCTATTGAGTGATCTAAGTAAGGTCTCGAAACCCTCCTTTGTATTTCACAGTGATCAATGGTGTGCACAACTCATCACACAAATTTTCCACACAAATTGGCAACAACTCTTCTTGAGGGAGTGCTATGATCAGGGAATATGTTAATATCTTCTAGCGAGAAATGAAATCTGAAACCCTTTCATTATCCCTTTTCTTACAATTTTTAAGATCAAAAACTGTTGTCTTTGACAATGTTTAGTTGAATTGAAGAATGAATCATTGACGAAGATCCTTCCACCTGGTAATTGACTGGGATTGCAAGATTGTATACCAAACAAAAGAAGGCCCTTGTAATGACTGTACAAAACACCTGAGCTTAACTAATTCTTTTTTGCCGAGGAGTTCCCATCACAGGATCACAATGAGAAACAAAATTTTTTGAGTGTTTCTCTGGGTCTCCCGAACCATTAAATATTGGGAATGTGGTACTTGCAAAATTTGATGGGGGAGGAATTGAGTCTACCCATTCAGGGTAATATCTCTTCTCCAGTTGAACCGGTGCATGATTTCCTTCCATAGATTCCAACCAAGCTATTAATTATTCAATGGTAGTCATTAACTTTTGAGAAACATCTGGTTGAGCTTTGACCTGTGCAGGTGCAATAACTGGAGCTTGGATAGGTGTGGTGACCAGTACCGCAACTGAGGATAACACCACCGGTTTTTGTTGTGCCTGACACATAGGTGAAGACCTATGAGGGTGTACTGGTAAAGGAGGATACTCTTGATCCATATCAGTTGCCGCAACAAATTCCCTCGGCTGACTAACTCCAGCACGATTGGGAGGAAGACTACTTTGAAGTAGTTCTGCATTCAACCTCCTTAATTCCTTCATCTCTTCCTCTTGTTGTGCAAATATTTTCCCTAATGAGAGTGATTGGGATTCTCCAGAGGAAGGTTATGTAACCTAATTCTTCCCTTTACCCTTATTGGACACCTTTCGGAGAGGCGGAAGTGGGTTACTTGAAGGATTACCTAGATTTTGGGTAATTCTTTGATTTCGTGTACGCACACCTTCTTCATTTGTATCTATGCATGTAACCTCTTGAGCAGGAGTTTCTTCATCTGATCCCTCTGAGTGAACATCATCTGGGGGATCAACAAAAATGACATTGATGACATTGATTTATGCATAACTCATTTCATCCTTTCTATCGTCATTTCTGCGATATTGTCTTCTTCCATTTCCTTGACGAGACATTGCCTTTTGTTGATTCGATCCCTCAGGAACTTCTTGACGAACCGTAATGTGGAGGGAATCTCCTGATAATTCGGCTCTTTGTTCCTCTTGGGGCTTCTTCCCTAATCGAGAGAAGACTAACTTTCTCTGAGGGAGAGATTGAGAATTTGAAAAATTCCCCAGTCCTGTGGACTGGGGCTACTCCTGCTGTTTTTGCTCAACTCCTTGAATCCTATTTGTTGATTCTGAGGGTTGGGTTAAAAAAGTCCTCAGTCTAGCAAGCTGGGGTGACTCTTGAGTTGATATATCTGAGACCTTCTTGAAAGATCTCTTGATCTTGTGGAATTTAGTCCAAAAATTGGCTGGATACATTAACCTGCATCCGCTTTTATCACCCAGTTCAAAAGACCATTGGATGATTTCTGACACTTATGTCACTTGATGATGTGATTGCTCTAAACGAGAGGCCTGTTCAATATTCTCGTTTTCTTGATGTAGGAGTAATTTAACAACTTATTCTCTGTATTAATGATTTTGAGAAGAACTAGTTGAGGCCTATTCTTGAGCAAGCCTTTGATTACAAACAAATCCCATTGGCTTTGCCCGATCATGGGCAATAACATTGCATGAGACCACATTCAGCGGGCTTTGCTGACTGGAGAGTACAGTAAAATGCAGTGCTCATTGGACACCCCATCCATTGATATGAATACCAGATGGGGAATTGGAAATTAAATGGCGCAATCTTCTTAGTGCGCCAAGGCATGAATGCAGAAGGGATCTCTCCTAATTTTTAGCCTTCAGATATCGAGAAAATGAGAGAGAAGCCAAATCAATTTGGCATTGTAACCCTTCTATTATCTTGAAATGATTTTCATATTCATTATGAGATAATATTTACTTTTTAAACTGACAAAGAGTTTTCCATATGTTGAGACAAATATCATGAATTCCATCTTCCGTCAACATCTTTGGAATGTCATACTGAGAATCAGCCAAAGGCCAAAACATAACTGGAACTTCAACTTTCACCAGTTGTTTTCTCATATTCAGTACATTCTCTTTATCATACAATGAAGATTCTTCTAACTGATTAGACTAGAGATGGTGCTTCCTTATTGATTCATCGGATTCAACAAGATTGGTAGAGAATTCACTGATCAAACTAGAAGACGCATGACTTAGGGGTGGTTCAGAGAATGACCTACACCCTGTGCTATCTTCTGATTGAGAAAGTATTTCACCTGATATTGGTAAAGCATCAGAAATGACTGGCTTCACATTTTCAAGTGCCTCAAGATAAGAGGGATTTCTCATCACTACATTATCCATTGGAGCATTTTCTAAGAAATGTGAATTACTACTGCAGAGAAGACTTTCATAGCTAAATTCATCATCACGGGGAGGACCACCATGGTGGGTTACAACAAAAGATGAAACATTTTTCTCCTTGGTCTTCTGGCCACACCAAGGGTTCTTGTGTCTCTCATCTGAAGATGAAACTTAGAGATTGACCGAATTTTCATGAAGCAATAATTCATGAGGAAGTGTTTGATACAGACCTTTGGAATTAAGGTTCCCACTATTGGGAACTAAGGTAGTAAAATCTTGAGTTGCAACAGATAATTGTCTGAGTGCATCAAGAACTCCAGCATCGAGTAAGGCCTTGTTACAGATTAGCCCTTGGTTTCTTCACTGTGCTGGGTAGGTCTTCTTCATAAACGTCTTCTTACTCACTTTAGGAACCACTTGTTGATGAAAGTGGTCATTATAGGCAGGTTTATGTGCCTGCTCAGAAGAAATGATCAGGTTAGGCTGATTATATCAAATCAAATCAAGTGTATGTGCCTGACTTGGTTGTTCGTATGATATGGGGGAGTATGTCCCACAATCCTCTTGGACTTGAACAAATGTGTGTGTCTGTTCCTGAGTGAATTGTTGATGTGTCACTCCACTGGTAGGGATAGATTTTCATTTCTTTCCCTATGATGCTGCTGAAGCTGTTATAATATCCTGGCAGGCATCCAGAATGTGAGCAGGGATTGGCTTCTGCTCATTCACAATTGACAGAATATGCTTGGTGACTTCAGCTACCGAAATGAGAATATACATCCATTCCATGCTTGGATTAGGTGTGTGTTACTGCTCCTGTCCTCCTTTTCCTGTTATTTAATTCTGAAAGTACTCATGTGTGGGGGAAGAGAGTTGATTCTACCTCCTGTTTATCATCGGAGCTTTCCGAATGACTTCTCCGGGTGCTACCAAACGAGACTATTGGTAGGCTTGATCAATACTGGAAGGTGTTTGTTCCTACTGATTGCACTCCACTGAATTTAGTTGACGAAATTCCTTCAATACTGACATACGAGGCTGCTGGTAGGAATGATGAGTGTAATCAGGTGTTTGTGCATATTTACCAGTTGTCAACACATTGGGTTGGTGGGCTTCATCGGATGTAGTCAGACGAGCCTGCTGACTAATAAATGACTTATAAACAGGTGTTTGTCCCTGTCTATAGTAATACTTCATAATTTCCTGGTCGAATTGGCATGCTACTTCCAGACGAGTCTGCTGGACATCAGAATTAAAATAGACGAGTATGTGTGCCCACTCGTTGCTTTCCACCAAGTTAGGTTGGTGGACTTCTTCGGAAACGACAAAGATAAGAACCTGCTCACTGTTAACTGGTTATCGCCTTTGGTGGTTCGTCTTGCTTGCTCGGGTTCGAGGAACCTGAGCCGAACACCTGGAGATGATACCCTCATCATGTTGAGGGCGCACTGCCACACGAGTCTGGAGGCGATTGTTGGTGGGAGCCCTTGGGAAGGAATCTTGTTTCCTTGAATTAAGGCCTTGAGTGGCCTTCTCATTCACCTCCTCGGAATATGGGAGGTAATGGTTATTGCGTTCTGGGGATAATGACCCAAAACTGTTGAAGACGGTGGTTAGCACCGCCTGCTTCTTGATTACTGGTCATCACTGTCCGGATGACCAGGGTGAATTATTGACTTGGATGGATTGTCTAGAGGCCTCTAGAGTCGGAATAGTACCATTTTGACAGTACTCCTTAACCATCAAATTTGATACCCAACATTGAAGATGCTGAGTAGGTGATTCCGTCCTCAGAGTGGACGACAATCCAGTAAGAGTAGCAACAGATGCATTTACAGCAGAGCTTTTCACAGTAGAGGCATTCACAGACGTGAACTTAAGAGAAGCCATTATTGTAATATAGAAGATCTTGGAAAAGAGTGCCTGTTTGACATAACAAACATAATCAAGATAAGTTCAACTGCTACATATTTTCGATGAGCACATATGTTACTGATTATTCTGTTGGCCCTCACATTGAGTATAAATAGGGGCCTAAAAAAATAAGTAAAACATCATTTTAACTTAGTTAAGGATTCACGTCAGGTTCACCATTTTTGTTTCCTAAGGAATTGGGTATGACCTCATTGATTTAAGATTCAAACATTCCAAGAGGTTTCTAACAGGTTTATTCATAGAATAGGAAACATCCAATGATTCTATATCCATTTTTACCAACTTTCCAAAGGTAGGTGCTCATTAATTGTGAACTGATGAGGCATAAGAATTTACATTGGTCAAGATGATGGGAGGTCGGACTCATCACACCTTTTTGAGGGGAATTATTGTTTACTCTGAGACTCTCTTTATATATTTAAGCTATATTCATGAATCCTTATTACATTACCAAGTATGAAATTTGAGCTTTCCTTTAGATCTAACAATCAATGATTTAATATGTAGGAAATTTAGAGAATCTTTTATATGTATTCAAGGTTATTCATCGATTGAGAATCATCTGTATTTTTTAGAGATTCTTAGTCAATGGTATCCTTTAATACATACAACTCTCTTGGTCATTATGATGACCATACTGATTTTAAAGCCACTCAGTGGGGCACTTGAAGTTTATTTTCATTCAGAAGGACATGTATTATTTCAGAGTTGGGATCGTACCCGTAGATGGGCTACCTACGTATCCTTTGTTTAGAAAAGGAATCAGAACACACATAGTTCAAGTAAGGGAGTATGATGTTTATGCATGATTGATGGCTCAAAGAAATATGTCATAATTACTTTTACACTCTAAGCTCACCTGAGTCATGCTCGGTGTGAGAAACAAGAGGTATTCGTAAAACCAGAAAATATGCCATCAAAGATGAAATTATAAGAAATAATGTAGGACTTATGTATGAATGACTGCCCAGATGAATGATTATTAGGATTTACTTCAGGGAAGAAACCTGAAAACAAGGTCTATAAAGGTATATGTGCTTTATGGATATTTGTATACTCTAACATGGGGCTTACTCCTGAGGAAGATGCCCAAATTAGGATGGGACTTATGATTGGGTTTTACTCTTGAGAAGGAAGCCCAAATCAAAAGTAAATTAAGACTGGTTAAGAGAAATTGTGACTGGGGCTTACTCTTAAAGAAGAGGCCCAAGTTAAAGGTAACTGTGACTGGGGATTATTTCTAAAAAGGAATCCCAGGTTTAAGGGAATTTGGATTTTGGGAACTTGGGGCTTACTCCTAAGGAGGATGCCCATATTAAAAGAATTATGGTTGGGGATTACTCCTGAAAAGGAATCCCAGGTTAAGGGAACTTGAAGACTGGGGCTTACTTCTGAAAAAGAGGCCCAGGTTTAAAGGAAATTATGATTGGGGATTACTCCAGAAAAGGAGGAACATGTTAGGGAATCTATCATCTTAAAATGATGAGGTTGAATGAATGAAGTCTCTCACCTTAGTGACATGAAGATATGTAAATCACTATGATTTGAGAGATGTTCCACAAAATTATTTTCAGATAAGAAATCCAAGGAAGGAACCATGCCATAAATGGCTTTGAAGATGGTCCTGAAGGCTTAATATTTAATAGGAGAGGTGGATGGACATAATAGAGGTGAAATAAGTAGGAGGGGAACCCAAAAATAAGGTGTCGTGCAAGTCCTGGTCACGCAAGTATACTTGCGCGACACATGGGTACTTGCGCGACGGTCAACCCTTTGGGTAATACTTGGGTGAGGCTTGGATCAAGCCTTTAGTACTATCCCTAGAGGCTTCCAGAAGAGTGGCGCGCAAGTTCTATTGAAGGGGTAAGTCGGCACGCAAGTGTGGCCATTTCCCTTAAGGGCTGGACACTTAGGCATGTAAGTGTTGTTGAGTTTCAACACTTAGGCCTTGTTTCCCCTGTTTAGACCTTTCATTCTAGGTAAGAAATTACCTTAGAAGTGTTCCAAAGCTTTGAGAAGAGATTAGGGCACCGGGTGCTCAAATCTAAGTTCCTGGAATTTTTCCATCCTGAAATGTGGGGCCCATAGGGGGTACTTATAGGCTAGGGAAGACCCTGGGTGAAAAATAAAAGAGGGAGCGCAAGTCACCTGCATGACCATTGGGCAGCGCGTAAGTATACATGCGCGACCTTGGTGGAACTTGTGCGACCCAAGTGAAAATGAATCTTTGTTCTTGGATTTGTCAATTTTTGATGTTTCTTCAAAGGATGAATCACTTTGGACTAAGGTATTTCCATTTTTCAGTCGTTAGACTTTGTGACAGAAAGGAGCGTCAACAATCATGTAATAATGTTTTTTCAACAAAATTGATGATATCATTTTTCCAAACTTATTTTCAGGATATAACATTATCCCGCTTGGGGAAGAAGTCATTAGAGGTAAGGATGTACTTGAACCACTTTTATGTTACTGGTGGATATAGACCCATGACATCTATACCCCAAATTGAAAACAATCATAAATACTTAGTGGTATGAAATAATTTTGGGGTTTGATGAAGAATGTCGATATGTATCTGACATGAATGACATATCTTGGTGAATTTCATACAATACCATGTTATTGAAGGCCATAAATATTTGAGACTCCATGATATAATGGGAAATATTACAACCTGACTAACAGGCACCACATGAACCTCCATGAACTTCTTATATCATAGTGAGAGTTTCTCCTCCTTTAATGAATTTGAGGATAACTCAATCTAATACTCATTTATAGCTTACTTTATAAGAATTTGGGACATTATAAAAGGAAAATTTGACTACCCATAATTATATTTTATCTTTTCTCACTTGATCTAATAGAAAAAACCAATTTTTGAGGTATTATAATATGGGTAAATCCCTCAATTTAAAAAATCATCGTGTTCAGGGGTGGAGATGACCGCACTGATCTCTTCTATATTATTATTAATGAATGGTTATACCATCCTATCATGTGTAATTATGATGAATATTTTATCTTGGTTTGGATCTTCCATAACTGTAGCCATATTATCCAATGAATCTACTAAATAATTTTATGAATGAAGCATGTGATTTAGTGTTGGTTTTGAGTTTAATTTCTCCATCAACTCTCATACAGAGTGAAATAGGTGACAAATTCTTCCATTTTTATGGAATAATCAATATTAATATTCTTGATTACTAACTTTGAATCACCTTTAAATTTCAAATGAGGTTCCAGTACCTATATCACCCATTCCAAGAGAACAACGAGGGCTTGGTATTATGAATTATATTTTGTGTAACATTTTGATAATAATAATGAATAGGGAATAAATTCCTTGGTTGGAGAGATAAATATGAATCCTAAACCAACTTTTTTGGGTTTGGGTTCTTCTATTCATTTTCAGGTCGGGCTTATGGAAACACCATAAAAGTACATATCCCATGTTTGGGGGAAGTCCTAAATAGAGAATACATACTCATCAAACCACTCAGTGGTAAGTGGTGTGTTTTTTGTATAAGGATATTCCAAAATAAAATATGATAATTCTTATCCCTTTATTTCCTTTTGTATTATGAACTGAATGTTAAACTACTGTAAAATAAAAACCCACTACTCTAAAAATCTAGTTAACTTGAGAAAGTTGATAATATATTTGAGTGGATCATTATGAGAGACCAAGTGGTCCTCATGGTGCAACAAGTAGTTCCTTAATTTATAAAAAAAAGAATAATGCATGGTAAATTTTCTTGATTTCTAATTATTGAGTCTCAATATTAAGCATGGTTATACTGAGATAATAGAGAAAATTATCGTTCCTTAAATTTGAATTCCATATAATAAACACAAATAGTGATTTCACTAAGGCTATAACATATATAATTAGTGGATTTCCCTCAATAGGTGGCATTGATACTGTGACTTTCCTTCAACAAGGAGCATTGATACCGTAGATATAGTCCCAAAAACCATGTACAAAACTTAATGAACATGGTTTTTGAGAGTATAGGCATGGTTATTATAAAAAATGGAATTAAAACTACTTCTAGGATGATTCTATTTTCAATTTTAGAGATAAATTATTTTTTTATTTCATATCATAGAGTTGAATTGGTAAAGAAATTTCTGGTGGAGGTTTTCTCATCCTATGATAAACCTAGTCAGTAAACTAGTATACCTAATGAAAATTGACATCTCTAGAGTCTGAATAAAGCATCTGAGTTTGGATACTTCTTACTTCTCATGGGTTCCCATTATGGGTATACACCAAGACATGAAATGCATCTATTGTTGTATTAGATCCCCCATTCCATTAAAATTTGGGAAAATAAGATATCCAAAATTGGATAGGGGAAGAATTATATATACCCATTTAGGGTAAGTATTTAACTTTAAATATACTATTTTAGACCATCCTTCCATAGCATCTAGCTGGTTTGTTAGTGACTTAATAATATCAATGAGTTCTAATGGGATATCTAGTTGGAAATATACTTGTGTAGGAATTGGGATAGACAGATCCTGACATGGTGGACCTACCTATATTTGAAGTTGATATCTAGTATAGGTTGTCCTAGGGTAGATTTCATGGAATGGAATTAACTACTGTATTAATGGAGGGAATTTTAGATATCCTTTTACCATTGGATCTAAGTAAAATGACGTTCTAGATCCTAGATTGAGCAGATGATCCAAATCTGATCTCTTTTTTGGAATGATAAGATCTTCCTATTGAGGGATATCTATTAAAAGATAATTTTGAGGTTATTACCAAAGAAAAATACCAGTATAGAAATTTTCTCTATGAAACTCAACATTGAGTCTCTCAAAATATTTCATTTCCACCACACATTGAGAAAATATTTCCTCAATTATATGGAGTTCAAATTCATCAAGTAATGTTTTGGATATAGCCATACCTTTTCCATTTTCATTGTTTGAATCTTTCTAGAGAGGTGGTTGATAATAATTTGATGGATCCCCTAAATAATTATCTTAATTTTTATATTTGGTACACACACCTTATTCAGTCACTTCGATGTAGACCATATTTCAAATAGAGACATCCACTTATTTTTATCATGTACTGAATTCACACTCCTTAGAATCTAATAGGATAGTTCTAATGATGTTTACTGATAAAGATTGTCACGACCCGTCCTCGGGGCCCGTGTCGTGACTACCCCAAGCCCGCCTTCCATAGGCCAGTGGCTGGCGACTAGCACCAAGGCGTAAATCCCTGTAAAAAGGGAAGGCATTGCCTTTGTAAAGTAAACAAGCACCACAGAGTAAACAAGTGGAAAGGTAAACACTAAGTAAAAACAGAGTACAACTGAAAATGCGGAAAAGTAAATGGGCCAGTTACAAACCCAAACTGAAAGTAAAGTACAACTCGAAAGGGAAAACAACAACTGTAAAGTAAAAGCCACTACACTGAGCTGTCCACTGGAAATCCCACCTGAAGGGTGGGTACAGATAGCTCCACTGCTCCTCGGGTTCCGCCGTCCACTCCGAGCACGTCCCGCCCAGTGGTCCACCTCCAGGTATCGTCCTGCTCTGCGAGCCTCAACCACGATCAACACTGTCCGTCGTCTGCAACCAACACAACGTAGTGCGGGCATAGCCCGTGCAGGGGTGAGTATAAGCTACTCAGTAGGGTCCCCGAGACCCCAGAAGGTCTCCCAAAATCCACAAAGGATAAACCACAAAAGAAAGATACAATCATGAAGTAACAACCGACACTGCTTAGGTATATGCCCATACATATACCTAAGTCAGCAATTCCAATACGCTCCAACCTCCAAGCCCAAGTACAACTCAGTCCACACAGGAAAGTATACGTATTCCACACAGGAAAGCAAAAAATAATCCACACAGGATAGCACAACACAATCCACACAGGAAGGTAAACAAGATTCAGCTCACACATGTATACTTCTTCGAAAGATGATAGAGATGATCACTGATCCATCTAAGTCCTCGGACCCACAAAGAATCGATAAGTACTAACCCCCGCAAAGACCCACACAGGATCGGACCCACACAAGATCTGTAGGCGCTGGTTCATACAGGACCGCTGAGCGCTGACCCACACAGGATCGGACCCACACAGGATCGGTAGCACTGATCCACACAGGATCGCTGAGTTCTATAGTCGTCGTCATCGAATCCACTGAGGATCTCTGCACAGTCGTCGTCTCAGTCACAGTAGCAGTCGCAGCCAGCTCTAGGGTTCCCGCACACAGTAAGCTCGTTCAGGAGGGTCCGCTCCACGAGTCGAGAGGCTGATACATCAGCTGTCACAAAGTCCAGATTTGATGTATCCAAAAGTTCCGTATCGTCAACAGGAACTCAACGCAACAGACGACGCGTTAATCGGACGCCCGGTCTGAGAGTTATTGGCTTTTTCGTCCGAGGGGCCCGGTTGGTTTTTAAGGCAAAACCAACCCAACCGTACTCCACCTGCGTCCAAACCTCGGGCGGAGTATGCCAAAAGATCCTTCTCACTAAGAGGAACCCAACAAAGCTGACGGCACGTCAATCGGACGTCCGTAGCTCAAGATATTAGTGTTTTAGCTCCGAGGGCCCGGTTGGTTTCGTGTACGAACCAACCCGGCCAAACCCAAGTATTCCAAAACCTTTAGTGAAATATACCGAAACGACCGTCTCGATCCAAGGATCGCATCGCCGCTGACGGCGCATCGTTTGGAGGTCCGTAGCCCGCGTTATGGGCATTTGAACCTAAACAGTTCGGTATCGGGGGTTTCGGGCCCGGGCCGACCCGGCCCGAGACCCCCCCGGCTGGCCCGAACCGGGTTGACCCGCCCCGGAGAGGGTCAGCCCGGCCCTGACCGGCTGGGCGCGGCCCGTCCCGGCCCGGCCCGGACCGGCTGGGCGCGGCCCGTCCCGGCCCGGCCCGGCTGGGCTCGGCCCGGCCAGGCAGACCGGCCAGGCGCCGGTCCGGCTCAGCGCAGCGCGCTGTCAGCTCGGCTTCGACCGAGCTGATTGAAAAAACGAGGGGCGCCTGCCCCCCCCCCCCACCTTTGGAAATTTGTCCCCCCCTCTTAATGTGGGGCCGTTCAACTGGCCGGGGGAATTTAATTCCCCCGGCCTTCCCCATTTCCGGTCGGCCCGACCTGGCCGGCCGACACCTCCTCAACGGGACCGGTAGTGGCCGGTTCCTTTCCAGCTCCGACACTGGCGGCCCGACAGGCCATCGGTCACCAAGCTCCGCCGCGGCCCGGAACCGACCGCGACCCTTTTCATCCGGCGCGGTGCGACGGCACCGCGCCCCTCCGCCGCGGCCCTGCTCCGGCCGCGGCGCCTTCAATTTCCTTCAACGCGGCGCGACGGCGTCGCGTTCTTGAATTTCTTTCCACGGCGTGGCGCGACGGCGCCACGCAATACTTGCCGTGCGATACACGCGTGGTGCGACGACACCACGCCATCCCTTTCCATCCGCAAGGAAACAAACATGAACAAAGGAGGGGGGTTCGGCCGTGTTTGTGCGGTCCGGCCCCCCTCTCGTCAAACGATAACATTTAGTCCTTTATCCTCGAAGTTCGACATGCTAGAATCAAGAATGGAAATAATTAAATTAAACAACAATAATCCCCTACCTCGGCTTCAAGAGCGGTGTTCGTCAACGACCCGCGGAAGACGAGCGTCGCGGAGGTCGGGCGTCGCGGGGAAAGAACGTCGACGTCGCGAGGCGAGGATTCAAAGTTCTTTGACGGCGATTTCGTCACAGAAAACCATCACAGAAGAGACGATGAGGAAGAAGTACGTCGCGTCGCGGATACGGCGTCGCGGAAGAACCGTGTTCTTCGGCGGAGAAGTTATTCGTTGAAGAACGGTGTTCTTCGCGTTCTTCGTCGAGGTTGAAGAAGATGAAGAAGAAGGAGATGCTTTCCCAACTCTCTCAAGGAGACAAAACTCTAACAAAAATAAAATAAGACTCTTTCTTATTTTATTAACACAACAACACAAATGAATTTCAAGAGTTTGAAATTCCAAAACCATACACAAATCAACTCATTAAACTCATAACAATTAAGTCATAGGTTATAACTTAAGTTTACTTATTTAAAGTGGGAGTTGAGGGGGTTTTAGAGGATATGAAGAGGTGGGGTTCATGTGGGCCCCACCACCCTCATAACCTCCCAAGGGAGGTTGGGTGGTTACCCAACTTCCATCAAGAGCTTGCACATAGAGTAAAATAATAAAAATTGTAGTGTCATTATATAATAAACTTCCACAATTTTTATTATCAACACTCGTGTAAACGCAACTCCGGAACAGGAGTTCCTAAGCAATTACCGGTGCTGCGGTTCCATCGGTGCCCTCAGAATTCGATTCCGGGCACCAGTTCAAAAGTTAGAAATTCCCGTTCGTTTGTCTACTGAACGTACCTGAGCCAAACTTTGGAAATTTATTCCGCGTACACCGGGCCTCGGAATCAGGTTCTGTTAGAAACCGCGCTATTGTAAAATTCTAAAGAAAATTAAGAAAAAATTTCCCTTGAATTTTACGGGTCTTTACATTACTCACACCTCAGGGATTTACGTCCCCGTAAAGATACATCAAAACTAGGGAAACAAATGAGGGTACTGAGCACGCATCTGAGCCTCCCGCTCCCAAGTGCTCTCCGGGAGATTATCGTGCTTCCTTCTGATGCGCAATAGAGGAATCGACCGTCCACGTAGGACCCGCTCCTGTCGATCCTCGATCTCCACCAGGATCTCCGTAAAAGTCTCCCCATCGTCAACGTCAAGATCCCCATGGTCAATGATGTGCATCGGGTCGTGCACATTTCTCCTCAGCTGAGATACGTGGAAGACGTCGTGCACCCGGTGCAACTGAGGTGGTAGAGCCAGGCGATAAGCCACCTCGCCTATCCTGCTGAGGACCTGGAATGGTCCGATGAAGCGCGGAGATAACTTGCCTCCTCGGACAAATCTCTATATACCACGTCGAGGTGATACCCGCAAGAAGACGTGGTCGCCATCCTCGAACTATAGTGGCCTCCGTCTCCTGTCAGCGTATGACTTCTACCGGCTCTGAGCTATCCTCATCTGCTCCTGGATGACCTGGACCTTCTCTGTCGTGGCCTGGACCATCTCTGGTCCCACAAGTGCTGACTCCCTAGGGTCTGTCGAGCACAAAGGAGATCTTCAAGGTCAGCCGTATAATGCCTCGTACGGTGCCATCCCGATGGTGGAGTGGTAGCTGTTGTTGTACGCGAACTCCACCAAGGTTAGTTGGTCCTCCCATCTACGACCAAAGTCGAGGACACATGCACGGAGCATGTCCTCTAGAGTTTGAATGGTCCTCTCCGTCTGACCATCCGTCTGCGGGTGAAAGGCTGTGCTCAAACGTAGCTGCGTCCCAAACGCCTCCTACAACCCCTTCCAAAGCCGGGAAGTAAAACGAGCATCTCGATTGGAGACGATAGATGATGGAACACTGTGAAGCCGAACAATATCCTGAACATAAAGACGTCCCAAGCTCTCCACTGATCCCTGCTCTCGGATGGGTAAGAAGTGAGCCGACTTGGTGAGTCGGTCGATAATCACCCAGATGGAGTCGTGACCTCTGGATGTGTGTGGAATTCCAGTCACGAAGTCCATAGATATCCCATCCCACTTCCACTCCGGGACCTCCAAGGGTTGTACCAAGCCTGCTGGTACCTGGTGCTCAGCCTTCACCTGCTGGAAGGTGAGGAATCGAGAAACGAACTCTGCCACAACCTTCTTCATGCCCGTCCACCAGTGCTGTCGTCTGAGGTCCTGGTACATCTTCGCCACTCCAGGATGTACCGCTAAAGGAGAAGTGTGAAACTCTCTTAGAACCTCCTCTCATAAAGCAACTGGTACCATGGTACGTCCTTTGAAAAGGATGTCGTGCTCTGCTCCAAAGGAGAAACCATCAGGTGCCTGTCCTGAGGATATCTGTGCACGCCGCGTCTCACAGTCAGCGTCCCCACGCTATGCCTCTCTGACCCGCTGTAGAAGTGGAGGAGTGACTGTGAGTGACTGAAGGAAGGCTGCTCCATCTCTATCCATGAAGGATATCTGTAAAGAGGCTAGTTTCTCCGTCTCCTCCTCAAGTAGCTGAATGCCCGTCCTCCTACTGAGGGCATCGGCTACTACGTTCCCCTTCCCAGGAGTATAGACTATCTCAAAGTCATAGTCCTGGAGGAACTCGAGCCATCGACGCTGTATCAGGTTTAGGTCCTTCTGTGAGAAGATATACCTGAGACTCTGATGATCAGAAAAGACTATAAAGCGCTCGCCCATCAGATAGTGTTGCCATGTCTTCAGAGCGAAGACCACTGCTGCTAACTCCGGGTCATGGGTAGCGTAGTTCTGCTCATGCGGCCTCAACTAATGTGATCCATATGCGATCACTGCCCGCTCCTGTATCAGGACACATCCGAGTCCGGTCCCTGATGCATCGTAGTAGACTACGTACCCTACTCCCTCCTGGGGAAACCTCAAGATAAGTGCACTGGTCAATCTCTATCTCAGCTCCTGGAAGCTCTGCTGACATCTGTCTAACCACACGAAGGGTTTCCCCTTCTTCGTCAAAGCTGAGAGTGGTGCCGCAACTCTAGAGAAGTCTGGCACGAATCTCCGATAGTAACCGGCTAGTCCCAAGAAACTTCGAACCTCCGTCACGCTCCTGGGTGGCTCCCAAGCTAACACTGCCTCGATCTTCGCAGGATCCACTGCAACTCCCGCCTCAGAGATGACGTGTCCCAAGAAGTGGACCTCATGTATCCAGAATTGGCACTTCGAGAGCTTACCATAAATCTGGTGCTCTCAGAGTGTGTCTAGTACAACCCGTAAGTGGTAGGCGTGCTCCTCCTCAGTCGTCGAGTAAATCAAAATGTCGTCGATGAAGACCACGACAAATCGATCGAGGTATGGCTGAAAGATCCTGTTCATGAGGTCCATGAACACTGCTTGAGAATTGGTTACGCCGAAGGGCATAACCAAGAACTCATAGTGGCCATACCGACATCTGAAGTCTGTCTTCTGCACATCCTCGTCTCTAACTCTGAGCTGATGATAGCCTGACCTCGGGTATATCTTCGAGAACCACCGTACTCCCTTGAGCTGATCAAAGAGGTAATCAATCCTCGGTAGAGGATACTTGTTCCTCACTATCACCTGGTTCAGGCGACGATAGTCGACACACAGTCGCAAGCTCCCGTCCGCCTTCTTGGAGAACAAAATCGGGGAAGCCCAGGGTGAAACACTGGATTGGATGAACCCCTTGCCCTGCAAGTCCTCCAACTGTACCCGTAGCTCTCGAAGCTTGGCGGGGGCCATCCGATATCCTGGAGTCGATATTGGAGCTGTCTCGGAGTACAAGTCAATTTAAAAGTCTACCTCTCTACGAGGAGGTAATCCTAGAACGTCGTCGGGAAAAACGTCCGCAAACTGATCCACCACTGCAGGAAAACCAGGACTCCGCACGTCAACTGCTCCTAGGATGAGGATATCCAACTGATGAGTGATGGGATGTCCTCTCCTCCGCAGAAGTCCATCCTATACTGCGAAGGCTCCCTTCTCGCCGGTGAAGGTGAACCTGCTCCCGTCAGTGTGTACACATCGCACCTTGCGCCTAAAAAAGTCAATCTGTGCATGGACTGTAGATAACCAATCCATGCCCAAGATGACGTCGTAAGGCCTCGACGCTGCTACAAGAATATCCCAGCCGAAGCTCTCACCTCCTAGAGTAGGCTCACACTGCCGGCACCAGTGCGTAATCATCGAGTCTGCTCCCGTAGGAGTCTCTAGCCGTAAGTATCGAGCCAACGGATCTATCGGAATCTCCGAGCTCCGAAAAAGGGCAGAGGCTATGAAAGAGTGACTCGCTCCTGTGTCTATAAGTACTGCATCAAGGGTGGAATAGACACAGATAGTACCTCGAATCATCTCGGGTGCGCCGTGGTCGTAGGCCTCCGCTGCCTAGAGCTGTGCCTGTCTCTGCCCGCCAGCTCCCTGTGGTCGGGGTGGACCTCCTGGTGGTGGTGGTGGTAGAGCCTCAAAGCGTTGCCCACCACCTGCTGCTCGGACAACTCCCCTTCCTTGTCCGCCTCCTCCCTGCGGACCGCCACAGTCGACCCTCTGCCTCTGCCTCGGTGGTCCCTCAACCGTCTGCTTCTCATCGGCATGACGGGTCAGGCAGTCACGAGCCATGTGGCCCTGCCCGCCGCACGAGTAGCACTGTCTGCCTCTCGAAAGACTGGCTCCGCGCTGTGTGCCCCGCACTGCTAAGCCAGTGTCCTGAGGTCGTCTGCCTGAGGGTTTGGTCTGCCTGGACCCCTGAGTCATCTGTTGACTGCCTGCTGTAGAAGACTCTGCCACGTGCCGCCCTGCGGTGGGTCTCGGCACTAGTGTAGACTCAACAAGAAAGCTCTCGATCAAAAGGGCCCGCTCCAGTACTCCTATCTGAGTCGGAATGCTGAGGGAGATCAGCGATGCCCTGATCTCGTGTCTCAAACCCCACTCAAAGGTCCGGGACTGGAAGAATGGGTCCCGCACCATGTCGGTCGAGTAGCGCGAGAGATCGGTAAATCTCACCGAGTACTGAGCGACCATCATGCTGCCCTGCCGCAGATGAAGAAGCTCCTGAATGCGCACCACATGAAGGGTGGCTGGGACGAACTCCGAGCGGAAGAGGCTCTCAAAGTCCGTACAAAGTAGAGATGCCTCATCGTGCACCTGGAGCATCAAGCTCCACCATTGGCCCGCTGCTGCGTGCAGTAGGCTCGCAACAAGGATCACCATGAGGTCTGATAGTGTCCTCACTAGCCTGAAAACTCGTATCACTGCATCCAGCCAGTCCTCGGCTGCCTGGGGGTCTGTCTCCACACGAAACCTGGGCGGTCGCTGGCACTGAAACTCATGCAGTGCGCTGAGGCGACGTGCATCGTCAGCGGCTAGTGCTGGAAGTATCGATGGCTCGACGGGTAGTGCTACCGCTGGTGCCACTGCTGACAAAGGGCCCTGCACCGAGGCCTCGTCTCTAGGTGGGCTGTCATCACGCTCGACTCTCGGAACCCTAGCTGGCTGCCATCGTGGGGCCATCCTGAAAAGGAAACAGGTGTGCCATGGTCAGAACAATATACCTTGTGAGCTGATATAAGGTAATCACAAAGAAAACTTTGAAACACACATGAAATCAATGTTTTCGTGCATTAAGTCGGAAATCAGAAGTCAGGGTCCTGGTGTACGGATACGTCGGCCGCCGCACCAACACGGGACTCCCTGGACTGATAACCACACTCAATACACTAAACACTATTTCTTCACATAGAAAAGATCAGAGTTAGCGGTAGAACCGAACTCCTCTGATACCAATATGTCACGACCCGTCCTCGTGGCCCATGCCGTGACTACCCCAAGCCCGCCTTCCATAGGCCAGGGGCTGGCGACTAGCACCAAGGCATAAATCCCGGTAAAAAGGGAAGACATTTCCTTTGTAAAGTAAACAAGCACCACAGAGTAAGCAAGTGGAAATGTAAAAACTAAGTAAAAACAGAGTATAACTGAAAGTGAGAAAAAGTAAATGGGCCAGTATACAAACCCAAACTGAAAGTAAAGTACAACTCGAAAGGGAAAACAACAACTGTAAAGTAAAAGCCGCTACACCGAGATGTCCACTGGAAATCCCACCTGAAGGGTGGGTACAGATAGCTCCACTGCTCCTCGGGTTCCGCCGTCCGCTCCGAGCATATCCCGCCCAGTGGTCCACCTCCAGGTACCGTCCTGCTCTGCGAGCCTCAACCACGATCAACGCTGTCCGTCGTCTGCAACCAACACAACGTAGTGCAGGCATAGCCCGTGCAGGGGTGAGTATAAGCTACTCAGTAGGGTCCCCGAGACCCCCGAAGGTCTCCCAAAATCCACAAAGGATAAACCAAAAAAGAAAGATACAATCATGAAGTAACAACCGACACTGCTTAGGTATATGCCCATACATATACCTAAGTCATCAATTCAAATACGCTCCAACCTCCGAGCCCAAGTACAACTCATTCCACACAGGAAAGTATACGTATTCCACACAGGAAAGAAAAACGTAATCCACACAGGATAGCACAACACAATCCACACAGGAAGGTAAACAGAATTCAGCTCACATAGGTATACTTCTTCGAAAGACGATAGAGATGATCACTGATCCATTTAAGTCGTCGGACCCACAAAGGATCGATAGGTACTAACCCCCGCAAAGACCCACACAGGATCGGACCCACATAGGATCTGTAGGCGCTGGTTCACACAGGACCGCTGAGCGCTGACCCACACAGGATCAGAGCCACACAGGATCGGTAGCACTGATCCACACAGGATCGCTAAGTGTTGTAGTCTTCGTCGTCAAATCCACTGAGGATCTCTGCACAGTCGTCGTCGCAGTCACAGTAGCAGTCGCATCCAGCTCTAGGGTTCCCGCACACAGCAAGCTCGTTCGGGAGGGTCCGCTCCACGAGCCGAGAGGCTGATACATCAACTGTCACAAAGTCCAGAGTTGATGTATTCAAAAGTTCCGTATCGTCAACAGGAACTCAACGCAACAGACGGCGCGTCAATCGGACGCCCGGTCTAAGAGTTATTGGCTTTTTCGCCCAAGGGGCCCGGTTGGTTTTTAAGGCAAAACCGACCCGAACGTACTCCACCTGTGTCCAAACCTCGGGAGAAGAATTAAAAAAGATCCTTCTCACTAATAGGAACACAATAAAGTTGACGACACATCAATCAGACGTCTGTAGCTCAAGATATGAGTGTTTTCTCTCCGAGGGCCCGGTTGGTTACGTGTACGAACCAACCCGGCTGAAATCCAAGTATTCCGAAACCTTGAGTACGATATACCGAAACGACTGTCTCGATCCAAGGATCGCATCGCCACTGACGGCGCATCGTTTGGAGGTCCGTAGCCTGAGTTATGGGCATTTGAACCTAAACAGTTCGGTATCGGGGGTTTCGGGCCCGAGCCAACCCGGCCCAAGACCCCCCCGGCTGGCCCAAACTGGGTCGACCCGCCCCAGACAGGGTCGGCCCAGACCGGCCCGGCCCGGCCCGGCTGGGCGCGGCCTGGCCCGGCGCGGCCCGGCCCGGCTGGGCTCGGCCCGGCCTGGCAGACCGGCCAGGCGCCGGTCTGGCTCAGCGCAGCGCGACCGAGCTGATTGAAAAAACGGGGGGCACCTGCCCCCCCTTTGTAACCGCGACCCCCCTCTTAATGGGGGGCCGTTCAAATGGCCGGGGGAATTTAATTCCCCCAGCCTTCCCCATTTCTGGCCGGCCCGACCTGGCCGGCCGGCTCCTCCTCAACGGGACTGACAGTGGCCGATCCCTTTCCGGCTCCGACACCGGCGGCCCGGCTGGCCGCCGGTCACCAAGCTCCACAGCGGCCCAGAACCAGCCGCGGCCCTTGTCGTCCGGTGTGGTGCGATGACACCGCGCCCCTCCGCCGCGGCCCCGCTCCAGCCGCGACGCCTTCAATTTCCTTCAACGCGGCGCGACGGTGTTGCGTTCTTTAATTTGTTTCCACGGCGCGACGCGACAGCGCCGCACAATAATTGCCGTGCGATACCCGCATGGTGTGACGGCACCACGCCATCCCGTTCTATCCGCAAGGAAACAAACATGAACAAAGGAGGGGGGTTCGGCCGTGTTTGTGCGGTCTGGCACCCCTCTCGTTAAATGATAACATTTAGTCGTTTATCCTCGATGTTCGACATGCTAGAATCAAGAACGGAAATAATTAAATTAAACAACAATAATCCCCTACCTCGGCTTCAAGAGCGGTGTTCGTCAACGACCTGCGGAAGACGAGCGTCGCGGAGGTCGGGCGTCGCGGGGAAAGAACGTCGATGTCGCGAAGCGAGGATTCGAAGTTCTTTGATGGCGATTTCGTCGCGGAAAACCATCGCAGAAGAGACGACGCAGAAGAAGTACGTCGCGTCGCGGATACGGCGTTGCGGAAGAACCATGTTCTTCGGCGGAGAAGTTCTTCGTTGAAGAACGGTGTTCTACGCGTTCTTCATCGAGGTTGAAGAAGATGAAGAAGGAGATGCTTTCCCAACTCTCTCAAGGAGACAAAACTCTAACAAAAATAAAATAAGACTCTTTCTTATTTTATTAACACAACAACATAAATGAATTTCAAGAGTTTGAAATTCAAAAACCATACACAACTCACCTCATTAAACTCATAACAATTAAGTCATAGGTTATAACTTAAGTTAACTTATTTAAAGTGGGAGTTGAGGGGGTTTTAGAGGATATGAAGAGGTGGGGTTAGTGTGGGCCCCACCATCCTCATAACCTCCCAAGGGAGCTTGGGTGGTTACCCAACTTCCATCAAGAGCTTACCCTTAGAGTAAAATAATAAAAATTGTAGTGTCATTATATAATAAACTTCCACAATTTTTATTATCAACACTCGTGTAAACGCAACTCCGGAACAGGAGTTCCTAAGCAATTACCAGCGCTGCGGTTCCATCGGTGCCCTCAGAATTCGATTCCGGGCACCAGTTCAAAAGTTAGAAATTCCCGCTCGTTCTTCCACTGAACGTACCTGAGCCAAACTTCGGAAATTGATTCCGGTCACAACGGGCCTCGGAATCAGGTGCCGTCAGAAACTGTGCTCTTTTAAAATTCTAAAGAAAATTAAGAAAAAATTTCCCTTGAATTTTACGGGTCTTTACAAAGATTTCACAATAGGAATCACATCACCGTTGAAAATATTAGAGGATTGGTCACCCTTGGGGTATTTTTTTGATAGATAAGTCATGATCCTTATGAGAAATTTCCCTCTTGATAGGTCACATTTTCTTTATCCTCTGTGGGGCTTCATCTTTTCTTTCTAGGATTCTATTGTGTTAGATTTGTGAAGTGTAATATATATAGAGTCTCCATAAAACCTATTTGTATGCATTCCCAAGGAGAAATATGGGTCATGAGATGATGAAAACTCTGAGGACTTTGCGATATAGAATTTAATTGGGGAAATACTGATTTCTATAGGGAAATAGGATATTGAGGTGATAATTATCCTATCCCAATGGCATGGGGATACTTTATTTCAACTAATACATCATTTTGGACCCTTTATAAATACGATAACCTTGAGGGGGATGGTGTTAGTAAAAATACCTATTGCCCTACATGCTAGGGATGTTCCTAGATTTCCACTAAAACATTTATTATTTGACCCTATTAATCTTTAAAATTCTCATATGAACATGAGTTGGGTGTAATCAATGTTATGAAAATGAGATAATTTTTATATGGGGAAATTTAATTTCTTGAGGTTTGGATTTCCTCAAATGTGATACTTGCTCAATCATTTCAGATACTTAATGTAAGTGCCTTTGAATAACTCACTCTTATCAGGTTCAACACTTTTGAGATTTAGTCACAAATGATCCATGCTGAGCATACTATTTGTGGTGTATAGATCCTAATTATGAGAGTTGAATCGAATCAATGACATTATATGATGTCACTTTTAGAGGGCTTTGTTGGTTGGAGAATGAGGTGAAATGTTACAACCCATGTTCACCTCATCCTTTGATATAGACACTAGGTGGGGCATCAATAATAAACTATCATATATTTCATAGTTTCTTAAGCCTTGTTGGTAGAATATTCTTGTAGTTATTTTACAAGTTAGGACATCATATGATTTAAAGGGAATCCAAGTCAACTATCTAGAGAAACCCTTTTATCACCTTGATGTAATTTTTATAATCTTCATAAAAAAATAATTTTAATTTTAAATGTATAAGATTCATCCATTTATTTAGATGAATATAATGTATATATTCCTATGATAAAATTTCTATAATGTTTTACTACGTGGTGTTTAGGGGCTAGAACATGACCAAAATTTTGTTTTCGGCTAGATGTTTCCTCATAATAAATGTAATCTATTTGTCTTATATGAAATATTCCTTTACTTGTTCCGAATACAGGGGTAATTTCATACTTACATTATTTTAAAGGGAAGGGTTGGATAGAATCTTCTATAATGTAATGGAAGCTAATCATTCCAAGGGTGGTTCATTGAAAGACCATTTACTTTGGATATCTTTTGAATCAGAATGAATATTACTTGTAAAGGACAAGTAATCTAGTTGAGATGGCCTCATCCTTTCAAGTGCCTCATGATACAAGGGTTCTTCAATAGTGGATTCATCAAGGGGATGAACTTCCCATTGAAATGAAATATATTTATAGGGGGGACCTTTACAACTAATGGAATCATGGGAAGAACTACCACCATGGTTGAACGTCTGACCATAAAAAGAAATCCTAAAGAACATGCCCTCTGGAGGACCTTATAGGTAAAAAATGGAAAGGGAATGACCTTATTTATATCTGATATTCTATCCATGAGGAGGGTTTACATGGTGATCATCATGATAAATATTCCCATGATTGATATTAGTATGGACATAAAGAGTACACTCATGGTAAATTAAATGGTGATGAACTCCAGATTTTTTGGTAGAAAAAGTGTAGTGGGGGCATTCACAATAGTAGTTGATGCTTCCTTGATATGACAATGATTCAGTAGGATCTTTAGATATTATTGAAAGATATTAAGGATCACAAGAACAGAAATATCAATAAGAGTAGAAATGTGATACTACTTGTTGCGTTTATAATTCCCTTGGTGATAACTCTTATTATGTGTTCCCCACCATGCTGATGGAGTCACCTACTGTGAAAAATGACCATCAGGTATTGGAGGAAACCTGAGAAAATCTGAGGAGGTTGTTGGAATATGCTGAAAAGTTTATATAGTTTTTGAAGTAATGTGTTTCTAACTTTAATTGGCCCTTAAAATGAGCTAATAATCTCCATTTGGAATGAAAATATGTTCTCAATCCAATTTTTATTTTTCATCAGGATTAGATGATGACCCTCCTAAAGGAGAGAAGGGATAGCTTTATAGAATGCTGGTATATTTGTATGTATACACCTCTATTACCAATAGGATATTCCAATGGTCTTTTATAGATGGAATGAGACTGTGTTCCCATTATTTAGTTAGAGAAGTAATGTGTTCAGACTATTGTCCTCCACTCCATGACGAAATATTTCAATGGGCTTCATGTGTGGAGGAAAGTATGTGTACCAACCCCCTATTCAATGCTTCTAGAGTATTATTATAGGATTTCTGAGTGTAGGTAGGGATATATGTCTGCTCATAGTTTTCCACCATAGTATAATGGAAGACTACCTCTATAGAGTGGGAACATGTACCCACTCTTAGTCATTGATGATATTACACCCTTGATGGAATTTAATGGATGTCTTAGTCTGAGTAACCTCAGTTGGGACCTACATGGTGGAATCATTAGTCAGTTACTAAGGGATTTATTATGTAAATCATTAGAGGTGGTGATTTTTGGAAGGATCCATCTAAGGTAAATCTTGTATTGTGGTGAGGCTATTATCAACCTCTAGATGTACCTCCATAAGATAAGGGAGATATTTTCCAGTACATTCTGGGAAGAGGCACTAGAAAAAGTTTAAAACAAAAATAGGTATTTTCTTCTTCTTTACCATCAATAATTATTGAGTGGATTATTGGTGGGGTTTTATATCTCAAAGGGATTCACATGTGATATATAATTTTAGGATATTACCATACATACGGTACTCCCAAATAAGTGTACTTTCCACATAGAGTTTATGTCATTGGGTGGGAGACAGTATACTCTGGTTTGATGAGAACCCAAATCATGAAACCACTACTGCATAAGTTTTTAATGGTTGGAAAGATATGATTTAGATTTAATAGTGTTATGATGGATAATGTAGTTTATAAGAAACAAATACAAACAAGAAAACTAATCAGACCATCATCACCAGTAAACAAAAAAATGAATGGATAAATAATTTCAAGTTTTAGTGACATATATTGGGTCTGTTTTTTTATCTATTTAAGTATAATATTAAAATAAAAATGGATTGATGTGTGGGAGACTTAGTTATTTTGGTTAATTTAAAGTTCATTTTGGGTTTATCTTTTTTTTGAAACCCGAAGGGGGGGGGGGGGGTTATTCATGTGTAGGGAATTACTCATGTCTTCATGTGGTTTCCTATAGGATTCATTCATAGAATCAAAAGAAACCAATGAATACCATATTCGTGATAGGATATATACATACTTTTTAAAGGAAGGAGGTTACTGGGGAATTTTAATCATAATACTTATAAACTCACATTGGCTGAGAGGATGATAGGTTGGGATAATCACATCCTGCTGGGGGGAATTATTGCCTACTATGAGACTATATTAAAGAATTAATTCATATTCATGAATATTTCCCAAATTCTCATATGATATTGGTCACCCCCAAATAAAATCAATCAATTATTAGCATGTCTAGATATAAAAATCTATATGTATTATATATTCTCCATCAATGGAACCATTTATATATATCAGAGGTTCACCATCAATGGTACCATCTATATATATCACTGGTTCTCTATATTTCTTTTCTATTATTTGTTGATTCATATTTTTATGAAAATATAGTTTAATTCCACATAGCCGGGAAATTAGGAATTTATAGTAATCCAAGAAGGTAGTGGTATTTTTGATATAGGATTATGCCCCTGATAAGGTTTCCTACTCATCCTTGTGAAAGGAATCAAAACCCACACATTTTATTAACACTTAATGGGACACATCATACCTTTTTTAGTGCGTGTGAAAAAGACTAATCCATGATATTTAATATCATATAGTATGGATGATTAGGAAAAATGTGTCTGGTAATGGTTGGTGTGGGAGTTATGCATGAGAGGACATTTTTAGTTGATCACATAGGGGAGTGGACTTCCAAGATTGGATTAATCTTACAAGGAATATGTTCTATTAAATATAGATCCTATTGGGAATATGTCTTGATGAGGACAAGATGAAAGGATCCAGAAATTATATATCCCTCTGGGTGGGGGTGTGGTATTATCAAGAATATGGACCAATAAGGATGGTGGTGGGTTGATGATATTATTTTTCAACCCCAGGGATTTTCCTACGTATCCCACTGAGTCAAGAATCAAATCCAACTTAGTTAAACTTACGTTTGGGGTTTCACCTAAGGAGGAGGACCAATATGGAATCTATGAGAATATGGACCTTTTAAGGAATGTACTGTGGGTAATATATCCCTTTGAGAAGATGATAATATGGTTGAATATTATACCTAAGGAGGAGGCCCAATGATGAATTTTGATTATTATACTGACATGATCAACATGATACCCTAAGTCCACATGAGTCATACTCATTGTGAGAAACAAGGAACACTTTAAGATCAATCACATTTCATATCTGAATGTGAAAGGGGATTATATATTAGATCTACCCATAGATAAAAGGTGGAAATATACTGATGACATAATCAACTCAAACCTCTTATCCCACATGATTTATTCTCTGTGTGAGAAACAAGAGATAATATCGGATTGATAAAATCATATAAGAGTGTAAAATAGGGTTTAATGAGGCTTACACATAAAATAATTCCAAGGAAAATCTACTCCCTATCTTCTAATGGATGAGGGAGGGGATATTGAATACAATAAGAAATAATAGTGGATTATACCTAGTGAGGTGTCCCATTTTCATCTTGTTTCCTATTTCTAAACCCATAAACAGGGCTTACACATCCATTAATTGAAAATAGGGCATTGGTGTCGTATAATTTTCTTCACATTTATAGTAGTATTTGGAGTATCGCTTTCTGAATTGTGAAGATCCCCAACAGTACCTCCAAGATTTGGGCCCTCTATTCCAAGGGGTTTCATGATCGAAAAAACCTCTAGGAGGCTATTATATAGGGAGGAAAAGTGGGGGAAAACTTTTAGTAAGGGAATTCATGTTTTAGAGGAGGAACACTGATATGTCATATACCCTGAACATGTGATTCTAGTGGCCATGAGAAAGGCCATAATAATATTCCAATATATGATAATTAGGTAAATTAGGATTAAATTTTAAGGAAGAGGAAGACCTAAATGATTTACCACATAGGTGGGAATCCCTGGGTAGCCGGTTTCTCAGGTGGGAAGCCCTAGGTGATTGATCTCTTAGGTGATGAGCCCTGGGTGGATAATAGAATATGTGAGGAACCCCTGGAGGTTGGTCAACTAGGTTTGGAGCCCTGGGTAGTTGGTCACCTAGGTGAAGAAACCTGGGTGGTTAGTCACCCAGGTGAGGAGGAGTGAGCAGTTAGTCACCCATGTTAGGAACCCTGGGAGGTTGGTTAGCCAGGTGAGGAGAACTATACAATTAGTTATCCAGTTGATGTGCATCATGTGGGTTTTATCTCAAGTGAGGAAACCTATGTGATTGGATTCCTAGGTGAAGATACCCATCTGATTGGTCACCTAGGTGAGGAACCCCATACGGTTGGTCTCTCAAGTGAGGATCCCTAGGCGATTAGTCACCCATGTGATGATCTGTAAGCGATTAGTCTCCAAGGTGATGGATTTAGATAACACCCTACTCTTACATAGGTTAAATTTCCTAATTACCCGAGTGTCATAGGATACCTAGAAGGAATGATTATGTCTTGAATAAGGTATCTATAAGAAGAGTTATATCTCTTATAAAAGTGGGAAACTTCTGTGCTATGTAATGATGGAGGGAGTTTATTTATAAGAAGAAAAGTGGATTGGGTGAAGAAGGTCTGATAGAGAAATCCCAGTTTTCATATGTAAGTTGGGTGAGTATGGGCTAGCAGTAAAAGGAGACCTAACAAAGGTTGACCTAATGACTAGAGGGGAGCCTGGGAAAGGTGGTCCTAATTACCATAGGGAACCCTGAGTGATGCAATAAGACTTCTCACTAGGTTTCCTGGAATCCTATTTATTTTCCCACCCCTTTCCATCAATATGGATATATAACATTCCTATTCTATATTTATTATCTCAACCATGTTTACACCCTTAAAATGTCAATAAATTTATAAACATTCCAAAAATTTATTTTAAATATAGCCATTATCAACCCATAAAATGATACGTCAAAAACATAACAGTCATAACGAGTAATATTTTTCATTATAAAAGGAAAAAACATCATAAACGAATTTCATAAGGGGAAACTGTAAACTTAACAACTTCAAAATTCATATTAATTCATTTCCCCAATAATAATAATTCTTGAACCCCATTAAATTCATAGTATCATTTTATTTAATTACATAATCATGGGTAACTGCACAACCAATTTATATTTTACACTATTGGTTCACTTTCATCATTACACCATTTATAAAAATTATTTTTATCCATTTAATCATTATAGTAACATGACAAGTAATTAAGGAATAACTCATAATAATAAATTCATGAAACATATAAAACCAACCCACCCATTTTTTATTTTCTTCCAACGAAGGAATTATCTTATATAAGTTTTCTTTTTCTCACTCCCTATAAATCAAGAAAAACAACACCAAATAATATTGTAGTAGAGAACGATTTTAAGAATAGAAGGAATAAAATCATATTTATTCAAGGATATTGTTACAGATGATGAATGATATTTTTATAAATATTATACCTAGAGAAGAATAAGCTTTCACACTGCACCCAAAACAACAAAGAGTGTAAGAATGATGCCAGTTCACACAGGCCTCGAAACATGAGAGAGGAACTCAGATTAATGTAAGATATCTCAAAAGACTCAAAGGGAAGGATTTATGATCACCTAGGTTATAGAAATAAAAAAACTCATATAGGAAAAAATTTTTAGTTTAAAATATACAGATATAGTTTCCATTTATATATTATAGAAACCCCAAAAAAATTTCCATTTTTCCTAATTTAATTAATTTTTTTATTCAAAAATTGATAGAGATCAAATTAAAACTTCTTAAACCATTTTATATTATTTTTAAACCACAAAGGGTAATGTAAATCTATGTTTTTCATAAGTTAAAATGTTTAAAATCATGAAAAATAATTATACATATGAAACAGAGGAACATTTGGATTTTTGGGATTTAAAACGATACCCATATGTATGGATGATGGGATGAATATTGGTAACATGATTTTACCTTTATATGACAGGTTACCCTTATATTGTAATAGAAAATAGTAAGGAGTTTTATATACTAAAGGATTAACTTTGTGTAACTATTGGAAATATGGTTTTACCCATACATGAAATAATTATGACCCTTACATAGTCTATTTAAAATCTAGGTTTCCCTTACATACCCAGAAGAAACACCATACAAACATTACACAGGTTATATTAATTCCAAAATTCCTTTATTTGAGGTAATACATACCTTTATTCATGTAATAAGAAAGGTAATTACCATTATATAATACAAAGAAAAGATAGTTACCTTTACAAAACCTATAAAAACCTCTATCTACCATTACATAGATAGCAAAATTTAAAACACGTGTAATGTAATAATATTTAAATTCAAACAAGGAGGGATTCCTATTTGAGAGGAAGTAATTATTTGAAAATATTTATATTTTTATTATTAAAACAGTCTAACAAATAAAGTAGTAAAAAATTTATTATTAATTATAAAAATTGTAAACCACCTCCAAAATTAATTAAATCGCTTTCAAACCCCTATATTAATTTCTAAATAAAACTTCAAAACATTAAAATTACTTTCAAAATTTTGAAAACAATTTTAGAACAACTTCTTAAAGCATGGAAAACTCTTCCAAACTACTAGAAAACCCAAAATGAGAAAATAATTCTTGAGAATATTTTGAACCTTTACATTAGATACATATCAAACAATTCTCCTCCTCAAGAACCCAAACCAAACTCAAAAGGAGAATGATTTCTAATAAAACACAATCTCCAGAGATACCCCTCAAATGGGAAAACACTACCAGTGAAGCAGGTAGAGACCCAAGCTTAACATACATGGATATTACATCATTTTAGATGAATATTCATCACATTAAAAAAAAATATTCTCAAAGACTCAAATAGTTTTGTGTCTTTGGAAACTTAGAAACATAATCTTTTAACATGGTGAAACAACATCTTTGTTAAAGATCTTACCCTTTATTACACCTACTTAAAACCTTTATTTATAACATCGGGAAATGAAACATAAAAAAGGGGTGATATTAGATGCTCAGTAAGGGTAAACAAGGGAGATATGTAAGAATAACATGAGAAAAAGTGTATGAGAAAAAGATATTAATATTATAAGACTACACCATTCATATAACAGATCATAATTGAGAGTCATGGCATAAATATTAGTTGTTAATAATACATGATTCATAAGGGTGATAAATCATCATAAATCAATCATGAACCATAATATCATGTCATATAAGTATGGAACCATTATAACTATATAAAAACATTTCACGTGTCAAGGTTAACTACCAAGACCCTCAATATAGTGCATTATGACACACCTATTTCCCCTTTTTTAACCATGACAAACATATTTCCCATAATGGATCAGGACACACCTATTTTCCATAGTGGATCAGGACACACCAATTTCCCATTTTGGATCAGGACACACCTGGTTCCCATTTTGGATTAGAACACACTTGTTTACCATTATGGATTAAGGTCGTGAACTTATTTCCCATCATTATCTCATGAGATACAAATCTTCACCTAATTTGTTGGAGGGAGATATAGGTCCCACCTATCACATAATAAAATCATACATATGTGTTCCACAAAATCATAAACAATCATCATATCATGACCCATAAAAAGAGATGGGTTTCATAAACATCATATCATAACCCATGAAATGAAATGTGCATTATAAATGTTTCATCATATTATAACCTATGGAAAATATACAGGTTTCATAATAATTTAATCATAGAATAACTCTAAAATTGAAGCTAGTTTTATAAGAATTTTATCAGGGTATAACACTGGTAAGAGAAACAGGTTTCATAAATAACTTTCCTTATTAATCATAAACCATTAAAATAAATAATACGAGTGGTGTCCTTGAATTATAACCCTATTAAATCATAAACTATATCAAAGGATACCAATTTATATGGAAAATCATTTTTAAAGATAATTTGGAACATAAATTTTCGTTGAAATTTTTTTTTTAAAAAATATATACATTTTAAAAATACTTTTCTTTGAATCAAATTTGAAAACATATATAGGAATCATGAAAATAATTTAAAATATTTCTTTAGGAAATTAATCTTTCTTCTTTAAAAAATTATTTTTCAAACATGAACATTTTGAAATCATTATCCTTTGAAAATAACCTTGAAAACATATATAGGAAGATTTGAAAATAATATAAAATATTTTTTAGAACATTTTTCTTTGAAAAAACATAAAAAACATTACAGAATATTATGTATTTTTTTTTAAATAAAATTATAAAATTTCAAAGGAATCTTCGAGGAAATTATTGTGGGTAAATCTGTACAGGCCGAACATTACTTTTCCCCCATAAAAAGTTTATAAACGTGACGTGATTGAAAAATGACACAGAGATTCCATTCAAAAAAAAATTTATTAAAAAGGAAAAACATGGTTAAAATTTTATTTTATACATCATAGTTAAAAAAAATTTGAATCCATGTTTATAAAATATAGTTTTTTATATAAAATAAATTTCTGATTAAAGAGAGAAATCAAGTTGGATTTTCTTAAAAACACGTTATAAATTATATTAAGGACCAAAGAGTGAAATAATGGTACCAATAAATGGATATATCAACCATAAATAGATTATAATAAAATTTATGAGAGTTATTAATATATGTATCATAATATTTCATCGATGGAAGCATAATCATAAACAATATCAATAAACGCTGAGATTATAACAATAAACCATTAACACATTGGTAACTTTAAATCGTAATAATACGGGAAGAATAAAATTAAATGAAGATTAAAATATCATGAAAAGAAATGGATTCATGATATAAAATGTCAATGGGAAGTTTATAAACCTCATAGAAATGTTTTGGTGTATAATATGTCATGCGTCTCAAAGAAGGAAAATTGAGAAAAAATTACTTTACAGATTTGGTATTTTTTGAACCATAAACACCATGAAATAAATATAATAAATGGTATATGTAAATATCCATAAATGTGAGTATGAGAATCATATAATAAATTATTCATTAGTATATACACCACACAAAATAAATTAGTGGTGAATAAAGCATAAGTCTCACAAAAATAAAAGTGAGACGAGAAAACCCTTACCTTAAGTCTTGAATTTATTTTCACACAATAAAACATACTATATAATAAATATAATTTTATTATAAATCTACCACAAAACCATATTATTATATCTAATAACATATATTATTTTATTTTTACTTTATATTACCCATTTATTAAAAATTTCATGTTAATGTTACATTTCGGGTAATATATGCTTTGTTTTTTGAATATGTTTTGAATTTTTATTCATAGATCATGATTTATATATTTAAATAATATAAAAAATGATATAAATATAATATATATTGAATATAAATATTTATAAAAATATATAAAAAAGATAAATATGAAATGAAATACACAGTTCATGGAGACAATAGGCTATACATACGCATGAACGTTGTTTTTTTTCTTGTTGTATTGAAAGAAGGAATGTAAATGAAATATATGTATATATATATTATCATTATAGTGGAGTTATTATGTAAAAAATATGATATAAATTTACTAAATATATTCTTAATACATTCCATGCAAATTGTGAATGAATCACATCACTTTGAGGAGGCAGTAGTCCACATGCCCACAAATGAAGTTACCATATTCATAAAAAATAGAAAGAATTAATGAATTTTTTATATAATAATTAAATAAGAATAAATATATAATAATAAAAAATATATAATATAAAAACATAAATTACATCATTATTTCCAAACTTGAAAGGTGGCAATGGAAGAACGAGCGACATTAGTTCTTAAGGCGGTAGTCCACGGTACACACAAATGATGTTTTCATATCCCATTTGATGGAAGTGTATGTGACTGTAGGTATAAAACTTAAAATAATAACATATCAGTATATATAGGATACTAATGTTATTATATAATCATAGAATAATAATACACGAGGGGGGTGGAGAATGAAAATAAAATAAAAGAGCTTGTGGAAGGATATTACCTCTTTGCTGGGTAAATCCTTTTAGTTTACGCCCAAGGGAATAATTGGTTGGATTTATTAAAAAATTGAGACCTATATAATAAAGGGATTATATTTTGGAATATATTTAGGAAGGTTTTTTTCTGATACAAAGATCTTGAGAGGTTTGAAGAAAGGGGTAGGAGATGAGGTCTTTTACCAGTGGGGAAAAGGACACATTGGGTATTCTTGAAATGAATTGTGCAATACCCACATATTACTTGACCAAAAGGGTAAATTATAGGCTATTATAGTTACATAGAGGTTTAATGGTCAAACTAAGGGCATAAAATAATTTTTAGATAAGTTTATAATCATTTTTACACCTTATTTTGTATGTTTAGCTATTAATTAAGCTCATTTTACCTTAATCATTGTAATTAATTTTAATTACTTTCATTAATATTTTTGGTCAAAAACTAAGTTGAAATTATAATAAATAATAAATTATTATTATTATAAATAATTAACCCATTTTTAAAAATTATAATCATATAAGTGGTAGAAATTAAATTAAAATTAATCTCGCAGACGGGATAAGATGATGAGTTTTTAAAGTGAAAAGTACAAAAGTTTGAAATGTTTTTATATCCAGTTTAAATGTGAAATAGGTTATAATGAACTTAATTATATTAATTAATCTATAATTTATATAAATATATTTTAAATCTATGTAAAAATATAAATGAACTATATAAATAAATTAGACTGAAAAATAGATTAAAATTAAAATTATGTATTTTCACTATTCATCCTAAAATGAAATATTTTAGAAAGATATAAAAAATTCATCAAAAGTAAATTTTTATATTCCAATTAAAAAAATTAAGTTTATTTTTTCATTTTTTTATAAAAGTGTCAAAATTTATATTTAAAATATATTCTCCATTAAAAGGCGGTAAAATTACATTTTAGAAAGATACCTATTTTTATTCATATAATTGGATTTATTCTCACCTTATGCCTATAAAATATATTGGATGAGTATTAAAAATATTTATTGAATATATAATATATAAATTATATTAATTTTTTTTATAAAAAATGGTTTGTTTAATTTATTAAGATAAAATGGTGTTTGTATGTAGAAATATAGTTTTCTTAGAAAAGGACTTTATTTATTCTCAAACAGTTATTACTTTCATTTCTAAATAATAAATAACAAAAGGATCATTTTATATACATGTGTAAACCATAGTTTCATAATTTTGTCAATATCATTCATATATGCCATTCTAATGACTAGGTGATAATTATAATAATATTTTAATACTAATATTAATAGTATATTTTAGTTCGGTAAAACTTTCCCTTGCATGAAACTCCACCTATCGAAGGAACTAGACATTTTTTATAACATAATCCAAAAATAGTGTTGCGTTTTCCATAAGATAATATAAGTGTTGCGTGTAGTGTAATATTAACTTATTACTGCATGAAATGCAAGCCGAACTTAGTGATTTCATATAACAAAAGCTATATTTATTGTTGAGGGAATTAAAAATATAAAAAAGATTAAATTAATTAAAAAAAATAACAAAATATAAGTGTTTTAAATTCTACCCCCCTTAAAATGGGTTTTTTCTTTGATATTCGGCTGGGTTACCCAAAGTTTAATACCCACATCATAAAAATGAATGAGAAAAATTTCTTTTAAAAGGAAAAGTTACAAATATAATGGTTACCCAAAGTAACTCATATATAGGTCTCCACATCATAGAACATTGGTGGAAAATGAAAACAAGGACATGGAAGAAAATTACAAATATCATGTTCTAATGGAGAGTGATAGAGAACATTGTTAAGAGAATGTTAATGATCAAAAATACATACCCCAAAGAGGCTAAAAGGGTCATTGATATCATAAAAACTGATGATATAAAGACAACATTTTATTTCAAGACACATTTTCCTAATGTTTCAAAATTTTCATTAAAATATATAATTACACAATTTCAACAAAATCTCACCCTTTATTTGTGGGTTGAACAATTTACACATCATATCTTACTCAAAAAATGAAGGTTAATTTATTATGATTGGAGAAATAATGGATCATAAGATTCATATGTAGAATGATAAGTAATTCTATCTGTCTTTATTTATCATCAAATAAAAAAGGTTATCATAGGTTATAAAATATGCATAAATATTCATATATATATAGATAATACTTTAATCTCTAAAACCAAATCCAAAGTTTAATTTAAACAATTATAAAAATGGTCAATCCTATAACCATTTCTAAAGATGGAAATATAAAACTTTATAAAGAAGTTTACTAAATCAGCTTAACATTGATCCCACATATATCATAAGGTAGATCTTGGTTTTAAAATTCTGATCATGTGACTAACTGTATCATTTATTTTATTAAAAAATGATAATAAACTAAATTTTAATAAATCCTTATTGATAACATGAATGATTCCTTATTCCAAAGATTAATTGATATATTCCTTAAATCTAAGAAGTTTTAAAATTTATCCACGATAACATAGCCTAATTTTTCAATAGATACTTTATTAGTTTTGAGGTTATAAATACTACAAAAGTTACATTATTCATATCATCATCTCTTTATCCATATAAAATATAATTTTCTTATCCTCATGTACATTTTAAGGGTTAAATACCCTTAATGTATCCTTTCTATTAAATCAATTTCTAGGTCATCAGTATCATTTAACACAATCTTGACAATACTTAAATAAACAATTATACAATAAATACATGTATAAATTATGATTCATATAACATATTCTTTGTCTTTCAAAACATATACACTTAAATCATCTAACTTCATTGTTAAACCATTACTTAGGATTAATAAACACATTCCTTAATACCTCTTTCCAAGAATATGAAATATGAATCTTTTATTAAGGTTCCTCAATCTCATTCTAATAACGGTTCTTACATTTAAAATAAAAATTATTGGAAGAACATCCCATAATTTTCACACGTAATTTGTAGTCTTTTTTTATTTAGAAGCATAACTAATACTCATACTAGCTTCCTGATTCTATTCATGAGATTACCACTTAGAACATCAATTTTATAATTCCCATACTTTCTACATTGTAAACATTCAATGTTAACCCAGTTCCTTCAAGTTTCTTCTATTGGATAAGACTATAAATCATAGTGTGAGAAACACTTATCATAGAACAAAACCACATAAACATGAAAAATTAAGTTTAGTATGCCTCAATCTTAACACCTAATTTAAAATCTATAACACCTTAGGCTTATCCTTAGATAAATACCTAGAAATATACTTAGAAATATCCCAAGGGATATCACTATAGTTTTATCATCCTAGTTTTTGATGTTTTACTAAACCTTTCTTTTGATACCAACTATAGTGACCACAACTTAAAATAAATTAATATTACATCATTTTAGATGAATATTCACCACATTACAAAAATGTATGCATGATGACCATAATAGTTTAGTGTATTTGGAAACATGGAAATATAATATTATAACTTGGTGAAATATCTTCAATATCTTCCTTAATGATATCCACTTTAGTAATCCTAATTAAAACCTTTCTTCTTAACTTGGGGAAAGGAAACATAAGGGGTGAGCTAAGATTATCAATAAGGGTAAAAAAGTGATATATGTAAGCATAACATGAGAATAAGGGTATGATAACATGATCTTAACATTATAAGATCATACACTTCACATCAAAGATCATAATCAAGAGTCATGGCATAAATATTATCAGTTTATAAAACATGAATCATAAGGGTGATAAATCATGATAAATAATAATGAACCATATGATCATGTCATATAAGTGTGGTGCCATTATAAATATATGAAACCATTTCATGTTTCAAGGTATACTACCAATACCATCAACATAGTCAACCATGAAACACCTATTTCCACTTTTTGGATCAGGACACACCTGCTTCCCAAAACGGATCTGGACACACCTTTTTCCTATAGTGGACCAGGATACACCTGTTTCCTATTTTGGATCCAGAAACACCTATTTCTCAATTTTGGATTATGAAACACCCTTTTCCCATTGTAGATCAAGCCTATCGACTTATTTCCCATCATTATCTTCTGAGATATAAATCTACACCCAACGCATTGGAGGGGGATATAGGTCCCACCCATCACATTATAAAATAATATATATGTGTTCCACAAGATCATAAACAAACATCATATCATGACCCATAAAAAGATATGGGTTTTATAAACATCATATCATTACCCATGAAATGAAATGTAAATCATAAATGTTTCATCATATCATAACTTATGAAAAATATATAGGTTTCATAATCATTTCATCATTGAATAATCCATGAAAAGAACCAGGTTTCATAAGCATTTTATCATTGTATAACACATGGAAGAGAAATGGGTTTCATTAAAAAAAATTCATATTAATCATAAAACACTAAAAGAAAGAATAATAATGGTTTACTTGGATAATAATTATATTAAATCACAAACTATATCAAAGGATATAATCTTCAATGGAGAAGGATTCTGAAATATCACTTGGAACATCACTTTTCATTGAAAATCACTTTTTAAAAAATAGAACATTTTTAAAATAATTTTCTTTGAAAACAATTTTAAAAAATATAAAGGAATCATGAAAAACCATTTAAAATATTTATTGAGAAAAATAACCTTTTCTCATTAAAATAATCTTTTTAAAAACATTTTTCTTTGAAAATAACCTTGAAAACATATAAAGGGAGCTTTGAAAACCATATAATTTATTTGAAAAACTTTTAAATTAAATGCTAACTTAAAAATTGAATTTATAGAATATTATTGAAAAAATTTTCTTTTAAAAAATAACCCTGTAAACTTTCAAGGGAAGCTTCAAGGAAAGGATGAAAGGTAAACCCGTACATATTGAACTTTCCTTTTGCATTATAAAAAGATTAGAATTGATTGAAAAAAAGATATTAATTTTTTAAAAATCATTAAAAAGGTGAAAAATGAGTAAAAATAAATTGTAAACATCATTTTAAAACATGTTTGAAAATATTTTTATACAATATGGTTTTGTGAATAAAACAAATTTCTGACTAAAGAGAGAAATAAAGTCATATTTTCTTAAAAACAATTTCTTAACTATCTTAAGGAACAAAGAATGAAAAAAGGTACCAATTCATGGATATATCATGGATAAATATATGATAATAAACTTCATGAGATTTAATGATATATGTATCATAATATTTCATCAATAGAAGAATAATCTAAACAATCTCGATAAATGATGAGATTGAATCAATAAACCGTTACCACTTTGGTAACTTTGAATAATAATAATATGGAAATAATAACATTAAATGAAGCTTAAAATATCATTAAAATAATTATATTCATGAAATAACATTTCAAAATTCAGTATGTATACCTCATAAAAAAAATATTGGTGTATAACATGGCATGTGTCTCAAAGAAGGAAAATTGAGATAAAATTACATCACCAATTTAGTAACTTTTGAAACATAAAACCCTTGAAAGAAATATCATAAAATAGATATATAAATACACATAAATTTAATTATAATAATCTTAAAATATATTCATAGTCTATATATACACCACACCAAATAAATGAGTGGTGAATAATGCATAAGTCTCATAGAAATAAAAGTTAGACGAGAAAAACCTTACCTTAAGTATTCAATTTTTTCACACATTAAATACTACTGTATAATAAGTATAAGATTATTATACATATGAAAAAGAAACAGTTTCTTATATATAATACCATATATTATTTTATTATGACTTTATATTACCCGTTTATTAATAATTCCATGTTAATGTTACGTTGTAGGTAATATCCTCTTTTTTCGTATATATTTTGACTTGTTATTATTGATCCTATTAATTATATAATGATTTAAATGATTAAATAATATAAAACATGATATAAATTTCATATATATTCAGTATATAAATATTTATAATAATATATAAAATATATAATTATGAAATGGAATACATTGTGTATGGAGACAGTAGGTCGTACGTACACATAGAAATGTTTCTATTTTCTTATCCCATTGAAAGAAGGAAAGTAGATGATATATATATATATATATATATTTTAATTATATTTTAATTATTTTATTATAAATATCATATAATTTTACTAAAACAATCCCTAATACATTCCTTGAAAATTGTGAATGAATCACATTGCTTTTGAGAAGGCAATAGTCTATACATCCACAAGCAAAGTTATCGTATTTAAAAAAAATGAAAATTATAAAGTTATGTTTTAAATAATAATTAAATAACATAAATAAATAATAAATATCATATATATCATTTAAAAATATAAATTTCATCAATATTTACAACCTTGAAATGTATAAATGGAAGAACTAGCAACATCGATTCGTGAGGCGATAGTCCTCCGCACACACAAATAATGATTGCATATCTCATTTGATGGGAGTGTGTGTGAGTGTAGATATAATAATTAACATAAAAACATATAAGTATATTTATAATAATTATTTTATTATCTATTAATGAAATAAGAATATTTTATGGGTTGTGTAAAATGAAAATAAAACAAAAGAGATTGTGGAAGGATGTTACCTCTTTTTTGGGTAATTCCTTTTGGTTTGCACCCAAGGGAATAATTTGTTGGATTATACCAAAAGTGAGGATAATAGGATGAAGTTAGGGGATATGGTATGATATTTGTGCAGGATTTTGTAGAGTATAAGGTCTTGAGAGGTGTGAATATAAGGGGAGGAGAGGAGGCCTTTTATAAGTGGGGAAACCGACACATTGGGTATTCTTCAAAAGAATTGTGTGCTAACCATATTTTAATTGTCCCCAAAGGGTTAAAAATGAACCATTACAGATAATTATATATTTAAAGGTCTAAATAAGGATATAAAAAATAATATTTAGAAAAGTGTAGGTTTATTTTTACACCTTATTTTCTAATTTTAGTCAATAATTAAGCTTGTTTTTACCTTAATCATTGTAATTAATTTTAATGACTTTCACTAACAGTTTTAATAAAAAACTTATTTGACCTAATAAGATATTATAAATTATTATTATTTTAAATAAAGTATAAATTTTCCATATACTAATTAAAAAAGTGGTAGAAATTAAATTAAAATTAATCCTGTAGAAGGGATAAAAGGCAGGTTTTTAACGCAAAAATGTCCAAAATTATGAGATGTTTTTATATAGAATTTTAGTGTTAAATTAGTTAAAATAAATAAAATTGGATCAATTTATTAATAATTTATCTAAAAACAAATTAAAAATAATTTAAAATATAAGTAAACAATATAAATAAATAAGACAAAAAAGAAGTTTTGAGTTAAAATTCATAATATTTCACTATTCATCAAAAAATAAACTATTTTATAAAAATAACAAAAATTAATCCAAATAAAATTCTTAAATTCTGATTTCAAAAATTAATTTTATTTTTTTCAAATAAAAATTATAAAAGTGTCAAAATTTAGATTTAAAATAGCTTCGCCATCAAAAGGCGATAAAATTACCTTTTAAAAAAATACCTATATTTATTCACAAAATTGTATTTATTATTATCTTATGCCTATAAAGTTTATTTAATGAGTAAAAAAATATTTATTGAATATATAATATATTTATTTTATTGAAAACATTCATAAAAAGTGGTTTGTTTAATTTATTAAGATAAAATGGTGTTTCTACGTAGAAAGATAATTTTCTTAGAAAATGAATTTCTTTTTTCTAAAATAGTTCTTACTTTAGTTTGTAATTAATTGATGACAAAAGGATTCATTTTATATAAATTTGTAAACCATAGTTTCATAATTTAGTCAATCTCTTTCATATATTCCATTCTTTGAGCTTGGTGATAATTATAACAATATTTTCATAATAATATTAATAGTATATTCTCATAAGGTAAAACTTCGCCTTGCATGTAAGAAAAGATATCCGAGGAACTCAAAAATGTATGTAATACAATACAGACATAGTATTTCATATACCAAAAGATATTCTAAGTGTTGAGGGTAGTGAAAACTTAACTAGGTGTTACCCGAAATGAAAACTAAACTTAGTTCTTTTATATAACATAAGATACATTAAGTGTTGAGTGAAATGAAAAATATCAAAAAGATTAAATTAATTATTATTTTTTCTCAAAAAATTAGGGTGTTACAATGCCAAAATAGCACCACTATCCTCAATCATGACCAAATATCCCTATATACTAATTCCACTTTAATTAGATTCCAAAATATCCCTATCTTGGTAAAAAACATCTCATCTTATTTACAATATTTCATTATAGTAATGAAGATATGTTCTATAGTTTTCACAATAAATATAGATACTTAGACTAAAAATTAATTCAATATAATTTTAAAACAAATTTCAAAAATCACTATAAGGTTTTAGTGAAAGAATTAGATCTCAACCAAGAAATACCTCCATTTATTAAATCTCCATCAAAGATTGGTAAACCTTTTGAATATTGGGATGGTCTTACTAATGATTCCACACAACACTACAACAAAAATAATTCAGCTCTCCTATATCTAGAAACCATGAGCTACTCAACCCAAAGCTCAAAACCAGACTCTAACTCTAGAAGACCACCTCACTCTCTAACTTCATGAATTTGGAGCCTCAAAATTTAGAGCATTTATAAAAACCTCCTAAACTGCATAAGAAGGGAACTTGTTATAAATTATAACAAAAAATATCTTCTCCATGACCTCTTCTTAGTCTCTCATCTCTTCCTAGGACCCCGATTATAATTAAAAGACATATTTATGAATCTATAGTCTCAAAGAAGATTCAAAATATTATACTTACTATCATACCTCTAGCATAATGAATGAGATCACACTGATCAAGTACAAGAAATGGGTCTAAATATATAGACACTTTCAACACACTATTAAACCATATAAAGCTCTCTCTTTCAATAATGAATCTGGACCTGAGATAAGAAATCATTCTTGAATAACTAAAGGAATTCCTCCCAATACAATTGCTTCGGGATAAAACACCTCATCAACCTCTATCACTGAGTCACTTTGTAAAAAAAACAATTAATGAAACCAATAACTAATCCTATATCTTCACCAACTGAAAATAAACCTTTACTTACTCTATCCATTCCTCAGTATTAGGGTTGAAGGATCTATCAAAGAACTCCTGAACTTCCTTCCTCTAGAACATTGGCAATGATCTATCCCAAGATCCATTCTTCCTATTCACATTACTACCACCATGAGGATTTTCTAATTGAATAACATAAAATTTATAACATAAAAATTAGTTTAATCCATTAAAATCACCACCATGTTTCTCACTACCCCTTTTCAATAGAAGTTTTGTTGTCCCTTTCTTTAATATGGGTCTTATATAATAGTGTTTTTAAATATTTAACATTTAATTTATATGATACTAATTGTGAGGATAAAATTTATTTATGGGGGGTGGAATGTAACAACTTTAATTTTAAAAAAATATTATGCTTGATAGATTACTTAAAATGCCCCACTGGTCTTCAATTGAACTTTGTTATGTCATAAAAATAATAATATATAAATGTGACCATTATAAACTAGTAATTTAATTATAAGGTATTAATAGTAATAACTACATCATGAGAAATAAGTTTAATGTTTTTATATAATACTAATGTATTATTTATGCATAAAAAATAAGTACTCAATTTTTAGTAAAGTCACTTCATGCTTTGAAAACATGTTTTCTTAAAAAGTGGGTTTTATTACATTTTGCGTGTAGAAATTATAATTAATTTAGTCCATTTATAGAAAAAAACTGAGGTAATGGATACAATTTTTGAATTCATAATGTAAGTATTGTATTAGGGTGAAGTTTTTTGATTTTTCTAAAAATATTTATTTTCCATTGAATGTTGGAATAAAAAATGTTTTGTAAAACAATCATTTATTTCCATTAATTAAAGTCATTTAAAATTATCATTATGATTTTAATTTGATAAAAATGTACCATAATTATAATTTAAATATATATTATCTAACTAATTATATAATAATATACATTACACTTGATTTTGGAATAATTTCATTTTTAGGCTTAAAAACACATTTTTCTAAAAAGACATTTTATGTGTGGAATGTGTTTTTATAATAATAAATTAAATAAATAAATATTGTTTATTACTAATAATCAAAATTATGTTTCATATATTCAATAAAAAGTTTTAAAATTTATTTTATGGTCATAAATAGGCTTCAAATAACAACGAATCCAGTTTTATAAAAAAAACATTTTTTTATAAACGTATTTTCGCTGTATTTTGTACGATTATTTTAAAATTAATATTTTAAAATAATGTAAATTGAATTTAATAAAATGGAATCAATATTTGGAATACTAAAATCCAATTTTTTTAATTATACATATTTAATATTTGGTTATAATGAATAGTATAAACCCATCATCATGGTTAAGGTTAAAACAAGTTTTCTAAGAGTACTGGTTAAACAAAAACATTAGAAAAAAATTTAAACCCAAAAATGTAATAATTTTTATTATTTGAATATATTTAGACCCAATTATATCCTAAATTCATTTATTTTTTCATTTTTATCCACTATCACTAGAAAATTACATTATATTATTTAAATATTTTAAGTAATTACATGTGTGTCATATACCTCACTTATATAAGGGAACCTCCTCTCTTACAATATTCGTAAATATTGATCCTTATAACTCATACAAGACCTTCCAAAAAGCCATTATATTTTAATTCAATTATTCCTATATATAATGTTCATTTTATTAGACCAATAGTTTAAGTATTAAGGTTTATGCCAAAGGATGTCTCTTAAAGAAGAGGTATAAATCATAATAGAGATCTTTTAATTTTCTTTCTTATTTTACAATCTAGAAACCTATTATATCCATCATAAAATGGTGAATATTAAATAATAAATATATTTATACTTTATTATTATTATTTAATAACCTATTTCTATATCCTTTACATAAAATGGGAAATGAAAGTATTTCTCATGTGTACGTGTGGTCAACCACCTCCACATAGCGATATGTTTCATTTTCCAACACCACCTCACATTGATGAATTTAATGATTTATTTAATAAATATATATTATATTTATGATATATTTATGTGTATATAATGATAAAATATTATTTATATTTATTTACTACATTTTGGTAGAAAATGAAAATAATGTTCATGTGTACGTATGAGTTATCTTCTCTATGAACAATGTAATTAATTTTTATATCTATACCTTTTATAGATGGTTTTAAATTTGAATAAAAGGAATCTATTTGATATTTATATCATTATTAACATTTTTAATATAATTTTATAATTCTCAAAGTATAATTACTATATCTTATTAAAAAAATCATTGTTGAAAAAGAAAACAGTTATCACCTAGGATAGGGATTTTAATAAAGAAATGTTAATAAATAGAAAATAAGATGATATAATTAAATAATTACTAAAATTATACTTATTAAAATGGATCTATTATATAATTAGAGAAAATTTAAATTTATTATACATGATTTTAGAGTGTTTACGAAGTAAGTCGGACAAAAGGTAATGGTTTCTCATCTCACTTTTTGTTTCTAGGAGAGATATGTATATTCACATTTTCTTTCATTCATGTGGTTTATATAATTCCAATTTTATAGGTTACATCTTGAATCTAATTATTTTAATTCTATTTAAAGTTTCATTTGGTTTTATTTATTTCATGGGGGTTATAATTAAAATGTTTCCAAAGTGGTAATGGTTGTATATTACAATCTCACTTTTTATCTGGATGGTTGTATGTTAAAATCTAATTTTTTTGGTTATTTTTGGATATTACTATTTTTCCATTAATTTATCCTTTAATATGTACTCAAAAGTCTGAAAGAATGTATTTAAGGAAAACTGACATTATTTTTATATTCGATCGGGAATATTTTTCTTTCATGTCCATATATTATTTAAATATTTTCAATAATATTTTTAATATTCTATAATTTTTGTTGAAATTTAATTTTACCCATGTTTTAATGAAACACCATAAAACATTATGAATTTATTTTAAATAAAATTATTTTATTTGATAGCATCTCTTAAATGTAATACTAAGTTTAAATGAATGTGATATACTATTAAAATATTATTATGTGATAGTTATAACCTGGATATTAATTTTTTTGGGTATTAATAAGAAAAAAATTAATAAAATAATATTTTCTAAACTTTTATAAAATAAATTCATTGGTTATAAATTGATTAGAAATGAAAATTAAATAATTCAAAATTCAAAGAATACTTTTTTCAAAATAATATTTTAATGTGGGAATTGTGTTTTTATCTTAATAAATAATTCACTATTGGTGAATTATTTTAAGGAAATATGCATTTTACATATTCAATCAATTTTTTTATCATTCATTTAATATTTATTCTAGTCCTAAGATAAGAATAAATCAAGATTTATCTCCAAAATATTTTTCTAGTAAGTGGTTTTATCGTGTTTTTCAAATTTATTTTTAAATTAATTTTTTTTTATAATTTTAGAAAAATAAGTTATAAATGAAATTACTTTTTGAAATAAACAAGTAAAAATTATCTTAAAGTGAATTTTTTATATTTTTTTGAAAATATTACTTATTCAAAGAATAGTGAAAATACTGATTTTATTAAAAATGGCCTTTCCGTTTAAAGAATGTAAAGAGTAATATTTTTTTAAATTGTTTTAAGATTAAAATAAGTTCAATTATATATTTTTTATTCTAATATAAGTTATTTTAATCAATTTATTTTAAATATTTATATAATAAATTATGCTTATGAAAACATTTTCTTTGGTAGACCACTTTTTTCACCGTGTCTGCATTTTTGTTTTAAATAAAATTTTGTCATATATATTAATTAAATTTAGTAAAATAGATTATAAATTTTAAATAATAATAATTAAAGTCATATAATAAGGTAAAACTAATTTATTTTCATAATTAATAGTAAAAAATGTAAAAATATGGTTCCACGTTTAGGGTTAAAATAATTTTACTAGGGTGTTAAAATAAATAGATAAGGTTTAAAATGACCTAAAAGCATGAATAATTTCTATTTTATGGCCATATTTAGAAATTATATCACCTATTTTTCAGTAATGGTCTATTTTTAAGCATTTTTTCCAAGAAATTGTCATGGAATTATTGTGAAACCTTGAAAAAGTACAAGTTTTCCACTCACCTAAATTATTAGAGGGCACTTGCTCTTATATTTTATTCAGAATTAAAAATAAATTTGGTTCCAACAAGTACCAAAATAATACCTTAATTAAATAACTTAACATGTGATAGAGTCATTTATTTATTATAAATTCCTTCTAAGAAGGATTTTTTGAAATCCTAAATAGATTGTCCAATGAAGCGGTATCATTCTTAACTGAGTGTTTTTGTTTTATTTCATCCTTCACCTCCTACAAATATTCTTAAAATATTATGAAATAAAAACACCATTATATTACATATAATGATATGTTATTATGTTCATGTAATAACATATATTAATCTCCTCTTAAATGAAATGAAAAAAAAAATTTTTGCTCATGTATACGACAGACTACCACCTTACGAACTGATATAATTTTTTTCTATCACCGCCTCTCACGGTTGAATATAATGATGTATATAATATATATATATATATATATATGCATATTTATATTATATTTATTACATAATTATAACTATTTAATTATAAAATCATATCTAACTTCTTTCCTTCTAATATGCTGAGAAATGATAATGTTGCTCATGCGTATGTGTTGAATACCACCTCCACGAAGTGATGTGATATGTTTTCCATTTTATTTTGACATGGAAGATAATAATGATATATTTAATTATTATATATGATATATATTATATAAAAAATATTTTATAAAATTTAAATATTACTTTCCTTTATTTTTCTACATCACTTAAGAAAAATGGAAATGATGTTCATGTGTACATACGCCCTACCATCTTCATGAATGATGTAATTAATTAAATAATCTCTATCCATTTTGAATGAATATAAATATGTATAATATATCTATATATATAATATTTTTATCATTATCTTAATAATTAATATGATTTAACCATGATCAATTTACATGGGATAAATTTTTTGTACCATAACATACATGTAAAATGATGGAGTCGTCACCCGAAAGAGTGATTTTAATAAATAATTATAAATAATATGGTTATAAATGGATATAAATAAATCATATATGGTAAGATATAATTTTTTTATTTAATATATTTATAATAAACTTATATTTATTATATTGGGGGTTCAAACACGTATGAAGGAATTCGGACCTAAGGTAAGGAATTTTCATCTCACTTTTATTTATCTAGGACACATGGCATATTCACAACTAATTTCTATTATGTGGTGAATATAATAACTGTTAATGAAATTTATGTCTCTTATCATGATAATTATAATATATAAATATCTATCTAGGGTACATTGTTTCATGGGGATTATGATTCAAAATCTACCAAAGAAGTAATGGTTTTATGTTACAATGTAATTGTTTATCTAGATTATTTATGATTAAGTTTATAATGATGAAATATTATGATCTATCTCACAGGAACCCAATATGTTTCTTATAATATATATTTTCTCTTTATAATAAATGTTTTACTTTCATTTTCATCTCTTTAATTACTCAATAGTCTAAAATAAGTTTTTTTTAAGGAAAATGACTTTATTTCTCTCTTTGGTCAAAAAAACTTTCTCTTTCATGTCTATATTTCCTAAAAATGTTTTCAAGAATGTTTTTACTATTCTATAATTATTTTTTAAATTCATTAATAACCATTTTTTACTTTCTGTAAAATGGTTTAAAATGAATCTTCTTCTCATTTTCCAAATGAGGTATTTTTGACTTTTTATTGAAAATGTGAAAGGAATATTTATTTTAACATACACAATATGAATAAATTTTTCCCCCATAATATCCACAAATTTATTTGATGTTATATTTATATGTTTAAGAATTTCTATTAAAATTAAAAATTTTAATAAATATTTAATAAAAATTAATTTTCAAAACTGATTTCTAAGATTAAAGGGAATTTTCCTCAGCAAATGTTCCAAGTGACCTTTTAAAGGAATTTTTCATTTTTTAGGACATCATTTGATTTTTATTAAGTTTTAATAGGGATATTATTCAATGATACCATCTTTATCCTTTATCTATATGGTTTATGATTATGATTACAAGATGTTTATGAAATATATTCCCTTTTCCAAGGGTTATTTTATGATGAATTGATGTAATGATTACGAAACCCATTTATTTTCCACAGGTTATACCATGATGAAATGTTTATAGAGGCCATTTTATTTTCATGGATTATGATATGATTATTATTTTATTGATATTTTATAACACATATTTATAATTTTCATTATGTGGTGTGTGGGACTGATATTATATAGTCCTTAAAGGAATTAGGTAAATATAAAGATATCCTAAGATAAACGGGAATGGAATATAGAGTGAATCCATTTCACTAAGGGACTCTACCCACTGTGATAGTATTTATTGTGAAACTTTAATACTATGGTTGTTTAAGGAGTGAACTCATTCTTCTTTGATAGTATTGGAAATGAGATTTGAGTACTAAGAAAATTATTTTATATTCTTATGTGTATTCTAAAAATATATGTCTTATGACAATGTTATGCTCTCATGGATCATGTTCTTTGATTACTTTATAATTCATTTCTTTTAAACTACCAAAATATATACTATGACTCAATATGATGATCTTTGATATGAATGGTATGGTTTCTAAATGTTATTATCATATTATTTACCCTTATTCTCATATTATAACTATGTGATCATTAATATCTCCCTTTTTACCCGTACTGAGCATCTAATCTTAGCCTTTATTGTGTTTCCTTTCCTCAGGTTATGAAGAAAGGTATTATGTAAGAAATTCCAAACATGGGTTCTTATTATGATGAACATAGTTGGAGATGATGTAGTTCACTTATGAATGAGTTGATTATTTATCCAAATTTTCAAATTCTCTAGAACAATAAAATTATGGAATGTATCATTATGATATGTAATGAATACTCATATATTAAGATTTAATATTTATGTATGAAATATTGGTGTCAATATATTTAGTTACTATAATAAATTTTAAATGGAACATCCTTATAGTTTTTAAAAAGATATTCCTTTTAGAAAATGAGTTAAAATAATCTTTTTTTAACATAAATAACATGAAAGATTTTTCCAACAATTATGACTAATTGTTCATTTAATTATGATTTACAAGTTACCATCGTTCTTTTCTAAGAAAATTCTTTCCTTAATATTTTTTAAATATATGTATATATATATATATATCTAAAATATGTGGTTTCAAAATATAAAGGGTATTTCTCTAAATAAATGCTTCAGTGATATTTTGATTATATTTTCATACATAACCAAAACCATTGATGTTTCTTATGATTTAATGGGGATATGATCCAATTTTACCACATTTATCCTTTTCTAAAGGGTTTATTATTATGGTGATGAAATATTGATAAAAATACTTTTATTTTCATTGGGTTAATCTATGATGAAATGATAAATGTTTTTGTGATATTGTGGAATATATATGATTGGATTATGACGAAGTGATAAGTTTTTCCATTATATCTCACCAATAAATTTTGTAAAGACTAATGTTTTATGATATAAACGGTTACATGGAAAGTTACCACAGGCCCAAAATATGGTACACGATAGGTTATCCTAAACCTAAAGTAGGTAAAATAGTGGTTATCCCATGGATCACATATGATGGATATCTTCATGGGTATCCTTGCCATAATATTTCAATATTTATTATTATTCTAAAAATTATTCCACTCTCTTATGACACGATCTAATGAAAATATAATACTCTAATGAATCATGTTCTTTGATTCCTTTATGATCTATATATTATGGACTATCCAGATTTATTCCATTACTCATTATTATGATTTACGAATTGATGGATTTAATTTTAAAATGTTAATCACTTGTTATTATACCCTTACGGTAATGTCATTCTTAAATGATCATTGATATCTCCCTTATTTACCCTTACTAAGAATCTAAGATCAATGTTTATTAGATTTAATTTTCCCTAAGGATATGAAGAAAGGTTTTAATTATTAAATTTCTAACAAGATTTTTAATTATGAAGAACACAATGGGATATAATATAGATCTTTTATATACTAGTTTTTTTATATATCTTTCTTAGTAAAGAAACTAAAGATTTATAATTCTAATGTAGATAGTATGATATATAATGAGTAGTCAAATAATAAAATGTAATATTTATGTTTTAAATTATTTGGCCACATTATGAAACATTCAAATCATTAAAAACATTAGTTATAAAAAATTAAAAAACAAGTGAATAATATATATATTAATTTAGAACCAAACTCCATGTTTTATATCTAGAATCAAGATTTCTAAATAAATTATAAATAAGATAGTCTTTAGAAATTTTCTATTATTTAGGATCAGAATTAAATAGATTATACTCCCCCTCAATAATTATATTATTATCCTAGGGTTTTTATTCATTAAAATTAATAAAATTAAATTCTTCTTCAAAATTTAATATATCTCATTTATTTTTCAAATTGTCTTCACCAAAATTTAATATCAAAAGATTATTTAACAATCACAATAATTTTATGAAAAATCTATAAGATTTAATTTATTATCATATCTTAAAAAAATCCATCCTCACTTTTAATTAAATTTTATTTAATTATCTTTAGTATTTAAAATAAAAAATTTACACCCAAAGGAATTAAAATTACCAAACATATGTTTCTTACAATTAATCAAGTCATAAAAAATATTATTTATAAATTTTATATTTAAAACACAATTTAGAATATAATAATATTAATTTATAGTTTAAACACAAAAATATTTTGTTAAGTAATATTCATTTGACATAGTTCTATATATTTCTATAAGATTTAAAATTTTCTATTCTACAACACCTGTTCATTCTAGTGTTGTAGAATCAAAATATTATAAAAACCCCATTATTTTTAAAAAAAGTTTTAAAAAAAATTAAACACTTCACCTCAATTATAAATTCTAAAAGAAATAATTAAATAGTTACTTTTATGCTAAAAAATATTTAAAAATTCAATAATTTTATATAATGTTTCAAATTTATAAGAAATAAAATAAGTCTATGTAAATATCAAAAATCATCAAAAATCATCAAAAATCATAAAAACATATTTATTTCCTCCAAAACATGTAAAATAGATCAAAAAAAATTATAAATTAATAAGTTATAATGTTATATAAATTTTAATTTAATTAATAAATATTAAAGTCTTTTTATATTGCTTTCCTTTTAAAATAATATCAAAAAAATTCTTACTATTTTTTAAATCAATTAATTACTATACATGCCCTTTATTTTGTAGTTTTTGTAATATTTAAAAGTTTACATGTCTATATAAATAATGTAATAAAATATCATTTGTTTATATGGAACCAAGACACTTAAAATTTTGGTTAGTTAACTCATAAAATATTTTAAAATAAATATTCTATTTTTATTAGCATAAAATAAAATTGATTCATTTTTGAAAACTAAATATTTATTATCATTAAATTTAAAACCCATTTAATTATCATATATTTTTTAAATTATGATATTTTATGTGTTACACTTTCAATATATAAAATTGTATAAATTAATATAATTCTTGGTAGACCTAATTCACCAAATACCATAACCTTTCCTTTTGATTTATCATCGAACGTCATAGAACCACTGGCACATAGATTTTAAGATAAAAAATTAAATGGGTCCCTAATAATGTGTTTAGATCATTTTTCTTCTACATACCGAGTATCTTTAAAACTCTTAATTCACATTTCCTAAAAATATTATGTAAGTAAAAATTAATTTTGGTACAATTTATCATGGGTAATCAAGAAAATAATTTTTTGGAAATATAATTTTATTATAAAGTAATGAATGGGTTAATCTCAATGTACATTCAGTATCTTATTTCCCTTTCATTCAACATCTAAATCATACATAATTATATATAATTCTTTATAAATATTAATGAAGAATGTTTTTTTTATAAATTAGGTTTTTTATTGTATCCAATTCCACATTTGGTCATCATTTGTTTTCATTACTTAAAACATTTTATTATAATTTTCCTAATCTTCAAAAAAAATAATATATATTTCTTGTTAAACATGAAGTTTATTTATTTATTTTTTCATTCTATTTTTTTAAATCGCTAAATCACTGAAAAAAATTTCAATTGAACAAGAATTAGTATTTTTAAACACTTTATTTTCTTGATTAAAATCATGAATGGATTTATTATGAAATAATAAAAATTATTTGAACACTGGAAATTTTTTTAATTCCATCCCCAAGATCACCTATAAAAGAAATATTAAAAAAATGAATAAAATAAAATGAAGTAATAATGTTAATGGAATAACTTACTCCAATTATGCATTTGAAATATTCAAAATATTCCTTGGATATGTTAGATGAAGATCACTAGAGTGGTAGAAAAAATCCTCTGACCTCATAATGCATCTATGAGTCAAGAAGAATCATTCATCACATGGATTGAATTCATATTTACTCTATAGAATGTTATAGGATCATATGAAAGGTATAAGGATGGTGAGAGATTTTGATTATAGAGAGTTTTATCCAATAATTGAGTATCACCTCTCACAACTTCCATAATATGGTAATGGATTTAAAAAGACCTAAGGGTGATCCTTAATGATTATAATATTAACTTATGCATTTATAATTCATGAGTCAATTCCAATATTAGTTCATACATCTCACATATGAATGAAACACCTCCATCAGGTTTCATATTATGATATAGTTTATTAATTTATATCTTAGGTGGATAATTTCTCAAGTTTCTAACCAGTGTATAAATTAATTTTCATAATATTCCAAGAAAAATTATATATCAATGCATCATGTGTAGGATTTGTCTTTAGTGTATATGTTTCCTTCAACACACCACTTGCAATAACGCCACAAAACCATTGTGTTGTTTTCATCATATGTTGTATCATATACAATAAATTGTGATGTAATATCCAAAACCCTTTTTGAATATCCTCTTAAACATTTTTTAAATATATTATTAAATTTACCTTATATCATATTATATGTAATACATTGTAAAGACCCATCCAAAACACATATGGATTAAATTAGAAATATTTTATAGCATATCTCTGAGCAGATTATGTTCTCATTTACTCAACCAAAAAGTGTTCATACACAAACCATTATAGCATTAAAAATAAATATAAATCATCTGATATTTAAATATATTTAAAGAGTGGACTCTAACAAGACATCAGTACCACTCAATATATAAATGGAAATGGTATGATATTTATCGATAACATTTTTATCAATACCTCTTTTCACTAGTCTACATGATATGAAAATGTTTTATATCATATTTTCCATTTTTCCATTACATAAAGATACCATAGTATGTAGATTTTATTAATCCCATATAGGTTACTAATTGTTTCTTGATTCTTAAAGTATATACTGAATTTTTATGTGAATACATCACATGTCATTTACCCTTCTGGATAAACGCATAAAATGTAACTTACTAAGATAGATATTTATTATATAGTTGTGGTTAAACACTTACACATTCTATCTCAATTAAGGGACCAGATGTCATAGTCATTATACAAGAGGAAAAATCAAGTCCTGGTTGAGATCCAACTGATGATGTGATCAACAAAATACCCAACCACCCATGTATTAGGTAAGTTAATATGTAGAATTTTGTAAGTATGGAATAAAATTATAATGGTTCTCATTCTAGGTATCTTTCCATGCTAAAATATAAAGGACTCAAATTCGATCCATGAAACCCTATTATTGAAAATACATATGTATAACAGTGCACATAGTATATGTAGTGGGTCATTCAGCATAAGAAAATTCTTTTTTTGTGCCTTGTGATCATATTAAATATCTCTATACAAGAATAATACTAACATTAACCTTACCATTTCATCATAACCTATATTAATCCCTGATTAATTTTGGTTAGGGATTACTCAATTTCTTACTTTGAGATGTCAATTATCATTAGACTTCTTGAAATTTATATGTATATATATATTTATACAAACAAAGTGAATGAATTATAAAGTTTATATTTTATACAAAATAATATATTTTATATCATTAAAACTCTTTTAAGAACATTTTTCAAACACAAAATAATCACCTACCTATTATATCATGTATGATAACCTTCCAAATAATCCTTAGGTATGATTCACTTTCAAGGGTTTTTCTAAATCATTATGTCATATGTAATAATTTTCACATCTCTGTGACCATTTGATAAAACTAACTAATTAACTCTTTCATGAGAAATATATACGAAGTAAAATTTCTTGAATAATGGTATGATTTATAGATCATATTCAAAAAAATCAACTCTTTGAAAATATTCAAAATTATTAACTTTATACCATTTAATTTTATGATGTCAACTTTTGTTTCCTACTTATAACTCTTTGTATGTTCATTATTATCATCCTTGGAACTCTTTCCATTAATATTCTTTCCTTTAAATTAATAAAATAAAATAACATTTAAATTATTACTCAACCAAAATATTGTAAAACCATTTAGGATAAATTAAAATTTACTTAATTACATTAACTAATACAAATATTTACATTTCTATTTACCACCAGACAATAAAATATTTCAGTACTTCAGAGTAATTCATAGTGTAATTTTATTGGTAAAATCCTATATTTATGCACAGTTAATAATAATAACTAAATTCTACACTTTATAGTTTTATTAATCTTCACATATCCTAAGATTGTTTGACATTAATTGATGAACACTATAACCATGATTGGTATAATCCTTTAGGAAATATTGATATTCAAATTCAAAATGGTAACTAAATGTAAAAGTTTACATTTTTAGTTACCATAATATATCTTAAATCTATTTTAGGATATTAAGTGAAAACCACAGTAGTATATGACTCCCAAAATCCTTTATTTGTTAAATTTGAACTACTCAATGTCCACACAAACTCCTTTTTCCCTAAAAATTTCTTTATTCTTTTCAACGTATTTTCTAAGATACATTACTTTATTTGTGTTTAGGAAATATAATTTATTTCATTTTAATATGAATATTTATCAAATAAAAAATTATTTCTATTTTATATATGATAATTTATATGTTTTGAGTGTTTTATTTGAAAATAGAATTATTTTGTAAAATAAGCCACTAATGGGTGGTAAAATCACATTTCTTTATATATTAATAAATCCCCAGATAAACAATTTTTTCCTTTACTTATTTTGAAGTATGTTATATAATCAAACTAATCATAAAAAACATGTATACAATTAGTCATTCAACTTTTTTTTTCAATAATTCATTTTCATTGTATCAATTCTCTTATAATATAAGATAATTGAGATAAAGATAAATATATTTTAAATAGTTTCATTAGATCTTGATACAATCTTTTATATTTCAATTTTATGTATAAAATCATTTATTTATAACATGAATGTAAACTATAATATCAATCAATTCAACAGTGATTTTAACTCTTGTATATTTATAATAACAGTAAAATATACATTCGAGATCACATACCCTTAAAAATTAATTAACTGGTTTCTATAACACATATACATAACATAGATATTCTATAGAGTTTCCCAAACTCCTTTATGTATTCATAATAGTCCCAACATACTGAATTATTACTCATTATTCCTAGAAAACCAAGGATTCACTAACCTGGACTAACTCCTTGAAAGAACATTATTGAATTTTCATCTAACATTTATTCTTTTATTTTGAAAATTTTCCCACTTATACTGTTCCTACAATACAAGAATCTATACATCATATGCCCAGTTCATCCATTTACAACATTTTGAGAACATTAGGTTAAGTTTTATTGAATTTAATTACATTGTCATAAAATTTTCATAGATGGAAATAAGATGAATTCCCTAACCAAAATATTATAGTTTAGTCTTTATTAAATAATGTTATAAAATTAAATGAATCATAAACTTTTTATATTATCAATAAACACATCATTTTAAACAACAATTTTTTACATGATCTTCTCAAGAAAAAAAGTGAATATACGTTTCTCTTGAAAAGTTCAGATAATCTTGAAGAATATATGTTATCAATATAGTAACTCCTTTTCTCTATTACTTAAAATTATAGTTTTATATTATTTTTAATTTCTAACATTTTTAATATTTATAATGTTTGTAATTAATATAGTTCCTATAATATATCTATAAGAATGATATATTTTAAATCTATAATAAATAAAGTTTGAATGAAATATTCAGTATCCCTGATTAATTAATGTAATGGCCCAGACCCTCATGACCACTCCCTTTTCCAAATTCCGGTGCGACCGATCGGTGCGACCGATCGGCGCGACCTATCGGGGAGACCGATCGGCGCGACCGATCGATGCGACCGATCGGCATGACCAATAGGTGGGATCGATCGGTATCATCCATCCTTGGTGGGTTTTTCTTCTACAGCCTCCCCGTAACCCCACTTTTAGTCCTTTTTAACTTTTTGAAGTGTTTCAAGGCCATTTATAAGCCCATAATTAATATCTAAAAATCAAAGAAACCTCCCTACTAAATAACAATTAATCTAGTCATGTGTAACTACCCAACCGCGTGGAAGAACCACGATCCGACTTCCAAGGAATTCAAATTTCTTATCCCATAACAATCAGATTTCATCTATATATCACAGAAGAAGTTCTTATCCCCCCTTCTTTCTTTTTAGCAGACTTCTCTATTCTCTCGGGTGCGCCTGAAGTCCCTCCTTCCCGAGACTTGTGGTGCGCCTAGGCTGAAGTTGACTTCTCATCCTTGGAGTTCCCGACGTCCCTCCCCTGCAAATCGCGCATCCCCTATTCTTGGAACATAGAGAAAAATGCCGATCCTTAATCAATCAAGTAGGGATTTTCTCCTTCATTTCTCCGTTCTGTGTATCATGCGGGGTGGGCATGCTTTTGCCTTTGTGGAAACTGATGAAACCGAACTTAATGAAGATAATGAACGGACTTCAAAGAATAAAGGGGGGGGGGGGGTGATCGATGTTCTGCTATACTCTTTATATTGTTATGTGTTGTGAACAATACGGGCCTATGTTCATGGGAAATCATGGTCGTTGGTAATCTTTCTATGTGCACTATTGAACCTCGGTGTTCCTAAATGTTCAAATAGCCGCAACATGGAATTGGTTAATTATGTATACTCGGTTAAATAAATTGAAAGAACTAGGATCAACCCTTTTCTGTGATAACCCCAGTTAAAGCATAGTGTAATTGAAACCATGGAGTGTTAAATCTTTTAAATCTAAAAATACCTGCATGGGCCTGCCTTGTGTTGGTGGTAGCGGTTTGGTTGTTTCTTTCACGGGCCGATTTCTGGGGTGATGTGGGTGGGGATGAGATCCCTTGTTGTTATACTTTGAGGTTGTGTGATTACTCTGCTTATATCACGAATTGGGGTGGGATCCTTTGTTGTTGAGAAACTGTTGGCTCCTAGATTTTGGGGACATGGGGCAGTATATTGGGGTTTTCTTTGGTTCCAATACTTCGAGGGATCTCACTTATCCCTTTGTTGTTGTTACTTTGCAAGAGAACCAAGTGTGAATGCTTAAATAGTTGTTGGCTGTAACTTTTTCCCTTGGTTTGTTCTTATGCTATTAGGTGCCCTGTAGTGAAGAAACTTATTTAAACATTATTACTGAACATGAAAGAAATTATGGGACAAATGGGGATTTGGTTTGATGTGAGTTGTGACTTGGGAATGGGTTCTGTTCTCTGATCTTATGAACGAATAGTAAGGATAGTGTTCTTTAGACTGGATAAAGAAAAACCTAGATTGGGTGAGTGCTTGTTACCAATATATATACTTGTATTTTTTTTGTGTTTCTTATTCGCACCCCACCCAAGTTGAGCACTTAGTGCTGAACACCTCTATTTCATGGGGGAGGGTGTTTTTCCCAACACTTCTATTAGTGACTGGTTATTAGCTCCTTTCTTCTCCCTTTCCCGGATAGCCCAAGTATCTTCGGGTAGGCTGTGATGGTCTGAAGTCCATTGATATCCCAAGAATCTTTGGGCAGGGCAGTGTGGTGGTTGGCCCAGGTGTGTGCGGGTAGGTGGTTTTCCAAGTATCTTCGGGATGAGGCCCAGGTGTGTTCGGGCATGGTAGTGGTTGTTCTGGCCTATGTGTTTGCAGGCATGGTTACGTGTGATAGTTGTGGCCCAGGTGTCTGTGGGTGGGATAACGGTTGTGGCCCAGGTGTTTGCGGGTGGGATGTGTGGTTGCGGCCCAGGTGTGTGCGGGTGGGTGTGGCAGTGGGACTGCAGTGAGAATGGCGGGATTGGTTCGATGCATAGGATGTCTTCAATAACCAGTGGGAAAGCGACGTGGGGTACCCAAACATCGATGTGCTATTACTATACATTACTTGACTTGACTTATTTGGAGAGTGTTCCTTGGTGAGGCTTGGGTGGTTAGTTTCCTTTCTAGGTTCTTGGTTATCTCTTTTCTCATAGGGCATTAGTATGCCTCCCCACTTGTGCACTAGAGTCTTTGGTTTTTACCTACTGATTATACTTTTATGCTCAATCTACATATATACAACTTCTTTCAGGTTTCCAGGATGACTTCAGGTACCGTGCTGGACTGTACTAGCTCAGACCTTATGGAAAATCATTGCAGTTGTTATTATTCTTTCTTTTGGTATTTTTCCTTGTAGTCTCCTTATACATTGTGGATTTTACTTTTGTGACATGCATTGGGAATGGTTCTTGGATTTACTTTTACTTTCAATTTTTTTGTTGTGGGATTCACTATCTTATACCTCGATCCTATTAAAAGAAAAAGGGTAATGTCTTCCATTTAGTGTGTGATCTCATGCCCTTGGTGCTGGTTGCCACTCCAGGACCTATTGAAGGCAGGTTTCGGGGGGGGGGGGGGGGGGGGTCATTATCTCTCCTTCAACTTAAAGAAGGAAGGGCCTGGAAATTTGCTGACCCTTCCTTCCTTTTGGTGAAGTTGGGTCATGAAAATTAACATATTTAATAATATATAATATAATTTGGTGTATCCAATCATATTTTATATATGAAAAGTTCCTTAAATTGTTAATATACTCAATAATATTGAGTGGATACATGGAGACTATGATTCCTTTTGGATATTTTTTATCTAATTCTTTTTCAAACCTATGTGAATTAATCCATGCATCCATAATCATTTAGATTCACATGTTGGTAAATTTCAAATTTTGATTGCTGGAGAATAGTTATTTTTCTATCAAAAAGAATATTTGTGTAATAACTTTTCTTAAATCACTAATATTTATTATAAACATTTCTTAAGATAATAGTATTTGGAGTTAATTACATCAATATTCTCCTAACAAGGATTAATATAAAAGTTTATTTTTATGATACTTATGTTATATATTTATAACAAAAGCTTTTATTAGATGAGTATCATATATTGTAAACATTTAATAAAGAGTTTTATTTAATGGGATCCCAATAATATGATAACCCCTTTATAAAACTTCATATCCTTTAGTATCTTAAAATCCATATTTCATCATATCTTACACTAGTTTTTTCATCTAAATAATCCATGATTAATTATATAGGGTATAATACTAATTAAAATATTTTTAAATCTATGATATTTTAGTGGATAACTCTTTATCCAATCCATTATATGAATAAACATAACTCCCTCACTTTGGGATCATAACTGTTATTGTTTCCCATCTAGTGTAACCCAAAGAAAACACCAATAATAACCTAATAAATAGTAATCAATGGGTAATCATGTTGAGCACAATAATACCTAAAAAAATATACTTTTGAGTCGCTTATAAATTTCCCATATTACCTAATATCATCCATCATTACTCATTATGAGATTTCAAATTCCTAGTTGAATTATCAAGGTTCTGAAAAGTGTTTCTTTATAAGGAATATAAATCTTATTATTTGATAGTTTTTTAATATCACCATATTATCTCACATTATTCCCTTTTTATATATGTATTATTTTATTATTATATTTTAAAATCCTTTTTCTTCCACAAAACCAATACTTTTAAACCATACTGATGTTTTACTCTTCACACAACCAACAAGTTTCTCTTACTCACCCAATAATAGAATTCAAGTATATATATACACTTAATCAGATGCATCATATGCATATAGTACATTAAAATTTTATGTAATTGAATAGATTTATATGAAATAGATATTACCCAAATGAGTAAGCTAGAAGTTACAGATAACCACCCCCATTCGCCTTTCTAGATAAGTCATATTCCTCTAAGATGGTAGGCATTCAAACTCCAGGTCCCTCTACCTAATGAGTCATTAATCAGGATATAATTCTATTCATCATAATTATAACTCCTAATATTAGTAAACTATATTCAACATAAAAATTCATGTTCAAAACTTTAATTACAAACTGATGTCAAGGTAGATTAAAAAATCATTTTATGACCTAGCATCCAATGCAAGGATATATTTCCTAGAAGTAGTTTAAATTTTGAAATAAATAATACTTTATTCACAATATAAATGGTTCATAACATTGAATATAACATAGAATAACATTTCAAATTAATGAATAATTAAAATATTTAAACATGAGATAATAGTTTATGAACAATTAAAAAATAATTTTTTTTAAAGTTTTTATAATTTTATCTTTAACAATATGGACATTACATAGTTTTGAATAGAAAAATTTTATATTCATTTTAATATGAACACTTTCATAATATTCATTATATGTAATTTCATTTTGAATATATGATACTTTATGAATTAAAAAAATTATAATCCATTTTCTATTTTATAAAAATTTTATATAATATAAATATCATGAACATTGTATGATTAAAACCTTGATCATAACAAAAATATATTTTGATTTTCATTAAACAATATCCAAAAGAATACCTCTTAATTTTAACAATTAAAATTAATTAATTATGAACAATTCATAATTGATTTTTTTTAAAAAAATATTCCAACCTTATCTATGTAATTTATAACTCAAAATAAATTAACCTTTATGATTTCTAAATAAAAAAGTTAATTTTATTTTATAAGAAATTCCATATAAATTGTTTAGAAACCATTGAAAATGTATATTTTTATTAAAATGTTTAGAAACCAATGAAAAATGGTTTATAAATATTAACTTTTATTATTTGGAATTTTTTATAAATAATTGTTTCATAAAAAATATGTAATTAATTATAAGAAATTTATAATTAAATTGTTAACAATATACATTTTTCAATAGTTTATAAAAATTTTATAAACCATTCAAATCAATTAAATTTCAAAAAAATTGACATTTTATATTTACCTTTACATAGAATCCCCATTCTACATAAGGGTAACCAACCACTACCAATATGTAGTTTGTATACATAAGTGTAGATTTTCTTAACTTTTATATAGAGTATACTTCATACGAGTACTCGAATTTTAACTCTATATGAGCCCTTAAAATATAGGGAAATAAATATTACCATTATGTGAAAAAACCTCATGTAAATTTAAGCCACATATTAGCTTTATATTACCTTCATTATGTAATGGTAAGTCATAAGAAACCTTTAGGTGAACCCTTCAGATAATACTCAGTCCCATACTACCTTTATATTAGCACCTCATGTATATGTAACCTTAATTTTACCTTTATACAATATGTCAATATAAGGGTAACACATTTATTACCTTTTCACAACCCATCTATGTAAAAGAGATGTCTCAGTTACCTATACACAACCCATCTATGTAATGGTAATTCCACAGTTACATTTACGTAGCCCAATTATGTAAAGGTAAATATAATATACCATACTTTACATATAGATATTACTTCAAAATTTATGAATATTTATTATATAACATAACAAAAACCAAGCTAGGACTGTATAGGGTTAGTGTCTCTTGAAACTGAGAAACATAAACAACTAGTTCATAAAAAATCCACATTATCTCTTTCTTATTTCTTCATAACTTGACCCCTTTTTACATATCTTACTTAATACAATTCTTCATGAAATGGGGAAAAGAAACATACGAAAGGGTGAGATCAAATTCTCAGTAAGGGTAAACGAGGAAAATATCAATCACATTATAATCATAAGAACATAACATTTGAAAATATTATCCTGTATATAAAAGATCATAATATAATGTCATGGGATAAATCATAAATGTGAAATTTAATACCAATATTAATAACATAAGACAAAAAATTTTGTGGTATAAAAAAATAATCATATAAAATCATTTCATATTAGTCAAGGCTCATTACTGAGACCATCATAGTAGACAAAGTCCATTAATGAACTGAGTTCACTCCTCATTCCAGCCCTGTATTACAAAACCGAACTTAATTTCCATTCCAGACATGTCTATCTCATGAGATATAAATATTTACCCAATGAACTGGAAGGAGATATAGGTCCCACCAATCTCATAATGAAACCATTCTTATATGTGACTCAAAAAAATTAATCATCTATCATATTATATCCCATGAAATAAAATGGGTTTCTTAAACATCATTCTATCATAATCCATATAAAATAAATGTTTTTCATAAAAATAATTCCATAATAAAAACTATCAAATCAAAGTAATAATAGGTATAGAAACATAACCCTATGTCATCTTAGATGGAAAATAATTTTGATAAAACACTTGAACTTAATTCCGAAGGAAAATATCCTTTCTTTTTCAAAAATGATTTAGTTTCTAAAAATTCCACGCAATTTTAAAAGAAAAGAATTTAGTTGAAAAATAATCTTGAAATCATGTAGAAGAAGCTTCATGTAAATTAGGTTTCATAAAACCGTAAAAATACATTAATTTCTTATAAGTTAAAAAAACATTCTTCTCATACATTTCCCAGAAAAGTCAAAAAGTACCTCAAATTGAATAATGAAAAAATATTTCTTTTATACCGTTTAATAAAAATTCACCAAAGGGTAAAAAAAAAATTAATTTTTTTTATAAGAATAGAAATAATATTACATAATTAGGATACATGTATATCAATGATAAATATACCCTAGTAAATACTAATGTATAAAAAATCTTGGATAAAAATGAAATTGTAAAATTATCCCTTACCTTAGGTTCGATATCCTTCGTATGTATCCAAACCTACTATATAATGATTTAAATAGTTTTATTTACTTACTATAGAATAATAATTGTTTTTATGATATCATATATGATTATATTATTATCCATTTGTTAGTAACATTTCATTGTTACTTGATATTCTGATATTGATTGCCTTATGTTCTTATTCATGATTTGTTAGATAAGTTCATGTTCCACTAATTATATTATTGTTAATTTATTTATATAATTATATTAGTATAATATATATAATATTTATTCATTCAATTAAAGTATATAATCACGGTCTAATTATGGTCATGTAGAATGAATCGCACCGCATCATAGAGACGGTAGGCTGTACGTACGCACGAGCGATGATATCGTTCCCAAAATTATTGAATGGTATTGAAGGGGATGGTGTATGATATTTAAGAATTAGTATCATGTTATAATAATCATATAAAGTTATTATTTCCACCATTATACCCAACCAAGTAAGGTGGTGGTAAAAAACAGATTACACCACGGTGTGGAGACGATAATCCATACGTATGCACGCACTATGATTTTATTTTTTATAGGATGGATATAAGGTGAAATATAGTTGTTTAATATTTATAGTAACATATAATTATATGATTGATACTAATGTTATTAATTTATAATGAAACAACTAGTGAATAGTAAGTATAAGAATAAACATGTTTTAAGGAATCAGTAGAATAGATTACCTCTTCCTTGACACACTTCCTCTTAATTTCTTTGTATAACACTAGATTTGGTCTTTGAAGATAACCAGAACATCTAGAATGAAAATAGGGAAGTTAAGATGGAAAAATGGTAGGGTATGGCTGAGAATTAATGCTCAAAATGAAGTTAAGTGGTGAAGGAGGTTGTGCCCTTTTATAATTGAGGTGAGGGGCAATTTTGGAAACTCTATAAATAATAATTTATAATAAACTCAAACCCTACCCCACAAAGTCCCAATTTTAATGATTAAATGAGATAGGGATGTAATATCATCAAAAAATAAATTTTTGACAAGTTATTTTGTCTATTTAAACCATATAATTTTAATTGACAGTTAGTTATTCTATTTAATTCTAATTATGGTAATAAATTTCTAAATATTTAATTGTCATAAATATTTACTTATATGGTGTTAATTGACCATAAATAGATATTTTATGAAATCTTAGATCTTATAATTATATCATTGTAATTTATCAATATTTTTATGATTTTTAAATAATTTAATAAAATGTTATTTTTATAAAATATCAATATTGTCAATTTTGACACTATTCATTTATTTAACATTAAAAAAATCCACACTGAAGATAAATTCAAAAAAATATTCAATTGACTTATAATATGTCATAGTCACCTAGAAATATTTTGAAGCACATTAATTAGTTCATATGGTAATTCTTTTATTATTTTTAAAAACATTTAATTGATATTTTTTTTAATAAAATAATTTTTACTTCACTATTGTTTCTTCATTAATGGTAATTATTTAATCTATAAAAATTATAAACAATTTCAATGATATAGTTAATTATTTTATATTTATATATACTATATATAGTTGATATTATCTCCTAGTTATCCATATATTAAAATTAATATACTTTTATAAAATGAGATTGAACTATTTTGTCACATTCATTAGTTTTTTACATTCATGTAATATTCATAGGTATGTGTCCATCAAGTGATTCCATTTCAAAAAATAGATCATAAGGGACGAATTTATTCATCTAATAAGATTTTTATAGGTTTTAAGGTAATTTTATAATATTTTTTTAACTTTAATTACCCGATTTACCTTTAACCATGACACTAAAAGTAATTACCAAAGTTACTATTCATAATGCTGAAAAATAAAAGTATCCTATAAACATAATTTGGACCTATAGATTCCAAATATGGAGTCTATTTTTAAAAATTCAAAATACAGAAGTTTCATTAATTAATTTAAAATCAATCTTATTATTGGAATAAGAGAATGAGTTTTTTTAAAAAAAAGTTAAAACATTACAAAATATTGAATTGTTTTTACATATAAATTCAACATAAAATCAATGATAATTAAATAAATTATATTAAATGAGAAAAATATATTCTATTTAGACTTTAAAACTGTTAAATATTATAATTTAACCATATAAATTATCCCGATTAAAAATGTTGTTTTCACTTAAGATTTAGTGTGTTTTTATTATGCATCAAAACAAGAATGTTATGAGAAAATACCATAAATTCAACAAAAGTAAATTTTTATATCACGATTTAAAAGAACATGTTTATATTGTCATATAAAAATCATTAATGTGTCAAAATATCAATTTAAAAGGGTTTCCCCAATCAAAGGCGTAAGATTACCCCTTTTTTTTAAAAAAAATTAGCTTTTTATATGATAAATAGGGTTTATTCACACCCTAATATTAAAATATCCATTGGATGAATAAAAAACATTTTATTAATTATATAACATATATATCTCATCAATTTAATTACCAATAGTAATTCACTCAAAAATATAACTATCTAATTTTTATTTTACATAAATAATTGATAGCCAAAGAATTCACAATACATTTTTATAAGTTAGTTATAATTATTCCTGCTAACCTAAGGGCTAGGATATAATGGTAAATTTATACTAAGGGAATCTTTTGGTTCATTTAAACTCATGATTATGTGCAAAAAAATCTACTGAAGAATAAAATATTATTTAACAGAAAATTTTCCCAAAAAACATGAGGGTGTTATAGTAAATAATTTTAATATATAATTTTGGATATTTGAAAAACCATTGTATATTATTTACATTTTCTTTATTAAAATAATTATTTAAAAAATCTGGAAAAATGGACTCACTCTAATGAAATTTAAGGGATTTTTTAGGGTATAATAACAATTATTAGAACACATGGTTATCATTTGATTCCTTTCCCAATATCACCCATGTAATAAATATGAAAAATGAATATAATCCAAAATGATGAAATATTATAAATGTGACCCTTAAACCGATGATGCATTTACAATAGTCTCAGTCTTCATCAGATATATGTGATGAAGATCACAAGGGTGGAATACAAAATCCTCCCACTTATCAAGGTATCAGTGGGTCTAGCTGAATCATCCATCACACATATGTGATTTATTATTTCTACACAATATAATACTACATAAATTCACAGTTTAAGGATGAATAGAGTTTTTGGTTATGTGAGGTTTTGACTAAAAATAAAGAACCACAAATTAATATTTCAAACATACGGGTTTATAATTAAATAGACCTGAAGATGATCCTTGGTGATGCTAGGATAAACTCATTCATTCAATATGCATGGGATAATTTCACTCCCTATTTATGTGTCCCATATATGAATCCAACACCCCCCACTCATGTTTTATATTATGAAACAAATCCTTAAATGATATCTTATATAGAGGATTTCCATTGTAACCTTCTATTTCTATAAATAATTTTCATTATATTATTTGTAATTATATTTCCTTGTGTAATTTTTATCATATTCCTTGTAAAATGATATTTCCATGCATAACATATAGGGTATAGATTTAATTAATATATTTCATTCATTTATAATTTAATTGAATAAGTTCCTTATTTTCTCCTTTTCATTTTTTATACAAATTAGTAATTTATAAAAAAAAATTCTCAAATTTTTCCTGTTGCTTAAATACTTTTACTATATTAGATTATTCACAAATAGAGTACTATGAAATGGGATCTTAATAACTAACAACCTTATTCACAGAAGTATCCACTAAGAATAAGTTAGTTATTTATTTTTCAATACTAGATTCATCACATGAATCATATTCCTCTATGTAACAACATCCAACCATCAAAGTTCTTTCTTCCTTTTTCATATGTTACATATCTTTTATTTCTTTCTTCAATTTCAAATAGTTATTATTTATACGTATCTTCATTTTTTACTAATAAAATGTTATTTGTGAAACATCTTTATAATCAGTTTTATATTTTTTATTTTGACCATAATAATGATTATCCTTTAAAAAAAATCTAAACAATCTGTTATTTTAATCATTTTTTAAAAGCTTTAGTAAATTTTGATATTTATTTCTCACTTTATTACAATTAAAAATAAAAAGAGTTGGTGAAACTATTTACATTTTATTGAAATGAAACACCTTTTTCTTTAAATTCTTCTCTTCAAAAATGTTCTTAAACTATAATTTATATTTATTGAATAAACCAATGTGTTAATCCAATGAATATTATTTAAAATTACTAATTTCATCTATTATTTATTTCTTCTTATGAAACATATTGGTTAGAAATATCATGTATATTTCATCAAGTAAAATATTTTCCGATGTTTCCTCTATGAAATTTATTATATTCACAATTATAGTGAATTTATAGAATGTATGCTTAAATCTTTAATATTATCCCATCATGAAATTTTGATACACATACCGAATCATTCCAAGATTAGTTATTATCATCTTATCTAAGAAAATGTGAGTACCTTGCAAAATTTTCAAAATTTAATGATTTACCTTATAAGAAAATATTTGACTCTAATATTTATATTAATTGCACAATAAAAAATATTCCTTACTTTATAATTCAAAAAATAATTAACAAAAAAAATTACCAATAAGATTATAAGGTTAATCTTCAAGAATCCTGTATGGTTTCTCCATGATAATCTTGTAATTAATGATTAATTTCATGAGATATGCCTCCATTAAATATTGCCTATAACCATAGTCATTGACAATAAAATGTTGTGGTGTTTTATAAATACAATGATCATTCACATTCATTCCTTACATTGTAAAAATATATTTCCCCATAGAAAAAATGTTATAGGATAAGGTTAATTTACTAAAATAATAAAATAATAATATTTAATATTCAAAATGAAAAATATTTTATACCAAGTGTTAGGTCTTGTTAAGTAAGAAAATGGTCTAGATGGTGGGGGTTAATAAACTAGTTTAAAAACCTAAAGTGGTGAATTATAACTTATTTTTAATCATCAATATTAATTATAATATACATGCAGTGATACAATATAGTGAAAAAATAATGATAAACAGAGAATGAAATAATTTTTCATTATCATTTATTTCAAGGTGAACCTATTTTTACTCGTACACCTCTCAACACATTAATAGATTCATTATGTAATATAGACAAGATTTTTTAATGGGATTCATAACCTAATTAAAAGATACCCTTTTAGTGGAGCTACAAACAAAAGACACATGAATTTTAATGGGGATTACCAACCCATTACATCATTGATGTTAGATAATGGTAGTCAAAATATGAAGATCCTTACTTTAGAATTTTTGATTCACGACCTAAAGATAGAATTATTTTGTTGGGAAAATTATAAACCACGAAATGTAAGCATATGTGAGAGTGATAGAAAGAATTAATAAAAACTTAAAAATCAAAAAAAGAAGCCAATATAGAAGGATAAAGTATAGCCACTATTTATTGAGATATATATTTTTCATCTCATTAATAAATTCATAGTAGTTCATGATGTTTTGGTTCCCTTGAGTCTTTTTCCAAAAGATGAGAATTTCTCTGCATAGGATCTCTTGGAAATTTAAAATTTCACAAAATCACAAAACACATTAGGGTTTGAAAGTACACATAGACATAAAATTATATCTTCTCAATAATGTATAATCAGTTTATCCTTGAATGAGTCTTAACTACTTTTAAAAAACTAAATTATATCTAAACAATAGCCAATAAAAAACCTGGATAATACAAACAAGAATTCAAAAGTATAGAAGTGAGAGAGAAATAGATACTATCATTCCACAGTAATCATTCCATATTTAAAAATCTAAATAGTAGTTTAGTAAAATTTGAATTCATCATTAAAAAGTTCCAAATATCTCCAAAATAATGGGTCAAAGTAAATCCCATAAATATTGAATCAATTCCTTCCCTAAAATCAAATTTGAAACACATTCTAAAGAATATTCACGTAGACATATATATAATAAAAATTTATTAACTCTATATTAAAAACAATAAAAACAAATTTGAATAAGTATAATACAACTAAAAATTATATTAAAAATATTAAAACCAAATAAATTACTCATAATAAATAAATTCAAAATTTTGAAACTTCATGATGTATGATTATAAGTGAATGAAAAAAATTAAATATTTATTTAAATATATAAAAAATCTAAAAAAGAATCACATAGTTTCTATAGAATTAATATTTATTTATATAATCAATAAATAAATTTAAATAACTACAAAAAAATATATTGTAAATGAAAATATCAAAAAACCTAAAAAATAGAGAATACTTTGAATTATATAAAATACAATTTTTTTAAAAAATGAGAAATAATTATTTCTTCCTATAATATAAAAATTATTTCTACATAACTATGAATGTTTATAATCCTAAATGTGTATAAGAATCATTTTTGGAATTCTATGTAAACTTGATTGGTGTATAACCACCATTCTATATTGACTATAAGAATCAACTTATTGTATTGACTTTGAGAATTGATTTATCATTTGTAACAGTTCAAGGTTATAAAATAACACTTTTCTTTATATCCTGTGATGCATTAAACATTAAAATAAAATGAACCATGATACTTTCATTAATATAAACTATTACAATTAAAGAGAAACATTAATACATTATGGGCTTGAAATATGAAACAACATGAAGAAATTTAAAAGTATAGTAAATACACACATATATATAAATCCCACAAACATAAAATTTGTATCCTCATGGTTCACCATGTGTTCTGATTGCCCAACTAAACTATGTAATTAATTTAAAGAGTTAGGAATACAATAGACATTATGAGACAGGAGTAAATAAATAAATTTTTGTAAAGCATGTAAGGATATATATAGGAATGTAGTATGCCCATTATATATACAGCAATCAGATACATAATAGTTATATATACATGGAAATTAGATATATATCCATTAGGTATATTTTAATTTTTTTTGGAAATGATGATAAAATTGTTTGAAGGTAAAGGAGATATCTTCAAAAAACTATTTTTATGTACATAATGTATTTTTAACTTAATCAAATAAATTAATAAATATTAATAAATTAATTTGTTTCAATAGTTAGATTATATATTAAAATTAGTAAATTAACATTCATTTAAATATGTTTATCAATAAAGAAATGAGAATTAATTCATTTTAGTCTTCAAAAGTACATTTTCTTAAAAATTAGTTTTTCTTGGTATTATGAGAAAATATTATAATTAATTTATACCAGTTTTATAAAATTTATTTTAAAAAAATAACTTCATTTTTTATATATTAATATAAAAAAATTTTTAGGGTGATTTTTTGGATTTATTCGAAAAAGATTGATTTTTCAGTGAATAGTGAAAAATATTTTTTTTCTTAAAAGCATTATTTTTGTGTCAAGAATTTATGAAGTTATATTTTACATAAAATTAGTTTTAAATTAAAATTAGTTGTATTATATTATTAATAATACAATTATGTTCATTTAAATCAATTTTATTTTTGAATCTACTATAAAAACACTTTTATACTTATAAATATTTTTTTCTATAAAAACATGTTTTAATAGATTTTTTTTTGTTTTAATATTAAATTAATTTCTTTAGAATATGTTAATTTAAAATTAAAAAATAATTCCATTTTTTGAATTAGGTGGTCCAAATTTGGTAAATATATCCCTTTTTTGGCGTTGTGAATAGTAGCCATGATAAATATTTATTTTGACGGAAAGGTTAAATGGGTTAATTATGGATAAAGCTAATGTCACGAGTATTTAAATTCATTAAAACATATTTATTTTTTTCATTGGATGATTTTATGTCTTACATAATCAACCCAATTTTTAAAACATGACTATTTATTTTGATTTAACTTTGATTTTGACTTTTATAATATTTATGTAAAAGACAAAGTAAAAAAATGTCACTTTCTAGATTTATTATCCATAATATTTTGTGAAAAGAATAAAAATAATTAATTTTGAATTATAATTGTTTATTTTAAATATAAATTAATTTCCTATGACTGTAATTTATTTTATTTTTTACTGATGAAATAATTATTTTAAATTCTTATACAACACTGTTGACGCTCCTTTCGTCACAGAATCTAAAAATCGGAAAAGGGGAATATCTGAGTCCAATGTGATTCATCCTTTGAAGAAACATCAAAAATCGACAAGGGGATGAACAAGGAGAACATTGCCCATAGGTCGCGCAAGTTCCCTCATGGTCGCGCAAGTACACTTGCGCGCCTCCTAGTGGTCGTGCAAGTACTTGCGCGATGCCTTATGGTCGTGCAAGTGACTTGTGCGACCTAAGTGATAACTGCCCGGTAACCACCCAGGGTCTTCTTTTGCCTATAAATAGACCATGTGGGCCCCCCATTCGAGAGGATCTTTTTCCAGAAACTCAGATTGAAGCTCCCGACGCCCAAGTCTCTTCTCAAAGCTTCCGGAACACTTCTAAGGTAATTTCTTACCTAGAACGGAAGATCTAAAGAGAAGAAGGAAGGCCTAAGTGTTGAAACTTATCAAACACTTGCGCGCCGACTTAATTCCTTCAATATAACTTGCGCGTCCCTTTTCTGGAAGAACCTCAAGGGGATTCTAAAGGGTTTTATCAAGAGTCGCTCAAGTATTTCAATTCTGATTGAAAATCGCGCAAGTACACCATGTGTCACGCAAGTATACTTGCGCGGTCAACACTTGCGCGCCGCCGCAGGACTTGCGCGCCTTTCAAGACTTGCGCGCCCCTATCTTTTTGGGTGCCCATCTTGCCCATTTTACCCCTCTTAAGCCATTTCACCTTTCCTTTTCAAGATTCAGTCTTCAAGACACTCTTCAAATCCATTTATGGCATGATTTATTGATTTGACTTTCTTATCTGAAAGGAATTCTGTGGAATCTCTCTCAAAGTCTAGTGATTTAAATATCTTTATGTCACTAAAATACGGAGAGTTCATTCATTCAACCTCATCCTTTACGATGAGAGAATCTTAACCTGGGTCTCCTTTTCAGGAATAATCCCCAGTTATAAAACCTTTAATCTGGGCATCTTCCTCAGGAGCAAGCCCCAAATTCTTAAATCCCCAATCAAGTCCTTTAATATTGGGAATCTTTTTTAAGAATAAGCCCCAACCTCAAATATGGTCATCCTCCTCAGGAGTAAGCCCCAAACCTTAATCCTTAACCTGGGTCTCCTTTTCAGGAATAAGACTCAGTCATAACCTTGGGCTTCCTTTTTAGGAATAAGCCCCAAGTCCCCTTAAATTTCTCTTAACCAGTCATAATTTACCTTTGATTTGGGTTTCCTTTTCAGGACTAAAACCCAATCATAAGTCCCCTCCTAACTTGGGTATCCTCCTTAGGAGTAATCCCCAAGATTAGAGTATTCAAATCTCCATGAAGCACATATAACTTTATGGACCCTGTTCATGGATTTTCTCCCTAAAAGTAGATCCTAAACCTTCATCTATCTGGGCAGTCATCCATACATAAGCCCCAAATAAATTCTTATGATTGCATCTTTCATGGCACAATTGTCTAAATTTTACTAATACCTCTTGTTTCTCACACCGAGCATGACTCACGTGAGCTTAGAGTGTAAAAGTAATTATGACATTCATCTTTGAGCCATAAATCATAAACATCATACCCCATTCCTCGAACTACGTGGGTTCTGATTCCTTTTCCAAAAGAAAGGATACGTAGGTAGCCCATTTATGGGTTCGATCCCAACTTTGAAATAATCTCTGTCCTTCTGAATGACGATAAACTTCAAGTGCCCCACTGAGTGGCTTTAAAACCAGCCTGGTCATCATAATGACCAAGAGACTTTTATATAAATGTTTTGAAGGATACCATTGACCAAGAATCTCTAAACAGATATAGATGATTCTCTATTGATGAAGAACCTCGAATACATATAAAAGATTCTCTAAATTTCTTGCATATTTAATCATTGATTGTTAAAACTAAAGGAAAGCAAATTTTTTACTTGGTAATGTAATAAGGATTCACGAACATAACTTAAATCTATAAAGAGAGTCCCGGAGTAGACAATAATTCCCCTCAAAAAGGTGTGATGAGTCCGACCTCCCATCCTCTCGACCAATGCAAATTCCCAAGCCTCATTAGTCCACAGGATAATGAGCGCCTGCCTTTAGAAAGTAGGTCCAAACGGATGTGGAATCATTGGATGTTTCCGGTTCTACGAACAAACCCGTTAGAAACCGATCGGAACATTTGAATCTCCCGTCCAGGAGGTCATCCCCGGATTCCGCGTGAAACAAAAATGGTGAACCCGACGTGAATCCTTAACCAAGTGAAAGTGATGTTCTTATTATTTGTTAGGCCCCTTGGGCCAACAAGGAAATCATTGACATATGCTCATTCAAAAGATGCAGTGGATGGATTCATCTTGATTATGTCTGTTACATGGAAAAGGCACTCTTTTCTCAAGATCTTCTGCAAAAAATGGCTTTCCTTAAATTCACCCCTGTGAATACTGCTGCTGTAAACACCTCTACTGTGAGGTCTGCTGCTGTGAAAACCAATGCTGCTACTCCTGCTGGAACGTCATCCGCTCTGAGGATGACATCACCAACTCAGCGTCTTCAACGCTGTGTTTCTAATGCACTGGTTAAGGAGTACCGTCGCAACAGTACTATCCCAACTCTGGAGGCCGCTCGTCAAGCCCTCCAAGTTAACAACTCTACCTGGTCGTCCGGACAACGACGACCAGCAATCAAGAAGCAGGCGGTGCTGACTACCGTCTCCAACCGTTTCGGGTCGTTATCCCCGGAATGCAATTTTCATTCACTCCCTTACTCTGAGGAAGTAAATGAGCAGGTCCCACAGGACCTTAATTCAAAAAGACAGGAGTCCTTCTCAAGGGCTCCCATCAACAATCGCCGCCAGACTCGTGCGGTAGTGCGCCCTCAACATGATGAGGGTACCGACTCCAGGCATTCAGCTCAGGTTCCTCGAACCCGAGCAGGCAAGATGAACCTCCAGAGACGGAATCCGGTTAACAATAGGCAGGTTGTCATCCCTGCCATCTCCAGAGAAGTCCACCAACCTAACTTGGTGGCAAACAACGAGCAGGCATACACACTTGCCCGTTTTAATTCAGCTGTCCAGCAGACTCGTCTGGCAGCATCAAGCCGATCCCGCCAGGCAATTCCGGCGGAGTACCATAGGAAGGAACATACACCTACTTATACATCACCAGTTATTCAGCAGGCTCGTCTGACTACATATGATGGATCTCGTCAACCGCGTTTGGCGAAGTGTAATCAGAAGGCACATACATCTGCTAATACTAATCAGGCCTACCAACAGTCTTGCTTGGTAGTGTCCGGAGAAGTCAGTCGGAAAGTCCCGACGACAAACAGGAGGCAGACTCAACTCTCTGTCTCCACACTTGAGTACTGTCAGGATTCACTGATAGGAAAAGGAGGACCGGAGCAGGCACATACACCTACTCCAAGCCCGGAATGGACGTATATCCCCGTTCCGGCGGCTGAGGTCACCAAACATATTTTGTCAATGGTGAAAGAGCAGAAGAAAATTCCTGCTCATATTCTGGATGCTTGCCAGGATATCATAACAACTTCAGCATCATCTCAGGGACAGACACATAAATCTATCCCTAGCAATGGAGTGACACATCAACGATTCACTCCGGAGCAGACACACACATCTGTTCCAGTCCAAGAGGGTTATGGGGCATACTCCCCCATATCATACGGACGACCAAGTCAGGCACATACACCTGATTTGAGTGGAGATCGTCAGCCTAACCTGACCATCTTTCCTGATCAGGCACATACACCTGCTCAGAGCAATCACTTTCGTCATCAAGTGGTTTCTAAAGCGAGTAAGAAGGAATCTAAGAAAAAGATCCACCCAAAACAGTCAGGAGATCAAAGGCCAATCTGCAACAAGGCCTTGCTCGATGCTGGAGTTCTTGAAGCCCTCAGACATTTATCTGTCGGAATTCAAGATTCTACTCCCTCAGTTCCCAATAACGGGAAAATTAATTCTGAAGGTCTTCAACAGACACTTCCTCATGAAGACTTGCTTCATGAAAATTCGGTCAATCTTGAAGTTTCTTCTTCAGGTGAGAGCCACAGGAACCCTCTGTGTGGTCATAAGACCAAGGAGCAAGAGATTTCATCTTTTGCTGTAACCCATCATGACGGTCCTCCTCATGGTGATGAAATTCGCTGCGAAAGTCCTCTCCGCAGTAGTGATTCACGTTGTCTCGAAAATTCTTCAGAAGGCAATGTAGTGACGAGAAAGCCTTCCTATCTCGAGGCACTTGCAAACGTAAAACCAGTCATGTCTGATGCTTTACTATCGGCAGGTGAAACTCTTTCTCCATCAGAAGATAGCCTGGGGTTCAGGTTATTCTCTGAACCATCCCTGGGTCATTCATCTTCCACCATGAATAGTGATTTCTCTACCAATCTTGTTGAATCCGATGAAGCAACAAGGAAACACCAACTCTGGTCCAAACAGGTAGAAGAATCTTCATTTAATGATAAAGAGGAAATGCTGAACATGAGGAAAAAACTGGCAAAAGGTGAAGTACCAGTCATGTTTTGGCCTTTGGCTGATTCCCAGTACGACATTCCAAAGATGTTGACGGATGATGGAATCCATGATATTCGTCTCAACATATGGAAAAATCTTTGTCAATTAAAGAAGAAGGTATTATCTTACGATGAATATGAAAATCATCTTAAGATAATAGAAGGGTTACAACGCCAAATTGATTTGGCATCTCTATCAGTCTCTCGGTATCCGAAGGCTGAAAAGCAACAGAGAACCCTTCAACGTTCATGCCTTGGCGCACTAAGAAGATTGCGTCAGTTAATTGTCAATGCTCCATCTGATGTTCATATCAGAGGATGGGGTGTTCACGGAGCACTACATTTCACAGTGCTTTCCGGTCAGCAAAGCCCGCCGAAAATGGTCTCATGCAATGTTATTGCCCATGGCCGGCCACAGTCAATGGGCTTTGTTCATAATCAAAAGCTTGCTCAAGAACAAGCTTCAACTAGTTCCTCTCAAAATCAAGTATATAGAGAACAGGTTGTTGAATTGCTCCTACATCAAGCAGGCGAGAATATTGCACAAGCCTCTCGTCTGGAGCAAACACTTCATCAAATGACAGAAGTTTCGGAAATCATCCAACGGTCTGTTGAACCAGGTGATAAAAGCGGATATAGGTTAATGCATCCAGCTAATTTCCGAACTAAGATTCGCAAAATCAAGAGAGATTTTAAGAAGATCTCAGACATAGCATGTCAAGAGACACCCCAGCTGGCCAGACTGGGGACTTCTCTAACCCAACCCTCAGAGTCAACGAATGTGATTCGAGGAGTTGAGCGGAAGCAGCGGGAACATCCCCAGTCCACCGGACTGGGGACTTTTTCAAATCTTCAATCCTTCCCTCAGAGAAAGTCAGTATTCTCTCGATTAGCGAATAAGCCTCAAGAGGAACGAAGAGCCAAGCTGTCAGGAGATTCTCTCCAAGTGACGGTTCTCCAAGAAATTCATGAGGGATCAAGTCAACGGAATTCCATGTCTCAGCATGGACATAGAAGGAGACAATATCACAGAAATGCTGATAGAAAGGATTCCATGCAATATGCATCCATTAATGTCATCAATGCCGTTGCTGCTGATTCACCAGATGAGGCTCAATCAGAGGGATCAGACGAAGAGGTTCCTGCTCAGGAAGTCGCGCACACAGACCTAAATGAAGAAGGTGTGCGCACACGTAATCAAAGGCTTACCCAAAATATGGGTATTCCTTCAAGTAACCCACTTCCCCCTCTCCAAAAAGGATCCAATAAGGGGAAAGGAAAGAATCAGGTTACTCCTCACCCTTCCTCTGAAGGAGGTCAATCGCTCTCATTAAAGCAAAGGTTTGCACAACAGGAGGAAGAAATTAAAGAATTAAGAAGGTTCAGAATAGTATTCTTCTTAAGAATGCTGAAGTCCGACAGCCGAAGGAATTTGTTGTAACTACTGAGATGGATCAAGAATATCCTCCTTTATCAGTACACCCACAGAGGTCTAATCCTACGGGTCAAACACAACAATGGTTGGCAGCACTACCATCAGTTGCAGCACCAACCACCACGTCTGTCCAAGCTCCATTCATTGCACCTACCCAAAACCAAGTTCAACCTGACGTTTCTCAAAAGTTAATAACTACTATTGAGTCATTAACAGCTCGGTTAGAAACTATGGAAGGGAAACGAGCGCAAGTTCAACCTGAAAAGAAAGTTTACCCTGAATGGGTGGATTCAATTTCTCCTCCATCCAGTTTTGGAAACCCTATTATCCCTACTTTCAATGGATCTGGCGACCCTGAACAACATTTGACGCATTACGTGTCTTGTTGTGATCCTATGATAGGAACTCCAGAGCAGCAAGAAGCAGTGAAACTCAGATGCTTCGTGCGAACCTTGCAAGGACCAGCTTTTGTCTGGTATACAAGCTTGAAATCCCGGTCAGTCATCGGATGGGAGGATCTTCGTCAAAAATTCCTTCTTCAGTTTAGCTCAGCTTTGCCAAAAACGACAGTTTTCGATCTTACAAACTGCAAGAAAAGGGAGAATGAAAGAGTCTATGATTTCATTGCTCGTTGGAAGGGATTAACGTATTCCTTGAGTTTATCACTCCCTCAGGAGGAATTTTTTCCAATCTGTGTGGCAAATTTGCGTGACGAATTACGCACGCCATTGATCCCTGTGAAATACACAGGAGGGTTTCGAGACCTTACTTCAATCGCTCAATAGATTGAAGATTCCCTTATACAGGCTAAGGTTAAATCTCGTGTAATTCCATCAGCTCCAGGAAGAAGAATGGGTAAAGCAGAAACTGCTACAGTTATGCTTAAACAGGCACCTGTACCTATTTCTACTTCAAAACCTTCATCTTCTCGAAGGGCTCCACCTCCTGAACGCCAACAACAAAGGCTGTTTCGTCCAAATGATCAAAAAGATCAACGACGAAAACAATTTGAGGATATGAAGAGTAAAACATACTCTTTCCGAAGTGAGCAAGTTCCTGGTTACTTCATTTCAGCTCTGGAAAATAATTTGGTTCAATTACCAGTGCCGAAGAGGCCAAACAAGGAAGGAGATGAAGACCGTCCCAATTATTGTCCCTTTCATCAAATGTTGGGGCACCCCATCCAGGAGTGTTTTTTCTTTAAAGACCTCCTGTAAAAGATGGTCGACTTGGGACAAGTCAAATTGAAGGGTTCTTCAGCTCATGTAGCGTGTATTACCGCTACAGATCCAGAGGAAGGAGGCGAGTGGCAGGAAGTCAAAAGAAAAACTGCGAAAAAATATGATGATTGGATGGTCAGAAAGACAATCAATCGGACCCATTCCATTTTGCGAACACAATTGAAGAAGCCAATTGTGTCTCCTACAAAAGCTGCAGTAAAGCCTCCATCAAAAGACAAATCCTCAAAAGGGCAGCGCAATTCAAAGAAGAAAGAGGAATCAGGAGAAGATGAGTATGTATCAAAGCCTAAATTGTATTTGACTCTGGCAGATTTCATGCCATCTACTTCAAAGCCACGGGCACCGTCCCACCAAACGGCACAGCCTAAACAGGCTAACCAGGAAGAGTCTTTATCAAACGAAGAGTTAATCTTTGGTTCTGTTAATATGATTCAATTAACAGATTCATATTCCAGTCTTGATGAGCCTGAATTCCCTGTATCAAATAAGGAAACCCGAGGAAGTTCTAGAGGTTCAGGATACAGGGGAAGACATGGATCTTTCCGAAGCCACTACTCTAATTCTACCCCTGCTAGAACTTTATATGCAGCAGAAACTCGTGGTAGAGCCCTTCAGCGAGCTCAAAAAGAACAAGAAAGTTCTTCTGCCAATGGCCAACTCAGTTTCTGCACAGTTATTTTGGAAGACCGATTAAAAGTTCCATCTTCTTTATCTCAGCAAGTAAATGGATCTAATCAGTCTAATTTTCCAAAACCAAGGATGTTTCCAACTTCAATACAAGATGCATCAGCTTCCAAAGTACCTGCTAAACCGCATATTCCTATTGGAAAACACAGACCTCTAGATCAAAAGTATGATATATTGAAACACTTGGCCCAAGTACCAGCCAAGTTATCAATTTTGGATGCTTTGAATCTGTCAAGAGATCTTCGGGAAGCACTCATCGAAGCTTTGTCAAGTCCTCAGGAGTTTGAAACTGAAATTGCTGCAGCTGAAATCTATCACATAGAGAATAATCCCGCGGAATGCCATGCAGTGATATCTTTTACTGATAAAGATGAAGATGATGTTGTGCATGGGCACATAAAACCTTTGTACTTATCTGGCAAAGTCAATGGTATAGATGTTCGAAGAGCTTTCAATGACAATGGTTCAGGAGTCAACCTCATGCCCATTCACACACTTCGTCGATTGGGCCTCACGGAATCTGATTTATCTCCTTCTACCATGATGTTGCAAGGATATGATAAAAATGAACAAGAACCACTGGGAGAAGTTACGCTCAGAACTCAGTTTGGAGATCTTGTTTCCAATTCGGATTTCATGATTGTTGATCAAGACTCAGCTTTCAATATCTTGCTTGGAAGACCCTGGCTACATCAGCATGCAGTTATTCCGTCATCATACCATCAATGTCTCAAATACTGTTTCGATGGTCAATTTGGAACATTTTATGGTGATAAGGCCCCGTTCAAGACATGTGATTCTCAATACATTGAGGCGGAATTTTATCACATGAAGGGAAGAGAAAAATCTACAATGAAGGAAATTACCAAAGTTAATGCTCCGTATGGTTTGGAAAAAATTCCAATAAATCCATTTTCACATGTGAGTATAGATTATGTGTTACCTATCAGTCAAATTGACAAAATAGGCCCAAATCAAAATACTCTTATGGAAAGATCCATAATGTCAATTACGGCAATCGAGCCAGACCACATGGGAGAAATTGGTAACTTACCAAGTAGTGATGAAAGCATAAGTGGTGACGTTTTCATTTCGTCTGCTGAAATCCAACAAGTCTATACTTCGCTAATCAGGCCAGAAGAAGTTATAGAAACACCAGAGGTGAATATTGATGTTGATTCTCAATCCATCATCTCCTCTTTATTTCCCAAAGAAGACCCTTTATCATCAATAGGGTCGGAAATGGAAGCTTCTTCTTCAAAATGTGAAAATTTTGACATCTCTTATGATCATGAGAATTTCGTTTTTTCATCTACTTTGAAAGTAGAAACGGAAGAAATAACACATGATGAAGAGGAAGAGGAAGATCTTAGAGATGCTCCTCCAGCATTTGAAGAGGGTATCTCTACCACTGTGGATGAACTCAGAGAAGTAAATCTGGGTACAGAGAAAGATCCACGCCCCACTTTAATTAGTGCGTCCATGACCCTTGAAGAGAAAGAGATGTATATTTCTTTTTTAAAGCAAAATAAAGATATTTTTGCTTGGAATTATACAGAGATGCCTGGCCTTGATCCTGATGTTGCCACCCATCATTTGGGTTTGCCAAAAGAACATCGAGGATTCAAGCAAGCCGCGAGAAGAACACACCCAACCTATGCTGCCAAAATCGAGGCTGAAGTGGATAAGCTTATCAAAGATAACTTCGTCAGAGAAGTTCAATATCCCAAGTGGTTGGCTAATATTGTCCCTGTAAAGAAGAAGAACGGACAAATTAGGGTTTGCATCGATTTCAGAGATCTTAATCGGTATTGTCCTAAAGATGATTTCCCAGTTCCGATTACAGAACTCTTAATTGATGCGACGGCTGGCTATGAAGTAATTTCTTTCATGGATGAATATTCTGGATATAATCAGATCCGAATGGCCCCAGAAGATGAGGAATATACAGCCTTCAGAGCTCCTCAAGGTGTGTTTTGTTACCGGGTGATGCCCTTTGGTTTAAAGAATGCAGGTGCAACATATCAACGCGCCATGCATCGTATCTTCAAACCTCTTTTAGGGAAATTTGTTGAATGCTATATAGATGATTTGGTTTTTAAATCCAAATAACGTTTTGATCACTTGGCTGATTTGGAAGTCATATTCCACAAGCTTCGACAACATAATTTGAAGATGAACCCCTTAAAGTGTGCTTTTGGGGTAACCTCAGGAAAATTCCTCGTCTTTGTTGTACGCCATCATGGTATTGAAGTAGATCCTGAGAAGACCAAATAAATCCTTGGTATGTCACCTCCTCAAAATTTGAAAGAATTAAGAGGACTTCAAGGACACTTAGCCTACATTCGGCGTTTCATCGCCAATTTGGCAGGAAAAAGTTTACCTTTTACCAAATTATTGAAGAAAGGAGTCACTTACCAGTGGACTGAAGAATGTCAAGAAGCATTTTATGTTCTCAAGAAATACCTCTTGAGTCCACCAGTACTCATGCCACCTGTTGAGGGTAGGCCTCTTATCCTCTATGTGACAGCTTTAGAGCGATCATTGGGTGCCTTTCTCGCTCAAAAGAATGATGCTGGGAATGAAAATAGTCTCTACTATCTCAGTAGAACTATGCTTGAAGCAGAAACCCGGTATTCGAGTATTGAAAAGTGCTGCCTAGCATTAATCTTTGCAGTTCAGAAATTGATACACTACCTGCAACATCATGAGGTCCAATTGGTATCTCGCAATAATCCGCTCAAATTCATCCTTAGTCGTCCAATGCTTACAGGACGTCTGGCAAGGTGGGCGGTTATTCTACAGCAGTTCGACATCCAGTATATGTCTCAAAAGGCAATTAAGGGCCAAGCTCTGGCTGATTTCCTGGCTGAACATCCTTCAGTGGAAGACACGTATTCAGATATCGAACTCCCTGATGAGGAAGGTTTCTCTATTCAAGAGAGTCCTCAAACATGGGAAATGTATTTTGATGGTGCTTCTAGAAGTCCAACAGGGAAGAAAATGGAAAATCCTAAATTCAACAAAGTTGGTTTAGGAATTGTGCTCATTTCTCCAGATAAGGCAGTGTTACCTTATTCATTTTTGTTGTGGGAAGGTGGTACCAATAATGAAGCTGAATACCAAGCTCTCATTACAGGCTTGGAGTTAGCGCTTCAAGCACAAGTGAATCACTTAAAAGTGAAAGGTGATTCAGACCTGGTAATCAAACAAGTCAATGGGGATTATGCCATCAGAAAAGAAGAATTAATCCCTTTGTATGATTACGTCAGTGAGTTAATGTTGGAATTCCCTTCAGAACCGACATTTTCTTATGTCCCAAGATCACAAAATGCTCAAGCTGATGCACTGGCTAATATAGCCACAGCTTTAGCAGATCCAAATCGGGACGAGACAACCATCTGTATTGCCCACCGTCGTGCAATTTCACCTTATGTTCAAGTCAGAACAGAGGAAATTAATGAAATTAGTCCCATTCCTGAACCGTATGGTCATATTATAGGATGGATGTCACCTATCAAGGAATACCTTCAAAATGGAACACTTCCACCTGATAGAGCCGAGAAAGAACAAATTCGGCGACATGTGGTCAATTTTACTCTTTATTATGGTCCAAACCACCTCGAGAAAATTCTCTACAAACGTGGTTTTGATGGAATTCTCTTCAGATGTATTGATGGTGAAGAGACAATGGCTGTCATAAAAGAAGTGCATGCAGGAGTCTGTGGTGCCCACCAGTCTGGACATAGACTGTCTGATCAAATTCGAAGGCTTGGATACTTTTGGCCTTCAATGATACAAGATTGTGTTAATTTCACAAAGAAATGTCATTCATGCCAAGTATATGCCAACTTCATTCATAAACCTCCAGAGTTTCTTCATACAGCTAAATACTCATGGCCATTTTCCACATGGGGAATGGATGTGGTGGGACCTTACCCATCATCTACGGCCAAGCAGTTTAAGTACATTCTTACTGCTACTGATTTCTTTTCCAAATGGGCAGAGGCAGTACCTCTCAAAGAAGTCAGTTCTAAATTCATTGTTAGCTTCATCAAGTCTAACATCATTACTAGATTTGGTGTCCCTCATACCATATTGACGGACAACGGAACCAACTTCTGTTCTTCTGAGGTAAAGAAATTGTATCAAGAATACAACATTAAGTCCAACCATTCATCTCGATATCATGCAGCGGCTAATGGCCAGATAGAGGCCTTCAACAAGACTCTTTCAAACATACTGCAAAATATGGTGGATAAAGATAAGAGGTCATGGCCTGATAAACTCTTTCATGCTTTATGGGCTTATCGGACTACCACTCGCAATGCAACGCGGTCTACTCCATATTCATTGGTATATGGAACAGAAGCAGTCTTGCCAATTGAAGTTCAATTGCCCTCACTCAGAATAGAAATTTGTGATCAGTTGTCAACAGATGAGAAATCCCAAAAGCGGTTGAATGAATTGGAACAGTTAGATGAGAAAAGATTGTGCACTTTGCACCACTTGGAAATCTATCAGAATCGGATAGCACGAGCTTTTAACAAAAAAGTTCGTCTTCGTTCATTCATTCAGGGAGAATTGGTATTGGTTCTCAGAGAACCAATGATACCAGGAAAGAAGCCTCCCAAGCTTGAACCAAAATGGGAAGGACCTTATTCAATACATAAGGTCTACTCCAATGGAGCGTATTCTCTGATCTCAATGGATGGAGAACACATCACGACTCCAACTAATGCTAGATTTCTGAAGAAGTATTTTGTATAAACACAAAATATTATTCCCAGAACCAAGACTCTTACAATTGGTTCATACAGCAATGGTCCAGTATGACCTTAAACTGCAACTTCGTCCAACATGACGTTAAACTGTGTTACCTTCAATGTCCGAGATGACATTAAACTATATTTTGTCCTAGCAACATGACATTAAACTGTGTGGAACTTTCATCGTCCAGCTTGACGTTAAACTGTAAAAAGTCCCCAGAACTGATATCCTCATATTGGTTCACCTTAGTCCTAGCTACATGACTTTAAACTGTACAGCACCAGTTCGTCCTTGCTATATGACGTTAAACTATACAGCAATGGTCCAGTATGACCTTAAACTACAACTTCGTCCCACACGACATTGAACTGTGAAAAAGTTCCCTAAACCGTCCAGCATGACCTTAAATTGCATCATCCCTAGTCCATGTATATGACCATAAACTATTTGAAAATCCCTTATGTCCAGCAAGACGTTAAACTGTGACGTCCTAAATTACATGACGCTAAACTGTATAAAAGTCCCTCACGTACAGAAAGACGTTAAACTATATAATCTCAAAAGTCCAGTATGACATTAAACTGCACCATTCACGGTCCATGCATATGACCTTAAACTATTCGCACCTTCGTCCGACATGACGTTAAAGTGGTACACTCTTTTGTCCTTACTGCATGACATTAAACTGCACAGTCCCCCTTTCGTCCAATATGACGTTAAACTATTTTATCCCCATCGTCCTAACTACATGACGCTAAACTGTACAGAAAATCCTTGATATGTCCTACATGACATTAAACTGTATTTTGTCCCTGCTACATGACACTAAACTGTGCAGCACCAATAGTCCTAACTGCAAGACTTTAAACTGCATAGTCCCCTTTTTTTTGTCCTACATGAAATTAAACTGTACATCGTTAAGGTTGTTATTACCTATTGTTTCTCACACCGAGTATGACTCACGTGAGCTTAGAGAGAACATCAACCATAACACTCCCTTTGGGCCACTAACCATGTGTAAGTCCCAACAATATTTTTTATTAGATCATTGTACACAAGAACAAATTGATCATTGATTCATTCTTTAATTGAACTACACGGACTTTGATCCTTGCCCTCCAGGCTGGGTATGTAGGCAACCTCCAAGGGTTCAAGCCCAAAAACAATCTCTTCACATCGGTTCACCACAACCTCATATGATGTTGATTTGTGAAACCGCCCCTGGAATCAATATCTTTACATTGATTCACTTTCGTCCTTGTTATATGACGTTAAACTATACAACACTTTTGTCCGGTACGACAATAAACTACAAATATTCTTTGATTTCCTCATTTGAGAAGGAACCATTATTGACATTGATTTTTTTCAATCATGGTTTTCATTTTCAAAAGACTACGTGCATACATGGTAATGCCTGAACTTTTTATCTCAGGTTAAACCATCATTGCACTAAAGTCCCCTTTCATCCTTCACATGTACGAACCAAATTTGTACAAAGGGTAGTTCTAGAACTACGTGGACTTGATTCCCATCCTTATGGGATATGTAGGAACATTCGAGTGTCCCTCTAATCCAGTCCCAAGTCTTTTGGGCCTAACCCAAAATTTCACTTTCAGTCCCTTGGCTGAAAAGTCCTCATGAAAACACACACTGTGTATTCATTATTATGGTCCGAATTATATGAACCTAAACTAAGATCACTCATACTTTCGTCCTGCACGACGTTAAACTGCATTTCAAGAACTACGTATGGCTTGATTCTCATTCTTATGAGATACGTAGTGAAGTCCAAGTTTCAATTCAGGACCCAGCCACAACATGATTATGGTTTTCATTGACCTATGTATCTCTATATACATTGGACAATACCCATCTTTATGTGTTATAATCCTAACCTTAAATATTTTCAGATCTTCATAACCCTTTTCATGACTTCTAGTCACAAAAATGTCAAACTTCTGAGAATTCTTTTGCCTGACTATGCAGCACGTGCCCATAGGTGGCCTTGAATAAACAGTCCACATAACAGACTTGTCAGCCAAAAGATGCTATTCATTTGACCATGCAGCCAATGCCCATAGGTGGCCCTGCATATTTCAACCCCCTAACAGGTTTTTAATAGTAACTTCATTCTTGGGAAGAATGCCTCTTCTGTCCTTATTTGTCTTAAACGATAGTATGTAGGGATCCGCAAAAAAATAGCCATCCTTAACATATTTGTCCCATATCCTTTTTCATGATCTGAAAGTATTCAAGTCTATGGTTTATTCTTCTTCCCTACGTTTGGGTCAGACCTTCGTAGGAGTGATATTCATCCAGTTCTTCGATATTCTTTTTTGGAAGTATCTTCTCCATATTCAAGTACCTCTTTCCATACAACAAACTCTATACTTTAGAAAATTTGAATCTCCATAAACTTTCACTGGCTTTTAGCACTAGGAAAGTAAATTTCTGGGAGTTCTTTTGCCTGACTATGCAGCACGTGCCCATAGGTGGCCTTGCATAAACAGTCCACATAACAGACTTGTCAGCCAAAAGATGCTATTTATTTGACCATGCAGCCAATGCCCATAGGTGGCCCTGCATATTTCAACCCCCTAACGGGTTTTGTTAAATAATAGTAACTTCATTCTTGGAAACTACTTCTTCTAATGCCTTTTAGATCTTTTTTCATATCATTCCTCAGATTCAAATATTCTTAAGCCATAGTTTACATTTTTTTCCCTCATACTTGAGTATGGTAATATGTTTTCAGATAAATTGTCAAGGAATTGAATCCATTTTTAATCCATTTTCGGTCAAAGCTATTTCTTCCTTAAACATTAGCCCATTTATGTCCGGCATGCATGACTTTAAACTGCCTACAAAAGACAAAGGAACTATGAATAAAAGTCAAGTTCCAGCACACTTGCGCACTGCCCTCTGTGCCCTAAATTCTTGCGCGCCCCCTTTTCCTTTGGATGGATTCAATTTCCTCAGAGTCAAATCCTCATTTCTCTCCGGATCAAACTCTGAGGGGGGACTTTTGTTGACGCTCCTTTCGTCACAGAATCTAAAAATCGGAAAAGGGGAATATCTGAGTCCAATGTGATTCATCCTTTGAAGAAACATCAAAAATCGACAAAGGGATGAACAAGGAGAACATTGCCCATAGGTCGCGCAAGTTCCCTCATGGTCGCGCAAGTACACTTGCGCGCCTCCTAGTGGTCGTGCAAGTACTTGCGCGATGCCTTATGGTCGTGCAAGTGACTTGCGCGACCTAAGTGATAACCGCCCGGTAACCGCCCAGGGTCTTCTTTTGCCTATAAATAGACCCTGTGGGCCCCCCATTCGAGAGGATCTTTTTCCAGAAACTCGGATTGAAGCTTCCGACGCCCAAGTCTCTTCTCAAAGCTTCCGGAACACTTCTAAGGTAATTTCTTACCTAGAACGGAAGATCTAAAGAGAAGAAGGAAGACCTAAGTGTTGAAACCTATCAAACACTTGCGCACCGACTTAATTCCTTCAATATAACTTGCGCGTCCCTTTTCTGGAAGAACCTCAAGGGGATTCTAAAGGGTTTTATCAAGAGTCGCTCAAGTATTTCAATTCTGATTGAAAATCGCGCAAGTACACCATGTGTCGCGCAAGTATACTTGCGCGGTCAACACTTGCGCGCCGCCGCAGGACTTGCGCGCCTTGCAAGGCTTGCGCGCCCCTATCTTTTTGGGTGCCCATCTTGCCCATTTTACCCCTCTAAAGCCATTTCACCTTTCCTTTTCAAGATTCAGTCTTCAAGACACTCTTCAAAGCCATTTATGGCATGATTTCTTGATTTGACTTTCTTATCTGAAAGGAATTATGTGGAATCTCTCTCAAAGTCTAGTGATTTAAATATCTTTATGTCACTAAAATACGGAGAGTTCATTCATTCAACCTCATCCTTTAAGATGAGAGAATCTTAACCTGGGTCTCCTTTTCAGGAATAATCCCCAGTTATAAAACCTTTAATCTGGGCATCTTCCTCAGGAGTAAGCCCCAAATTCTTAAAGCCCCAATCAAGTCCTTTAATCTTGGGAATATTTTTTAAGAATAAGCCCCAACCTCAAATATGGGCATCCCCCTCAGGAGTAAGCCCCAAACCTTAATCCCTAACCTGGGTCTCCTTTTCAGGAATAAGACTCAGTCATAACCTTGGGCTTCCTTTTTAGGAATAAGCCCCAAGTCCCCTTAAATTTCTCTTAACCAGTCATAATTTACCTTTGATTTGGGTTTCCTTTTCAGGAGTAAAACCCAATCATAAGTCCCCTCCTAACTTGGGTATCCTCCTTAGGAGTAAGCCCCAAGATTAGAGTATTCAAATCTCCATGAAGCACATATAACTTTATGGACCCTGTTCATGGATTTTCTCCCTAAAAGTAGATCCTAAACCTTCATCTATCTGGGCAGTCATCCATACATAAGCCCCAAATAAATTCTTATGATTGCATATTTCATGGCACAATTGTCTAAATTTTACTAATACCTCTTGTTTCTCACACCGAGCATGACTCACGTGAGCTTAGAGTGTAAAAGTAATTATGACATTCATCTTTGAGCCATCAATCATAAACATCATACCCCATTCCTTGAACTACGTGGGTTCTGATTCCTTTTCCAAAAGAAAGGATACGTAGGTAGCCCATTTATGGGTTCGATCCCAACTTTGAAATAATCTCTGTCCTTCTGAATGACGATAAACTTCAAGTGCCCCACTGAGTGGCTTTAAAACCAGCCTGGTCATCATAATGACCAAGAGACTTTTATATAAATGTTTTGAAGGATACCATTGACCAAGAATCTCTAAACAGATATAGATGATTCTCTATTGATGAAGAACCTCGAATACATATAAAAGATTCTCTAAATTTCTTGCATATTTAATCATTGATTGTTAAAACTAAAGGGAAGCACATTTTTTACTTGGTAATGTAATAAGGATTCACGAACATAACTTAAATCTATAAAGAGAGTCCCGGAGTAGACAATAATTCCCCTCAAAAAGGTGTGATGAGTCCGACCTCCCATCCTCTCGACCAATGCAAATTCCCAAGCCTCATTAGTCCACAGGCTAATGAGCCCCTGCCTTTGGAAAGTAGGTCCAAACGGATGTGGAATCATTGGATGTTTCCGGTTCTACGAACAAACCCGTTAGAAACCGATCGGAACGTTTGAATCTCCCGTCCAGGAGGTCATCCCCGGATTCCGCGCGAAACAAACACTGACACAGTGCTTGTGTAATAAGTAGAAAAACTAATAAATGATTTTAAAAAATCAAAAAGTAATATTTTTTGAGTAAGTTGAAGTATACCAAGAAAATTAATGATAAATATAACATATTTGATAACATTTAGTGTTTTTTATTTTAATTCAATTTCTTTTATGTTTTTTTCACAGTCAAATGATGTGAATAGTTCATAAAATGAAATTGGAAGTATTTTATATTAAATATATTTTATAAATTATTTTAACATAAAAAACCTGAAAGAGGACAAAAAGGTTGATAAATTTTAAAATTTCCATCCATTGTCAATTTATTTTCTAATTTGACCCATATAATTATAATTAAATCCCTTTAATATTGAATAAGTCATTACCATAGTTAAGATTAAAATTTGTTACTCGGGGCTTGAACCAAAAGATAAGGTTTAAAATGATATCTGAACGAGAAAAAAATTATGATTATATTAACATTTTATATCCCTTTTATTCTAATACATGTCATTTTGGTTCCATTTTACATGATTTAGGCACATACTATATTATAATATTTCATGTATTTTCAAAAATGAAATAAATGATATTTTATAATAAAAAATATTTTATTAAATGATTTAAAACTTATAAAAATAAATTATACCCAAAATTTAATTTTTTTGGTTTATAATATTAACCATATTCAATTTATGTGATTGTGATCCTTTTATAGTAACTTTATTAACCCCTAGTGACTAAAAAACTTTAATATGATGATAACTTTCAAAAGGGATAACAAAGTGTTAAAACTAAGAGATAAAGGTGAAAGTATAAAAAAAAATTCCAAAATTTTATTTAATTAGAATATTTAGAAACATAATAATATTATATTCAAATTATTTAAATTTTAATATATTTTCCTTGAAAATTATTTTATATTAATTTAATATTTTAAGTAATTCCATGAGTTCCCCCTAACTTATAAAAGTGAACTCCATGTCCTTTATTACTTACTCATTTTGAGTCTTATAGATCATCAAAACACTACCCAAGTATCTTATCAATATCCATATTCATAAATTAGAGGTTCATTTCTTCTTAAAAACCAGTGCAAGGGTCAATATGAATGAATCTAAATGAGGCGTATCAAATAAGAGTTAATCTTCTTACCTGACCTCTTTCAATTTATTTCTTCTTCTACCAACTCTAAATCCAGGTTATCCATTATAAAATATTTAATTAATTATATTAAAAATACAGAATTATTATTATAATTATGGAATAACTACAGTAAACCATGTTTTTGACCATTGAATGATGATAATGTCTCTTTTGCATACATGTGGACTACTACCTCTATGAAGCGATGTGATTAATTTTTTATTTATGCTTTAAATGGATAGTAATAATAATATATTAATTAAATATATATGATATATATGATATAAAAATGATCATGTAAATGTTAATTATTATTTAACTTTCTTTTTTCTCATCATTTAAAACATTAAAATAGCATTCATGCGTACATATAACCTAACATATTCGTGAACAATATAATTCATTTTTATCTATATCCTTTATAGATGACTCTAAATATATACACTCATATATATAATTAATATATAAGATATTTAAATCATAATTAACATTTTTTAGATGATGTAACCATGAAAAAAGTACAATAACTTGAACTATCTATTGAGTCAATAAGGTTTTCCTTATGAAATTTTCATTCCTTCTTTTTTGAAAATCACAAACACCTTATTTTTAAGGAAAATCGCTTTTATAAGGAAAATCACTTTTATAAGGAAAATCGCTTTTATAAGGAAAATCTCTTTTATAAGGAAAATCGCTTTTATAAGGAAAATCTCTTTTATAAGGAAAATCGCTTTTATAAGGAAAATCGCTTTTATAAGGAAAATTGCTTTTATAAGGAAAATTGTTTTTTTAAGGAAAATTATTCTTATCATATTTTCATTATCTATATCTATATTTTTCTTAAGTAGAAGAATCATATTCATTTCTATATTTTCGGAATCATTTTAAACTTTGATATGAAGCATTCTGTTTTAGACTCCGAATTCTGGATACGAACTCTGATAAAGTTCTACTCCGAATTCGGGATACGAACTCTGATAAGGTTCTACTCCGAATTCTGAATACGAACTCTGATAAAGATCTACTTCGAATTTTGGATACGAACTCTAATAAAGTTCTACTCTGAATTCTGGATACGAACTCTGATAAAGTTCTACTCCGAATTCTAGATACGAAATCTCATGAAGTTAGATATCGAATTCTAATGACGAATTTTGATTACGAATTCTAATGATGGATTCTGATTACGAATTCCCATTACAAATTCTGATTATGAATTATCATTATGAATTCTTATTCTGAATTCTCATTCCGAATTCACCTACTAAACAGAATCTGACCATCTTTTCTTTATTCACTCAAATTTATCTGGACTTCGAATTTTTTTTGTTAGACTCTGAACTTTCATTTTGTTTACACTCCAAACCTTCACTCCGAACTTTTGAGTTAGACATAAAACGATGTCGTACATTCTGTTACACTTGTTTTGTTATAAAATGATGTCGTCTATTCTGTTTTAAACTAACCGTTGGTTACGTTACACGTGTACAGGTCCCTCCTATTTTTCAAGAAAATATGAGTGTTGGAAAGGAAGCCGACCTTGACTATAAATAGAAGCTCATTTGAAAGAGCTCATAATGAATTCTTCGACATTGTTCACACATGATGTTGAAGTGATTTCCAGAGAGAGAGGATCTTATTAACTCTCATCTTCGTGTAGAAATTTTGAACTGCTTGTTCAAGCTTTGCCTTGTGCAGATTTTCTTTGTGCGATTCCGAATGTTGGTGATTACCTTCGAGGACTTCCAGGGATAGGAAGACAGAGGTTCCGACAACCTTAAAGTTTGAGGGCTTCCTTACTGAGGAAGATAGAGTTTCCAACTACCTTGAAGTTTAGGGCTTATGGGGATAGCAAGACAGAGATTCCGATATTCGTATCGAGGGCTTACCCTGGTGTGGGTAAGACAGACTTTCTAGAAAGTATAAATCAAGGGACCTTTATCCAAGGTTGTTGGATACCCTTCTCTTTGGGTTAAAAGATTTATATGTTGTTACTTGTAGTTTTTCTACTTGTTTGTTCCGCTGTATTTTGTATTATAAGGAAAGTATAACTTTCTTATACTTTCTTACTTGTACTCTGAAAAGTTTAGATTCTACACGCTTTAAGGTAGAATCTCATATTGTAATCTTTAGTTAAGTTTTAAACTTCCGGATCCATATTTCCAGAACCTACTCTTGAAGTTTATAATTTCATTCATTATTCCAATTTTTCAATTTGTGTTAGAGGTGTTGTGAATTTCCTTAGTTTAACTTTGTTAAACTCAGCTCTTTCCTTAGCTTAAGGAAAATTTTTAAAGTGTACAATTCACCCCCCCTCTTTTATATTGAGCATCTAATCATTATTTCGATCCTACAATTGGTATCAGAGGAGGTATCTGAAATACTTATACTCACGTACAAGTTTTTCTTGCTCATTTTTCTTTTATTCTTCATACTTGATTATACAGAACTTTCTCATTCCGAACTTTGTCATTCCGAACTTTGTCATTCCGAACTTTTTCTATTAACTAGTTTGGTTGTCTAAGTTGTTTTAAGTATGACAGGAATCAATGTTGGTTCCATTGATAATCTAAATCCTACAAGACCACTGATCTTTTATGGTAATGACTATGAATACTGGAGAGATCGAATGAAGACTTTTGTTATCAATACTGGAGTGGACAACTTTGTTATACTTACTGGTGATTATAAAATTCTTGATAAGGAAGTTAGAACTTTCACTAACCAGGAAAAGCAAGAATATCAACTCAATTATAAGGTACGCAACACCTTACTTTTTTCAATGACTTGAAATATATATAGCCAAATATCTTCTTGTGAGATAACTAATTGTATCTGGAAGAAGATAGAAGTTAGACACTTTGGAACTTCTAAAGTGATTGAGACTAGAAGAGATATGCTTAGAGCTAAATACCATGGATTCAATTTTCCTTATGGTGAACCAATATATAAAGTTCAACAGAGATTTATGACTATATTCAATAGCTTACAGTCTATGGGAAAGAAAGGATTAGATGATGAAGCTCTTGTGGACAAGATAATTGATATTATGCCCAATGAGTGGGAATCAAAGAGAATAGCTATAGATGAGAACATGAAAGTCACACAAATTTCTCTTGATGAGCTATTTGGAACTCTTCTCCAACATGAAACAAGAATGAAGAGAGATGCTGACAACATTAAGAAGAAGAATGGGAATGGTACTGTTTCTTTTACAACAACTTCAAATCAGATTAAAGCTAAGACTCCTGAGAGAGTAACCAGATCCAAGTCTAAGAAAGTTATTTTCCAATCCGAATCTAGTGAGAGTGAAGTCTCTGAAAATGAATTAGCAAATCTTGCTTGAAGAATGAACAAGATAGCTGGCCAAAGAAGTTTCCAAACCAAATATAAGAAAAAGGAAAGGAAAGATAGGAAAGATGGAGAAGTCACTTGTTATGAATGCAAGAAACCTGGACATATTAGACCGGATTTCCCTATGATCAATAAGAAAGAAAGGAAAGAAAGACATTCTGATAGGAATAGGAATAAGTATTACAAAGCCAAAGATAAGAAAGTTTTAAAAGAAAATGATACCTGGATTGCCAGTGGTGGTGATTCTTCAGATGAATCTTCTGATTATGAATCTTCAGGACAGAAGAATCTTGGTCTTATAGCCAGTATACCTATTGACAATCATTGTTTTATGGATAAGGTATGAAATGCTGAATCATTGACCAATTTTTATTTAAATTCTAATGATAGAGAATATTATAAATCTTCCGATGAATAATCCTCTTCTGATGAAGAAAATACTTTACCTACTTATGAAGAAGTTTCTAGGTTTGCTGAACTTCTTGGAATTGAGAATTCCAAACTCAATAAAAAACTTGATAAGGAAAATTCTAGAAATTCTATTCTTACAAAATAAATATCATATCTTTATAAAGATCTTGATAAGAAAAATGCTGATTTTGAACGTATTTCAAAAAATCTTAAGGAAGTAAGTTTTGAGAAGAACAAACTTTCAAAAGAGTTAAAAAAAGTAATTTCTAAGAAAAGTGTTTTCGGGCCTAACTGTAGTTCTAAATCTAATGATTTTGAAGATAAAAACTTGGTTATAAAACTCAAGTTCGAAATTTTTTCCTTAAAGAGGTGTTTATAAAAATTTACCCATGGTAAGGAAAACTTTGATAAAATGTATTCCCAAATACGACCTTTAAGAAATAAATCCAGATTTGGTTATACCCATGAAAAACCAATTTTTAGTAAAAATTATTTTGTTCCTCAATGTGCCCAATTTTGTACCAAGTGTCAATGTGGTGGTCACTGGGAAAAGAATTTTTCCTTAAACAAAACCCAATCTCTAGGATTTCACAAAGATTATTTCACTAAGAAGATGTGGGTTCCTAAAATTTTGTTATCTGGAAATCTTGGATCCAAACAAGTTTGGATTCCGAAAGTCTAATTCTTTTCTTGATCTCAGGAAAATAAAGGGAATACAAGCAACAACACATTGTATATGGATAGGGGATGTTCCTGACACATGACTGGTAAAAAAATCTATTTTGAAAAGATTATCAAAATGAAAGGATATATCATTCTTCAGTTTATCGGAACGCAAGATCAACTTGCTGATATTTTCATAAAATCTTTGCCTTCTGATAGATTCGAATACATTAAACAAAAGTTAGGAATGATAACCATAAGGTAATCATTCTTCATTAACTTCTTGTTCAACAATTCTCCTAACAGTAATAAACTCTTTTTCATAGGGGGAGTACATTTGATTGTTAGTGTAACTAAATTTTTTTTTTCAAACTTTCCGAAACTGAAATTTTCCGGAATGGAGTTTTTCGTATTGAAAACATCTGGAATGGAATCTTCTGTACTGAGACTTTCATAATGAGACTTTCGTACTGAGACTTTTGTACTGAGACTTTCATACTGATACTTTCGTACTGAGACTTTCATACTGATACTTTCATACTGAGTTTTTCATAGTGTGTTTTGCAATCTATGTCTTTGTATAATAAAGTTTTTTTTATATAGTTAATTTTTTCTTCAAGAAGAATATTACCCATTACGAATAATTTCTCTAAGCCAATCCGAAAGGTATGATTTCCTTACTCATGTTTTCGTAATCATACTTTACTTATTGATATTTTCTTATATTTTGTTTTTGGATTATAGTTTTCTTAAATCTTTGTATTAATAAAAACCTCAAAAAAGATCGGATTCAAGTTTTCTTGAAAATTGGTTTTCAACTGTCAGATCTGATCTCAGTTTTTACAACCGTTTGATCAACCGAGGAAGTTGAACCGTCAAATAGTTGCCTATTTAAAGGGGACCCTAAAAGCTTGTCCCACATCATTTTTCAAGCTCCAGAATCCTGAAGCTCTGCCTCTCCATTTTAAGGCCGTTCAAATCTTCAGAAATTTCTATTTTGAACTTCTCAGAAGTCTTCAGATCTGAATGTCTGTGGAAGCAGCTTCTTAAGACATTTCGACCTCTAATCCAATTTCGAAAATGGTTAGTATACAGAGAAAGGTTGGTTCATCATGATTTCTTTAATAATTATGATTCTCTTATATTAAAGAACATAAATCTTAATGGATGGGAAGATGTTGCTATGTCTAAGCCCAGGAACCAAGATGAAGTATTTTCGGAGTTACCTTTTTAGTTCTATGAAATAGTTTCCTTCTTTAAGGAAGATAATAGGGAGAAATTTCCATTTAAGTCTTATGGAAAGACTTATAAGCTTTCTTATACCAAGGAAGCCAGCTTAGTAGGGCTGACCTATGAAGGAGAAGTCGAGTTCATATCTCATGTTTTACCAGACTCTAAAGGAAGCTTCAACAAAGAAAAGGCATTGAAAACTCTCGGACTGTAAGATGATAAGGCTCTGAAGATTTCTAGTCTGTCTATGAATTTTCGGATTCTAGAATTATGGGTACAAGGCTTTATCGTACCAAGAAAGGGTGACAAAGATAGCTTAAAGAATATTGATATCTTTATTCTAGATTTTCTAATAAATCTAAGGAAGTTTAATCTGATGAGGCACATTCTTATTACCATTGAGAATGTTAAGAAAGGAAAATCTGAGAGCTCATATTGTAATGTATCTAGCAATAATTTCAAAGCTAATAGTTCGATGCCTTGAGTCTTTCAATAAGGCTTGCAAGTATAAGCCAAGGGTCTGCAAAATTTTATTGGTGAGTGATGATACCCTTAAAAGGATGAGCGTTGGTTTTGACAAGAAGACTAGTGAGTTCATTGATTTTCCAGTTCAAGAGGAAACGGTTCTGAAAGTTACTAAACCTAAATCTGCTTAGACATTGAAGAAGAGAAAGTTGAAAAAAGTTGCAGTTAAAGCAGAGGATCCTAAATCCAAGGAAGTTCATTCTGCACCTCCAAAACCGAAGAAGAAGAAAGCTTACCCTGATGAGGTAGTTGTTAAGTGGAGGGAAATCAAAGAGAAGAGAGTGCAAGGGGAGCCTCAGTTTGGATTGGATCCTGTAGAGGCTAAGGCCTTGAATGAAAGGACAGAAGATGAATCAGAAAAACAAGCGAAAGAAAAGAATCTCAATGGAAGATATCAGAAGCTGAGGTGGTTCAAGATTTATTAAAGTTTAATGAAATGGCTTATGGAAGTATTCCAGTTCCGAGATCTTTCTCTATGGAATCTCTACCTGAGACTCCAGGAATAAATTATGTCATTACAGAGGAAGTAGTTGCTAAACATGTTGAAGAAGTTGAGCAGTTTGAGGAAGTTAAAGAGGAAGAAGCAGTTGCTGAAGGCAGTGGTGAGACCAGAGATCTAATGAAGCAAGTAGAAGATTATAAGGAGACACCTTCAGAACATCTGTCGCTCCGAACTTCATAAGGAAAATCATATAAGTTAGTTACTCCAGAGAAGAATGAGGAGAAAGGAGAACAAGAAGTAGCTTATCATGCAGAGGAAGAACAACTTCTACATGATATTGATCAAATGAAGAATGTAGAAGATGGTGCTCAAAAAGATGTTGTTGATGAAGACAATATTGTTCAAGTATCTTATAGCGAGCAGAGAAATCCAGAACAAGAATCTATTTCAAGAAAGGACAAGGGAAAGAAACTTTTTGTTGATACCCCAAGCTCAATGAGAAGATAAGTTGGTGGTTCTTCGAAGAGAAAAGTTGAGCAAATTGAAGAAGAAATTTCTCCAAGTAAAGTCTCGGATTCGGAGTCATCATCATTGGGACATGAATTTGTTGTTCAGTCATTAAAGAAGTTGGTGGGTTCTATTCCGACCTTTTCAAGCATTGATTCAAGATGCCAGATGCTCCAACATTCTTTAAATCAGAAAACAGACTCCGTATCCATGGTTATGGATAAATGTGTTGAGATAGAGGCTCAGTTCAAATCCTTTATATTTGGCTATGAAGCCCACAAAAGTTCCTATAAAAAAATTACTAGTTGGTCGAAGAAAACAGTAGATGAGATGAGGCTCTTGGATGAGTTCCAAGATAATGTTAAAGATGCATTTGAGACAAAAGACAAGAAGCTAAATGATCTTAATTCTTCCTTTGATGAAAAGTTGACAGTTGAGAAGAATTCCCGGATTCAAGAAGACAGAGATCTGAATGGGAAGATGAATTATGTTGCTCAAAGTTGGAAGTATGAAAGGGATCATCATATTGATATTGAAGAGAAGTTGTTAAAGCAAGAACAAGTTTTGAAAGATCAGGGAGAAAAGATTCAAGCCCAGGAAGTAAAGATTGAAGTTCAAAATGCAAGAATAGTTGTCTTAGAGAAGAAAGCCGAAGAAGATCATAAAGACTGGAAGAAGATAAAGACTATTCCTAAGGGTCTCATGTCAAAGGAAAAATATCCCAAATAGACAAATCTGATCTTTTTGTTGTATCTTTCAAAATTAATGAAAAATATTGCTTGCTTGTCTCTTTTGTTGTTATTACTAATTTTTCAGGTACTTTTTTATATTTTCCATTCCCTCAAATTCTTTTTGAAAATCACAAAGGGGGATAAGGAAAAAGAACCCTAAAAAAAGAGGAAAAGGAAAAAGAACCTTAACAAAGGGTGATAAAGAAAAACAACTCTAATAGAGTTTATCTAAGGGGGAGTTTTTTTCATCAAAGAGGACATTTTTATTCTTAATGAAATACAATTTTGGAAATCTAGAATAAAATCCTTAGAGTGTCAAATCTTAAGGGGGAGTTAGTCATATTCATCAAATTCCATAAGCAAATGGAGATAAGCCTTAATGTTTTTCTTTCTTCTTAGTCTTTATTTTTTGTAAGGATGTTTGTGCTTTCCAAAAAGGGGGAGATTGTTGAGTCAATAAGGTTTTCCTTATGAATTTTTCATTCCTTCTTGTTTTGAAAATCACAAACACCTTATTTTTAAGGAAAATCGATTTAATAAGGAAAATCTATTTTATAAGGAAAATCGCTTTTATAAGGAAAATCACTTTTATAAGGAAAATCTCTTTTATAAGGAAAATCGCTTTTATAAGGAAAATTTATTTTATAAGGAAAATTGTTTTTTAAGGAAAATTATTCTTATCATATTTTCATTATCTATATCTATATTTTTCTTAAGTATAAGAATCAGATTCATTTTTATATTCTCAAAATCGTTTTAAAATTTGATATGAAGCATTCTGTTTTAGACTATGAATTCTGGATACGAACTCTGATAAACTTCTACTACGAATTCTGGATACGAACTATGATAAAGTTCTACACCGAATTCTGAATACGAACTCTGATATAGTTATACTCCGAATTCTGGATATGAACTCTGATGAAGTTCTATTCTGAATTCTGGATACGAACTCTGATAAAGTTCTACTCTGAATTCTGCATACGAACTCTCATGAAGTTCGATATCGAATTCTAATGATGAATTTTGATTACGAATTCTAATGACGGATTATGATTACGAATTCCCATTACGAATTCTGGTTATGAATTCTCATTACGAATTTTTATTCCGAATTCTCATTCCAAATTCACCTACTAAACAGAATCTGATCATCTTTTCTTTATTCATTCAAATTTATCTGGAGTCCGATTTTTTTTTGTTAGACTCCGAACTTTCATTTTGTTTACACTCCTAACCTTCACTCCAAACTTTTGAGTTAGACTTAAAATGATGTCGTACATTCTGTTACAATTGTTTTGTTATAAAACGATGTCATCTATTCTATTTTAAACTAACTGTTTGTTAAGTTACACATGTACAGGTCCCTCCGATTTTTCAGGAAAATATGACCATTGGGAAGGAGGCCGACCTTACCTATAAATAGAATATCATTTGAAAGAGCTCATAATGACTTCTTCAACATTGTTCACACATGCTGTTGAAGTGATTTCTAGAGATAGAGGATCTAATTAACTCTCAGCTTCGTGCAGAAAGTTTGAACTGCTTGTTCAAGCTTTGCCTTGTGCAAATTTGGTTTGTGCGATTCCGAATGTTGGTGATTACATTCGAGGACTTCTGGGGATAGGAAGACAGAGGTGACGACTACCTTAAAGTTCTAGGGCTTCCTTGCTAAGGAAGACAGAGGTTCTAACTACCTTGAAGTTTAGGGCTTACGGGGATAGCAAGACAGATATTCTGATATTCGTATCGAGGGCTTACCCTGGTGTGGGTAAGACAGACTTGCTTGAAAGTATAAATCAAGGGACCTTTATCCAAGGTTGTTGGATACCCTTCTCTTTGGGTTAAAATATTTATATCTTGTTACTTGTAGTTTTTCTACTTGTTTGTTCCGCTGCATTTTGTATTATAAGGAAAGTATAACTTTCTTATACTTCCTTACTTGTACTCTGAAAAGTTTAGATTCTATACGCTTTAAGGTAGAATCTCATATTTTAATCTTTAGTTAAGTTTTAAACTTCTAGACCCATATTTCCGGAACCTACTCTTGATGTTTATAATTTCATTCATTATTCCAATTTTTCAATTGGTGTTAGAGGTGTTGTGAATTTGGTTAGTTTAACTTTGTTAAAATCAACTCTTTCCTTATCTTAAAAAAATTGTTTAGTGTACAATTCAACCCCCTCTTGTATATTGAGCATCTACATCATTATTTCGATCCTACACTTCAAACCAAAATTCTCATGGAAAATGAAACAATGAAACATGAAAATAATTATTTTAATAAGGAATTGTTAATGAATTTGTATTAAAATGCAATAATTAAATAATATATGATATTATAAGTATTTAAATTATTCTATTATAAAATTATAATATATTTAAATTTATTATAAAATATTTTGGTTTTATTTCAATGAATGTGGTGCTGGAGGTAATGGTTTCATATCTCACATTTATTTCTGTCAGTCACATTATGTATTCACCACTTGTTTCTTTTATTTACTGTAAATACTTTACAAAACTTTCTTTTATGATTATTATACTAAAAATTATCAATATTTACATATCCATATAACATTTTAAAGAGCTCATAATGACTCAATGTATTCACCATTTGTTTCTTTTATTTACTGTAAATACTTAAAATGATCATTTGAAAGAGCTCATAATGACTTCTTGAAAGGTCAATCATAACATTTCATAATGTAACATTTTTTACTATGATTGTATATGATTATATTTTCGATGATGAAATGTTATGATTGACCTTTCAAGAATATTATGTATTGGATTATCCTTGAGTTATTCATAGTGATTGTATTTCTTCTAATCACATTTCTCTCTTTATATACTCAATATACTGTAGGAATATTTTTGAGAAAACTGATGTTATTTCTCACTTCGGTTAAAAATCCTTTTTCTACCATGTCCATGTTTTCTTAAAATATTTTCATGATTAATTTTAATGTTATACTATTATTATTTAAAGTAAATTTTACCCCTGATTTAATTTTAAAAATAAATTATAAGTAATATTCTTATCATTTTCGTAATGAGGTACTTTTTACTTTTTATCAATAATTTAAAAATAATAGTTATTTTAACATACACAGAAAGAACAAAATTTCCCAACATATTGAACACTAAATGTTTTGATGAATATTTTACTATTTTCCATATTTCATTCCAAATAAAAAAATTTACTTGATATTTTGGAAATTTTTATATTTTAAATAACTGATTTCAAAAGGAAAATGGTATTTTCCACAAGAAATATTCCAGAGTTATTTTAAAGGAATTTTCATCTAAGATTACATCCTTTGATATTATTAATATTTTATAAAGGACATGATCCAATGATACTACACTTATTATTTCTATCAAAAGTTTGTGATTATGATGACGAAGTGTTTATAAAACCCATTTTTTTCATGGTTTATTCTATGATGAATTATTTAAATGTTTATGAAACACATTTTTTCACGGGTTATGCTATCGAGAATTATTGAAAAATTTATGAAACCCATTTATTTTCCATGGGTTATGATATCTAAATAATGTTTCATGATATTTTGGAACACATTAAGTATATCATTGTTATGTGATGGGTGGGCTCCGAATTATATATCGCTCTAATTCGTTGGGTAAAGATAGATCTCTAATTGGATAATAAGGACTAGAATGAGGAGTGAACCTAGTATAGTAAGGGAATTTGTCCACTATGATAGTATTAGGATTGAACCTTGTCTAAGAATGTGATTTAATGAGGAGTAAACCCAATCCACTATTATAGTTTTGGTAGTGATATTTGAATAAAAGAATGATTTTATATGATTATGATTATTCCCCAAACTTATGTGTTATTCTAATGATATATTCTCATAGATAATATTATTTGATTCATTAATGAATCGCATCTTTCCAACTTCCACGATTTATTCCATGGATCAAGATTTTGATCAATGATATACCGTGTATGGTTTGAAAATGTTAATATCATGTCCTAATACCATTATATACATTTTACGATTAAGTGATCATTGATATCTCCTTTACTTACCATTATAAGGAATCTAAGCCCAGAATTTATTGTGCTTTATTTTCCCAAGGTGGTGATGAAAATTTTTAAGTATGATATGTCTAATAAGAGTGTTAGTTATTAATATCTCAGTAGGAGGTGATTTAGATATATTAAGAATACGTTGTTTATGTATTCAAGTTTCCTAATATACTAAAACCATATGATTATGGCATGAATTGTAAAATTATGTATTGAATATTCAACTAATAATATGTAATATTTTTGTATGAAATTATTGGGCTTTTATAGTTTCTATCAGAGTAGGTTTTAGTCAATATTTATATATTAGTATTATAGAAATTTGGAAAAAATCATGGGAATAATCCTATGTATAGGATAATACCCTACAGTTATGGTACGATATAGATTATGTGGTTTTCCTAGAAATTAATCCCTGTTTAAAACTATATTTGGTCGTGGTTTTTTAATATATGAATCTAGAATAAATAATCAAAAAAAATATTTAGTTTATATATATCTCGTCCATCATTCTGGTGTATGGGTTGTGACCCGGTTGTTCACATAGTTTGACACTCTTAGGGGATATGTGTGGGTTTCCACACTGTTTATTTATTATCCATTATAGATGAAATGAGTAGATAATAACCATATATGGAGGAGGTTAAATTTAAGGATTCATAGATTTAAAGGATGGTATCATTATTTACACATCCTATAAATTATTTTCATGATTATATGATTCCTTAAAATGATTATTTTTTCTCAAACTATAATTTTTTGTTTTGGTTAATAGATGGAACTAGGAGGATTCATGATAACATTGAATATGATATGAAAGGTAATGTTTTTCTTTATAAGAAACCAAATGAAACATAGATTAGATGGAAACACATTATTATTATTTCTAATTATGTATCTTAATATATGATTAAACATATCAACTTGGGTGATTTTTATGACACATCTAATAATTGAAAAATGGTGTCTTAAGAAGACCTTGAATGAAAGAAGATGCAACATCATAAATGTAATGTATGAGAGAATAATAACTCAAGGAAATGTCTTATTGGAATGAGAAATTTTTTATGAGTGTAATAGAAGGGAATAAAGAAAGTAATTGTTGAAAAAATTGAAATTTTGATAAATAGAAATGAAGATCATCCTAAGGTTCCATTTATTATTCAATGTCTTATGTTTGGTGAATAAGGGCATTATCAGATCCAATTACCTAATCCAAGGGTTAAATCCTAGATGAAGGAAGGACCTATAATATGTCAATCATTGAAGTGAAGTTATTAATTTTTTTATGTATTGGTATTTGAGAATTATGTTATAGAAATGTTATATCAATGATATTTTGGTTATAAGAATCATGAAACATATATGTATTGTTCCATAATAGTTTTCCTTTATGGATTTGAAAACACACACACATATATATCAAAAGTGAATTTGGGATAAGGGATGTTTTTTGGAAGAAAATGATTAAGGGACATATAACCGTTAATATATTTTTTATTTTGGGATAATAATGTTTAGTTGTGATAAAGAGATGATGAAGTAAATTAGATATTATTTTTATCATTTGATTGATTGGTGATTTGATAAAAAAATTATGTGATATTATGGGAAGTATACTAAATTTTTTGATTTATAGAGTATATTGAATATTTTCTAAGCATTTTTGTTTTCACTAAGGTTATATGTTATGTGATTTTGAGCTGACTTGAATATTTTACTAGGTTTTAGGAATAATACTCTATTGAGGTTTTAATAACCCTTTGGGTTAATATATGGTTTGATATTATGTTAATTATGGTCTTTTGGATAGTGGGATATAAATAATATTGATGGTGGCAATGATACATTGACAAGGTGATATTTTCAAATATATTTATAGTTAGGTAAATTATTTCCTTTCAGGTTAGTATCTGCATTTGATTCATGATATTTTGGAGAATTTCACTACATTATAAGATTATATAATGATTTATCTTGGTGATTAGTGATATTTTGGGTGATGATTCTTTAGTTTGATTTATATGCAACCCGTAGGTTTAAAATGTGATTTAACAGGAAATATTATTTGAGTAGAATATAATTAGATTATTGGGGATGTAAATTGAAAGGTATGAGATCACCTTTTATATTAAACTATTATTTAATATTGAGGTTACTGAGGTCATTTAGGATGTAGGGATATTAATTTATGTAATTATGTAAGTTAAACCTCTGCTATTATTGTTGAAATATTGGATTAAAAATTATTATTTCTTCACATAATGGTTTGTACATTTTAGATATTATCATACATAATGCAAGCCATTTTGGTTTTGTTTGATGTTTAAAGATAGTAAAAATATAATTTTATATTTTTTATGGATTATGGTATCCATTTTAATTTGATGTTACTGCTTAATGCATGAAATATAATCCATCTTTAATACTCATAATTTAAAAAAAAAACCTAAGAATATGGGGAAATTTGATTAAAGTATGAAATTTTATTGTTCAGGTAATTATATTTCATTATATTCTTAGTCTAGAGTGTAAAGTAAGTCCCTAAATTAAGTAAAATGATCCTAAAAAAACATCTTATTGAATTTATTTTTAATGAATAGATATTCTATTTCACACCTCCATTGATTTATGGTTTTTTTGTAATTAACATTATCATAGTCATTCACTATCTTGTGATCAAATTTTTCAGTTACTCTCCATAATTATTTGTAAATTATATTTTACCTCTATGCCTATATATTCAATTTCCACTAATGATATCATATATGGAATCCCATTTATGTGTTATTCATGAGGACCTTCGTATTTATATTCCCTATTTTTAGGAATAAGTTTTATTAAAACTTTTTACAATGTGGGTTTTCAACAAAATAAATTTCAAATGTCATACCATTGAATATAAAGCTCAATTTAATATTGTGATGATGAAATATTTTATAGGTGTTATGTGAGGGTTTTTAGTGAAAAACTAAATCTTGATATTTACCCCTATAGAAATAAAATATATTAGTCACTAGATTCTCTCTCGAGGAGGTTTCAATTTGAGTCGCAGAACTATCAATTATTTTTTTTTGTTTTTGAAAGAAGAAAAATTTGGGTATTTGATTAAAAGTTGTAATAAAAAATATAAATTTAAAAAAAGTTCAATAAAATTAAATATAAATATATAAAATTGATAGGAAATAAAAGGGGTCTAAAATAAAAATAAAAAGGTACTCATGGACAAGCTCAACCCTCTTAGACACTTCCCTCTTCCATGTTTATAAATATTCCACAGTTTAATTTCTCAATGCCCAACCAAAGACCTATAGGTGAACACCCTATTTTGAATAAATATCATATCAAGACCTCAATATTATTTTTATCCATCATATATAAGTGATTTAATTACTAAATACCCCTAATAAATCATACCTAATTGAAAACACTATGCTCAATGGTGAAACCTCATTGAAGAAATTTAAATAGTAAAGTAAATTATTTTACTTAATATATTGAACAACCATAAAAACAAGTTAGTTTAAAATATATTCATGAATAAAACAACCACATTCATTAAAAAATATATGTTCAAAAGAAATTCAAAATAAATTATACAATATGATCACAACATGGAAGAGAGTGTCTGTTGGTTGCCGTCATCCACAACTACTTAGTTCTTAGAATTGCATCACTTGAGTATCCTCCATAATCTTAATTATATCATTAATTCATAGAATCTTCATAAATATATCTATCTCAGCCTTATCCATTCTCTCTTAAGACAACCACTATTAGAATGACAATGAGATGGAAATATAAGGATAATGATGACTAGAAATATTCTCTCTCATTTATGACTATCTAAATATCTCTTGTTTTTTCCACCTTCAAAAACAAAATATCCGTTTGGATTCTTAGATATAGTTTTTATGAATTTAATCCTCTGTTTACCCTATAAATTTTATATGATATGGATATGTGGTTAAAAGTATAGTAATTAATTACTGAAGAAAATTGTTTCTACATAGAGGGAATCTTTATATTCCTCTATTTTAACTCATTCATAGACTGACCAAGTGAGTGAATATTTCCTTTAATTAATAATTAATATGTTATTTTGATTCTTATTTTCTATATGGTTGGAATAAAATCATTTATACACATGTATCTTGAGTTATGACCCATTGAATGAGGTGGGATCAATCTTGTTGGCCAGAAACATTTTCCACAATGAAAGAATTATTTTGAAATTTATAGTGTCTAATCATAAATTTTACTAGTTTAAAATGATGTATAACATGAACATGGGAAGCCTAAAAAATTAATTACATGATTTTTATCAATATAGGGAAATTTATTCTCAAATTATTGAACTGATTGAAAATAGTTAAAATTACTGAATTTTGTAATTTTCTATTTTAAGATAAAAAAATAAAAAAATAAAAAATACTATTCAACTCAAATTGATAATGTATTTGGGTTTAAATCATTGAAATGGTATTAAAAATAGTTCAAATATTAGCACTATTAATTTCCCCACACTTATCACTTAGACTCCTAGATATGTGAGAATCAAAATAAAATTAATGAAAATTAAAAACACATATGAACAAGATTCAACAATTTATCACCAAGAAACCAAATATATCATGACTCATATAAAAATAACATTTCAAGTAATAAACTGATCTTATTAAATCCATTTTTAATTATTTTCTCCGTTTATGCACACAACATTCTTAACTAATATTAATTTTCTCTCAATACACAAATTTGGATTTTCAATAAGGGTTTTCTCTTCCAAAATCATGAAATAATCACCATCGACTGAATAAATTTCAACATATCCACCTGTTTTGATCCAATAAAATGTGATTATCATTATAAATTTTTATGTTTTTTATGTGGATAAAGTTTTTTTTGGTTTCAAATGTGAAAAAGTACGAGGCTGAATAAGGAGGGTTTGAAAAATTTTAAAGAAAAAAGGCCTGATTCTAATTTTTACTCAAGTATGGTCACATCATCACTCCCCTTAGAAGAAAATCAGCTCTGACCATATTTGATAATCGATTTTACATACCACTCCTTCTATATTTTAGTGGTAAAAAAATGAAAATTTTCATCTCTTTTTTTTAAATCTTCATATGGTTAAAACATCCTTCCTTTGGGAGCTCTAGATAGGAACAACACTTCTTCTATAAATCTCTAGAAGGGCACTACATTCTAAAAAAAACTATTTTATAATAAGAAGAAAAATTCCTTCAATTTTTTATTCTCAACCCAAATTAGCACCAAATAATTTAGCACACCACAAGTCATCTCCCCCCTCTACACACGTAATTTCAAATAGATTATTCATTTTCACTTATAGATAAGGTTGGAAAGAGAAATTTGGATTGAAATATTTCTAACCTAATAGAATATACATCAATAATAAGGTCTCACAATAATAACATGTGTAATGAATAAATAATTAAAAAGATTCACAAGAATAGGGGGATTAAAAATCTAAATAATTTCCTCAATAATTTAAATCACAAGTACCTATACCCTCAACATTTTACATAAATAAATAAAGTTCTTGTGAAATAAATCATGGGTTGGTTCACTCAAAAAAAGAGGTGAATATGAAAAAGATTTCAAGAAGGTTATATAAGCCTCATGGGAAGTGGATTTCAATGATAACGATAGTTATATGTGGCATGAGATCCAAAAATCAGAGGTGTTTTCATAAAGATCCAAAACCTGTAACTTTAAAAAAAGTAGATTTTATCATTAATTTATGTTTAGTTTCATTGTATAAATTGGTTAACTCATTTAAATGGGTGTAAAAAATAAAAAATATCATCATTTAAGCTCACCAGTTTTATAAAAACACAAAACAAATATATGAAATAATAAAAGAAAATAAACACACTAAAAATTGAAAGAAAAACTGAAAGCAAAATAAACATAAAGGAAAGAACAAAAAATCCTAATCTATAGAGAATTTACTCCCCCAAAATTATTTTGTGAAATTTTTACATTTTAAACCAATATATGTGAGAATTAAATTAATGAAATTGTATAAATAACCAAAAACTAAGTGAGAAGGAAATTCACAACCTGGTTTCAATTATATTCAGCTTCATAAAGATGGATCTCCTCCCCTGGAGGTTTTGAAAAATTCTCTTTAAATAGCTTCAACTTATTACCATTAACCATGAATTATTTCCCTTTTTCGGGTTGTTTTATCTGGATTACACCAATAGGAAAAAACATAAATAACAATGATAGTTCTAGACATATTTGAATGCAATTTACCTAGGAACAACTTCAATATGAAATCAAACATCAACACTTTATCTCCTTTCATGAAGTTTTTATTGAGAATTATCCCATCATGAAATGGTTTGGTTTTTTAATTTTAAAACCTATAGCTTTCATGTCCATTTTTTTATATCCTTCAGATCCTACTGTAACACCCCAGGTAAATAAAGAATATGACATTTTTATATTTATCCATATTTGTGAATAAAATATTAATATTACTTTAAAGGGGACGCTATGCTCGATGGTGTACCCAACACGCAACAACGAGTTTCTTGGGAATCTTACGTTGCACTCTAATAATAAAATAATATTATTTTAAATGGTAGTTAACGACTAGCTGTTGTGATGGCGGGAATGAATAGAACTAACTACAAAATGATTATATATGTTTGTCAAATATTTCTACTTTTTACAATAAATGTTAGAGGATTAAAAATGCGAATGAATCCAATTTTAAGCGTAAACATTCTAATATTCTTTAAAGGGCCGATTAACTGCCTTTTATTGGCGAACCTCTTTTAAATCCACTTTTTGAAAATTTTATGTGTTATATTTTACTAAATAAAATTCTTCTTTAGAATCGGGACATAAAAATTTACTTTGTGTAAATTTTTGGTATTTTTCTGATAAAGTTCATTTTTTAATGAATAGTGAAAAAGGTTGTATTTTAATTCAAAAACACTTTTTAATATAATTTATTTATATGATTAGATTATCTTTTGAATTGCTTTTAAAGTGAAATTAAAATATATTTTTACCATTTAATCCAATAGTGGTCGTTGGAATTTATTTCACTTTGAAATCGGACTTAAACTAGTGTCAATCTTTTGATACATTTTGTTTCATAAAAACACGCTATTTGTTTTGATAGGGAGAATTAATTATTAAATTAGTTAATTAAAATTATATGTTTTTAATTTTGTAAAATAGACATCATTTTTGAATTTGGAATATCAAATATAGCTTAGGGTGAATTTTTGGTAATTTTCTGAAAAACTTCAATTTTTGATGAATAGTGAAACCACTAAGTGGTACTTATAAAAACTGATTTTCCATTTAAATGAAAATTTTCCACCTTTGTGTTTTTAATTTCAAAAATCCGACATACATGGTTTTAATTAATAAGTAAAATGTGGTTCAATGGGATTAAAACAATTTTTTTGTGAATAGTAACTTTTATGTTTTTAATCGCGATTGGTGGTAATTAGTGTAGTTTAAGGTAAAAATAATGTTTTAATAATATGAGATGAGCTTGACACAAGTCCTACCCTCATTGGATGTGTCATGGACGACCAAGAAAATCCATGGGTCAACTTGGGGACCCCATGAAGCCACTTTGGTTGGGAAATGACATAAATAAATTGTTATTTAATGTTAAAGTAAAAATGACACAAACATGAGATGTTTTACTAAAACAATTTTTACATGGGGTTATATAAGTTATATTTTTGACTATAAATATTAATTAGAAATCTAAAAAGATTTCCTACATCATAGTATTTTTTTTATAATTTTTAGACATTAAATAAATTAAATTATTTATGACATCATGATGATGCAGCGATGACCTCATTATTTAATGATTTAAATAAAATGGAAAGATAATGTAAAATATAATACCTACACAGGTTCAAAACCTATTGGATGGGTGGATTTATAACCCTTTTCACCTTATCCTCAAAAAACATCAATTTGGGAGCATTAAAATCCGAAACTCATTCTAAACTAAAGTAACATTTTCTTACTTTCCAAGAGTTCCCCTCCCCTCCTCTTATAAAAGGCCCCCACCTCTACCCCCTTAACCACACTTCCAAGGCCTTTGGCTCGGCCACCCCCTGCCCATTTTGTATCTCCACATCCCTCTATAACTCCTTGAAGCCTCAATTTGGGCAGAAGTATTCCCAAGGAAGCCTTTGAGCTCAAACTAAAGGGAGTTACCCGATTTTAAGGTAATGTCTTCACTTGACTCCTTTTATTTTATTTTTCTTCTCCAACACGCTATACTCTTTTTAATCCATTATTTTGTAACAAAACCAGTATATTACATATAATAGGATGTTTTTATGTTAAGGATTCGAGCTACACTTACACACACCTTCGTCTAATGGTTAATGAACATACTGTTTCTGTGGATGGCGAATTACTGCCTCACGAAACGATGATTGTTCAATATTCTCTTAACACCTTTCATGGTGGCCATTAAGATGTCACTATATATATATATGATATATAATATGTTTATGTTTTCCTTAAACTTCTGTATTTTTCATTTATGGCATACCTTTATGGCTTCCATTATGGGTATACGCCATATCTTCATTTTAGGAAGTGCGGACTACCGCCCCCTCAAAGTGATTTGATTCATTAATAACATATGTGGTACGTATAATGGATATATTTAATTATATTATATCTGATACCATACTATAATTAAAATACTATTATGTATAATTATGTTTTAATTCCATTAAATATGAAATAGAAATGGAAGTAGCGTTCATGCGTACGTACGGCTTACCGTCTTCATGAACGGTGCATTTCATTTCTTAACTCTAAATGTTATGTAATATTGTAAATTCATGAATATACTGGATATATATGATATATATGATATCTAAATCATGAATAAAATTCTGGATATAATGGATATTTTACCACATGAACAACTTGTAATTATAAAGAGTTTATTTTTGACTCAAGTACCAATGATCGTTAAACGACCGTTATTAGCTTAAATAATAACATGGTGTTCATGACATGGTAATAAGTGATATAAAAGGAATAATAAACTTGAAAAAGGTTCTTAAGGAAGTAGAAATTAACTCAAGTTTATTATTCAGGAGATTAAATAACGATCCAGTCAAGTCGGACCCGAGTTAAGGGATCCTACTCTATTTCTTTTTAAGTACGCTCTTTTATGTCATTCCTTTTAAATATCATATTTATTATTTTTGGGATGTTCTTTTATAATACTCTTACTTTAAATTTTATGTTCATATGATGAGAGAACCTATTCTCTCTCATTAATCCATTTTGGAAGTTTTGAGTGGCGCCGTTAGGCTGCCGAATTTTCGTAAGAGATCTAACCTCTCTCTTTCTTTTCATGTACTCTCCTTTGTGTCACTTATTTTAAGATCCTCTTTGTTATGTTGGGGGATGTTCTTTTATATTAATCATTCTGTAAAATTTATTTTAATATTATGAGAGACCCTATTTGATCTCATCAATCCATTTTTGTATGTTTTGAGTGGCACCGTTAGGCTGCCGAGTTTTTGTAAGGGATTTTTCATCTCACTTTTATTCCCGTGATATTTATGCTACATTTTCCACAATTTCCTTTGAGTGGTGTATGTAATTCCCATTATTTTACTCATTGTGTAATATACGTTCATTTATGAGTATTTACATCAATGTTTTATTGTCCTTCTTTCACGGGGTGTACGTTTCGAAAGATATCAATGTCGGTAAGGGAAACCTTCACCCTCCGCTTTTTAAAAGACTTCTTTTGTTATGTCTTTTAATTTACATCTTATTATGTTGGGATATGTTCTTCTATATCCTTATTGATGTAAAGTTTATGTCCAAGTGATGAGATACCATTCACTCTCTCATCAACTAATTTTATGAATTTTGAAGTGACGCCGTAAGGCTGTCGAATTTTTACAAGGGAACATCTTAACCCAATTTCGATTTTTTTGGGTTCAACTTGTACTTCTTGAACATGTCATACTATGAATTTGTTTGAATGACCTATTATTGTTTCACACATAATATCCAATTATATTGGGTGTATTTGTATTTCTCACACATAATTATGTGATTTATTCATCCTTAATTTAAGGAAACCATCTTTATATTGGATTCCATCTCAATTTACATTTCCATTGAGACTTCATTGTTGTTATGCACCAATTCACTCTTATATGGTGTGTATACTATCCTTTGACATATTATATCATTAATCAGTTTATTCTCATGATATTATAAAGTTCTTCTTAAAGTTTATTCCACAATTATTTGTATTCAAGAGTCTCTCATTTTGTTAAAAACTCTTTAACAAAAAATATCGTTTTAAATGGTTTAAAGATTTATTATTATAAATCTTTATCATTAATGTATATGTTTTCAAAATGGTTTTCAGTATTTATTTATATGGACATTAATGTTTTAAAATTGTAATTCCATTAAAAGCTTCAAAGTGGTATGGGACACTTTGATTCAAAAATATCTTCTAAATGGTTTTTGAAAATGGATTGATTAATTAAATATCTTGGAATTAATTATTGTGATTGAAAATGAAATGTTGTTATTGAAATGTTTATATTTTCAATATTTTATGTGTAATGATGGTACTTGGACATTTTACGGGTGGTTACGTGATAAACCATATGACGGGTGGTGCCGTGAATACCAGGATGGGTGGTTACATTATAACCTCCAATGCATTGGGTATGGAAGTCGGCCGTATGGCTATTCCATTAAGTATGTATGGAAGTTGGCCGAATGGATATTCCATTAAGTGATATGTGTGGAAGTCGACCGTATGGTTATTCCACTTAAGTATGTTTATGTCCCAAGTTACCTTTATATGTATTGTGTTCTTTATATGGGTTTTATGGTAATCTTTTGGTTACAAAAGGGGAAGTAATGATATTTTGTTCAGTGAAGAGTTTCTACTACTTCATAAAGTTGAAGGTATTACTTCGATAAAGTATACATGGTTTACTTATTGTTTTAAAAACTAACAAATTATTTTCTTTGTGTATCCCTTACTAAGCTTTTTATGTGTACCCCAAGTTTTTTTGAAATTTTTTTCATAGGACTTAATGTGGAATTGGGTCAAGGATGGGATCAAGGGAAAGTCATGCTATCTAAAACATGGAACTAGACATGTTTCTTTTTAAGAGTTTTTTATTTTATGGAAACTTAGTAGAAGTGTCTACTTTTTAATCTTTTGAGATGTAGTAGTTATGTCCTAATTCTATAAAACTATAAACCTGAAAAGATCCTCAATGTGAATTATTCATTTAATTCAATATTAAGTAAGGTTTAAGGCCGAGGCCTTATAGTTGGTATCAAAGGTCGGTTTAGATAACTTTAGAGGTTAGGGTACTCTTTAAGCATAAGTGACATTACCATAATGGTTAGGATTCCAGAAAGAGTCTTAGTTTTAGATAAAGTTAAAGAGTAAGTATATCTTAGTGTTTATCATCCTCATTAGTACATGATGGTTTAATTGATATACTCACATTAACCTTTTTGGTTTTAGTAAATGGCTAGATCTAGCAGGCACCAAAGTAACAGTGGACGTGAAGGAAACTGTGACAGTTTTTTGAGCAAGAAACTGAATGATATGGGATATGCAATGAGAAATCTTGTGTTTATCCTCAACCAACTATCTGGATTCATGATTGACCACCTAAACCTTGGTGATTTCTATAAGGCATCATATATGCGAGAAACAAATCCCTACGGAACTACGGGTAATAATCATAAAGGTAAGTGTGTTAAAAAACCTATGTGTCAAAGATGTGGAAAGAAACACCTAGGAAAATGTTTCAAAGGGGCAGAAATATGCTATAGATATGGAAATGAAGGTCATAAAGCAAGAACCTGCCATGGAAAAAGGTAGCATTCAGTTGACTCGAGGAAAGGGAAAGAAGTTCTTTATGAGGGATCAATTGAATGTTTTAAATGTGGTGTACATGTTCATTATGCAAACACATGTCCTATGAAGAAGTTTTGTGAATGGGATCACCATGATCGTACAAATACTCGTTTACCAATACCTAATGCCATTACGATTGAGGATGAAGAAACTGACAATGACCAATCAAAGGTATGGATTATTTCATAACTTTTGTTTTCCTATTTTGGAATCTTAGGATATGATACATGATTTTGTTTGTAGGAAAGAGGTATTTCAGAATAAGTTGGAAAGGAATGTTTAATGGGTCATGAAGAATATTGAATGAGTAAGAAGTCAACATATAAGGGCTTCAAGAGTTATGGTGAAATTCTTAAGAGTATTAAGCCTCTTTTGATGATGGGGTTACATTAGAAGAATTTTTATAGTATGTGTAGCCCTGATGTTTAATATATGAAAATTTTATTCAAGGAATAGTTATCTGTTCTTTTGTGGACATAGTTATAAAGAATTATTTGGGTTTATATGATCCTTACCTTTGAGGTAATTATGGGTTACTATATGTTATGATGGAAGTGAAAGGAATGAGATAAAATTGAGGTTAAATTATGTTATGGTTATTTTTGATGATTTTATCTCTTTTTGGGGAGTGATTTGAGAATTATATAGTTTTGGAAAAAGGACAACACGTAGACCGTGTGACAACCCGTCGCATCAGACAAAGCTGCGGGAATCGAACCCGCAACCAAAGTGAAACTGGTATTTATCACCTACCACTAGACTACGTGAAGTCCCTGGTTAGTTTGAATAATTCTTTTTAGTTAGATGATTTTATGAATTAAGAGTAAGTTGATTTTGGGTTATCTATGGAAATATATTAACCTATCATGGAGGATATGTGATTAGGTTAATTACTATTCAATACGAGACTTTAAGAGCAACTGATGTTGTTTGGAGATAAATGTTACGATTTAACTTGGAAGACTATGTGACTAAATCCTTCAAATATTTGGGTTTCAATATTAGTTTGGTTTAATTTGAAGAATTTTATGGATAATTTTTTATCAAATGGTCTTCGTTGAACTTTGGGTTTTTTTTGGGACAAATTTTGGAGATTAAGAATAGGTTTTATTTTTATAAAGGATTATACTTTTCAGGATTATCTGATCTTGTACTAACCCTTTTGGTTTTGGTTTTGGTTAGAGTCTAAAGACATGGGAAGTATGTAGTTCTCTTTTGTGGATTGGGTGATTCTCTAGATGTTGATTATAGTACTCTTAATGTGAACAAGTTTTCCTAAATAGTCATCTTTTGGAGAAAATATGAATTTGTGTAAGGAATATAATAAAAGTTGAAAGTCAACATTATAAGTGATTATGTTTCCTTATGAATAAATTCCTCAATAAAAAGTAACTTAAAAAAAAATTTGTCTATTAACTTTTCCTACTGGGGAATCGAATACCGTTTAACCCATCACAAGTTTGTGATTTTCTTATGGTTAAATTTCTCCTAAACATGTTTTCTATCACTCTCCATCAGAACATGACCCTATATTTTCTCCTCCATGTCCATGTTTTACTACATGGAATCCTAGTATGGGTTAACCCAGGTGACCTATGTACTTATCTTTATTTATTTTAAAGTTATTGTTTTACTGACTCTTGTTCCGATGTGGGATTTTCAAGGATGTTTCCAAGCCCAATTTTAAAATTGCGAGGATACAATTCCCAAAAGGGGGGAATGATGTAACACCCCAGGTAAATAAAGAATAATAAATTTTTATATTTATCCATATTTGTGAAGAAAATATTAATATTACTTTAAAGGGGACTCTATGCTCGATGGGGTACCCAACACGCAACGACGAGTTTTTTGGGAATCTTACGTTGCACTCTAATAATAAAATAATATTATTTTAAATGGTAGTTAACGCCTAGCTGTTGTGATGGCGGAAATGAATAGAACTAACTACAAAATGATTATATATGTTTGTCAAATATTTTTACTTTTTACAATAAATGTTATAGGATTAAAAATACGAATGAATCCAATTTTAAGCGTAAACATTCTAATATTTTTTAAAGGGTCGATTAACCGCCTTTTGTTGGAGAACCTCTTTTAAATCCACTTTTTGACAATTTTATGTGTTATATTTGACCAAATAAAATTCTTCTTTAGAACCGGGACATCAAAATTTACTTTGTGTAATTTTTTGGTATTTTTCCGATAAAGTTCATTTTTAATGAATAGTGAAAAATGTTGTATATTAATTCAAAACCACTTTTTAATCTAATTTATTTATATGATTTGATTATCTTTTGAATTTGTTTTAAAGTGAAATTAAAATATATTTTTACTATTTAATCCAATAGTGGTCGTTGGAATTAATTTCACTTTAAAATCAGACTTAAACTAGTGTCAATCTTTTGATACATTTTGTTTCATAAAAACACGCTATTTGTTTTGACAGCGGGAATTAATTATTAAATTAATTAATGCAATTTATATGTATTTAATTTTTTAAAATAGAAATAATTTTTGAATTTGGAATATCAAATATAGCTTAGGGTGAATTTTTGGTAATTTTCTGAAAAACATCAATTTTTGATGAATAGTGAAACCACTAAGTGGTACTTATAAAAACTGATTTTCCATTTAAATGAAAATTTTCCACTTTTGTGTTTTGAATTTCAAAAATCCGACATACATGGTTGTCATTAAGAAGTAAAATGTGGTTTAATGGGATTAAATTAATTTTTTCGGTGAATAGTAACTTTTATGTTTTTAATCGCGATTAGAGGTAATTAGTGTAGTTTAAGGTAAAAATAATTTTTAATAATATGAGATGAGCTTGACACATGTACTACCATCATTGGATGTGTCATGGACGACCAATAAAATCCATGGGTCAACTTGGGGACCCCATGGAGCCACTTTGGTTGGGAAATGACATAAATAACTTTTTGTTTAATGTTAAAGTAAAAAAGACACAAACATGAGTTGTTTTACTAAAACAATTTTTACATAGGGTTATATAAGTCAGAGTTTTGACTATAAATATTAATTAGAAAGATACAAAGATTTCCTACATCATAGTATTTGTTTTATAATTTTTAGATATTAAATAAATTAAATTATTTATGACATCATGATGATGCAACGATGACCTCATTATTTAACGATTTAATTAAAATGGAAAGATAATGTAAAATCTAAGACCTAGACATGTTAAAAACCTATTGTATGGGTGGATTTAGAACCCTTATCACCTTATCCTAGAAACACATCAATTTGGGACCATTAAAATCCGAAACTCATTCTAAAATAAAGTAACATTTTCTTACTTTCCAAGAGTGCCCCTCCCCTCCTCTTATAAAAGGCCCCCACCTCTACCTCCTTACCCACACATACAAAGCCTTTGGCTCGGCCAAAACATTCCCATTTTGTATATCCAAATCCCTCTCTAACTACTTGAAGCCTCACTTTGGGAAGAAGTCTTCCCAAGGAAGCCTTTGAGCTCAAACCAAAGAGAGTTACCCGATTTTAAGGTAATGTCTTCACTTGAGTCCTTTTCTTTTATTTTGATTCTCCAACCCCCTATACTCTTTTTATTCATTTATTTTGTAACAACACCAGTATCTTAAATATACTAGGATGTTTTTATGTCAATTATTCTAGCTACACTTACACACACCTTCGTCTAATGGTTAATGAACATACTGTTTCTGTGGATGATGAATTACTGCCTCACAAAACGATGATTGTTCAATCTTCTCTTAACACCTTTCATGGTGGCCATTAAGATGTCACTATATTTATATATGATATATAATACGTTTATGTTTTCTTTAAGATTATTTATTTTTCATTTATGTCATACCTTTATGGCTTCCATTATGGGTATACGCGATATCTTTATTTTAGGAAGTGCGGACTACCGCCCCCTCAAAGTGATTTGATTCGTTAATACCATATGTGGTACATATAAAGGATATGTTTAATGATATTATATATGATGAAATACTGCAATTAAAATACTATTATGTATCATTATGTTTAAATTCCATTAAATAAGAAATAGAAATGGAAGTAGCGTTCATGCGTACGTACGACTTACCGTCTCCATGAACGGTGCATTTCATTTCTTAACTCTAAATGTTATGTAATATTATAAATGCATGAATATACTGGATATAGATGATATATATGATATCTAAATCATGAATACAATTCTGGATATAATGGATATTTTACCACATGAACAACTTGTAAATATAACGAGTTTATTTTTGACTCAAGTACCAATGATCGTTAAACGACCGTTATTAGCTTAAATAATAACATGGTGTTCATGACATGGTAATAAGTGATATAAAAGGAATAATAAACTTAAAAAAGGTTCTTAAGGAAGTAGAAATTAACTCAAGTTTATTATTAAGGAGATTAAACAACGATCGAGTCAAGTCGGACTCGAGGTAAGGGATCCTACTCTATTTCTTTTTAAGTACACTCTTTTATGTCATTCCTTTTAAAGATCATATTTCTTATTATTGGGATGTTATTTTATATTAATCTTACTATAAATTTTATTTTCATATGATTAGGGACCCTATTCTCTCTCATCAATCCATTTTGGATGTTTTGAATGGCGCCGTTAGGATGCCGAATTTTCGTAAGAGATCTAACCTCTCTCTTTCTTTTCAAGTACTCTCCTTTATGTCACTTATTTTAAGCTCCTCTTTGTTATGTTGGGGGATGTCATTTTATATTCCTCTTTCTATAAACTTTATTTTAATATGATGAGAGACCCTATTTGATCTCATCAATACATTTTTGTAAGTTTTGAGTGGCGCCGTTAGGCTGCCGAGTTTTCGTAAGGGATTTTTCATCTCACTTTTATTCCCGTGATATTTATGCTACATTTGCCACAATTTCCTTTGAGTGGTGTATGTACTGCCAATTATTTTAATCATTGTGTAATATATGTTCATTTATGAGTATTGACATCAATGTTGTATTGTCCTTCTTTCACGGGGTGTACATTTCGAAAGATACCCATGTCGGTAAAGGAACCTTTCACCCTCCTCTTTTTAAAAGACTTCTTTTGTTATGTCTTTTAATTTACATCTTATTATGTTGGGATATGTTCTTCTATATCCTTATTGATGTAAAGTTTATTTCCAAGTGATGATATACCATTCACTCTCTCATCAACTAATTTTCTGAATTTTGAAGTGATGCCGTAAGGCTGTCGAATTTTTACAAGGGAACATCTTAACCCAATTTCGATTTTTTTTGGGTTCAACTTGTACTTCTTCAACATGTCATTCTATGAATATGTGTGAATTACCTCTTATTGTTTCACACTTAATATCCACTTATATTGGGTGTATTTGTATTTCTCACACATAATTATGTGATAGATTCATCCTTAATTTAAGGATACCATCTTTATAATGGATTCCATCTCAATTTACATTTCCATTGAGACTTCATTGTTGTTATGCACCAATAAACTCTTATATGGTGTGTATACTATCCTTTGACATATTATATCATAAATACCTTTATTCTCATGATATTATAAAGTTCGCATTAAAGGTTATTCCTCAATTATTTGTATTCACGAGTCTCTCATTTTGTTAAAAACTATTTAACAAAAAATATCGTTTTAAATGTTTTAAAGATTTATTATTATAAATCTTTATCATTAATGTCCATTTTTTCAAAATGGTTTTCAGTATTTATTTATATAGACATTAATGTTTTAAAATTGTAATTCCATTAAAAGCTTCAAAGTGGTATGAGACACTTTGATTCAAAAATATCTTCTAAATGGTTTTTAAAAATGGATTGATTAATTCAATATCTTGGAATTAATTATTGTGATTGAAAATGAAATGCTGTTATTGAAATGTCTATATATTCAATATTTTATGTGTAATGATGGTACTTGGACATTTTACGGGTGGTTACGTGATAAACCATATGACGGGTGGTGCCGTGAATACCAGGACGGGTGGTTACGTTATAACCTCCAATGCATTGGGTATGGAAGTCGGCCGTATGGCTATTCCATCAAGTATGTATGGAAGTTGGTCGAATGGCTATTCCATTAAGTGATATGTGTGGAAGTTGACCGTATGGTTATTCCACTTAAGTATGTTTATGTACTAAGTTACCTTTATATGTATTGTGTTATTTATATGGGTTTTATGATAATCTTTTGGTTACAAAAGGGGAAGTAATGATATTTTGTTCAGTGAAGAGTTTTTTATACTTCATAAAGTTTAAGGTATTACTTCGATAAAGTATACATGGTTTACTTGTTGTTTTAAAAACTAACAGTTTCCTTTCTTTGTTTATCCCTTACTGATGTTTTTATGCTCACCCCAAGTTTTTTTTGAAATGGTTTTCACAGGACTTAATGTGGAATTGGGTCAAGGATGGGATCAAGGGAAAGTCATGCTATCTAAAACATGGAACTAGACATGTTTCTTTTTAAGAGTTTTTATTTTATGGAAACTTAGTAGAAGTGTCTACTTTGAAATCTTATGAGATGTAATAGTTATGTCATAATTCTCTAAAAATCTAAACCTAAAAAGATCCTCAATGTGAATTATTCATTTAATTCAATATTAAGTAAGGTTTAAGGCTGGGGCCTTATACCTACGAACAAAATTATCTTCATTTTCCACTAGAAAATAGATTCATGATACAAGTTTTAGCATCCCAAAAATATTTGTGCTCTAACTCAACTAGAAGGTGAAAAGACATTCCATAGACTAATCTAAATGGTGAAATTAAATTTGGGATTTTTAATGTAGTCCTATAAGAATATATGGCACTATATAGTCTCAAACTGTAATCCTTTTGATTTGGGTTCATAGTTTTTTTCAAAATTTGTTTGATTTCTCTATTGGAAAACTCATCCATTCCATTTTTTAAGGATGATAGTGTGTAGAGACCCTATGATGAAATCCATATTTCCTTAAAATATATTCCAATTTCCTATTAAAAAATTAGGTACCTTGATCTTTAATGAGAAAAATGGAAATCCAAATCTTGAAAACAAATTTCCTTTCACAAGATTAGAAATAGTTATGGCATCATCAACTCTTGTCGGAATATCCTCAACCCACTTGAAGACGTAATCACCAACATGAAATATGTAAATATATCGATAAGGATTGGGAAAAGTCCCCATGAAGTACATACCCAACACATAAAATATGCAAAAAAACAAAATAGTTTGTTGTGTTATCTCATTCCTTTTGGAAATGTTTCTTTAAAATTGACAATTCTTACAGGTTTTACAAATTTCAGATGCAAATTTAAAAATTTTGGTCCAATACAAGCCAAAATCAATTACTTTTGTTGTATTTATTTATGGACCAAATATTCCTACATAGCTCAGAGTTTCACAAAAATGTAGTAAAAATTGAAATTTAGAATTTGTAATGCATCTCCTAATCATTTGATCACTAACAATATAGCTCAAGTAAGTATAATCCCAAATGTAATTCTTTGAATCACTCAAAATTTATCAATTTTTTCTTGTAAAACTAGTAGGTAACTTCATCAGCAGTCAAATAACTCACATGATCATAAAATCATGGTCTTTTAGTTTTAAAATCATAAAAATCCCCATATAGAAAGGTTTCTTTAATTCGTGGATAGATCTAAAGTTTCCCATTTAAAACAGATGGTATCCTACTCAAATAAAGAGCAACAAGGTTCTCAATTAATTTTTTATACTTTATTTCAACACCAATCTTCTGTAATAGCATGATCCATCTCAAAATCCTTGGTCTTCTATCATATTTCGTCATAAAAAAAATCTAATTTGAGAATTGTTTGTGAAAACAGTCACCATGGAGATTAGAAGATGACATCTAAATTTGACTAAATAAAATCCAACAGCTTGATGTTACTTCTCAGTTTTTGTGTAGTTTTATTGGATCTAATATAATGTTCTAGAAGAATAGTTAATCAAATTAGATTTGTTTTACAACCAGTGACTCAACAGTTCCCAAAGATAAAAGTCAGATGCATCAGTCATGATTTCAAAGGGAAATTCCCATTTGGGTGGTTGAACAATAGGAGTGGTTATTAGTTTTTGTTTCAACTATTTAAAAGGCCTATTTACAATTATCATCAAAGAAAAATGGGGTTCTTTTGTAGAAATCTAGATAATAGAAGAGAAACCTTACTAAATTACTTTATAAATGTCCTATAAAAAGTAGCAGGACCATGGAAGATTCTCACATATATCATTTTTTTGGTATGGGAATAAATTAATGACCTCAAATTTGAATTGATCAAATTGAATCCCATCTAGATACACAATATGACCAAGAATAATCCCCTTAACAACCATGAAATAGAATTTTTCATAATTGAGAACAATATTTTAATCAATTCATGTGTCAAGAACATGAGTAAAACTTTTTAAAAAACATTCAAATGACGAGAGATAAATAGTAAAGTCATACATTAAAAATTTCATGCAAGTTTCTTTTAGGACTGAGTTGGATGGTGAAGTTTTTGTATGCATGAAGTATGGTCTTTTTTTGTCAAGGAATTTTGAGAAGAAAGGAAATCATCACACTTTGAATAAGTGGGTGAGAAAATATTGAAAAGTTACAATACTTTCCATAGTAAATCAGACGATGCTATGCTATTATGTATTTCACAAATATCATAAGTTGGTTGAAGAAATTGTGATGAAATATTTATGAAGGAAAGGGGTTGAAAATAAGATGTCAATTAGTATGATTGGTCTTGAAAAATAAGGCGTCTAAGATGGTGCAGTTTTCTAGTGTTCACCAAATTTTTTGGGTTAAAAATTTGGAGTTGGGATAACATTGCAAAAATTGGATTTGAAGATATCATTGAAATATGGAAAATGAATGAATTTCATGAAGATGGGATTCATGAATTAGATTTATTGAAGACAAGAATAATGTTGATGATGTTCTTCAAAATTATGATGAGCTTTGTGGATAGTAGAGGTGAAGAGAATTACGAGGTAGAATTGCGGTGACGGTGTAAAGCAATTGAAAAAATGTTCCATGATTAAGATGAGTTCTGCAATCTGAAAATTGTTGTGGTGCTTCGTGATATAGAGAGAATTTTGGTAGAAATTTTGGAGATTTGTGATTTGAGATGATATGGAATTGAATTTTTGTGGAAGGATCAAGGGTCGGTGGAATCACCTATAAATAGACCTCGAACCCCTCAAGAATATTAGAGAGACTTAATGAAAATTTTAGAGCTCTCAAATTGATAAGAGGGTTCCAGGGGAAAGAGAGCTTTGCAAAATTAGTAAGCTCTATGAAGGAAATGAGCTTCGTGGTGAGCTGTTGATATTTTTGAAAGAAGTAAACTTCACAAAGACCAATATGTGCTCAAAGAAATAGTAAGGTCTGTGATCTAGTGAGCTCTGCAAACTCTATATCTCTTGAACTAGAGTGCTCTACGAAGATGGGTGATTTGCAAAGGACCTCTACGAGCTGAAGATTTGAGTTCCCAAATTAAATAAGAAGTTATTTCAAGTGGATAAAGGTATGATTTGGGTATAATAATATGTATTATTACAAATTCTAGCTAGTTTCTATCAAATTTTAGATAGGAAATAGAATATTTGTTTCAAAGATCATATTTTTGAAAGTTTTTCAAGAAGTACTGAGATATTGAATTACCCTATTTTTGAAAAGAGGGTACAGACACCCATGAGGATTATCTCCCAAGTACTACACGAGTAAAAGGGAATATCATACTCATTTTATTCTATATTAAAGTATTATCCATTTTGTGTATTTTGTGGTACATGATTATCTTTGTACCATACTAAGGAATAACTACTTCTATTGAGCAGTGAACCTTGTAAATTCTTGTGTTCCTATGGATATGTGTTAGGATTGTGTTCAGTAGGGAAGGAGATCCTTAATAGGAGATGAAGGTTGTTTCATTTGAAATGAAACATAAAAAGAAAATATATCACTAATTTACCACCTTCAAATCTCAATGATACTTGTATTCTGACTAGGTAACTTCATTTTCTAGAAACTCATTTAAAATTATGATCATAAACCTTTGAAAAGTTCCAAGATCACTACACAAAATGAAGGGCATCCTCTTATAAGAAACAGTTCCAATGGGGAGAATGAAAGTGGTTTTCTATTAATCCTTTAATGAAACTTTAATTTGTAAATGACCATATAATACATCATGAAAACAATAGCAATTTAACACATATAGTATTTAAGTACTTGATCAAGAAATGAAAATGGGAAGTGGTCTTTCCTTGTAAAGAATTGAGTTTCCTATAATCAATGAACTTTCTCCATTTATTTGTAATATTAATAGGGATAAGCTCACTAAATTAATTCCTTAAGATTATAAAGATTTTTTTTTGGGAAAATAAGGAATAGAATTACCCATTAACTATTAGAGATGCAAAAAATAATTCCAATTGCCAACTGGGATGTGACTTAATTATTAATAACCTCCAAAATTATAGAGTTCAATCTCCTTTGAAATTGTCTTCCAATAAAATTATATGAATTCAAACCGAGGGAATAATTATAGGTAAATCATATAGATTCCATCATATGGATTTTTTGTGGGATTTCATGACTCCTAATAGTTGGTTCTCTTGGTCCCTTAACAGGTCTTTTGAAATGATGATATGGAATTGTTCATAATCACCTAAGAAATTATATTTTAGTTTCTCAAGAATTGGTTTCAACTCTAACTCAATTGGGTTATTTTCATTGAACAAAGAAAAATGATCATATGTGTCATTTTTTAGTAATGCTATATATTTTAAGGGATATTCATCATGATGATCACTTTCCATGATCTCAAGATTTTTTTTCAGGTACAAAATTGGAATCTTCTATAGGGAGACCACTAACAGGATTAAATATTTCTAATAAGTAATATTCATAAATTATGAGATCAGTATACTCTTGCAAATAATATTCAACATTTCAAGACTCATTAGAAAATTCATTTTCACTCTCTTGTTGGACAGATTCAACAACACACAAATTTCTATATTTTAAAATAACACTTGTTTTTTCATCACATGTAATATTAGGAAATATATTCGTGGAAAACCAATCAATATTGTTTAGTTGGGGGGATGAACGAACCTCAGTTAGGTGTTTCATGGAATAAAAAATATTGAAATTAAAAACAGATCCTCCAAATTCTAATGAATGGGTTCCCTTGTGAACATTGATGATTTCTTTTAAAGTTTTCATAAATGGTCTCCCAAGAATTAGAGGTTCGTGGGTGCTAAACTGATCAACTTCCATATGTAGAACATATAAATATATATAAAAATCATGTATATCACCTGAATAAGAGCATACTCTATAACTCATAGTCTTTGAATTACTTCGGCTGTAAAGTTGAGAATGATAATTCCATAGGGTTTCAGTTCTCTAACCTGAAGATATGAGTAAACAGAATGTGGAATAATATTGATGGAATCTCTAAAAAAATCTCACAATCCTTGAATTAAAATTACCCAATGGTGTAGGGAATGGTAAAGGTTCTTGGCCCGTTACATTTGATAGGAAAGGAATACTGAATCATATATGAAACATTTCTCCTCAAGTTAACTTTTTCACATCCTTTAAATTTTCTATTGTGGGTACACATCTCTTCCAGAAACGTAGAATACCTTGTGATTTTTTTCATAGAATTGAGTAATGGTATATTGACTGGTAATTTCTTAAAAATTTACCAAATATATTTATCCATCTATTTTTTTAGAAATTTACTTCACTAGTGTTTCACTCCTAGAATTATATGGTAATGGTTTGAATATTTATAAGCTATTCGGAGAACTACTTTGAGAATCATGTGAACCAAACATCCTCTTCAAATTGTTCTTTGTTATTTCAAACAAAAATTCTCCACTTGAATTTGTGATCCCATTAAAATTAATTTCATAATTTATATAATTTCCTTTTGTAGGGATATTATAATTAAAAGTTTCAACATAAGGTTTGAGTTTATAATTTTGAGAGTTAGTCAATCTTATTTCACTACTAACTTCAATAGCACATACATTTTTCTTTACTTTATCTCCCAGAGTCACCTATGTTTGTGAAGGTAAACCTCTAATCATTTAATTTTATCTAAAACCAAAATCATAGGAAATATGACCAATTTTAGTTAACAGTGTATTTAGTAGGTTTTGTCATTTTTTCGAGGCTTCTTATTTTTTCCTCATTACTTCTTCAAGGTTTCTCAATGAATTTTGAGTGGGAGGATAAGGGTGAAATTTTCTTCTAGAATGAACATTGGATTTCTCAATGAAATTTCTTTGTTGGTAATTAATTTATTTTATTTGGAAAAATCTTCAACGTTTTTCATACCGTCTAAATGTTTTATTAGTGTGGTTGTTCTATCCCTGATTGAAATTTTGGTTAGTTTTTAATGTCCATTGTTGGATTTATTAAAAGGGTTTTCTAGGAAAAAAATAATTTCAGTTATTAAAAGGCTCTTACATTTGTGGGAATTGGTCACTAAAATGTTCATTGGATAAATTTTTTTTGAAAATGGACTTGCATTTGAAAAGCTACTTCATGTTTGGGTAGTGTTGGTGGGTTATTGGGAATCATCATTAACCTCACTATGCTAGTAAGATTAGAATATTGACTCACAATCTTGTTGTTTTCAGAACAAGAAGTGGGTAATTCTTGGGAAGATATCACATGAAGAAGGCATCTTGTTCCCAATTATTGATCATTTTGGGACAAGTTTTCAATTAATTTCCTAGAAACAGCTTGTGTTTTTTCAACTAAATCCCCTCCCGCTGCAACATTAGTCATGATTCTATCAGTTGGACACAAAACTTTATAAAAATATTGAATCCAGAGTTGTTAACTAATTTGATGGTGGGGGAAAATAAAATAGAGTCCTTTTAATCATTCCCAATACTCATGAATTGTTGTACCATGTTTTTTCCTAATCCCACAAATATACTATTGAATGGAAGTAATTTTGGAAGCATGAAAAAAAATCTCAACAAAATGTTTCTTCAATTCCTTTAAATCTCTAATAAAAAATGAATGTGAATAGAAAATCCATTCTCTTTAAACTCTTTCAAAATAAAAATAAAATGACCTCAATTTATTTTGATTTTCATTAACACCGTAAAGTTTCATATTGATACAAATATAAATAAATTCTTAATAGTGGTTATATATATCTTCAACTAGAAATCCATTAAATTTTGGAAGTTGGTGAATGAAATGAGATTTAATTTTAAACCCAGTAGGTGCAGCAAGATATTTCAAAGGATTTTATTTATTATCATCATAAATCGAAGCCAATTACTTTAGGTTTTTGTTTCTAGTAATTGATATTTTAGGTTTAACGAAGTTCCTTATAATTTTGTTAGATGAATATTTACAACTTGGTATAAGGGATTTATAGTAGCTCTAACCCTAGTGTGAAATGTTCTCTCAATTTCATAATCAAATGGTAACGTGTTTAGGAAATAATTTTGGGTTATTCAATTTTTTTTACAAAATCAACTCAAGAAACATCCTCAGAAACAATTCCAGTTAACGTGAGGGTTTCTGTCATGAAAACCTCAATAAAAGAGTTTATCCCATCTAGAAATGAAATATATCATTCCTTAAATTATATCTCAAGGAGGTTGCAATTTTCTTTTCAAAATTTTCACTTTGGTTTTGTTTATTTTATTAAGTAGAAAAATTTGGGTATTTGATTAAAAGTTATAATACATAGTATAAATATAAAATAATGTGAGGGAAAATTCAATATCAAGATATAAAATTTAAAATAAATAAAATGGGTTTGAAATCATAATAAAAATAGTAGTTGTGGACAATCCCAAACCTCACACACACACTTCTCTTCATTGTTTAAAAATATTTCCTAATTGAATTTCCCAATTCCCATCCAAAGACCACTAGGTGAACACCCTAGTTTTCATATATATCATATTAATACCTCTATGTGATTATTTAACCTCCTATATAAGTGATTCAATTACATTAAATACACTAATATATAAAACCAAATTAAAAATATAATGCTCAATGGCGAAACCTCACTGAAGAAATTAAAATTGTGAAGTTAATTTTTTTACATAATAGATTGAAAGACTATCCAAAATAAATTAGTTTCAAATATATTAGAGAAATAAAGAAACCAAATTCTTTAAAAAATATAAGTTCAAGATAAATCTAAAAGAGATTACACAAGAATTTTGTAAGTCGGAAGATATTTTTAGTCGGTTTTCATTATCCACAACTACTTGGTGCTTAGCCTCATATCACTTGAGCATCCCCCACCTTCTCTATTCTAGCATGAAAAAAAAAATTCATCAAGATATCTATCTAAACCTTACCCTTTATCTATCAATCCAACTTCTATTGGAATGATGATTATACATAAATATAAAGAGGGGGTTGGAAATCAGTTTTCTTGTTTCTATACATATGAAGTTTTCTCCTTTTTCTCTACCTTTCTAGATAAATATAACCCTAGATTCTTTTAGATATTTTTTTTAGAATTCATGCTTCTATTGACCCTCCATAATTCATATGATTATAACATGTTTTTCAAAATATGTGAACTAATTTCTGATGATAACATTTGTTTCATAGAGGGTCTCTTCATATTCATCTAGTTTGACTCATTCAAAGACTGAATCAATGAGAAAGTATTTCCTTGAAACTCAGCATGAAATCATACCATTGAGTCCTATTTTTTTCTAGTTGGAATAAACACATTTAGATAGTTGTATCTAGTATTATGGCCTATTGAATATGGTTGGTCCATTATGTTGTTAAATAACATTTTCCACAATTAAATACTTATTTGGGCCTAAAAAGGTTAAATAATAACTTTTCCCGATTAGATACAATTTTTCCCATGAACATATTAGGCCTTCAAAAAATAAATTACATGATTTGGATCAATATGAAAAAATTTATGCCTGAATTTCTAAACTAATTGAAAATAGTTAAAATTCAAGAATTGTTAAATTTTAAATTTTAATCTCATAACATCCCTAAAATATAAATACAATGTTATTCGAATCAAAGTTTTAAATTTTTGGGGTTTAAATCATTAAAAAATAGATTAAAAATAATAGAAATATTAACTCTATCAGGGGGTGAATGTTAAACCCTGATATTTTAAAGGATCATTGTGTTTGATAGATTATGACGAACACAACATCAAACTAAAATGAACCACGATAATTTTACTAAAATAAAATATTATAACTAAAGAAAAATAATAATAATTTATGAGGTTTCAATATAAAGAATCCTGAATAAAAGTCAAGTAGATTAAATGAAAAAATATATTAAAATAATAAAAACATAAATTCTTTAACCTTAGGATTCTCCATGAAGATTGTGACCCCAATTGTAAATATGGAAATAAGGAAAACAATTAGTAAAACAATATACATGATTATATAGAAGTAAATGAATGAATTTTAGTGAAGCATGTAAGGATATATATACATATATATGAATGTAATATTACCAGTATATATATGGTGATTAGGTTCGTAGTAATTATGTGTGTATATATATATATCCTTTAGATATGTATCCTTTAGGTATATATCCATTATTTATATTGAAATTTTAATTTATTGGAAATGAAGATAATATCATTTGAAGGTAAAAGAGATATCTCCAATACAACTACTTTTTTGGTGCACAATATATTTTTAACATAATAAATTAATTTAATTAAATTTGATAAATTTAATTAACGGGATAATTAGTTTATCTGTTAAATTTAGTATATTAACATTTGTTTAATTATTTTTATTATAAATTAGATGAGAATATGGTCATTTTATGCTTCAAAAGTCCATATTCTTAAAAAATAGTTATCATTTCATTTATGATAAAATATTATAATTAATTTCAAAAACATTTATAAAACATATTCTAAATAAATATCAAATTTTTTTAAATCATTATACCAAAACTATATTAGGGTGATGTTTTGGAATTTGTTTTGAAAATATTTGATTTTGTAGTGATAAGTGAAAATACTGATTTTTATTGAAATTTGTATTTTGGTTTGAAGAATTTATAAAGATACATTTTATTTCAAAATGGTTTTAAAAGAAAATTAATTATCTAATATTATTAATAATATAATTAAGTTCATTATAACCAATATTATATTTAAATTTGGTATACAATCATTTTTATACTTGAAAATACATTTTTTCTAAAATAATTATTTTCATAGAATTTTTAATTCTTATCTAAAATTAATTTCTACCACTAGAAATTGAATCCTAGAAAATGAATTCCATATTTAGATATATAAGGTAAAAATTAGGTAAATATTTAACCCTTATTTTTTCATTTTAAATAGTAACTATATAAAATTTTTATTACTACAGTAAAGGTAAAATGGGTTAATTATGGTTAAAATAAATATGACAAGGCTTAAAAATAATTGAAAAACATTCCTTAATTCCATTATATGGTTATTTTTTTCCATAATTATTCAAAAAAATTTTTGATCTATTTATGTTTTATTTAGACCTTTATAATGTTTATGTAAATGAAAAATTCAAAAGTGTCACTTTCTATCTTTTAATATCTCTAATAATTTGTGACAAAGATAAAAAACATATTTCCTATTAAAAATTTTTATTTTAAATAATAAGGGTTTTTATGTTAATTTAGTATTAATTTTTAGTGATGAAATAATTACCTTAAATTCTTATGAAATACTGACATTGTGCTTGGGAAAGCATTAGAAAAATAATGTAAATGATATTAAAAACTATAGAGGTATTTTTTTTGGGTGAGTTAAAGTGTCCCAATTTTTTTTATGAAATAACTAACATATTAGAGATGTCTAAAATTTTTATATTCAATTTTAATTTCTTTCATGTTGTTTTCAATGTAAAATTATTTGAATAGTTCTTAAAATGACATTAATAGTATTTTATGTTAAATATATTTTACAATTTTTTTAGAAATCATTAAAATCATGAAAGAGAAAAAGTAGGATTATAAATGGTAAAAAATTTAAACTCTTATCCATTTATGATACACTTTTACCCTTATAATTAAAACCATTACCCTTTAATATTAAAAAATTTGTTACCATGGTTAAGAGTAAAATTGATAAATGAATGTGTTAAACCAACATGTAATGTTTAAAATGATATCTAAACATATAAAAAACTAAATGATTATATAAATAAATTATATTCCTTATATTTTAATACATGAAATGTGGTAACAATTTTTCATGAGTTAGACTAGAAGGCCCCAGCCTTAAACCTTACTTAATCTTGAGTTATTACAAGATTACACATTGAGGATCTTTTCGGGTTTAGAGTTTTAGAGAATTAGATCATAAAACTTGCATTACATTCCACATATAAAAAAAGTGGTTACATAAAGATAGTATTCTTCATTCCCATCAATGGAAACATATTTAAAATAAACATGGATTCTTTCTTGACGCTTCCTTGACACTATCATCATAACATGTACCTTTCCCATGACCTGTGAAAAACATTTCAAAAAACTTGGGATGAGCATAAAAAGCTCAGTATGGGTTATATAAAAAAACAAGGAAAGGAAACATGAGTTCATATATACATAAGAATGAAATCATACTTTACCCATAAAACATAGGCACTTTAACATACCTCATAAAATCATGAATAAATCATAGAAATCATAAGACATAAAGGTAACTTGAGGCATTCATAACATTCTTACATAGGGAGTAACCCTCTTGGTTACGTTTTGAATACCCATCACAGTATATTCCCTAAATCTCTTCGTAGAAACCTTAACGTTTCAATCCTTCGCGTTACCCAATGCATTGGAGAGCTATATCGGGCTCACCCGCCCTTAGTTTATCACGGAACCACCCGTTTTCATAATAATGCCCAAGAACCTCAACATAATCATATCACATAAAACATGCATAAAGGAAACATAACATTCCCACCTTTCAATCACAAGATATCAATACAACACATTGATATAAAAACATTATGAAAACCATTTTTGATACCAAATAAAAGAAAAGTAAAACATGGTATTTATTTTTCTTTTAAAAAGAAGGTATGGCTTGTAGAGGAAGCCGAAACTCAAATAACGGTCACGACGGTGGAGAAGTCATTGTCGCCGCATACGTATGACAAAAACATTACCTTTTGTCGTTTAGTAAATGCTTCATATAAAAAATATTCCTTTTGTATAAACGTAAAAGTCAAATGGGTTTATACACCGTATAAAATAAGGTTGTGTATAAAATAAAATATGCCTCAATGAAAGGAGATTGAGACGAAGTCCCATACCTTGTATCCGACTTGACCCGATCGTTCTTTAATCTCTTGAATAATAAACTTGAGTTAATCTCTACTTGATTAAGAACCTTTTTCAAGTTCATTATTCCTTTTATACAATGTTATTAACATCATGTAATCATTTAAGTTAATAATGTTCATTTTGTCGGTATTTGGTTCTTAAGTCAAAAATAGACTTCTTACACTTACATGTTGTTAATTTGGTCAACGGTTTGTTATATCCAGAATAATATTAATGATTTGGATAACATATATATCATATATATTCAGCATATACATGTATTTATAATATTACATCACATTTAGAGGTAAGAAGTGAAATGCACCGTTCATGGAGACGGTAAGCCGTACGTACGCATGAACGCTACATCCATTTATATTTCATATTTTCTGTAATGGAATCATAATGATATAAAATTATTTTATAATTACAGTATAATAACATATATAATATCATTAACTTTATCCTTTACACATCCCACATATGGTATTAACGAATCAAATCACTTTCAGGGGGCGGTAGTCCGCACTTCCTAAAATGAAGATATCGTGTTTACCCATAATGGAAACAATAATGGTATGCCATAAATGAAATATACAGAAGCTTAAGGAAATAATAAACATATTATATATCATATATAAAAATAGTGACATCATAATGGCCACCTTTGAAGGTGTTAAATGAGTATTGAACAATCATCGTTTCGGGAGGCAGAATTTCTCCATCCACGGAAACCGTATGTTCTTTAACCATTTCATGTAGTTTTGTGAGAGTGTAGCTCCAATAAATCTTATAAAAACATCCTAGTATATTGAAGATACTGGTTTTGTTACAAAATAAGTAAATAAAAAGAGTTTAGGGGGTTGGAGAAGCAAAATAAAACAAATGAACATGAGAGAATGAATTACCTTTAAAAGTGTAACTCCTTTTGATTTGAGCCTAAAGGCTTTATTTGAAAGGATTATGCCCAAAGGGAATCCTATAGGATGAGGAGAGGGATGTGGAGAGAGTAAATGGTCAGGGTATGGCCGAGCCAAAGGCTTGAGGAGTGTGTGAAATGAGGTAGAGGTGGGGGCCTTTTATAAGAGGAGAGGAGGGGCACTTTTGGAAATCATGAAACTATTATTTTATTTTCAAACGTGTTTCGAATTTCTAAGGTCCCAAATTGATATATTTAGAATATAAGATGATAAGTCTTCGAAATATTTCCATCCAATAGTTTTTGGACAAGTGTAGGTCGTAGATATTACATTATCTTTCCATTTTATTTTAATCGTTAAATAATGAGGTCATCGCTGCATCATCATGATGTCATAAATAATTTAATTTATTTAATGTCTAAAAAATTATAAAAAAATAATATGATGTAGTAAATCGTTTTATCTTTCTAATGAATACTTAAAGACAAAAATATGATTAGTATAACCCCTTCTAAAAATTGTTTTAGTAAAACAATTTATGTTAGTGTCATTTTCACCTTTAATTAAAAAAAGGCATTAAAGTCATTATCTCACCTGAGTGGCTCCATGGGGTCCCCTAAATCGACCCATGGGTTGTCTTGGTCGTCCATGACACAACCAATAGGGTTAGGACATGTGTCAAGCTCATCTCATTTTATTAAAGCATCATTTTTACCTTAAACTACACTAATTACCTCTAATCGCGATTAAAAACTTAATAAGTTACTATTCACCAAAAATTTATTTTAATCTCATTGAAAAAAATTTTACTTCTTAATGACAACTATTTATGTCGGATTTTCAAAATTCAATACACATTAGTGGTAAACTTTCATTTAACTGAAAAATCAGTTTTCTTGATTACCACTTAGTGGTTTCACTATTCATCAAAAATTGAAGTTTTTCAGAAAATTACCAAAAATTCACCATAAGCTATATTTGATATTCCGAATTCAAAAAATGAAGTCTATTTTACAAAATTCAAAACATATAAGCCATATTAATTAATTTAATAATTAATTCCCGTTGTCAGAGCAAATAGAGTGTTTTTATAAAACAATAAGTATCAAAAGATTGACACCAGTATAAGTCTAATTTCAAAGTGAAATTGATTCCAATGACCACAATTGGATTAAATGGTAAAAATATATTCAGATTAAACATTAAGACCAATTCAAAAGATAATCTAATCATATAAATAAATTAGATTAAGAAGCAGTTTTGATGTAAAATGCAGTATTTTTCACTATTCATTAAAAAATGAACATTGTTAGAAAAATAACAAAAATTCAAACAAAGTAAATTTTGATGTCCCAATAATAAATAATAAGTTTATTTTGACAAACATAGCTTATAAAATTGTCAAAAGATAGATTCAAAAATGGTTTGCCATCAAAAGGCAGTAAAACAATCTTTTAAAAATATTAGTGTATTCCATGCTTAAGATTGGATTTATTTTTCATTTTAAGCCTCTAAAACACTATCTAGTTAATTAATAGACATATATAAAAATATATAATATTCATTACTTACTTGGGATGTTACATCCTTACCCCATTTAGAAAATTGCGTCCCCGCAATTTATTTACTTATCGAATAAGTGGGGGTATTTATCCCTCATTGCATTTTCAGATTCCCATGTTGCCTCTTCCATCATGTGGTTTTTCCACAAAACCTTTACCTGATTAATCACCTTATTCCGTAAAACTTGCTCCATGTGGTCAAGAATCTGGACCGGTTGTTCATCATAAGATAGGTTCTCTTCCAGCTGAACTACCTCTGGACTCAAAACATAAGATGGATCTGGCATATACTTTCTCAACATCGAAACATGAAAAACATTGTGTAACTGAGATAAACTCGGAGGTAAAGCCACTCAGTAAGCAACTGATCCAACTCTATCTATAATTTCATATGGTCCAAGAAACCTTGGACTCAGCTTTCCTTTCTTACCAAATCTCATCACACTTTTCCGAGGAGAAACCTTGAGAAAAACATGATCACCTACCTCGAAAGATAGATCCTTCCTCCGGTTGTCTGCATAACTCTTCTGCCTACTCTGAGCTGTTCTCGTGTGCTTCTGAATCATCTGAACTTGTTATGCCATCTCTTCTACCAATTTTGGTCCCATCAACTTCCTTTCACCCACTTCATCCCAGAAAGCTGGATTTCGACACCGCATCCCATATAATGCCTGAAATGGTGCCATATGTATACTGGAATGAAAACTGTTATTATATGAAAATTCAACCAAAGAAAGATGTTGGTCCCAAATTCCCTGATAATCCATAGAACAAGCTCGTAGCATATCCTCCATGGTCTGAATTGTTCGTTCTGACTGCCCATCTGATTGAGGATGAAAAGCTGTACTAAAATTTAATTCAGTACCCAAAGACTTCTGAAGGCCTTTCCAAAAGTTAGCAGTGAACCTGGGATCACGATCAGACACAATGGAGAGGGGAACTCCATGCAACCTGACTATCTCTTTAAGATACAAATGGGAAAGTTGATCTAGAGAGAATGTATCTCGAATAGGAAGGAAATGAGCAGATTTTGTCAAGCGATCAACAATAACCCAGATTGCATTATTACCTCGAGATGTATTTGGTAATCCCACAACAATGTCCATGGATATATTCTCCGATTTCCACTCTGGTACTGGTAAAGGTTGAAGCATCCCTTTCGGTAATTTCCGCTCTGCTTTAACCTACTGACAAGTCAAACACTTCACAGTAAAATCATCAATATCTCTTTTCATTCTATCCCACCAGTAATACTCCCGCAGATCTCTATACATCTTAGTACTGCCAGGATGAACATAAAACGGAGAACTATGAGCTTCACATAACAACTCTCTCTTGAACTGTGAATCACAAGGCACACACAATCTCTTACCAAATCTCAAAACAAAATCATTATCAATGTTGAATTTAGGCAACTTACCTTTCTGAACCATCTCTACCTTTTTCTGCAACTCACTGTCTTGCTTTTGTGCTTGCTTGACTCTATCTGATAGAGATGATCTCACTGATACCTGAAACAAAACAGAAGAACATCCTGCCCCCACAACTTCTATTCCAAAGTTCATCAAATCCTTAACCAAAGGATCACGTTCCAAACGCAACATTTCTAATGAAGCATTACTTTTTCGACTCAAAGAATCATCCACTTTATTTGCTTTTACCGGATGGTAATGAATTGTACAATCATAATCCTTGATTAATTACAGCCATCTCCTCTGTCTTATGTTCAATTATTTCTGAGTGAATATATACTTTAAACTTTTGTGATCAGTATATATTTCACACTTTACTCCATACAAATGATGCCTCGAAATTTTTAAAGCAAAAACAACAGCAGATAATTCCAAATCATGTGTAGGGTAATTTACCTCATGAGTTTTCAACTGTCGTGAAGCATAAGCAATTACCTGATCATTCTGCATTAGGACGCAACCAAGTCCTTTCAATGAAGCATCACTGAATATATCAAACTCACCATTCCTAGAAGGTAGTGCCAAAACTGGATCATTCACCAATCTTCTTTTCAATTCCTAAAAACAATCATCACATTGTTTTGTCCAGATAAACTTAACACCCTTTCGAGTAAGCTTAGTCATTGGACTAGATAACCGTGAAAAATTTCTAACAAACCTTTTGTAATAGCCTGCCAAACCAAGGAAGCTACGAATCTCGGTTACATTTGTGGGTCTTGGCCAGTCTTCCACAACTTTTGTTTTTGCAGGATCAACAGTTATCCCATATTTAGAAACAATGTGACCAAGGAAAGAAATTTGTTGCAACCAAAACTCACACTTTCTGAATTTCCCATACAATTTCTTTTCTTTTAAGGTTTGCAAGATAACCCTTAAATGTATTTCCTGCTCCTCATTACTTTTAGAAAACACCAAAATATCATCAATGAAAACCACCAAAAACTTATCCAAGAACTCATGGAAAATTCTATTCATTAAGTCCATGAATACAACAGGTGCATTGGATAGCCCAAAAGGAATTAATACAAATTCATAATGGCCATATCTCGTACGAAAAGCGGACTTCGGAATATTTTCCTCCTTTACCTTCAGCTGATGGTACCCCGATCTCAAGTCAATCTTTGAAAAAAACTGAGCTCCCTGGAGCTGATACAACTTCATTTGACGGCCCGACATCTACTGAAGTAGTTGCAAAGGATTTCACCACCCCTTTCTGCTTGTAGTATAACTTCTTCCCATCACTCAAGCTCTTTGTCGGACACTCATTTGCATAGTGACCCATCTCATTTCACTTAAAACATTTCACTAACTGTAAATAAAATTTGGTCTTACCTTCACCTTGATCCTTTTCAGTGCAATCACAAGCCTTATGTCCCATCTTACCACATCGGTAGCACTTTCCAGAATTCAGAAGACATTCCCCAGCATGCCTTTTTCCACACTTATCACAAACTGGAAACTTAGTTTTCTTACCATCAGACTTTTTTGAATAATTCTTACCTTTCTCCTGCCACCTCAGTCTCTTCTTCTACTGGTTGTTATAGAACACTTGGTCATCGGAAAACTCCATTTCCACCTTCTCAGCACATCGAACAAGCTTTTCATAACTTTTAAACTCACGAGAAGCTAATGCCCTTCTATATTTTGGCTTTAATCCTGAGTAAAAACGATTGATTTTACTATCAAGGTCTCGGATAAAATTTGGAGCATACCTTTCCAATCGAGTGAACCTTTCTTCATAGTTAGCCACTGAGTCTTCCTCTTGCCTCAATTCCAAGAATTGATTTTCCATCCTAAGTTGAACAGCCTTAGGAAAATACTTCTCAAGAAACATACCTTTGAATTTATCCCAGTCAAGAGCATCAATCTCATCAGCGTCCCTGATATTTTTAACCATAGACCACCACTGATCTGCTTCACCCTCCAAACGGTAAATAGCAAGACTAACCTTTTGATTGTCTGAACACACCATGACATAAAAAATAATCTCCAGTGCTTTAATCCACCCTTCAGCTAGCACAGGGTCAGATGATCCTCTGAATGATGGGGGATATTGCCTCATGAAATGTTCCACCACTGACATGTTCCTCTGCGGTTGATCTGGCTGATCTCGTGCATAGATACTACCACCATTTATAGCCTGAGTCAACTGTTCCATTACTGCAACAAACTGTTCAGTTCCAATTCCGACCATCTCAATATGCTGATTCAGAAGGTTATTTTCTTATGTATGCCTTCCTAGCACTGCTTCCCTGTTTCCTCTGCGGAAAACCATTCTGAACAAACATGTCTTAGATGAAGAAACATGGTAATCTTCAAATGCTATATCATTTCAAAAAAAATATTTTTGGATAATCATTTAATAGAATTATAACTCCTAAAGTTATCTAAACCGACCTCTGATACCAACTATAAGGCCCCAGCCTTAAACCTTACATAATCTTGAGTTATTACAAGATTACACATTGAGGATCATTTCAGGTTTAGAGTTTTAGAGAATTAGATCATAAAACATGCATTACATTACACATATAAACAAAGTGGTTACATAAAGATAGTATTATTCATTCCCATCAATGGAAACATATTTAAAATAAACATGGATTCTTTCTTGACACTTCCTTGACACTATCATCATAACATGTACCTTTCCCGTGACCTGTGAAAAACATTTCAAAAAACTTGGGATGAGCATAAAAAGCTCAGTATGGGTTATATAAAAAAAACAAGGAAAGGAAACATGAGTTCATATATACATAAGAATGAAATCATACTTTACCCATAAAACATAGGCACTTTAACATACCTCATAAAATCATGAATAAATCATAGAAATCATAAGACATAAAGGTAACTTGAGGCATTCATAACATTCTTACGTATGGAGTAACCCTCTTGGTTACATTTGGAATACCCATCACAGTATATTCCCTAAATCTCTTCGGAGAAACCTTAACGTTTCACTCCTTCGCGTTACCCAATGCATTGGAGAGCTATATCAGGCTCACCCGCCCTTAGTTTATCACGGAACCACCTGTTTTTATAATAATTCCCAAGAACCTCAACATAATCATATCACATAAAACATGCATAAAGGAAACATAACATTCCCACCTTTCAATCACAAGATATAAATACAACACATTGATATAAAAACATTATGAAAACCATTTTCGATACCAAATAAAAGAAAAGTAAAACATGGTATTTATTTTTCTTTTAAAAAGAAGGTATGGCTTGTAGAGGAAGCCGAAACTCAAATAACGGTCACGACGGTGGAGAAGTCGTTGTCACCGCATACGTACGAAAAAAACATTCCATTTTGTAGTTTAGTAAATGATTCGTATAAAAAATATTCCTTTTGGTTAAATGTAAAAGTCAAATGGGTTTATACACCGTATAAAATAAGGTTGTGTATAAAATAAAATATGCCTCAATGAAAGGAGATTGAGACGAAGTCCCATACCTCGTATCCGACTTCACCCGACCGTTCTTTAATCTCCTGAATAATAAACTTGGGTTAATCTCTACTTGCTTAAGAACCTTTTTCAAGTTCATTATTCCTTTTATACCATGTTATGAACATCATGTAATCATTTAAGTTAATAATGTTCATTTTGTCGGTATTTGGTTCTTAAGTCAAAAATAGACTTCTTACACTTACATGTTGTTAATTTGGTCAAAGGTTCGTTATATCCAGAATGATATTAATGATTTGGATAACATATACATCATATATATTCATCATATACATGTATTTATAATATTACATCACATTTAGAGGTAAGAAGTGAAATGCACCGTTCATGGAGATGGTAAGCCGTATGTACGCATGAACGCTACTTCCATTTCTATTTCATATTTTCTGGAATGGAATCATAATGATATAAGATTATATTATAATTCCAGTATAATAACATATATAATATCATTAACTTTATCCTTTACACATCCCACATATGGTATTAACGAATCAAATCACTTTCAGGGGGCGGTAGTCCGCACATCCTAAAATGAAGATATCGTGTTTACCCATAATGGAAAGAATAATGGTATGCCATAAATGAAAAATACAGAAGATTAAGGAAAGAATAAACATATTATATATCATATATAAAAATAGTGACATCATAATGCCCACCTTTGAAGGAGTTAAAGGAGTATTGAACAATCATCGTTTCGGGAGGCAGAATTTCACCATCCACGGAAACCGTATGTTCTTTAACCATTTGATGTAGTTGTGTGAGAGTTTAGCTCGAATAAATCTTATAACAACATAATAGTATATTGAAGATACTGGTGTTGTTACAAAAGAAGTAAATAAAAAGAGTTTAGGGGGTTGGAGAAGCAAAATAAAACAAATGAACATGAGAGAATGAATTACCTTTAAAAGTGTAACTCCTTTTGATTTGAGCCTAAAGGCTTCCTTTGAAAGGATTCTTCCCAAAGGGAATCCTCTAGGATGAGGAGAGAGATGTGGAGAGAGTAAATGGGTAGAGGATGGCTGAGCCAAAGGCTTGAGGAGTGTGTGAAATGAGGTAGAGGTGGGGGCCTTTTATAAGAGGAGAGGAGGGGCACTTTTGGAAATCATGAAACTATTATTTTATTTTCAAAAGTGTTTCGAATTTCTAAGGTCCCACATTGATATATTTCTAATATAAGATGATAAAGCTTAGAAATATTTCCATACAATAGTTTTTGGACAAGTGTAGGTCTTAGATATTACATTATCTTTCCATTTTATTTTAATCGTTAAATAATGAGGTCATCGCTGCATCATCATGAAGTCGTAAATAATTTAATTTATTTAATGTCTAAAAAATTATAAAAAAAATAATATGATCTAGTAAATCTTTTTATCTTTCTAATGAATATTTATAGACAAAAATATGATTAGTATAACCACTTCTAAAAATTGTTTTAGTAAAACAATTTATGTTAGTGTCATTTTCACCTTTATTTAAAAAAGGCATTAAAGTCATTATCTCAGCCGAGTGGCTCCATGGGGTCCTCTAAATCGACCCATGGGTTGTCTTTGTCGGTCATGACACAACCAATAGGGTTAGGACATGTTTCAAGCTCATCTCATTTTATTAAAGCATTATTTTTACCTTAAACTACACTAATTACCTCTAATCGCGATTAAAAACGTAATAAGTTACTATTCACCAAAAATTTATTTTAATCTCATTGAACCACATTTTACTTCTTAAAGACAACCATGTATGTCGGATTTTCAAAATTCAATACACATTAGTGGTAAACTTTCATTTAACTGAAAAATCAGTTTGCTTGATTACCACTTAGTGGTTTCACTATTCATCAAAAATTGAAGTTTTTCAGAAAATTACCAAATATTCACCCTAATCTATATTTGATATTCCGAATTCAAAAAATGAAGTCTATTTTACAAAATTCAAAACATATAAGTCACATTAATTAATTTAATAATTAATTCCCGCTGTCAGAGCAAATAGCGTGTTTTTATAAAACAATAAGTATCAAAAGATTGACACCAGTTTAAGTCTAATTTCAAAGTGAAATTGATTCCAATGAACACCATTGGATTAAATGGTAAAAATATATTCAGATTACACATTAATACAAATTCAAAAGATAATCTAATCATATAAATAAATTAGATTAAGAAGCAGTTTTGATGTAAAATGCAGTATTTTTCACTATTCATTAAAAAAAGAACATTGTCAGAAAAATTTCAAAAATTCACACAAAGTAAATTTTGATGTCCCAATAATAAAGAATAAGTTTATTTTGACAAACATAGCTTATAAAATTGTCAAAAGATAGATTCAAAAATGGTTTTCCATCAAAAGGCTGTAAAACAATCTTTTAAAAATATTAGTGTATTCCATGCTTAAGATTAGATTTATTTTCATTTTAAGCCTCTAAAACACTATCTAGTTCATTAATAGACATATATAAAAATATCTAATATTCATTACTTACTTGGGATGTTACATAGACACATATTATATTATAATATTTCATGTATTTCAAAAAATGGCATTAATGATATTTTAAAATAAAGAATTATTTATTAATTGATTTAAGATTTATAAAAATATTACCTTTATCCAATTGAAATATATGTGGTTTATAATATCAAACATATTCTATTTATAGTTAAATTTTCATTTTATAGTAACTTTATTTCCCCCTAAATAGTAAAAAACATTGATATTATGATGATTTTCAAAAGGGTTAACAAAGCATTAAAACAAAGAGATAAGGGAGAACATTTGACCAAAAATTGTAATTTTTTTGTTAAATTATAGGATTTTGAATAATCCTAATATTATATTATAATTTTATCAATTTGAATCAATTTTTTTTGAAATTTAAATTATATTAATTTAATACTATCGATAATTCTATGATTCCCCTCTCCTAACTTATAAAAAGGGCACCTCTTCTCCACTCTCACTCATGAATTTTGATCCTTATATCTTAATAAAAATATAAAAAAGTTTATTATAAAAATAAATATTCATTAAATATATATTATCTCCTTCTTATTATACCATTACAAGGGTCCTTAATAAGCAATCTAAAGGAGGATTATCGAAAAAGAGGTAATCATCTTACCCGACCTATTTTAATTTATATATTCTTATACTATATATAAATCCATGGAAATAATTATGAAATAATTAATTTGTTATATTTAATATTCCTAATTATTATTATGATTTATTGACCATAATCCACCTTCTTTCCATCTGCTGAAGAACGATAACTCCACTCTTACGTATGTGTGGGCGAACACCTCCCTGAAGCGATGTGATTCATTTTTAATTTATACTTTTTATGGATGGAAATAAATATAGATTTGATTAATATATAAGATATATATTATATAAAATAAATATATAATAGTTTATTCATTATTTTCCATTTTTTCATTTCATCTATTGAAAAATGAAAATAATGTTCTTGCATGCATATGACCTACCATCTCTATGAATGGTATTATTATTTTTTCTATATATATTAATTATGGATGGCTAAAAATATATATAATTAATATATATTATGTTTATATAATTATTTACTTTTTTATATTATTGAATAATGAATAAATTTCAAGGGTTGTAACTACTGAACTGAAATCATCATGAAAATTAAAATTTTTATCACCCAGAAACAATTATTTTAATAAGTAATTGTTAATAAATGAGAGTTAAATTATTATAATTAGATAATATATGATATTATAAGTTTTTAAATTATTATAGTATAAAATTAAAATAAATTTTCTTTAATTTTACAATAGTTTATATCACTTTCAAGGAAGTTGGAACTTGATGTAAGGGATTCTCATCTCACTTTTATTTCAATGAGACACTCCCCATATTCATCACTTGTTTCTTTTATGTAATGTATATACTATCCATAAATATCATTTATGATTTTTCTCATTAAAATCATGAATATTCCAATATACATATAATGTTCCCTGTTTCATGAGGTTTTGATTCAAATGTTATCAAATTGGTATAGTTTTTATGTTACAAACTCAATGTTAACGATGATTGTTAATTCTTTTTTTGAAAATGAAAATTTATAATATACCCATAAAGAATATTATATCATGGATTATCTTTTATATTTTATTTATTTATATATATATCATTTTTCAAATAATTTTCTTCTCTTTATGTAATCAAGATACAAAGGGAATATTTTTAACAAAAAATGGAATTTATTTCTCTCTATAGTTAAAAATCACTTTTATTCCTTTTCCACGTTCTTTAAAAAAATTCAAGAATGTTTTTCCTATTATCATTTTTTTGTTTAAATAAATTTTTAATCATGATTTAATTTTTTTAAAATTATTTAAATGGAATACTAATATCATTTTCTATATGACGTACTGTTGGATTTTTATCAAAAATATGAAAGGTATAATTATTTTATCGTACACATTATAAATGGAATTTCCCAGCCTATTGACCACTTAATGTTTGTATCTTCCCTTAAAATGTTCCATGCTTGTTTGAAAAAAAATTACTTATTAACATTTTTGAAATTATTATATATTAAAGAAGTGATTTTAAAGTGAAAATGGTTTTTATACAAGAAATATTCAATAGATCCATTGAAGTTATTTACATATAATATAGTATCCTCTATTGTTAATTATATTTTACTAGTGATATAATCCAATGATACCATCATAATTAATTTTATAGATGGTTTATGATTTTGTTTATGAGATGTTTATAAAATCATTTTTCTTTCCCATGGGTTATGCTATGATGAATTATTGAAATGATTATGAATCTTGTATTGTTTTCATTGGTTATGTTATGAGGAATTATTAAAATATTTATAAAAATCAATTATTTTCCATGGGTTATGATATATGATAAATTTTTTATGATCTTGTTTCACACATAATAATGGATTATGATTATGTGTTGGGTGTTCTAGGAATTATATATCCCCCAAACTCATTAGGTAATGATGGATATCTCATGATATAACAAGGACTTGAATGGGGAGTGAAACTAGTTTAGTAAAGGAATGTTTCCATTATGATAGTCTTGGGAGTGAACCTTGACTAGGGATATTATGGAATGAGGAGTTAAAACAATCCACTATGATAGTTTTTAGTGATACTTTACTAAATAAATTATTTTTTATACTTATTTGCATGCCACAAACATATATATTATTCCAATGTTATACTCACATAGCTTATGTTATTATATTAATTTATGAATCATATCTTATGAACTATAATGATCTATGAAATTACTCAAGATTATGATCTATGATATGTAGGGTATGGTTTTAGAAGGTTAATATCATGTCCTCATATCCTTATTATCTTGTTATACTTATGTGATCATTAATATCTCCCTTCATTACCCATACCTATTATCTAATCTCAACCTTTCTTATCCATTAATTTCCCTAGGTTATATAGATGATTTTTAAGTATGATATTCCTAATAAGATTGTCTGTTATGAATATATTGGAGGGAGATAATTTAGATATCTTATAAATAAGTTGTTTATGCATCCAAGTTTCAAAAGACACTAAACCTATATGATTTTTCTATGGATAATAATGTTATGTTTTGAATACAAATTTGATAATATTTTATATTGATGTATAAAATTCTTATGCCATTATACCATAGGGTTCAACTGACAATAACCTACTACCATGCCAAGATATAGTGAAAATAAACTTATTGAATCAACCGTATATACAAAAAAACACACCATGAGGTATCAACGACATGTAAATATGTACCAACCACATGAATAAATGATTTTTCTAAAATTAATATTGAGGAAAAGAAGCTAACCTAATAAAAATAATGCAATTCAAGTGAACGTGAGAAGGAAAACATCATAAATGAAGATATAAATAGTATAAAAAATAATTTATATAAACCATAATAAATAAAAAGTATACATTATGTATATGATTCTATGATAAATTATAATTATATAATAAAATAAAAAATTATGTTTTTTTAAATTAAAAAATATATAAATGAAAAAAAACACTAATGAACCTAAAAATACTCCAACAAAAAACAGAAAAACCTGGTTAGGAATGCTTGTGGTAGATTCTTGCACTTGGATTTATGTTCAACATGCTGCAACCCCCTACTTATGCCTACCTGTGTGTGAAATCCAACTTATCCAAACACCTCCATGATTTTATTTAGATCATTATTGTATGGGAATATCATTTCAAAGAATAAGTTATTTATGAGGTGTATCCTCCTTTATGTGGAAACTGTTTCTAGTAAGGACATACTTTAATTGATTATCACATGGTGTTATTTGGAGAACACCTGGCTATACCCCAGATGGAGGAAGTGCAGTGGAGTTGGACTATCAGTGTGGTTGGGGATGTCTTAGATTCTTCCCAGCCAACTTTTCATCCTCCTATAGATGATTTACCACCTGAGTACTGTTTTGTTTCGTGGGAAGACCACAACCCACAATTTGTGGGTAGTGATCTCAAAGAGATTGGAGTGGTGATCATTGAGATAGTGGTCCCTCTACTGGTGGTTAAGAACCTTATAATGTGGATGGTACACCCTTCTATGCTATACCCATCATCACATAAACTATTTCTCAGCATGATCAAGGGGAGCTTACGGTGTTTGAAATATTTGATGGACTAAAGTCATATTTTGGTGGAAAACATGAGATGTCTATGAAAAATAACTTTAAATGGAAGCCTACAGTTTTGGATGGGGTTCTGACTCTTAGGGTTTGGTTTGAGCTAAGTGACATCCAAGGGGTGGTGTTAATCCCCCTCTATAAGTATGAAAATAAGGGAATAAAAAATGTATCTCTTAATGCACAAATGGGAGTCTAGGGAATCAAAATGGTCTAACTGAACAACAAATTTGGAACCTTGGATAGTTTTGACCTATATCCAAATATAACAATGGTTGGAAATATGTGGGATCAAGAAAAATAGAGAAGCATGCCAGTGGGGTTGAAGCGGGTCCAGTGGTGGAGAATATTTTTTTTATAATATATTCACACTAATGAAAGAGGGGTTTATAAAGGCTACACATATGATTATAATAGGGAAGAGGATGTTCTTATTGAAGGATTTTTTCCTTCAGGCAGGCATAATGGAAAAAAAGATTCTTTGGATCCTGGGGACTTTTCAACTCCGACCAAGAAAAAACCTATGAAATAAAAAGACTCATCCTAGCTTCCCAAACCTATGTTCACTAGATCAGTGGGGAAGAGTGGTTATTTATCAGGGATCCCTGGACCAAATATTTGAGGAAACCTTAACTAAAAAGTCTCCCTTAGACTCCATCCCATCAAAGGTGCATGCATTACCATGAGGTTATAAGGGAGACTATGTGTGATCCTTTATATTCAATGGAAAGATGATAGTAGAATTTAGTAAGTTCATAGAGGTTATAAAATACAACAATAGTGGGGAAAGAATTGGGAATGATTCCTTGATAGTGGAGGAGTGGGATAGGCTTGATTAGGGGAGATATTCATAGAATATAAACTTATAATAGATGAAATGGTATACCTCACAACATGATGTCTTATCCCAAGACTTTAAAACTCCATTTGACATGGATTCATTTCATATGTTGACTAACTTTATTTCAATAAAGTTATATGTTTTCATCACCTCACACCCAGATACTGCTATTAAAGACTTATTATGGAAGTATTGGGCTAATCCAGTTGGGCAGCCTAACCAGTGAGGTATGGATTTGTTTTCTTATTTCCTCTTGTTTTTGTTTTTTTGGTTGTGTAAGGTTTTATGCTTTTCCCCAAATTGGGATTTCCTAAAAAATGAAATAAAAAATTAATTTTTATTGGTTATCCCTAAACACCGGATACCCCTATCCTATAAGTGAGTTAAAATTTGTGAAGGATATAATTACCAATAATAAGAGACAATTCATGACCCTAGTTGAGGTGAAACTAACCAAATATAATCAATGTGTAATAGAGTAATTCCAAAAAATTATTTAATCATGAGATAGAGGTTTTATTTCTACTAGGGTCAAGGTTTGTTTATCTATACTTGATAAACCTACTAGTAGATAAAATATTTTTCTAATATCACATATTTGTTATATTCTTTCAATATGTATGTATTTATTTATTTATGTGATTTGGTTGATTAAAACTAATCACATAAATTAAATAAAATATAAATTATTCTAAAATGAAATAAAATTAGATTTTATAAATAAATTACTTCATTTTACATGGTTAATTAATTACATAAATTATACATAATATTAACAAGAACGTTATGAATTCAATAATGAATATTTATTTAAAAGTTAGAAAAATCCATCAACTAAAATATTACATCATAAAATTCCTTCTATCACTTTAGTTAGAATGAATCCACATATCAATGTATTGGTATGGACCATATTAGAACACTTTCATTTATAAAGGTGTTTTACTAAAATAATTGATTACTTAACCATGTTAGCATAAATAGTAGTTTCCATGATAATAATTATTATAATTTAGAGTTATACAATGAGGAAATAAAATTATAGTATTTTATTATTGGGTTGTTTACTCAATTAATCATGGATCTATGATTTAATGAAGTTAGAAAGAAAATAATACCAAAATACATTTGAATTTTTTTTTCAAGACCCATTTTAGATTATTTTAAAGAAAATATGTATCTCAATAACAAGAATATTATAGTGATGTGATATTCTATATATAATGATGAGGGTTGTTGGGCTTTGATAAAAAAAAAGTGGAAAGAAAATAAAATTAATTTATAATATCAAAATATTAATCAATAAAAACTAAGAACTAAATAATTTATATTTTATATAAAAATGAAAAATAATTTAAACACGTAATTATATCTATGATCCATTTTAGACAATTATATTTTCTGGACCTATGTTAATTTTCACAAATTGTATAGGAGTTTGTGCATTATACTATTATAAGGGTAATAATGTTATATACTAGAGTCCCTAGTTCATATTGATCCATATAAGAAGGTAATATAGGAGTTATAAAATGTCTTATAAAACATGTAGATGAAGCATTGTATTCCCTAAAACACATGTTAATATTCAACAAAAGTGATCTCTATAATCTTTATAAAGACATGGATACATACACCATGTTATCTAGACCCTATGATCTCTATCATGAGAAAGAAAGAAAACAATGGTATGGAATATATATGGAGTTATTTTCACGTAAGATAGAAAGATGAGTTCTATTTATAGCTCATATAGTTTAGAAGATTTTATACATTGGGAATTTAGAAATTTTATGAATCAATTTTTCCAATGAATTATGCCTAGATTTCATTTTGACCAAACTTCCTCCAATATTCTCAAGTTTTATTTTTAATTTCAAGATGAATAATATAGAAAAGATGATATTGGATATCTTGTGTGTTATTATCTATGTGTATTAATACATGAATAATTAAATCTATTTAATTTCGTGGTGAATAAGTGGAAATGAAAGGGAAAAACATAAAAAAACTCCAAGTCAAATTCACCATATCGCCACCATTCTAAATAGATATAGATCTGTGGAGAGGATAAAAATAAGAATTATTTATGTTTTTATATTCATGATAAAGGAAACTTGAGGAAAATATATTCCTATATAAATAATCTAGGGGATGTTTTAGTTTTTTTCATTATCAATTGTAATATTTTCATTAGTATAAATTAGGTGTTTAATACAACTTTTCATTCTCACATTTGTATCAAAATATAGGAACCATGTATATTTAGAAATATTACAAAAAGTGAGGAGTATCTTGGAGCTTACAATAGAGAGATATTATCTATTCTAGATATAGGATACTTCCATCTCACATTTCCATATTGATTAGTTATAGTTAGAAATAATTGTTATTATATTTTCATTATAAGTAGGTACGTAATATCTATATAAAATTTATATATTGATACCATTTTTTCATGTTCATAAATGGATGTTTCTAATTTTATAAAGTAATCATATGTTATAGAAGGGGAAATTTGAATAACAATACATCTACACTATAATATGAAAAGGATGTCTTAGATATAGATAGTGAATCATGTTCACATGACTAATATTACACCATGTTGAGGAATCATTTACTTGGTCAAGTAGAATGATATTTAGATTCTTTTGAACTGAAATACATTAAAATATATAATATTGATTTATAGTAAAATGTAAAATGATTGTTTTATTGTATAAGGTGATAAATATTCAGATGTTTAATAATTATATTATTTAGGCATTCATGGACCATTTCCATTATAATATTGTGGGGGTTACTATTAGTTACTAAATTTTATTGACAAATTTAGTAAATATAGACATACTTAATTATTGAGGTATAAGTATAATTTATTTTAGATATTTAAAGAATATAAGAATGATGTAGAGAATCATCTTGGTAAGAATACAAAGAAACTTTGTTCAAATTATAACAGGGGGTATCTTAACCTAGAGCTCATAAATTATCTAAAATATTTTGGGATAATATCCAAAACATTTCTTCCTTATAAACCATAGTAGAATGGTGTTAGATAAAGGAGGATATATACTCTATTGAACATGGTGATATCAATGATGATACATGTAGTTCTTCTATTATCCTTTTTTGATATGAATTACATACTACAACATATGACTTAATCATGTTCTAATTAAAGTAAAAAATATAACTCTATACGAGTGATGGTATGATAAAAAATTTGTTTTGTCCCATGTACATGTGTGGTGATGTGAATCATTTTTTAAGGATAATTCTAGAAATAAAAATTTATATTAAGGGACTATGTTTATCTTTATATAATATCCAATGAAACAAGGGGATATTATCTAAATAATCCCTAAGATAAAATGCTTACAGTGAAAAGACCCTCTATATTCCAAGAAAGGGATAAAATCTCCAATGTTGATAATGGGAGAAAGGAATACTCTAATGAATTTGAAGATCAAGATATAAAAGGTTTTTTACAGGAACATATTAAAAAATACCCAATGGAAAAAGTTGTTTTAGAGACATAAGTACTATATAGGAACAAGAAAATGGTTAGTGAACTAAAGAGATATATTTTTCTTATCATAGAAGATGATTAAAAATTATTGGTTCAAAGTAATGATCCTAAGAACTGTAGGGAAGTAATAAAAACTCATATAATTTCAAATTTGGAAGCAAAAATAAATTTTGGAATGGGTTATATGTACCAAAACCATGTTTGTATTTTTTTAGATTCACCAACTGAGGTAAATACTGTTTTGTGGAAATGGTTATTCAAAAACAATTTAAACACGGATAGTAAAGTCGGTATCTATAGTGAATGATTAGTTCCTAAAGGTTTTAAGAAACATCATTTCATAGACTAAGATGAAACCTCTTAATCAATTACTATACTAAAATCTTTTAGAATTCTACTTTCCTTGTAATCATACTAAGATTATTATATTTGATAAATGGATTTAAGGATCACCATCCTTAATGGAAAACTTATGAAATATTTCTATAAAAAACAACTATAATGGTTTTCAAAACAAAATGATTCCAATAAGGTTTGAAATTTATCGAGATCCATGTGTATGTTAAATTAAGAATCAATATCATGGGACATTAATTTTAATGCATCTATAGTGGAATCTGGATTCATAAAGAATGAATGTGAGCCCTATTTCTTTAATTTTTTTAGTGGGAGTGCAATTTTGTTTCTAGTATTTTATGTTGAGATATATTACTAATGGGAAATGAGATACCTAAATTATTGTTAATTAAAATATGGTTAAACAAATTATTTTCTATGTATGATAAGGTAAAACTCCCAAAATTTTATTTATCAAGATTTATTGAGAGAGATCTAATAGGTTGGTTTTACAAATTAAATATATATAAATTGAAAGCTTATTAGAGAGATTAAACATAGAATAATCAATGTAAGGATTGTACTTAATTTCACATATTATAAATCTCTCTGAAAAAACATTTCCCTATAAAAAAATAGTGTTAGAGTGGATATTTTTTAATCCCACATTATTTTTTTTATATTTATACATTCCTCACTTTTTTATATAATAATTATTATTTAAATATTCTCATGTTATTCTCAATATAATGTGTCAATAAATTCCTTTAAGGTTTTCAATCTTTTTTATTATTTTTATAAAATAATTTTGGAAAAAAATTGCCTTATTATTTGTTCTATTATGAATCAAGTGATCAAGAATTAACCTAATTTTATATTTCATTCATTAATTGAATATTTATAATTTTTCACAACATTCTTTACTTATTACTCACTAATATTTATTGTGGTTACTATGTATGATATTTTTATAAAGGATTTTTTATTGACTATGTTATCTTTGTCTCATCATTATTGATATTTGTTTCAAACTTATGAAATATTGTATTAATGTTATGATAGACATTTCTTAACATTATGATGATATAGTTGGACAATACAAAGTAAAAAATATGAGCTCACTTGTTTTATATAAACCTTAAAAAGTTAACCTTATGAGTTTTACCTTATTATATTAAACATATATTCTCTAACATATGATGTTTTACCCTATACTCTAAGAAATTAATAATTTGAAAAAGTATTAAACCCTTTGATGAAATTTAACCATGGATAGAAAGAACCTTATGAGTTGATTTGTGCCTTATGAGATATATTTACTTTAAAAGTTATGTATATCATCTTCTATAAGTATTTTATTTTTTTCTTGTATTATGTTTTCATGATCAAAATAATTTATTTGATTCCAAAATATTTTTTATATCTAAAAATAATAATCAATGTGATTTTAAAGTGTTTAATATCATCTTTATATTTTATTATATTTTTTTAATATCTTCTTCATACTTTTGAGAAGATATTAAAATTTAAAATTGTTTTGATGGAAACTATATAGGGAGTTTCATGGGAAACCATGACCGATTATTTTAGAATTTTTTTTGACATTGTTCAATATTTATAAATACAATTATATGAATTGGGAAAGTCTGATGTAGTTTGTTATCATTTACATGATGTAAACTTTCAAAATGCATTGTGGCCATTTTTTTATCTTCTTGGTGAATCTCAAAGATAAAAATAATCTGTATAATATTTTTTCCATAAATAAATATATAATTCACTACTAAATGGAGCGTTATTATACTTAAAATTTTCTATATCAACTTTTTTATCTAGTTTCTTTGAGTCTTTACATAATTGTTTCAATATTTATCACTTGTGATTAAACATATTGGGTTTTGAATTTATCTTATAAAATAATTATTCTTATTGTTAGGTTTTCAATCATGAGTTGTTTAAAGTGGGTTAGGTTATAATATCATTCAATAGGCTCATCTGTGTTGTGAATCTGGGAAAACAATTAGTGTTGTAATCAAGTTGTGACTCCCTATTAAAATTTAGTTTTATTATATTGTCCTGACTCCAATAGAAAAGGTAGGTTTTAATAGGATTTCGACTCCCCTATAATATTCAGTTAATTTAATGTATATCATACCTCTTAAAAAGTCAATTGGTTTAAAGAGTATACATTGAAAAATTTTATCTAAATATTATAAAATGTTCTCAAAATATATTTATTTTTATTATATATGTTTTTCCCTGATATATTTTTATAATAATAACATAATATTTTCATGAACTAGCTCAGATAATCTTATACATTGATACCCAAACTAGTCCAGACATAGCCCATGTAACACCCCGAGATTTTATGAAACATATTCTTTTTAATTTCATTGATGTATTTTGTTGTACGCTACACCAAAAGGAGATTTCACTATACACATCCCTGACTTGTCTTGAATTACACGCAATCGAGACCTTCCACGATAATGTATGTTGTATGCAATACCGAGTTTCACTAAACAATGATATGTTATATAAACTAGCAATTATGAATAGTAATACCCACCTTTTGAAATTTTATTTTTCAAAATGGTCTTCATTTTTGGATTCAAAATATCGAAATTAGCCTGGGGTTAATTTTTGGTATTTTTCTGAAAACTTTCAATTTTTGATGAATAGTGAAAACATTGGGATACTATTTAAAAACCGACTTTTTATTTAAATAATTATTTATTTTATTTAAATTTATTTTAGGTCAGAATTGATACATAATACCGATATAAGTTCAATGTAATTCATTGGAGTCATTTTATAATAATTTTGGATATATAAAAATTTTATTGAACTTTTGACCGTCTTTTACCCACCTCCTAGGAGAATTTGCAAATTTATATAAAACTTAATTTTACCACTTTTTTGAGTGGAATTTCAAAAATCCAAGAGACACGGTTGATATCAGTAAGTAAAATGTGGTTCAATAAGATAAAAATAATTTTTGGGGAATAGTAACTTTTTACTTTTATTTACTACGGTTAAAGGTAAATAGGGTAATTAAGGGTAAAAATAATATTATTATTACCCTAACACATGTCCTAATTCAATTGTATAAGTTTAATTCGACAAAAAAAACCTTAGGGATAAAATGTTACCCTTTAGGTCCACTTGGATTAGATTAGGACATTTATTATTATTTTATTTAAAGAAGAGTTAAAAGAGTTAAGATAAAAGTTTCATAACTAAAACATTTTTAATATATGGTTAAACATAAGATAAATTTGACAATAAATATTAATTAGAAATATAAAAATATTTCCTACATAATGGTATTTTATTTATAATTTTTAGACCTTAAATAATTTAATTTAGTTCTGACACAATGATGATGTAGTAATTACCTTATTAATGAAATATTAACATAAGTGATGTTATAAATACCCAAATAAATGTAATTTTATACTTTTTATGAATTAAAATAATTTTAGAGGTTAATATTACATGTTATTATTGATTAAATTAACTTTTTTTGAATTAACCATGCTGTTATGAGTTTCACAAATATCAATTACCAAATAGTGTCAAAATTAACATAAAATTGTTTTTAAAACAAATATTATATTATTAACTGTTATTTTATTCCAAAAAATATAAGGTTTGAAAAAATGACTTATATAAGGATATATATATTAATAATGAACCACTCGGGGTTTTTTGGCTTTTTATAGTATGTTTATTAACCATATAGTGTAAGAAAACAAAAAGAGACGGTAAAAGTTAAATTATTTACCTTAGAGTTAAATCTAAATGATAGGGATAAAATAGTAACCTAAAATTGTCTAAAACCTATTGGTTGAGAATATTTCGACCCATCCACACCTTATCTTCGAAATAAATCAATTTAGAGCTATTAAAAACCGAATATGACTATATTATAAAATAATATTTTAAGTTTTTCCAAAGGTGCCCCTCTCCTCCATTATAAAAAGGGAACCCCTTCCCTCTTCTCTTCAAACCATTTTGAGCCTTGAAGCTCATAAAAACCCTGAAAATTACTCTTCTAAACCTCTCTAGTTATATCATATAGGTTCTGGTCTTCTCAAAATACCAACTCTAGTTCCCTAAGAAGAAGTTTAAAGGAGATGCGTTGAGGAAGAGGTAATCTCTTCTACCGACTCTTTCAAGTTTCTCTCTTCTTATACTTACTATTATTTAGTTGTTTCATTATAAATTATTAACATAAATATTAATTATATAATTATATTTTATTATAAATATGAAACAACCCCATTTCACCTTCTATCCATCCTACGGAAAATGAAATCACCGCGCGTGCGTACGTATGGAATACCGTCTCCACGTCGTGGTGTTATCAGTTTTTCCACCACCAACTTACTTGGATGGGTATAATGGTGTAAAGAATAAATATATATGATTATTATAAGATCATACTAATTCTAAGATATTATATCATCCACTCCAATTCCATTCTATAAATATGGGAACGATACCATCGCTCGTGCGTACGTACTGATTACCGTCTCCACGACGCAATGAGATTCATTTTCCATGCTAACAATTCATGAATGATTATAAAGTATATATAATAAGTAATAATGAAATATATGATATAATAATTCTACTGGATTTATGTATATATATATGCATGTCATCTACTTAATTCAATTCAAGTCAACAAGGAAAGGAAAACAACGTCTATGCGTACGTACGACCTACTATCTCTATGAACGGTGTATTTCATTTCATTCATCTATCTATTATATATATGTATATACTGAATATATATGATATATAAATCATTATTTACATTATTTAAGTAATTAAATCATGATATAAGTAATAATAATATCAAGAACAACAAATCAAAACCCGTATGATAAATGAAACGAATTTACCCAAAACGCTGCTTTAACATGGAATTTACAAAAGAACGAGTATTATAAAGTCAAAATTGAACCATATATGATTAAATAACAATGAATATGATTCTTTAATAAGTCATTAACATTATTTAAATCATTATATAGGAGGTTCTGATACGTACGAAGCATATCGGACCTAAGGTAAGGGATAATTTTGCAATCTCATTTTTATCTGAGATTTCTTATACGTAAGTATTTAATGGGGTTATATTTTTCATCCGTGCCCATAGAATGTTTTTCATAAAGTGTTTAATATTCTTACATGTATGTTTAATGTCATTTTACCCCGCTTTTACTTTTCATTTGTGTTATTGAAGGAAACTTTCTTTTTTTACCATACGAGGAACTTTTGGACTTTTCCGACAAAAGTACGAGGAGAATGTTTTTTTAACTTATACAGCATGAATAGATTTTTACAATTTCATATTGCCTTATTTTAATGATCCTTAATCTACAATATTTCATGAATATTTTCAACAAAATTATTTTCTTTTAAAATTTCATGGCATTTCGTGAAAATAAAATGATTTTGAAGAAGAAAGGATATTTTCCTCAAAAATTCATTTCAAGTGTTTTATCAAAACCAATTTCCATCTAAGATGACTTTATTTAATATGTGTATGTTTCAAGTATAATGTATCTATTATTTACATGTTTTGATTCTTCTTATGATGGAATTATAACCATTTGTTTTATGTGGATTATGTTATGATGAGATGATGTTTATAAAACCCATTTTATTCTTTGGGTTATGATGAATGATTTATGTATATGTTGTGGCACACGTAAGAATGATTTCATTATGAGATAGTTGGGACATATATCTCCCTCCAATGCATTGGTTACAGATTTATATCTCATTAGATAGACATGGCTGTAATGACAAGTTAATCCGGTTCAGTAATACAGGACTGGAACGAGGAGTGAACTCGGTTCAGTAATGGACTTTGTCCACTAAGATGGTCTTGGAAGTAATGCCTTGGCTATTAATGAAATCATATCATGTGATTAATGGTTTGTCACAATTACATGTTTTCTTCCCAGGCTATTTTATCATGATTGAAGTCCCATTATGATATCTGCCTTACGTACATCCAAGATTTATGTATTTGCTCAAGATTTTGATGTTTGGATTTTATGTTCAAGTTTTTGCATTCAAATGTTTATGGATTGTTTTATGTTCTCTATGTTTACCATTACTGGGCATTTGAGCTCACCCTTTTTATGTTTTCTTTTACCCAGGATATAAATAAAGGTTTTAGGTAAGCAAAAAAAGGGGAAGATCTTTATGGGAGATGTTGAAGATCTTTCACCATGATTAGAAGATTATGTTCCAAGTTTCCAAAGACACTAAACTATTACGGTCCTTTGGTGTCTATTTTTGTTATGTATTAAGTATTCTGAAAAAGTAATGTAATGTCTATATACATAAAGCTTTGGGTCTCTATAGTTGGTTTTAGAGAAAGGTTTAGTTATCCTTTGGAAACTAGGATGTGAGAACTTTAGTGAGATCCCTAGAGATATTTATAAGGTATGTCTAGGGATGTCCCTAAGTTTAAGTATAAGTATAAGTTATAGTCCTATAATTACGGAAAAATTTTTAGAATTAAACCTAAGATGTTAGATATTGATGTTACTCCCCATTGATTATGATTTTTTCCACACACACTATTCTTTTTGGGTTTTAGAAAATGGCTGGAAACAGGAAGATTCATGATAATGGAGGATATGATGGACAGTGGAATGATATTATTCATGAGCAACCAAATGAAATGGGATTTGGAAGTCCAAATATCATTGTTATGCCTAATCCACTATCTCATAATATGATCAATAATCTAAACTTTGGTAAGTATCCCAACTCATCTAATAAGAGAAATATGGAGTTTCATGATGATCATAGAGGTAAGAAAGTTCAATTTTTGTTATGTAAATCATGTGGGAAGAGGCATCAGGGAGAATGTTTCAAAGGAACTGGAAGATGCTTTGGGTGTGGAAAAGAAGAACACAAAGCCGGTAAGTGCAAAGGAAAAGGTTCAGTTAACACCATGGACAAGGATAATTGTATTGCTACGACATCAATAATGATTAAATCTTTTCAATGTGGAATGTATGGTCATTATGCAAACCAATTCCCTAAGGGAAAGTCTCATGAAGAGAATCAGCATGGTCATATGGGTAGTATTTATGTTGATGATGATGAAGAGACTAAAAATGATATATGAGATCAAATAATTGTTGAAGATCGATCAATGGTTTAAGAAGTTAGTGGAATGATTGATGTTTATCAAGAGTTATGTTGTGTAGGTAATTTAATGGTACTATAGAATAAAGAAACATCTAAGGATTGTTACACTGTTTTTTTTTCTAAAGTATTTGAAAGTATATGTTGAATGGTACTAGTAACCATGAAATGTTATTCAAATATTTTTGGAAGGTAGATGATATGCGCATAATGAATGGATAAGGAGAAAATAATATGTTTGATAGTATTCCTGAGCTCATGATTGATATAAGTTTTAAGTGATATCATGGTTTAAGTATATAGAATTTTTGTGATTTTGGTATGTGGAAAGAGTTAACTTTTAACAGCATTCATGTTTTCACTAAGGTTCTATGATAATTCATGTTTCAAAAGAATACATGGTTAAGGTATTCACATGTTTGGAATGTGACCAACAAGATATATTGTATGATATATGGGGGATAAATGATGGTATTCACATGCTCAGAAGATGAAATTTTTAGTAATTGTTTTCTTTATACTATGAGCTTGGACATAAGTATTTTGGATAAGCCTAAATATTGGAATGGATTATATTGTACATAAGTTAGTATTGTATAAGGATAGAACTTTTTTGATATTATTGATGGAATGTTATAATAATGTAGTTTTAGAAAAAGGAAAACCTACAGGACCAGCGACAACCCATCGCGTCGGACAAGGCTGTGGGAATCGAACCCACAACCGAAGTGCGACATGCCTTTATTTATTACCACTGGCTTACAGGAAGTCCCTGGTTAGTAGAAAATAGTTTTATTAAGCGGTATTATAGAGGAAGTATAAGTCTATTTTTGTAATCATATACGATTAACCTCACCATAGATGGACTTATGTATATTTGATAACTTTTGCTAACCTTTTGTTTGAGATATATGGAATGACCCATCATTCTATCACATGATCTGCTAACACTTCACTAATGAAAAATTCAACTTCATATCTTTAAGAGATGAAGTGGAAATTGTTCAAGGCACGAACAACGGTGAGAATATACCGAAATAAATTAAGTATTTCTTCTAATTCAAATTCTTCAACTTTAAAGAAATCATCTTGAAAACCAAAAATGTTGTCCTAGTGCCCTTATATCCGATGAATCAGATTGTAACTTAGATCATCACAAATTTATGGCATTGTGATTGTTGGATTTTTAATAGCCATGTTCTCTACCACTCTCCATCAGAACTTGAGGGTTAGATTTCTCTTCCATATCCATATTTTCACCTATGTTCTTCTATGTGGAAACCCAGTGATTAGTTAATTTGGGTAACCGTTACGTTTCATACTTTAATTTTTAAAGATAAGTTTTGGTATTCCTTTTTATGATGTGGGTTTCTATTAAAACTTTCGAGTAGTAAACCATTTATAACCCCGACGAATTCTGAGGGTGAAATTCATTTTAAGGGGGGCATAATGTAACACCCTGAGATTTTATGGAAAATATTCTTTTTAATTTCATTGATGTCTTGTGTTGTATGCTACACCAAAAGGATCTTGCACTACACGCATCCCTGACTTGACTTGCATTACACACAATCACGACCTTCCATGATAACGTATGTTGTATGCAATACTGAGTATCACTAAAAAACAATATGTTATATAAACTAGCCGTTATGAATATTAATACCCACTTTTTGAAATTTTATTTTTTAAAATGGACTTAATTTTTGGATTCAGAATATCGAAATTAGCCTTGGGTGAATTTTTGGTATTTTTCTGAAAACTTTCAATTTTTGATGAATAGTGAAAATACTGGTTACTATTTAAAAAGCGACTTTTTATTTAAATAATTATATATTGTTTTTAAATTTATTTTAGTTAAAAATTGATACATAATACCTATATAAGTTCAATGTAATTCATTAGAGTCATTTTATAATAATTTTAGATATATAAAAATTTTATTGAACTTTTGACCGTCTTTTACCCACCTCCTAGGAGAATTTGCAAATTTACATAAAAATTAATTTTACCACTTCTGTGAGTGGAATTTCAAAAATCCGAGAGACACGGATGATATCAGTAAGTAAAATGTGGTTCAATAATATACAAATAATTTTTGGTGAATAATAACTTTTTACTTTTATTTACCACGGTTAAAAGTAAATAAGGTAATTAAGGGTAAAAAATATATTATTATTACCCTAACACATGTACTAATTATATTGGATAAGTTTAATTAGACAAAAAAAAACTTAGGGATAAAATATTACCCTTTAGGTCCACTTGAATTAGATTAGGACATTTATTATTATTTTATTTAAAGAAGAGTTAAAAGAGTTAAGATCAAAGTTTAATAACTAAAAATTTTTTAATATAGGGGTATACATAAGATAAATTCTACCATAAATATTCATTAGAAAGATAAAAATATTTAATACATAATGGTATTTTATTTATAATTTTTTACATTAAATAAGTTAATTTATTTGTGACATAATGATGATGTAGTAATTACCTTATTAATAAAATATTAACATAATTGATGTTATAAATACCCAAATAAATGTAATTTTAGAATTTTTATGAATTAAAATAATTTCCTAGGTTAATATTACATTTTAGTATTGATGAAATTAATGTTTTTAGAATTAACAATTCTGTTATGAGTTTCAAAAATATCAATTACCAAATAGTGTCAAAATCGACATAAAATTGTTTTTTTTTAAAATATTATATTATTAATTGTTATTTTATTCTTAAAAATATAAGTTTCATAAAAATGACTTAGATAAGGATATATATATTAATAATGAACCACTTGGGGTTATTTTGGCTTGTTATAGTATGTTTATTAACTATATATTGTAAGAAAACAAAAAGACACGGTAAAAGTTAAACTATTTAACTTAGAGTTAAATCTAAATGATAGGGATGAAATAGTAACCTAAACTTGTCTAAAACCTATTGTTTGAGATTATTTCGACCCATAACCACCTTATATTCTAAATAAATCAATTTGGAGCTATTAAAAATCAAATATGACTTTATTATAAATTAATATTTTAAGTTTTTCCTAAGTTGCCCCTCTCATCCCTTATAAAAAGGGCACCCCTTCCCTCTTCTCTTCATACCCTTTTGAGCCTTGAAGCTTGGCCAACCCCTGCCAATTACTCTTCTAAAACTATCTAGTTATATCATAGAGGTTCTTTTCTTCTCAAAAGACCAACTCTAGTACCCTAAGAAGAAGTTTAAAGGAGGTGTGTCGAGGAAGAGGTAATCTCTTCTACCGACTCTTTCAAGTTTCTTTCTTCTTCTAGTTCCTATTATTTAGTTGTTTCATTATAAAGTAATAACATCAGTATTACTTATATACTGATATGTTTTTATAAATATTAAACAACCCTATTTCAACTTCTATCCATTCTATGGAAAATGAAATCACTGCGCGTGCGTACGTACGAAATACCATCTCCACGCCGTGGTGTAATCTGTTTTTCCACTACCACCTTACTTGGATGGGTATAATGGTGTAAAGAATAAATATATATGATTATTGTAACATAATACTGATTCTAATATATTATATCATCCACTCCAATTCAATTAAATAAATATAGGAACGATATCATTGCTCGTGCGTACGTACGGATTACCGTCTCCACGACGCGATGGGATTCATTTTCCATGTTTACAATTCAAGAATGATTATAATGTATATATAATAAGTAATCATGAAATATATCACATAATAATGCTACTGGATTTATGTATGTATATATATGTATGTCATATACTTAATTCCACTCAATTCAATAAGGAAAGGAAAACAACATTCATGCTTACGTACGACCTACCATCTCCATGAACGGTGCATTTAATTTCATTTATCTATCTATTATATATATGTATATACTGAATATATATGATATATAAATAATGAATGAATATATATTATATATAAATCAATATTTACATTCGGGAAGTAAGTAAATCATGATATAAGTAATAATAATATCAAGAACAACAAATCAAAACACGTACGATAAATGAAACAATTTTACCCAAAATGATGCTTTAACATGGAATTTAGAAAAGAACGGGTATTATAAAGTCATAATTGAACCATATATGATATAATAACAATGAATATGATTCAATAATAATTCAATGACATTATTTAAATCATTATACAGGAGGTTCAGATACGTACAAAGTATATCAGACCTAAGGTAAGGGATACTTTTGCAATATCATTTTTATCTGAGATTGCTTATACGTAAGTATTTACTGGGGTTATATTTTTCATCCATGCCCATAAAATGTTTTTAATAAAGTGTTTAATATTATTCCATGTATTTTTAATGTCATGTTAACCCTAATTTAACTTTTACTTTGTGTTATGGAAGGAATCTTTCTTTTGTTTACCATATGAGGAACTTTTTGACTTTTCTGACAAAAGTATGAGGAGAATATTTTTTTAACTTATACGGCATGAACATATTTTTACGGTTTCATATCGCCTTATTTTCATGAAGATTACTCTACAATATTTCATGAATATTTTCAACAAAATTCTTTTTTTAAAATTTCATGGCATTTCGTGAAAAGAAAATGATTTTGTAGAAGAAAGGATATTTTCCTCAAGAATTCATTTCAAGTGTTTTATCAAAACTATTTTCCATCTTAGATGACATTATTTCATATGTGTATGTTTCAATTATAATGTATCTAATATTTACATGTTTTTATTCTTCTTATGATGAAATTATATCCATTTGTTTTATATGGATTATGTTATGATGAGATGATGTTTATGAAACACATTTTATTCTTTGGGTTATGATGAATGATTTATGTATATTTTGTGGAACACATAAGAATGATTTCATTATGAGATGGGTGGACCTATATCTCCCTCCAATTAATTTTCTAAAGATTTATATCTCATGAGTTATACATGGCTAGAATGAAAAGTTAATCCGGTTCAGTAATACAAGACTGGAACGGGGAGTAAACTCGGTCCAGTAATGGACTTTTTCTACTAAGATGGTCTTGGAAGCAATGCCTTGGCTACTATAGAAATCATATCATGTGCTTAATGGTTTTCCATAATTAGATGTTTTCTTCCCATGCTATTTTATCATGATTGATGTTCCATTATGATATATGCCTTACGTACTTCCAAGATTTATGTCTTTTCTCATGATTTTGATGTTTAGATTTTATGTTCAAGTTTTTGCATTCAAATGTTTTTGGATTATTTTATGTTCTCTATGTTTACCCTTACTGGGCATTTAAGCTCACCCTTTTTATTTTTTATTTTCCCCATGATATAAAGAAATATTTTAGGTAAGAAAATAAAAGGGGAAGATCTTTAAGGGAGCTGTTGAAGATCTTTCACCATGATTAGAAGATTATGTTCCATGTTTCCAAAGACACTAAACTATTACGGTCCTTTGGTGTCTGTTTCTATTATGTATTAAGTATTCCGAAAAATTAATGTAATGTATATGTACCTCATGATTTGGGTCTCTGCAACCCAAAGGGAATTATATATCCCTATAGGTTGGAGACTAAAACCAGGTATAATATCAATAAAAAAGGGAAGATTTTTTCACAAATTATAATAAAGAAGTGGAAGAATATTCAAGATACTACTGATAATACAAACACTCATCAAGGAGAGGGTAACACAATAAGTCAGATAAAAAACCTAAATATAAAGAATCATTTGAAAGAGGATAACATCTATGGATAAAAATCAAATATTTTTTGTCACAAGTGAAAAACTACCCCACTAATCACCACAATTATTCAAGAGTCCCAAAAGTAAATAATAAATGTGACCTCCAAGTGGTTCTTTTAGTTTTCCTAGACCTAGCATAAATAAATTTACAAAATACCTAAGGAAAAGGTAGGGTATGAGATAAATAGCTCTGTAGGGTCTCACCAAGTCTTCCATAAGAAATTTGAATTCAAATAAACCATTTATGCTCAATTTTAAAATAAAAAAATAAAGGGAATTAATTCACGAACTTTTATCCGAAAGGTGATTTCAAAACAAATATCGAAATATATAAAAATTGTATTTAAATTATTTTATATATATATAATTTATACAAAACCATTGGTATGAATAAAATAATTAAATAAATAATGTAATTTAATAATCAAATAAAAACGAAGAAATATGTTGCATAAAACCACTAGTTACTTATTTTGAGGCTATAGAATCCTCACACATATTGGTCAATCAACATGACTCAGTATGTGTTCACATGTCCCTAGGCTCGGACCATCGATATAATCAATCAATACCCTATCTAGGGAGAATCATACCAAACATGTTTTAGTTGGATCTTTCATCATTAATCCATTGGTGGTGATTTATATTCCTATCTTACTTGTCATAATCTCCCAATAACTACCAAGACTATCATGTTATTTAATCATTCAATCAATCAATCATGGGAAAATAATACATTTAAAATAAATTAATCATTCATAATTCAAATTCTCAATTTCATGTTCAATCATTCCTTTTAATTTTACAAAATCCAAATCATAGTCTTTCAATTATATTCATGCCTATAAAATAATTTTTCATTTAAATGCATTTTAATAGAATCAAGTCTAAATCATTTTATCAATGCTATTTCTAACACAATCTGTCTTTTCCCAAAAATAATTCAACACCAAAAACCACCTAATATGGGGTTTTATTTCACAACCCATGCCCTTGAAAGTATTCTGTAAATAATTTCTAATACTAATAATATAAATTAGTTTTAAATATAATTTGATTCAATTAAGAAATTATGGTTTCAATTGTAGGTAAGAGTCATTACCTGACCACCTACCTTTATTCATGTGATCAAATAATCAAATTAGAACTTGAAATAGGAAATGACAATGAAGAATGAAGGTGGGGAAGATCTATGAACAATACATATAATAATAATTCCAAAAAAAGATGTCTAGGTCCATCAATATCATGATTATCCTACACTCTCAAATAATGAGAGAAAAAAAAATAAAGTATTTCTAATCAAGAAGAGATCATTTACTAAAGAGGAATCAAACACCACCATCAGAGATTTGATCTAAGAATGATGGAGGATAGAGGAGAAAACATTACCTCTTAAAGGAATTTAAAATCTAAAAGGTAGAGTGAGGCTTGAGAGAAGGGAATTTGGAATTTAAAACATTCAAGGTCATTTATGTATCTAAAAACACAAGCCATGCTGCAAACCACACCCATCCCCCCATGACCATGGTACAGAAGGGTTAAAATACACACGACCAATGTGAAACCACACCACAAAACCTCCCATTCCACCATCCTCCTGAAAACATACTATGTATCTACTTTACATATGTAAGGTTACAACACAGTAGATATTATAGGCTACAACCACCCCAAAAAATGGTAGAGGCACCCCAAACTCCTCCCCATGTCTCCACAATAAAATTGAATCCCTCCACCAAAAAGATTTCAAAATTAAAAGAACTAATAAAATCCATCCCTTGACCCTTAGGCCATAACATCCACTTTTACACAATAACTGGGACTCAATGTTGAATCCCCAAAAACTCGGGACAACTCCCTAAAGAAAACAACATTATTTCCTAAAATCCAAAAAATGAAAAAATGCACTTAAATGAAATAGAAAAAATGCAGTTCTTAAAATTGGTAATGTGATGGTAAAATCTCCCTAGTATTAAAACTTTTTCAACCTAGAAATATTGTTAAGAAGACTATTTGTTAAAGAGATAAGTCCATTAACCTCTCATCATTACCCCATGATCCTAATTCTCATTTGAATCAGAAACATACTTCCACAAAACCCATACCAAAGGTATAGAATTCCCATGAAAACCATTTTCTCAGAATCAGTAATGTAAATATGATCCTCATTCATGGATAAATATAGTTCGACATTAAGATCTACCTATATCGGGACAAGATAAGGGTCCTAAAAATACATCCAAATCAGTTATACATGGAGCACATTGTGGATTGATGTAAGGTGTGGTGGTAAGGATAAATAGTATTCCACACTACCAACCAAGTCAATAATATCAAAAGGAACCATAAACTTCTATGTAATCCTTAACTATTTTCAATTTTTGTGACCCAGCTAAAGCGAAACACTTAAAAAACATTCTCACCAACAAAAAACTCCAAATGGAATCTATGAAAATCATCATAATATTTACAATGGATCTTTGTTGTCACCATTCTATGACAATACAATTGAATCATTTTTGTATTATCTTAGACCAAAAATGTTCTAACCAAGGATGATTCACCAACCTCTAACAAGAAAAGAGGAGATTTACATGCTCTCTCATACAAGTCCTCAAAGGGTTCCACATGGATGGATGAATGGAATCATTTTTTATAGGTACACTAAACCAGTCTCAATGGATATCCCCAACTCCTATAAAGTTGAGAACACGATTACTTAGCATCTATTATTGGATTTTTATAACTCGTTTTATCTGGAAACACATCTATAGATAATATTACATGCTCAAACTCACATGGGATACCAACACCTCCATAGGATGATCCAAAATCAAAAAATAAAATGGGCATCCTCATAAGAAACTATTGAATATGTAACTCTATTTAAATGGAAAATATATTTCACATAGAGACTTCCCAGGTCATTAACATTGGTTGTGTCTAAAATTGTTGTAAAATGGGCCAATTGTTTCATCATATTGATCACAACCCATATAAAATTATTTCCTCAAATGGTATACGAAATCTCGATCAAAAAGTCTACAAAAATCTCATCCCACATTCAAGTATGCACTTGAAGGGGATGAATCAAAATTGAAGGCTTTTGGTGTTTAGCCTTGACTTGTTAGAAAGTATAATAAAAAACAAAATGATAAAGGTCTCTCCACATACCTAGAAACCAAAATCATCACCTCATATTATAGAACATATTCTTGGTTCCAATTTTTACTGCTCACTAGGAATTATGGAAATAATATATCGCATTATTTCTCAATAGAGAAGGCATGACAGATATATTTCAAAAAACATAGGATACACTCAGAAGAGAACATCCCCTAGATGATGGTATCCTCCCCATAAAGTGATTCTTAAAATCCAAAAAATCCATCCTCAAGTTGATTCTCCTGAAGAATCATTTTGAGAAGAGCGGAGGTCAACAAATAACTAACTAGAACCATCTCTTTCTTAACCACATATATTCCCAAATGAATACGAATAAAAAGGGACATAAAATTATACTCATTTAATGATTCCTTCATTTCTTAGGTTGGAAGTATCCAGATCAGACCATCAAAAATAAAATACCTCTTACTAAAAGTGTAGGAAATGTTGAAATCAAAATATTTTAGGTACTCCACCAAAACTCTATTGGATATTTAGATATTTTTTTAGAGAATATGTAACTGAAGATTTTGTGGTAAAAATAAATGGTAAATCATTCTCTAAAAGGATGATAAAAAAAATCTTAAGTGCATGTATCACAGATATGATTTCGAGATTAGTGGTCGGATAATTATTCTCATGTGGATTAAGCTCTAGGGAACTATAAGACACCACATGATCTCCCTGTATAAGAACGCAACCCAAACATGAACCTCATGCATAAAAAAAGACCACATTTCCCTAACCAGCCTCTAAAAGATTCAAAACTACTATATAAGTAAAAATATGCTTAAAATAATTAAAATAATTAAAATAATTATGATATATTTCATCCCATAAGAATTTTACTCTCTTTAGAGTGATAGAGGTCATCGTAGAAGTCAATGTTGAGAAGTATTTTACAAACTAGTGGTAATACCCCACTAAAACTAAGAATATATATCTATTTAAAACATTATATGATTTCTCCCAGGTTATAATATCCATATCCTTCTTGAGATAAATTGAAATACCATGTTCCAAGACCATATTTCACAAGAACATCACTTGCTAAATCTAGAAACTAAACTTTGATATCCTAGTATAAATTCAGAGATTTCTCAAACTTTCTAGAACTTTCTTCACATGATGAACATTATACTCATCTATTTAGGAGTAAACAAATATTTTATTTAAATACCACAATGAATTAGTTGATATACTCATGAAATATCCTTTTCATCAACACTATACAAATTATAGGAGCATTGGTTAGACTGAAATTCATCATAAGGAACTTGTAATGGTCATACCTACTCCTAAAGGTGGTGTTTGGAATGTCATATTCATTAATTCTCAACTGATGATAACCATATTGAAGATATATCTTTGAAAACCACTTATCGCATTTCAAATGATCAAACATAACATCAATTTTTGACAACATATACTTATTCATTACTGTAACTCAAATTATTTTTGGGTAATCAACACAAAGGTGATGTTCCCCATTGGCCTTAATTGCATTGAGTATAGCCACCACCCAAGGTGACACACTTGGGCATATAAATAATTTCACCATAAAATCATCCAAATATGTTTTTAACAATTTTTGTTTAGCTGGTTCTAAATGTAATGAATAAATAGAAAGTTCATAAGTTCCATGTAATAAATAAATGTTGAAATCCACTTCCCTTACCAATGACAACCCTAAAAATTCAGAGGGAAACACGTCAAGAAACACAATAAAATTTTAGGTATACCATCATTAAAATTTTCTCACTCTAGAAAAAAATAAAACCCATATATTACATTTAAAAATCTATAAAATAAGGTCCAACCATACTAGAACTTAGGTCCCATTATCCTTGAAAAACACGACACATCCCATCAGGTGTAGATAAAGAGACCCACCAAAGATAATAATCAATTTGGTACATATGATCAATTATCCAATCCATATACTAAATAAAATTTAGTTTTTTATGTTGGGGACTAGAAAATACCATTTGATCTTAATATACGATAGATAGAAAACACAAGAGGGATATCAGCGACCCTACACTCTTTTCATTCGGAGCAGCATAGTAACATCCATCACATAGAACAAAATATTAAAAGAAAGATTCAAGAAATTCAATATAAGAGTTGATATAAACAATTGATATGCATGATTATCATGTAAATAGGTCACAAAATATAAAGTGAGAGTGATGGTAGCACTTACTATCATTAGACCCACACCAGCTTCCTATAGAGACTCTACCACTATGTGAAGAAGCTGCATTCTAAATGCATGTGGATAAAAACCATTAGTTCTTGAATAATTTGATTGAAACATAGTAATTTTTAGATCTTATAATCTCATAGCGCTCCATAGGGTAAATAATACATGATACAATTTAGGGTCCCAAAAAATCCGCAATGGGAAAGAAAATAATCCCATAAAATTGATAAAGGAAAGAGATGCATGTAAAGATGAAAATTAGAGGAAAATTTTGAAAGAATCCAATTTGGAAAAAGAACCAAAATAGTCCACGTACTGGTTACTAGCAAAGGTCTGAATAAGGCACAAACCATGAACCAAGTGATACATGGGTGTCTTGTGAAACTTTGTCCCGTGAAGCATTGGCCAGTAAACCAGGTTGTTTGTGGAATGAATGATGAAAGGCGTCGGTCAACCATGTACTATGTATTTGGAAGAATAGAGTTAGATAAATTACACCCATGGACCAGGTCATTGGAGAAATCATGATAGAGAGGTACACCCAGGCATACCATACCTATGAAATGAGTAGTTTGCAGATGAGGCAAGGATGACCGCACCATGCGAACCACATCGTTTGCGGAATTGAGGCGTTGATTTCTGTCGCCGAGAACCAGACATCAAAAGCCGCAATTGACTGATTCATCCACAGGTCAGATGATCAGTCCATGGGATTTCGTAAAAGGTGTTGTGTGCCCATGGATGTGGAATCCTCAACACTTTATAAAAGGACCACAAGGGGTGCTAAAAAAGTATCTAATTTTGGGAGATCTAGAAGTCTATGGAAAGAAGACTTCAAAGGAAAAAATTAAACGAAGTAAAGAACCGTGGATGGTTTACAATAGTTATAAAAATTTCATGAACCATAAAAAATAAGAAAGAATAATAATATGGGAAAACAGTGAAACTAAAATATGAACCACAAACCATACTCACATTGCTGATGAAATTCCCACAAACTCTTCAATCCGGTGTACCACATAGCACATTTCTATGCATACGAAACCCTTACCGATGTAGAATTTTGCTGCTCAAAGGGAATCCTGAACTATAAAAGACCATGGTATACGAACGAAGCATGAGTCCATGTACCACCACGACACCAAGACCATATCCAGATCTACATACCACAATGAAAGGTGGACCACAGCTTGATCTTAATACTACCATGGTATGAAAAAAAAATCTAGATCTGCATACCACCCTGGTACGTAGATGTCCCTTCCACCCGCATAGCAAAATGAAATGCAGAAGGTAACCCACCCCTGATGAAAAATGGTATGTGGAGTAGGATACCTATAGTATTTACACCTCATAGTACCGAACATTCCCTTCCATTTCCATCCCATCCTCCAAATCCCCTCCAAAAACTAGTCCATCAGCATTAGGCCAAAGCCTCTTCCAAAGCCACTAGACTCGTATGAACAGACCATCAGGTGCATTAGTGTGCCCTTATGAGTCTACATACCCATGGTTAGAGGAGTCTCAAAGGTAATTCCAACATCAGTATGGACCCTAGGAATGTTCTTAAGTCTATATTACCATGGTAAGTTGGAGTCTAACCTTGGGATACAAACATGGACCTCCCCATTCTAGGGATCAAGGGTAATCACTTTCTTTTCTATTCAATGAGGGGTATTGATAAGTCAAAGGAATTATTCTTTATTTTCCTTTAGATGAGATGAAACAACCCCCTTTTCCAAAACCCATTCTAGGGACTCCCTCCTAGAGTAAACCCCTATCCATTTGGGATAGACCTAATGACCTTCACTTTCATTTTACATTGAATGGTTCTTTTATCTGCACCCTCATCCACCATCTCCCAGAAATCTTCAAACATGGGCCCCTCCTTTCCCCTTAGTAGAGTAGAGAAGGTGTGCCTTTGTTGAACCCTTCACATCCTCTTGTTTCTCACACCAAGATTGACTCATGTGGGCTTAGAGGTATGTGATAATACGACATTGGCACAACCCAGACATGAACTATGAGAACTCTGATTCCTACCATAACTGGGGTATATAGTAAGCCTTCATCCAGGTCTGAGATCCATATCATATTCTCCATGAAATGAGAGATCACACCCCCCATCAAAATGTCATCTTCCACACGTAAGCCCTAATCAAGCCACAACTCGAACCAAACTATGAGGGATTTTATTCCTAATTAACTGGGATACATTAGAAGCCTCCCTGAGGTTCAAACACGATACCCAAATCACTCTATAATTCATCAATACAAATTAATAGTGGGATTATACTCATCCAAGATACCATATCTTTCTTTGGAATCTTTGGTCGCCTTAGTATAATCCCCACATTGGATCTTGACTAAGAACCTTTTTCCTAGACGCCCTTACCACATGAGGTTAAACTGCACAGATGGGTTCCCATCACACGACCATAAAAAGTGATGTGTCCAGTAAAGTGACACTGAACTACATGGGTTCCGAATACTCTCAATAGGATACTTACAAAACCCATCTCATTGGTTTGATCCCGATATCGAAGTAACTTTGGTCCCACCCCCCGCATGACAATAAACTTCAGAGTGCCTCATCACAAGGCATAAACTAAAATTTCTTTAGTAATTCCCAATCCATGTATATCCATGATTGATCTTAAAACCCAGGGGTAATATGTGGAAACACTCTTTGGGAAAAAAACCTAGATTGAAAAACATATAAACATTACTTAAATATACAAGGGAGTCCCAGAGCAGGCAATAATTCTTCTCAAAAGGGATTGATGCGCCTAACCTCCCATCCTCTCAACAAATGGACTCTTGAAGTTTTTTTTGGAAAATATTCATCTATTGAGAACCTTACTTTGGAAATAAAGTCCATGAATCATGGATACTAGGGCCATTGGGTGTTTTTAGATCAATGAATAAAGTAGTTGGAGACCATCTGACAACATCGTACCCGACATAGGCTGATTTCATAGAAACATAACCCCATTTTTAATCACCCGTCGGGATCATGCAACTATGGAACATACTTAATAACATAAAAAGGTTACAATATACAATCCACGTGGGACCATTTTTCCTTACCAACACGTGGTATGATGCGATTTAGGATGAAACAAAAATGATAAACTCAATATGAATCCTTCACCAAGGTGTAATATTTTCCCACCTTGATCCCCTTTCATATTCAAAAGGAAGAGGTCCAAGAAAGATCATCAATTTCACATGTTATTTTTAAATTCTACTTTGATAGGTTTTTTTATGTATATGTCATATATAAATCAGGAATTTGGCAGAATTCTCTTCAATCCAAATGAAATCTCAACAAATTGCTCAGGAACGTATGTCAGGGACCACATGGGCAGACAGATCCACAAAAAATAATAAGACCCCCTTTCTTACCCCACATATTCAACATTGGGTTTCAAACATTCTAATCAAAGAGTACCATAAACAAGGTGTTCTCTATTTAGTATAGACTGAATGGTAGGCCCTCCAATCGGTGAAAGCTCACCAGCTGCCTCCTCAGTCGTGGCTAGCAATCCATCCCCGAGACAGCTCCATTGGATGTATCAAACCATTTTGGGAATCTACACCCAGAATGTGACAATAAATATCTCCATTATTTTATGGAGTTATATGATGTCAATGCCAATGATATCATCCCAACTTCATAGGAACCCCACTCAAGGGTTCATTTTGCAGGATGTCACTACCAACGGTGTACAAATCAATATCCTCACTCTAAATAGGATCCCATCCTGAGGGTACTTGCTAAAGTCCAAGGGACACACGCCCCTCAGGCTGCCCGACAAGGGTGGGAATTTCATAATCGTGAGAAGGTTATCACCCTTATTCTTAAGGAGAAGGTTTACCACACAAATGTAGCGACATGTAACTGGAATTCATATAGTCCTACCCATCCTTATAAAGCACTCCATGGAAATATGACAACAATATAAGTGAATATGCATATCCCCGCTTTCTCTTATGAAGAGTATCGTAGAAATAGGGTGGTACAATACAATAAAATGCACATTTTTTCTAGTGATTTCCAGTCCATCCTTGCAGATAGAGAGGAACATTACAAGCAGATGAAAATCTATTCCAATTCTTAAGAATCCCATCATCCAAATAGGATGAAACCCAACTATAAGCAGAAAAAAATACATATTGACGTAAAAGAAATCCTACTATCTATATAGGGTGGAAAATTATGGGGAGTCGTGCAACACTACTAGCATATATGAATCCCACCAGTCAAATGAAGTGGAAATCAAATATGAGCACAGTCAAATTCATGTGGATGAAAATCATGCCCATGAAAAAAAATAAAGCAACAAATGAGAATATTCAAATAGATGCTTGCAAATACAAATCCCATTGGAAAAATATGATGGAAAATGGAGAAAACAGCTGGTGTCGGACATGATCCTCTTCCCCAACATACTAGAACCACCAATACCCATTGGAAACTCATGGAGGATCGAAGCAGGTACAAACTTCTGGTCCAACATCAGAATAGGTATTCAAAACCGTTCCATCCAAAGATGTATCTCAATTCATCTTAGCCATGATGGAGGACCAGAAGTCAATCCCATCCTATATCCTCCATATGTGTAAATATGTCATTACATTGGTGAAAAAAATCAATGAGTTGGGCCCACAACCCGATCTCCTCAAATGGGGTGATCTATCCACCAAATCAGATAATCTCTCTGGAGAAGACCGACATCAATTCTCTAGTACAGGAGGGCTGATGACCATATTCCATTATACAAGGAAAACCAGATCAAAAACAAATAACTATTCTAACTGGGGGACATCGATCCAATATGGTTACCACTCATGGGAAGACACATATCCCTACCAAAACTCAAGATGTTTGTTGGCATATCTCAGTGGAATCAGGGGAACCAACCAAAAAGGGACCCATATATAAAGTTCGTTACCAATAGAAGACGACCCCAGTTTCCAGCAAGATAGAACCCAAACATTAAAGTGGTCAAAGGAAACTATAAAATGAAGAGAATACCCATGATTCTTCTCTACTGGAAGCTAGAATTCTTGGTTCCATCAAACAATTATCAATAAGGGCTCATGATCCTATTAGTACCTTACCATATTATGGAACAGATAGTAGTAGTTGCAAAGGTTCTCCCCGCAATGTCTCTACCAGTAGATATGAAGGTCCTCAATAGAGAACCCAAGGGGGCTTACTCTGTGGGACATAAATGATCAATCACGAGAGATAATCTCTTGACGCGTGTCATGGTATCCCACCAATTGAATAAAATATCATATAGTAAGAAGGACCTCCCCTTGTTTTATTCCTCCCTGATGGTCCTCCCTAGTGTATATTCTACAGTTATGTTTCTCCCTATAGTCAGACATCGAGTTGTGATGGTAGTCCTCGCCATGACGGTATTCGTTATGAAGGCCCTCCCTACAATGAAATCATGCAACGAGAAGGTATTGCATTCATTGAAGTACATCCTGAAGGCCCTACTGAGAGTGTAAACTATAGATACTCTCTCTACATACAAAGCTATAATGGTATTCCTCACCATGATAGTATTCATTGTGAAGGTCCTCCCCTCAATGATGCTAAGAAGTAAGAAGGTCCTCCCCTTGCTGTTATTCTCCCTGAAGGTCCTCCACAAGGTATATGCCTTCAAAAGTCATATATATAATAGGAAATTAAGCTATTATGGTAGTTATCATTTCCACAACACCTATTGTGAAGGTCCTCCCCATTGTCCAAAGTTTTGCTGATGAGAAGGTCCTCCCATCGTCCAGCCAAATGTGAGAAATCCCTCATATTCCTTGGCGCTTGAAAAAATAGAGTAAAATATATGGGATACTCTCTCCCTGAAAACCTATATACTTTCTCAACCAGTGTATGGACCAGTTCCATGATCATATTCTAAGAAACCCTAAAACCATTAAAATGTTCATAAGACTCCCTCTAGTCCATCTACATGGAACAAAATCATTAAGGATCACTCAAACTGGGTGGATCAGGAAAAAGAGTCCCTAGTGGAAAGATAACAAGATATGTTGCTTATGGAAAGACAACTATATAGGGATGAAATAATAGTGATGTATTGGCACACAGGAACTTCTTAATTCAACATACAGAAAGATTTGTCATAAGAATGTACACATACCATCAGCCTCAATACCTAGAAAACTCTCTACCGACTAAAATCAAATTATTTTCCCTAAGATGGGTATACAGACCATGTTAATGTATTGGGAGAGACTTTCTATCAGATTGACTTAGAATACCTTCCATCTTCATGGTTTCAACAATCATAAAAGTGAAAAAATACCTTGGGCTAGCCTACCTCCATGCGCTGCACAAGTTGCATTACCATATCAGCGACACCACATCTAGTGTTTATTTCTGAGGATGGGGGGAACATGTAGCTCTACACTTTAGCTCACTTCCCATATAGGATAACCTAATGGAAATGAAATCTTGTAATGTCTTCATCCCCATATATCATTCAAATAAAGTCCCTACTTAGGAAAGGTGGAACGCTCGACAAGAACCGGCCTTGAGTAAGTCTCAAAAGCATCAATCCCAAAGAGATAAATTCATCAAGACGCTCCTAACCCATGACACCGAGAAAATCTAGTAGGATTACCATTTAAGGGAATCCAATCAACGATCCCTGGTCATATTCTTGGAATAAAGTAATTCATGTGTAGACCGAACACCATATCCAACTTGCATCCACATGGGAAGGCCGAATATCAAGAAGGTGGAAATAATAGCAGTATCCATCGAAACACAGGATCAACCCCATGCCATAGGTATGGGGGCAGTTTTAGCTCAAAATTACCCCATAATACTATCAAAGCTAGGATGAGGCATATCAACAAGAGAACAAGAGCAACCCCATCCCATAGGGCTAGTTTCATTTTTACCACAAGTTCCCACCCAACGGATGTCTGTTTTCTCTCGTATTGGGAGAAAAATGGATATAAGGTTCACCCATTCCATCCAATCCTGTGACTCACATCCCCCAATATGGAGGTGTACTACAAGGTCATATCAAGACCCCCTTCAATTCTCTCTTCACTAAGAAACCCGAAGAGTATCACGAAATGGCTATAGAAGATCCAACAAAGGATGTAAAATCTATCCAACTATTTAGCACCAGGTATGCCACACCAAATGTGTTATGCATCAGTGAATTATGTGGAATTAAGGTCCACATAACTCAATGAAAATGATACAAATAACTTGGAATCATGAGAAGAGGGTTGCCTCCTAGATACAGTCCACACCGAGCCTAGAGGGGTGCACACCAGAAACCAAAGAGTTTCCTTAAATTTAGGAACCCCTTCAATCAATCTGCCCTTACCTTCTGTGTGAATCCTCAATAAATATAAGATTAGGAGAAAGGTCTATGACCCACCTCATCCTCCCCATAAAAATTATTCCCATACACCTGAGGAGAGATTTTCTTGATAGTAGGAAGAAATGAAAGAGTTGAGGAAACTAAACACATAGAGATTAAGAGAAATTCGTTCTGCTGGGTATGTTCTTTAGGTGGAGTGTCGAAAAACACTTCCATTAGATATACCTTTGCCTCAAGGTCTCATCCTGACAAATGAAGAAAGGTCAAAAGGCTCATTCAAGGTGGAACCCAAACCATCAGTATACATGAACACAATCCTAGTAAGATATCAAGTTTTTCATCCATTAGGGTCAAGCAAATAAAGAAAGGATTCCCTAGTATGGGTATCTGCCTCAAGGTCTAGTAGCACTGGCACATCCAATCATGCCCCCTGCTGCACCACCCATGCTCAGGTCCAATAGGACATGCATCGAGGGATCCTGAATACCATCTAGTTATTAACAACTTGAATGGAATAAATCGAAGGATGGAACACTCTAGTGCAATCCGAACGGTGGCCTTACCCTGACTAGGTGAGCAACGTCCCACCTGTACCAAATTTCGTGAATCCTGTATTTCTAGTGTTCAATGGATTAGGGGACCCAAAGAAACATCAAATGCACTAATATTTTTACTGTGATCCCATGATGGGAACTATTGAGCAATAATAGGTTGTAAATATGATATGATTTATGTGAAATTTAAAAGGTTCATCCTTCATTTGGTACACTAGTTTGAAAGCTAACTCAATAACAGGATGGGAGGATCTCTGGTGCCAGTTCCTATTCTAGTTTAGCTCGACGTTTCCAAAAACAATAGTTAGTGATATCACGAACTACAAAGAGTGAGAGAATAAGAGAGTATAAAACTTCATCACCATATGAAAAGGTCTAACTTACTCCTTGAACATGCCACTCCATCCAGATGAGATTCTTTCTATTTGGATCGATAATCTCTAAGATGATATATGAATGCTGCTCATTCCTGTGAAGTACACAAGTGGGTTTTGAGACTTCTCCTCCATCCCTCAAATAATAGAGGATTCCTTACAATGGAGTAATCTCAAGTATTTGGTATCCCCATTATCCCCAGTATAAAGGGTAGGAAGAGTTAATGTGGATTCTATCACACTTAAGCCACCTTCTGTGCTACGTCCAGCTCCAAATCCCCCACCAAACCATGCAGGACCCTCTGGACATCAACGACTATCCCCACCCTATCAAGACAAGAAAAGGGGATCCAAAAGAAATAAATTTTAGGAATTAAAGAAAAAATTATACTCATTTTAGGATGATCAAGTCTATATATTCTTCATATCCACAAATAATTGCAACTTGCTTTGGATACAAGAGTCAAAGAGGCGTGTTGAAGAAGGTCTTGATGACCAACCATATTACTATCAATTCCACTAGATATTGAGGCACAATATCCAAGAATGATTTTTATTCAACGAACATATGAAAAAGATAATAGATTCTAAACAGGTCAAGATGGGACCACCACCAGTGCAAGTGGAATATGTTTTGACCACGGATCTTGACAAATAAGGGGATTGGTCAAAAGTTGATGACAATTTGGATGAATCAAAAAACATTCAAACAAGCTCATAGAATACTCCAGACATATGTTATACAACCAATCATGCCTCTAAACACTCATAATGAAACATAACTATCATCCTCGACTTCATAATCCTCCAGAGGATAACCGCCCAAAATGTAGTCCAATTAGAAGGGTGGAAAGAAAGTACGGGAAGATTAACTCAAACCAAAGACAAGGTTATATTTTACACTATCAAATTTCATGCAAGAAAATATGAAACAATGGGAACCACCCCACTAAATGGAACAATGGTCACCACCCCACCAAATGACACAGTAGGCACTACCCCACTAAATGGTACAGTAGGAGGTAGATGATAAGGAAAATTCATCATTAGAAGAGGAGCTGATTTTTTGCTCAGTCAATGTCATACATTTTATGTATACTTTCTCTAATGATGATTATGGTTATCAAACATAATTTCAAACACCCAACTGGGGATCTGGAGGAATAATCCAAAGAAGTTAGGGGTATCCAAGAAGATGTAGAAATGGAAGAAATCAAGCTTATGGTGAAACCCCCACCCAAACCATCATTATACCATAAACCCATGGAATGACCCTCCAATGAATCTAGTTGGAGTAGAAAAATTCACCTACCTCCATAAGAGACCACCCTCAGTCTAGTACTTCTAGAATACCCATCAAAAGAAGAAAAAATGACTAATTTCACTTGGAAGGTGAGTAGATTTGCCCGACCCAATCCACAAAGGATGGAAGCTATTAGGGATCTAGCACCAAGGGCCAACATGTATTCATCAAATGATCAGGCCCCTAAAGTTCTTTTGAAAGAGAACCCCAAGCTGTAAGGCACTGTCCTTTAGATACAAAAAATAACATTATGAAATAGTTAGATGTAGTGCCATCTAAACTCTCAATCATGGATGAACTGAATCTATCTATAGAACTCATGGAAGCTCTCATAGAATATTTACTGAGTCCCTAAGAGTTTGAAGTCGAAGTAGTCACCATTGAAGTCTACTGGACAGAGATCAATTCTATAGAATTCCATGCAATTATCTCCTTCATAGATCAAGATGAATACACCATCATGAAATGACACAAAAAAGTATTTATATGTTTCTAGATTGATAAATGGAATCGATATCCAGAAATTCTTCATCGATAATGGCTATGGGGTTAATCTCCTCCCACTGACAACACTTCATTGACTGGGCTGTAATGAGAATAATTTGACACCCTATTATACAACCATGTTGGGATATGAAAAAAGTGTGTAGGATATATTAGGCTAAATCAATATCGAAACCTAGTTCGACGACCTCATAGCTCACCTAGAATCTCTGGTGGTCTAAAATAATATAGCCTTCAATGCTCTACTATGGAGGCCCTGACTGCATAAACATGAAACAATCCCATCATCGTAATTTTACTTCAAAAAATATATCATCAATGGATAGAGTGGGATAATGCATGCTGATAAGTCACCATTAGAGTCCTACGAGTAACACTATATTGATGAAGGGCTCTATGAGCCAAAGGGGAAACAACCCTCAGCTGATGGAATTGATTGGGTTTCATCCCCAAATGGCTGGGAGATGGTTCCCACTGATCCCCTAAAGAATCTCATGGAAGAATACATATTTCCAATCAATTATATTTAACACACAAGTCCAAATTTGGATGTGCATTCAAAATTCCTCTAGATCTTAGTTACGGTTGTTGATCTTGATAATGTTGAAAGAATCATTGACTCCCGAGATAATAGAGAATGTTCATATGAAAATACCTCCAAACTATTATCAAAACTCTAGAAATTGTCACCTCACCGAATAAGGAATAAAGAAATGTCTCATCATTCAAAGAAGATGAGGAAACTATGTTACCCCTCACTGCATCTTTTCTAAAGAAGTACCCACCAATGGTTGAGGAAAAAGAGGAAACCTTACATCCCAGACACCAAAATTACAACTCTTCCATAAATTATAGAGGAATAATTTTAATGATTTTTTACCCATAAGAAGATGAAGAAGAAGATGATAAGGATGCAGAGGAAGAAGAAGAAGAAGACCTAAGGGATGTCCCTCCAGCAATTGAGGAAGGCGGTTCCCCCACTATTGATGAACTCAAAGAAATCAACTTGGGTACTGAAGAGGAACCACGCCCCACTCTTGTTAGTGAGGCCATGAATTATATAGAGAAAGATATATATGCCTCTTTTCTGTAGAAGAATAAATTTATTATCTCCTAGAATTATACAAAAATGACAAGTCTTGAACAAGAGGTGGCCACTCACCACCTAGGCCTGCCGGAAGATCACCACGTTTACAAGAAAGCTGCTAGATGGATGCACTTGACACATATACCAAAATGGATGTTGAATTTAATAATATTATTATAATTAACCTCATTTGGGTAGTCCAATACCCCACATGGTTATCAAAAATTATCCCCATCAAGAAGACTAATGGACAGATCAACATCTACATCGATTTCAGGGACCCCAACTGGCACTACCCGAAAGATGATTTACCAGTACCGATCACAGAATTGTTGATCAATGCAGCAACTAGAAATGAGGATATCTCTTTCATGGATAACTATTCAGTATATAACTAGATATGAATGGCTCAAAAATATGAATAATCCACCGCCTTTAGGTCTCCCTAGGGAGTGTTTTTCTATATGGGGATGCCTTTTGGTTTGAAAAATGATACCTCCACATATTAGCGCACCAGGAACCACATCTTCAGACCCTTAATATGAAAGTTCATTGAATTTTATGTTGATTGTATTGTGGTAAAATCATGAAATTACTCAGACCATTTGGTGGATCTTCAAAAGTTTCTTTAATAAACTATAACATCACAATCTGAAAATGAATCTTTTGAAATGTTCTTTCAGCGTCACATCAGGAAAATTCCTCAACTTCTTCATACACCACCATGGAATCAAGGTCAACCCTGAGAAGAAAAATTCCATCCTTGGAATATCATCGCATCACAACCTCACTGAGTTGAGAGGACTCCAATGAAACCTAGATTACATTTGGTTCTTCATATCCAACCTTGCAGGAAAATGTTTTCCATTCACCTGATTGATGAAGAAAGGTGTAAAATATAAATGGACTGAATAATTTCAGAAACCATTCAACCATCTCAAGAAGTATCTCTTATGTCCATTGATGCTAATTCCTCCTGTTGAAGGAAGACTGCTTATTCTATACATAACTTCCTTGGAGCGAACCCTAGTCACATTTCTCACATAGAAAAATGATGTTGTTAGAGAGAGTAGTCTCTATTATCTCTACCAAACCACGATTGATGTTGATACTCATTATTCAAATTTCTAGAAGTGTTTCATTGAATTAATATTTGTGGTCCAGAAGTTGATACATTACTTACAGCACCATAAAGTCTATTTAGACTCACGTAGTAACCTGATCAAGTACATTCTTAGCCATCCAATGTTAATTCGACACCTATCATGGTGGGTGGTCATCCTAAAACAGTTAGATATATGGTTCATACCATAGAAAGCAATTAAATTCCATTCATTAGCATATTTTTTGGTTGAGGATCCCTCCACACGAGTGGCCCCATCAAATATTTAGCTACAAGATGAGGAAGTGTTCTCTATTCAAGAGAACTCCCAAATGTGGGAAATGAACTTCAACGGTGCCTCCATAATCCCTATTGTAAAGATAATATAAGGAAATAAATTTAACAAAGTGGTTTTGGGAGTCATACTCATATCCCTAGAAAAATTACTTCTTTATTATTCCTTCTTACTGTCAGAAGGATGAAAAAACAATGAAGTCGAGTACTAGGCCCTCATTGAAGTCTTGGAACTAGAACACCAAGTAAAATCCAAGCACTTTAAGATTAAAGTTGATTCAGAAATGGTCATCAAACAAGTCAATGGTAACTATGATATCAAAAAAGAGGAGCTGGTCCCTATGATGAACTATGTTTGAGAACTAGTTGAAGAATTCCTATAAGAATTGACATTGACCTATGTTACTTGGTCACAAAATGCACAAGATGATGCATTGGAAAATGTAGTCCAAACTCTGGTCGACCCAGATCAAAATGATACAATCATCAGTATCGCCCATTTACAGATGTTCTTACCATTCATTCAGACCAAAATAGAAGAAATTTATTAGATCATTCCCATATCCAAGACATATGGTCCTACCAACGGCTGGATGACCCCCATTATGGGTTATATTCAAAAGGGAGAACTCCCACCAGATAAGGATGGAAGGAAACAAATATGAAGAAGAGCAGTCAATTTCATTCTATATGACATCACAAACTAGAAAAAGGTTCCTTATAAACAATCCCCTGAGGATTTCATTCTCAGGTGTGTTGATAGAGAATAGACCACTGCCATTATGAAAGAAGTGCATACCGAAACCTGTGGGGAACACCATTCAATATCTAAACTCTCTCATCAAATTTTAAGTCTTGGATACTATTGGCCCACTTTGATGCAAGATTGTGTTGATTTCACCAAAATGTGTCATTCCTACCAAGTCCATGCCAATTTCATCCATCAGCCCCCCTGAGTTACTTCACATAGCTAGGTAATCCTAGCCATTTTCCATATGGGGAAGGGATTTTGTGGGACCATACCCTCTTGTGATGGGTATAAAATTCAAAAATATTCCCACAACCACTGACTTCTTTTCCAAATTGTAGAAGCTTTACCCCTTAAAGAAGTTGGGGAAAAAATCATTATTAGCTTTTTTAAATCTAATATCATCACCAGGTTTGGTGTCTCTCATAAAATACTAATAGACAATGTCACCAATTTCTACTCTGTTGAATTAGAAAAACTCTACCAAGTGTACGATATCAAAGTCAACCATTCATCCTACTTTTATATAGTGGATGACAGAATGATAGAGTCTTTCAACAAGAACTTATCCAATATACTCTAAAATATGGAGGATAGGGATAATAAATTGTGATCATATAAGATCCTCCATGCTCTTTGGGATTACCGAACCACAACCTGCACCACCACTCAAGAATCCCCATTCTCGTTAGTATATGGGACAGAAGCAGTGAGGCCTATTGAAATTAAAATACCATTTCTCTGTTTCACTATCTATGATCAACTATCTACAGATGATAAATCCCAAAAATGGTTCAATGATCTTGAGCGGATGGATGAGAAAAGATTTCACACTTTTCACCTTTTGTAATTCTAACAAAATCAGATTGAACAATCCTTAAATAAGAATGTTTTCCACCAATATTTCATCAAAGGAGAAATGGTGTTGGTCCTCAAATCCCTGATGATACTTGGGAAGGAACCTTTAAAGTTAGAGCCAAAATGTAAGGGACCATATGTTGTACATATATTTTACTCCAATGGAGCGTATTCCATGATTTCAATGGATGGACAACTCACCACTACTCCCACTAATGAGAGGTTCCTAAAAAATAACTTTGTATAAGAACAATGAATTTGTTATAGATTCATGTTGTTAAACTGCATAGCAACATATACGTCCTTTCTACACGACGTTAAACTGTGCGGAAGATATCCTGATCGCATGATAATAAACTGCACAATAAATCCATCCAATCTACACAACATTAAACTATATAGAAATATATTCATCTTAGATACATGATGTTAAACCTCATATTGACGTATAAGTCCTTTATACACAATGTTAAATTGTATGGTTAATTTCTTGAATACATGACAATAAATTACACAATGAAGCCATCCAGGCAGCACAATGTTAAATTGTTGGATTTGGTGCCATAGAAACCAACTCTTTGTTCTTTATGATAAATCGATATTAATTAGATGAATATTAATAAACTCTTTATCACATCATGATTGTTCTTATTAATGACATAGTATGTGATAACACCCTAAGAACAACTGTTGCACTAAAATGCCATAGCGAATCCCTGCTATGATATGAACCTGGAAGTTCCATGATAGTATTCTTGAATATATGTTCTATGGATGGATGATATCATTTGAAGGGACACAAATTATATAGGATATCGGAGGTGAGGACTCATGAAACTTTGAGGAACCTTCTCATGGTGTGCGACCTTGGTAATATCTAGGAGGATATTATGAGAACAAGACTTTCCAGTAGGAAATCCACATTCATAAGTGTCATTGGATGTTCCTATCTACAAACATGTGTATTTGTCCTTAGACTTAAATATTATTATTAATAGGTATTATGACTCAAGTACTTATATTTATTGATGAAAACCACGATGATAGATGTTCGCAGTGAGTTAGTATATGTTGGGTGTGTCATGAGTAATACCGCATTAATGAATAATGGGAGAAAGGATTTGTGAGTTCTACAAAAGTAGATATCTCAGGCCCATTGATGGAAATGATATAGCCTCACTAAATCCATGTCCATGGTGTTCTCTAGGAAAGTCCAATTCTGGGAACTCAATGATTGAGACATTGAGCACAAGGGTTGATGACACTTGCATGTAACCCACTTGATTGGAGATATCAGGACAAAGGGATTATATTACACATTAAGTGTTCATATGAGGTGGCATGTCATTACGACATCAACTTCTCTCTCTTTGGTTCCTTGACCCATTTCTATATAGTAATATTGGACTTAAGAAAAGCCCACCTAATGACAAGGAGAAAAAGGCCTAGAGTCACACACACTAAGTGTATCCAGCATCACATTTAAATAATTTATTATTTAACAAGTTGAATAAATATTATTCCTGGTTGTGGCTTAATAATTATTCAATTATGGCTGATCACATTTATTTTATCTCTAGTTATTTTTGTGAATATATTGTAGACCGAATACTTATTTATTGGTGAATAATGGAGTTATATTTATTTAATAAATAAATAATCAATATTCAAGTCCCGGTAAATATTGAGGAGGTTTGGCAGACCAAGTTATGTGTCTAGTGAGAAATAATATTAAATATTATTTGGTTAAATAATATTTAAATATAATATCCAAGTTAAGAAAATGTCCTGGAAATAATTTCATTTCCATTATTATTTGACATGGGGTTTCACATGGAATAATAAAACAAGTAACGACACTTGTGCTAATTATTTATTATTACCTAGTGAATTAAATTCCATGTTAAATTATTAATCTCTAAATTAGCCAAGGGGTCATTCCACATGCTAACCAATGGGTTTGTGCACAAAATCCTTGTAGAAAAAGATCTCAATCCTAAATAACTCTTACCTCTCCAATAATTATCTCATAAACAAGAGAAATACTCCTCTATTCGATCTAGGAGAATGCTTTAGAAGTGATTCTCAAGGCAATCAAAGGCGAACATCCCAAGTGCAAAGATGTTCCACACTTACACCCAGAGACTCCTTTGGCAATGTCCAAAGATATGTGGAGCATGTGTGGATTACCACTAGAGGATTCATATCCTTGGATTCTATATCTTAATGAAGCCACACCTCATACCCATGGTCGAATGAATTAATGGAGAAAGAATCACCTTCAAGGTAATTATTTAATTTAATTAAAATTAATTATAAATAAAATATGTCAATCCCGTATTATTAGTTCTAGGTTCTCTCCTTTGTCTTTTATATTTTATTCAATTTTGTTGATACATTCATTTATCATCGTATTGATCTAAGATTAATCATCGATCATAGAAATTTGTAAAGTTGGGTACATGCTTATCATGTGCTTTCACTACGCCCAGAACCTACAAGTGATATCAAAGTGTGGTTATTTTCAGTTATAATTATTTTAAGAATGCATTTATGTTTAACTATTTAATAATTTATTTTTTCAATTCATGTTTAATCATTCTTGTAATCTGAATTTTGAGATCTATTCCTCCCTTAACATTTCTCACAAATTTAACAGAAACAAATAATTTATGACTAAAATTATATCGTGGATCTCATCAGGAGGAACCGATGATTCTTTCTGGGAAACACGATAGTACACACAATGTTTTCAGAATTAAAAACCTTGTAATTTTCCACACATACCATATAATCCAGATTACATACCGTGTAGTTGTGTTCAAACATGCTTGGAGTAATTCAGAAATTACACAAACCATGTGTATTAATGACACACAGTGTAGTTAATTATTACACCGCATGTTTACTAGGATAGACTAGTACATGTTCATACAGAAAACACATCGTGTGGCCCACTAGACAAGGAATTTAGTCCCTTCAGGTCAGGGTCAAGTCATGTATCCCCTACACAGCATGCCCGGATGGTGACTGTGTAGTGAGGAGTCTACACAGCGTGTGGCCCACTAAACATGTCATGTACTTCGAAGATTTCCGAAGTACACCTCACATGGAATTTCCCCAGTCATGTACTATATATGGACAGTGATGAGGGTACAACCCATAGAGTTGGATATACATGCAGTATATTGTTTCCAGATTACAAAAATTAAAAAACAATTATTACTATATTATGTAAACCCTTGAGACATGTACCTTCGTGTGGGCTTAAAGCAGAGACACAACACGTGATAGGTGTTTGATATATATATATATATATATATGCGTGTGTGTGTGTGTTTTATTAACATCTACATAATTTTCAAAGATCTACACATCATGTATGAGTTGTATTACAATTATAATTCTACATGCATTATATGTGTCACAAAGAATAATATGTATACAGTTATAAATACATGATGGGTAGTTTTGGATGGGTATTCACCAAGTATCCTCCAATGTAAAAGTTATGTACAAGGTTATGGATGATAATCTCAAGGAAATTCAGAAAATGATTAAGATAAAAAGGATTAATTAATTAAGGATAATGATTAATCGATTTGAGTATAACTTGTCTTAATAAGAACAATTAATGAATATAATTATAGTTTTATTAAAGTCATAATTCATTACATGTATGTGGATGATCATGATCTAGATCATTCCTTTGTATGTGATTATTTCCCTTTTAATTTATTTATTAAATTAAAATTGTTGGCATGCATGCCTTCTCCTTATTAATAAGTAGTTCTTACATGCCCATGGTTTCTTTTAGTTAAACCCACTTTTACCCCTCACCTACATGTGATTTAAAGGAATACGTAATGGAGGGATTTACCAAGATAGTAGAGGTTGTTCAAGTTAGGAGTTGAGGAAAAACCAATCTAAGGAGATATAAAGGTGGACGGTTGGAAAGCTGTAAACATGAACCATAAATGGTTGAAGGTGTTTCTCCCCTAGGTCAGGGTTATATTATCAACTACTAGATAAACTAACCAATAGTAAAGCTCATGATCATACCCCTTATTTATTTGTGTCATTTTTATGGTTATTCATTATGAATGATTGGCACGATCACATAAGTAATGAACTAACAAGCATAGAATATTGAACAAAAATAAAAAAGGATTATGCATAAATATTATCTACACATGGTTAATCACTTAAGTATACCCCACTTAATATTAACAAGCATGTGAAAAGATAATAAGTTGAAATGTATGCATAAAGGATAAAATACCTCAATTAAATATTAATTCGGTATAGCCTTCCATTACATTAGTTAGAATCGAACCATAGTTCATAGTGCTTGACCAACCCTAGTTTGGGTGATTTCAATTATCGGGGAATTATAATTTGAGGTTTTTAGTTGAATTAACTTAGATTAAATCAAGGTTTTACTTCCCTAGAATGATTTGGTTTCACTGAGAGTCCAAGGCTGATGAAATCCAAAATTAAGGATTTCAAGATTGGGTAGTCCACTCCACAAATCAAGAAGCTGTGAGTTAATGCAATTGTTATTCAGAATGCCAATCTAAAACCTTTCAAGTTTCATAAAAAACCATAGTTTGGGTAATGAGAAGGGAAATATGGAGCCCTTTATCTATAATGTACAATAAACATGATATTCTGAAGCCAATGGTGAGGGCTATTGGGTTTTGAAAAAATAGTGGGAGGCTAATAAATATTAATTTATTTATTTGTCTATATTTATCAAGATAAAGTAATAAAAATATGTTTATGTCAATTTGTTGAAACAAAAATCAAAATGAAATCAAACATATCATTGTGATCCATACTTGATAAGGAAAACATTCTCACTAGTACTAATTTCTAGTGGTTGAAAAGGCACCTTTGGGTTATCCTTCACCATGAGAAGAAACATTACATGCTAGAAGATCCTTTACCAGTTGTGCAAGAATATGAGGTGAGTGATGAGGAACTATTTGTGTACAAGAAATATATTAATGATGATACATATGTTAAGTGCCCATTCATTCATCTATGGCCAATGATCTCTTAAAGAAACATGAGGAAATGGATTCTTATAGCATGATGTCTCACATTTGGGATCTCTATCAAGAGAAGGAGAGATATGAGAGGCATGAGATCTCCAATGATTTGTTCACTTCTAATCCTCGAGAGTCTACGCTAGAAGGGCCACATGTAGTTAAGCTTATTGGATACATTGAGAATTTTAATATCTTAGGGATTAAATTCCATGATGAGTTGCATACAAATCTCATACTATCACCAATTTCTATGAACATCTCTAGCCTTATTGTGAATTATAATATGATCAATAATTATTAGAGTCTATCAGAGCTTCGTATCCTGATTATACAAGTGAGGAGGACATGGGGTGTGAAAAAACCATAGTCCTTATGGTGAATAAGAAGAGGAAGGATAAGGAAAAGGTGACTAAGATTTATAAAAATTATAAAGCTCCTAAGCACCATCTAAACTTGAAGAAGAATATCTAATGGAAGGGAAAGTAAAAGGAGGAAGTATGCTTTGCATGTGGAATGTTAGGCTACTAGAATAGAAACTGCACCTATAGGCAAGGTGAAGCCAAAGGTGTGTTCTTTATCGAGTGAAATATTTCCATTTCTACACATTGGGTATTAGATATAGCTTGTGGGGATCACATATGTATTCACATGAAGGAACCTATTAGATTCTATAAGATTTCTAGAGGATAGGAGGATATGTGAGGTGCCAATGGTGTAAGGATGTATGCTCTTTCCATTGGTGACTTCCACCTCACATTGTCGGCGAGAATGATTTTTTTTTACACAACTATTATTATGTACCTAGTGTTACCAAGAACATAATTTATATATCAAGTTTAGAAATAGAAGGATTTATTTTCAAATTAGGAAATAAAGGTTTTTACTTTTATAAGGAAAACATATGTTATGATATGGAACATTTAAATAATAGTCTATATGTCTTAAATTATTATAATCAAGTGTTGGAAATAGATAACGAAACAAGTTCACATGACTTATAAAACACCCAGTTGTAGAATCACCACCTTGGTCATGTAAATGATAAGAACATGACAAAGCTCTATAAACATGGTCATTTAGACTCTTCCGAGCTAAAACCACTTGATAAATTTCATTCTTGTTTACAAGGGAAAATGGACAAACCATCATTTAGTGGATAGGGTGAAAGGGACATAGAGCTTCTAGGATTAGACACACTGATGTGTGTGGACCATTTACAATAGAAGATAGAGGTGGATATTCTTACTTCATTACTTTTACTAATGACTTTAGTAGATATGGCTATGTCTACTTAATGAGGTACAATTCTGAGTCCTTTTAGAAATTCAAGGAGTTCAAGAAAGAATTAAAGAATCATATTGGTAGTAATATAAAGAAGTTTTGATTGGATTTAGGTGGATAATATCTTAACTAAGAGTTCATCAACCTTTTACAGGTGTATGGGATTCTTTCTCAACTTACTCCACCTTATACACCATGGTGGAATGGTGTTATTGAAAGTATGAACCATACCTTGTTGGACATGGTAAGGTTGACAATGATTCATATAGATATTTTATTTTCCTTTTGGGGATATGCATTGCAAACTGCAGAAAACACATTAAACCATGTACTAACTACATCGAAAAATGGGACTCCCTTCAAGATATGGAGTGGAAAGAAACTCATGTTGTCGTATACACGTGTATGGGGATGTGAGGCATTTTTTAAGGCATTATTGGAAAAAATTATCACCCTAGGGAGTGACATATATCTTTAAAGGGTTTCTTAAGGAAAAAAAGGTATAGTACCTATACAACCCCTTAGAAAAAAAGTTATTGTTTCCATACATGCCATCTTTGTTAAGAGGGAGCACATCCTCAAAATGGATAGTGGGAGCATGATTTACTTTGATGAAGTTGATGCTCACGATACAACAGAGTTTGTACAAGAACAAGGTCCATAGGTCCCAGTGGAAGAGGTAGTTCTTGAAACACAAGTACTTTGTAGAAGTATAGGATAGGTAAAGGAACTAGAGAGATATGGTTTCCTTGTCAACCATGATGGTGACTCGTTACTATTGGACAATAATGAACCTATATCATACAAGGAATTAGTATAGATCTCAAAATTTGTAATATGGCTAAAATCTATGAATTATGTGATGTATTCCATGTATCAAAACCAAGTTTGGGTTATGGTTGATGCACCAATTGATGTAAAGTCTATTTGGTGTAAATGGATATTTAAGAAGAAACTGCACATGGAAGGTCAAATTAGTACCTATAAAGCAAGGTTATTGGCTAAAGGATTAAAAAAAAATAAATGAATTTACTATGATGAAACCTGTTTGTCAGTTCCCATGTTTAAATCCATAATAATCATACTTTACATAACATCTTTTCATGACTATGATATTCTGTAGATGGATGTCAAAAACTGCATTCCTTAATGATAACATTTAATAAGATGTATATATGAAAAAACTAGAAGGGTTTGTGACACCAGGTGATTCTAAAAGGGTATAATAGTTTCATAGATCCATTTATGGATTAAATTAAGCATTTATATCATGGAACATTATATTTTATGAAGCCATAATAGAATTTAGTTTAATTAAGAATGAATATGAGTCACGTATTTACAATAGGTTTAATGAGAATTTGGTTATTATTCTTTTAGTGTATGTTGATGATATATTGCTTATTGGAAATGACATACTAGTATTGTAGTTAGTCAAGGAATAGTTGAAAAAGTGCTTCTCCATGAAGGAATTAGGTGAAGCAGCCTACATTCTATGGATCAATATTATTCGTGATAGATCCTAGAGGATGTTTGGACTAAGTCAAAGTGCATACATTGACCAGATACAAAATATATTTAGTATAGAAAAATCCAAGTGGGGATTGGTTCTAGTGTCACATAGTGTACATATTTCCAAGAAAATGTGTCCCCAAACAAAACATGAGAAAGATAGGATAAGTAATATTTCATATTCTATAGCGATATGATCTATAATGTATGCCATTTTATGCACCAGACTTGATGTTTCCTATGCAATGAACATGGTGGGAAGATATCAAGAAGATTCAGGAGAAAAATATTGGACTATTATCAAGACTATCCTTAAGTATCTAAAAAGAACTAAGGATATGTTTCTGGTGTATGGAGGAGACAAGGATCTTTTCATTAGAGGGTATGTTGATACTTGTTTTTAAACAGATCAGAATGATCTGAAGTCACAATCAGGATATGTTTTTTTTCTCAATGAAGGAGTTTTGAGATGGAAGAGTTCAAAGCAGACAGTTGTCACTGATTCTACAGTGGATTCTAAATATATAGCAGATTCTGATACAGCCAAGGAAGCCATCTGGATTCAGAACTTCTTCCAGGAGTATAATGCGGTAACTAGCTGTAAGTATCCCATTACATAGTATTGTGATAATACTGTAGTGGTGTCCCTTTCAAAGAAGCCAAAGCCACATCAACAGACAAAGCTAGTAATCTGAATTTATCACCTCTTGAGGGATTTATATCAATGGGGTGAAGTTGAAGTGAGTAGAGTGTCTACAGAAGAGAATGCAGTGGACCCTTTGAATAATGGTCCATCTCAGTAGAATCATGAATATCATGTGAGAGATAGTAGAATGAAGGTTGTTAACAGTTGGATCTAGTGCAGGTTGGAGTATTTTGGAGTTGGTTCCCAAGAAACCAACTTCTTTATACTTTATGATAAACTTGTATACATTAGATGAATATTAATAAACTCCTTATCACATCATGATTGTTCTTCTCTGTGACATAGTATGCGATAATTTCCTAGGAATAACTTTCACACTAAAAGGTTGCAGTGGATCCTTGCTATGATGAGAACCCAGAAGTTCCATGACACTATTCTATAATATATGTTATATGGCCAGATGATATCATTTCAAGTGACAAAAATTATATAGGCTATCAGGGGTGGGAACTCAAAAAAATTTGAGGCACCTTCTCATGGTGTGCACCCTTAGTAATATCTAGGAGGGTGTTATGAGAGCAAGACATTCCAGTAGGAAATCTACATTCATAATTGTCATTGGATATTCTTATATGCAGATGTGTGTATTGGACATTAGACTTGAAGATTATTATTAATGGGTATTATGACTTGTGTACTTATATGTATTGATGAAAATTGTGATGACATATATTCACGCCAAGGTAGGTTATATTGGGAGCATCACGAGTAATACTTCATTAATGAATAATATGATAAAGTAATTTACACTTCTACAGAAGTAGATATATCAACCCCTTTGATGAAAATGAGATATCCTAACTAAATCCATGGGCATGGTCTTCTCTAGGAAAGTTCAATTCTGGGAAGTCAAATAATGAGAAATCCAGAACATAGGTTAATGGCACTTCCATGAAACCATATTGATTGGAGGTATCAGAAAAAATGGATTATATTATATGATAAGATTCCATATTAGGTGAAAGGTTATTGTGACATCATGTTCTTTATACTGGGTGCCTTGACCCATTTCTAGACATTAAATATTGGACTTTAATAAATCCCACCTAATACCAACAAGAAAAAGGCCTAGAGGGTCACACATTAAGTGTAGCCAGTATCTTAGTTAAATAATTTATTATTTGAAAAGTTAAATAAATATTATTCCCATTTGTGGTTAATAGTTATTCATGTATGCCTGATCATATTTATTTAATCTCTAGTTATTCAAGAGAATATATTTAAAACAAAATATTTATTTATTGGTGAATAATGCTGTTATATTTATTTAATAAATAAATAATCATTATTTAAGGCCCAATAAATATTGAATAGGATTGGTGGACCAAGTTATGGTTTGGTGAGAAATAATATTAAATATTATTTGGTTAAATAATATTTAAATATAACGTGAAAGTTAAGCACATGTCATGAAAATAATAGAATTTCTATTATTATTTAACATGGAGTTTCACATGGAATAATAAAATAAGTAATAGCACTTGTTCTAATTATTTATTATTATCTGGTGAATTAAATTACCTTTTATGTTATTATTCGATAAATTATCCAAGGGGTCATTCCACTTGCTAACCAATGGTTATGTGCACAAAATCCTTATATAAAAGACTCTCGATCCTAAGGAACTCTTCCCTCTCTAAGAACACTCATGAATGAGAGAGATCCTCCTCTACTGGACCTAGGAAAACTCTTTGTAAGACATTCTCATAGCGATCAAAGGTGGACATCACAAGCACAAGGATATTATGTACTTTCACCTGGATAATCCTTCAACGACATTCTGAGATAGGTGGAGCATGTGTGGATCGCTGCTAGAGGATTTATATCCTTAGATTCTACATCGCAATAATGCCACACCTCAGACCCATGGTTGAACACATCAACAAAGAAAGAATCACCTTGGAGGTAATTATTTAATTTAATTAAAATTAATTATAAACAAAATATGTCAGTTGTCTCTTATTGGTTCTAGGTTATCTCATTTTTCTTTTATCTTTGATTCAATTACATGGATACTAGAGTTTACCATCGTATTGATGCCAGATTAATCATCAATCATAGAAATTTGTAAAGTTGGGTACACGCCCATCCTACACTTCCATTGCGCCTAGAAACTACGTAAACTTCATAGAAATATATTCATCCATACCACATGACATTAAACTTTATGAACCCAACAGTGTTCTCACCTGAGATAACATTGTCTTCGACATCAATCACCAACCATGTCATTCCACAGAACTACGTATGGATTGATTACTGTCTTCCAATGGGATACTTAGTGACACTAGGATCTTTCATCTTGTCCAGGCCACCATCAAACAAAAAAATGAGTCCCCTTTCTTGTGCAAGGGTTGGACCAGTATAGAGAACATATTGTCTTAGAACTACGTATGACTTGATTCCCATATAACAATGGTATACATAGAGATTCCTTGATCCAAGATCTTGGTCTAACCACTACATGGTAACAAAATTCCTCTATTGTACTCTCAACTACCTTTATATCATGAAGAGGATACCCTATATATTCTTTATTTCTCACACCGACCATATCTCATCTGAGATTATGAATGTTGTTCAAGGTTTTCCCCCTAGATGAACAGAGGGTACATGTACACTATTGACCCATTTAAAGAAAAAAAAATAAAATAGTTAAAAAATGCCCTCATCCATGTGTATGGGCCTAGTATATATGAGGAGGCAGCTCAAGAACTATGCGTGGCTTGATTCCTTCCCCTACGAGATACGTAGTGACACTCAGATTATTCACCCTGGTCTAGCTGCCACAAAAAAATGTCTTCTTCCTTGTTTATAAACTATACCTATGGCGGGAATTTTCTTCTCAAGAACTACATGTGACTTGATTCCTAGACTTTCATGATATGTAGTGATGACTGTATTCTTAATCTTGGTCTAGCGGCCCTAAAATATTATCTCATCCTGTTCATGGGTTGAAACTTCATGCATGTCTCCCTTTTCACAACAAGACACTCTCATCCTTGCCGCATGACGTTAAACGACATGGACAAAGAAGTCCTAACCACATGGAATTAAACTATAAGGTGTCTAAAGAACTACGTATGACTTGATTCTCAATGTAATAAAATATGTAGCAACACTCGGGCCGGAAATCTCGGTTCCAAACATGCAGAAGAATAAAAAAATCCCCAATATCTAGCATGTGAAACACAAATAAATGCATGGGATTTCAAATCTAGAATCTTACATCCAGAAAATTTCAAAAGATCATGATTCCATTTACATATGAACCAGATCTTTGTATAAGAGTTCGTACATCAAAAACAATCATGCTCTAGCTATTCCTCACATACCCGGACATCACTTTTTTATCCATCAAACTCTAGGCCCTAGGAAATCTCATATCACAATAATCACCCATGGCTATTAGAAATGGATGGTCGGTGTCCTGCATACACCATTTTTTTTGACTATGCACATTATGCCTTGACCACTCAACATATGTTTCCTAAAAAAATGGCTTGTGGACCAAAGGCAAATTCATCCTTGGGAGAGGATGTTACTAGTTATGTATGCCCATTTGCTCTTAAGCCTCGCATCATACCTCCTTACTTGAGATATTCTTATGTCGTGGTTTACACCTTCTTCCCCCAATCATTTTTGGAGTGTGCTGTGAATGTCCCAACCTAATTATCTCATATTTAGGCATGGTCCCTTTGATAATTCATCCCTTCAACTTGATGATTAAAACTATGCTATCAACGTTCTTTCCACATGATGTTAAACTATACAGAAGACATTATAACCACGTGATATTAAACTGCATGGCCCAAATTCCTAACTATATAACAAAAAGTAAATGCATGTTACCCCAAAAAGAGCTAAAATTCCCCCACCCATTGTGCATGGACCAAAACTTGTTCAGGGAACCTAGTCTGTGGATGCTTGGATCTTCAAAAATATTCCATTCTCTGACATGGGATTCAAAATAACCCACCTCAAATACGTGTAAAATCTATGTATAAAGACTCTCAATTCCTCAAATAGTCAGAAAATTTTGTGAATAATTATTTCTTGATTGTTTCTGATGTGTGAAAACCATCCCTCTCCCTTCTTCAGAATCCATGATTTGAGTGATATTGGATTATCATAACCCTTCATGGCCACTAGTAAGGCATGGTTAGTGTCCTGTAGAAACCTTTGTTTGTCTATTCACATTATTTCTTAGTTTATTTGCATATGTTTTCTAGAAAAATGTTCAGCCAACCAAAGGAAAATTCTTCCCCACAAGAGGATTTTCCTGTTTTTGTATGCCTAATGACTTCTAAGCCCCATGTCATTCCTCCTAATCCAAGATCCCTCAAATCCACTTTTTACACTCTCCTCCCTACCCAAGTCCTGGACATGTCAAAACATCCTGGCTCGATAGCCCTCCAATTACATGGGGCTTCTATATCAACGTCCTAATCGCATGATTTTTAAACGACACGATACTTGATATATGGTATTCAAACATTGTTTAGGTCTTTTCAAAAAGAGAATTTCCCCTCGGGCCATGTGAAAGAAATGAATCTGTATAGGAATGTTTGATATACACCTTTTTCCATTGGTGAATCCGTATCCAAAATAAAAAGTCCCATCCGTATGCTCAAGTTAGATCTGTATACAGATAAACCTTAAAAAAGATATGTATGGATTGATTCCTTCCCTCATGGAATACAAAGAATCATCATATCTCACATTTTGGGTCCAGCTGTGAGACAAAAATGACCCCTCCCTACCTACTCAAGGGTTGGTCCTATGTAAGGAAACAATTAATATGGATAGGATAAAAATAAATCCTTTTATTCCTAGTGAAGTTCGAACTGAAATGCCCCTTTCTTATATTTAAGAATACCCATTTTCATGAGCCATACTCTATGTCCATAAAGGTTTGAATCTCTATAATCCTCTATGTTCATTGGAAATGGAAGGTCAATGTATCATGGAAACATTTTTTTACCATGAACATCATGCCTTGAAGGATCCGCATATTTTTCCTACAAAAAATAGCATGTCAACCAAAGGAAAATCCATCCTTAGGAGTGTCTCTTCCTACCTCTGTATGCCCTTAAGACATTTTTTCCCACCTTAACCCTTGGATTTAGAAACATCTCATATTAGGGTTTTCCTATTTCCCCATTTCAATGCGTAAAGGTGAAGGACCTTCCTAGACAAACTATTGTGGAGGAAGTGAATTATTTACCCTCTTTTAGTCATAGTAAGATTATTTCACAAAATAGGTCGCAAATATCCAGTTGTACGATATTAAACTACACCATTCCTTAACACTCCTTTTCACAGTCAAATTTTTTGTGGGAGAGGTTTTCCATCCAAATCTGATATAAATTACCTTATCACTTTCAGACATTGTTCACTTCATGGGCCATCCACTATGGTCCTCAATAGAAAAATAAATCCAAATTTCTATAAAAACTTCTTGGAAACCAGAAATATAAGGCCAATGTCTTCTGGATACCTTTGTTTGACTATCTATATAGATTCCCTAGTGGCTCTGTATATGTTTCCCACAAAAATGGTATGTCAACTAAAGGAAAATTCATCCTCTAGTGAGGCTTTTCCTATATCTTTACACCTTATTGATTGTATTCCCCATGTTAGTTACCATATCTAAAAATCACATGTTAGGGTCAAGAAAAATATATCATCCATGTCTAAAATTTTTCAGGACCTTTTTACTTCATGATTCCTAAATCGTGCTCTTTTCCCCATAATTCATTGTCCAAGTTATTCAACCTAAAACATCAGTGTAGTTATGGTCAAAGTTGTTCGTCCTAAAACATTATTAATTATTGTACGGTTCTCAAGACATTAAGCAAACCACGTAAAAGAGACACTACACTCGCTAAGGAAAAACTCACAATGGGAAGCTTGGGTAAAAGTCAAGTGTCATCTCGCTAAACCTATACTACATATGGTTTAAGAAAAAAATGTTGAGTAGCCAAAAAATGAAGAGACACAGATATTCTTAGGTTGAAAACCTACAAAGGGAGTCCAAAATAAAATTCAAGTTATACCTGGTAGGGTCACACCAAAATAGGTATAGAAAAAAATAGGGTGATAATGAAAAAGGAACAAAGTTTGTAGGGTTATCCATGTGATCCTAGAAAGAGTCAAACTAAGTTTGTTGAGCCCCTCAGTTTAGGAAAAACATAGAGCATAATTTGATTATTCCTTTATCTTGGATTCTGAATCAAATTGATATCTGGTTGACATTATTTTTTAATATATAGTTGATTATAAGTGATTAATATTATAGGAAATAATAAAAAAGTAACACTAGAAATAAAAATGTTTCTATTATTTAAAAAAGGGAAGTGGGAGTGAGAGGAACATCCTCAATCTAGAGCCTCTCCCTAATATCAAATCAAAGGTAGTGCAGGTCTACCCAATAGATTACAATGAGGCCTAACTCACTCTTTCCAGCATGTGAATAACTTCCTGATGAAGGCCATCAAGGGCCTATTATAATGTATCCCTCTACTCAACTTCAACTTCAACCATCTGGTGTACTCACTTCATAACATTCCATAGGTATCTCCCTTTCTGTTGGAAAGCTTCATAATTAGAATTTGAATATTCTAGTTTCTCTTTTAGTCTATCCATGCGAGCCTCACACTCGTGTATTTCCTCCATCTGGGCAATCACATGTTCATGAGAACTAGATTACCTAGCTTCCATATGATGAAACTCATCAGTAATATCTTGGAAAGTCTGAGCATGGTGGTGAGAATCATTGAACTGAGAGAGGTCTCCTTCGCAAGTAGTAAGATCCTATCGATCTATAATAATTTTGTGCACAAGGAGACGCATGTGTCAGTAATCAAAGATACCTGAACCCATATTGACAAATAGTTGTTAGAATTAATCCTCCCCATTGTAAAAATATTTTAAGGGAGTTTCTGTAGCAAGAGTACGGATCTGACAACATGCCCACTTTCACATAGATCGATGCCTCCTAATAGCATCTGAATCTTTGTACTCCTTTACTATGGTAGGTATGAAATGAGGAATCATCATTGAAATAGACAAAAGAGGATTGAGATTAGTCACCCAAGTAGGGGGAATTTCTCTCCCAAGAGATGGTTTGGCCTTTAAGACTAACTAAGGGGGGATGGAAGCAACTTCACCAACATCGAGTGATGTCCATCTCGGACTAGCTTCTGTAGGACCCTGGACCACATCGACCATAGATATGATGTCTAAATAACTCTATGTGGAAATGGTTTGTGTGAGTAAAGCCCCTTCCAAATGCATGTGGCGGTGGGTATAATGCCTTCTCAACATAGTAAGGTAAATGGATGGCGTAACTGTCATGCTTGGGATAAGATCTAAAATATCCAACAGTCTTTAAACCCACTGAACTGTCCTTAACATTACCCCATCAGGATAACAAGCTGCCCAAATTTTGGCATACTCTAATGATAGGAAAGTTGAGTCTATTTTAAGAGGAATGAGGACATCCACATTAGTATCCTCCCACATCATGGACAATCACAATTAAAAAGGATTACGAGGTGAGATTCCCACTTCACCAGGGTGGCAGGGAGAGATGGGATCTGCTGAAGGCATCTGAACTACCTAGTGAACCTATATGGAACATAAGGCTCGAAAATGGTCACCCAGTCCATGTGTTTAGTCAACACTCCATCTCAAAGTGCAATGATATAAGAATATTCTTCATGAGACCCTCTCCCAGTATCTATCACTGGCCCATAGGGCATTGTGTAAGGTGAAAAAGGGAAGTGCAAGAAATCACTAAGTAATTCAATCACACCTTCCATTCTTAAAGACTTTTCATAGATGAAATCACTGTTAAGAAAGGTTGGCGGGAATTCGGAATGAGGAATTATGGCAGTATGATGGTACTGTAAAAGAGGAAATGCTCTTCTATCTATCCATATAAAAATTGAAGCAACTCACTAAGATGATGTGGGGTTTCCTTTCCTATATCTTTCCTAATAGTTCATAGATTTTGAAAAGAGTAGGAACATCCAAGTTAATTGGTTTTACCTCTTCTAATGTGGCTTACATCATCAAAGTGAATGCCCTAACATCGGTATAAACATCATGATAGGGAAAGATACACCCACTTAAGAAGAAAAACATGCTCTCCTAAGCTCAGGCGAAACATATTGGTAGATTTCATAACCCCAAGTGGTGTATTGACCAGCCTCAATGGTAGCATATTAATAATCAGGAATGAGCTATTACTGTTGGTTCAGATGGGTTCATCTACAGTAAACTCTTGGCCTTGTCCTATTCACCTGCAAGAATAACCCTATCCAATAATCAAATGATATAATTGAGTGGGTGTGAAGGGGATGACCAATTTTCCTCTCTACCATAAATAATAATTATCCTCACAAGGGGGATACTTGCTCAACATTCCACCTGGTGGAATAATTGGGAAGAAACTCACCGCACATGTCCCCAGTAATGGGGTCCCCCAAAATCATCTAAACATCCCAGGGGATGATTCTAACCTCCCCATGGGTCTAATGGAATGTATTGGTGTCTCAAAAACTCCTGCACAAAAGCTATTATATTAGGGTTTTGTTTTTATGAGTATAAGTCTATGATAACTAGACGTCCTCATATATCCCCATAGTCTATAATTTGACCTGGAATTCTTCACAACTTTGATGAACCGAGAAGGTAAAACCCCAATTCAAACCAAATGAAACCCTATAATGAAGGTCACTTTTAGAGGACCATCCATGATGTTCATTTTCTATGGACATCTGGGAAATCCTTTGATAGCAATGGGATATCTCGTCCAGCTTTCATCATGCCCCCTCCAATGTTGGAGGGGAATAGTTCAACAAGGACCCGATAGAGGTATCATTCGATATGAATCTTCATGTGAACAATATGAGATCCTTAGGGATAGTTAAACTAAATATTCAGGTGGTGGTTTGGTTTACCACACATGGCTCTGGGATAGGTTTTGTTGACAGTAGGCCAAATCCATAAATGGGAAGCCTGTCTGAGATCATATATTTAATTTGACTCATAGTAATTAGTTTATCTAAAGACTGATGTAGGGGGTGATAAGTATTTGGTCATCTATAGAATTTCCCATAGACTTCTACCTTCCATCAACAATAGAAATGGGAGAGATGGAAGTTTCAGCAACAACAACATTGGTAGCAGTAGCTTGAGGAGGAGAAATATCCTTCCTACAACAAAAAGACCATTCAAAAGGGTCAATCCAATTAATGTTTTTGGAAAAAAATTACAAAAATGCCAAAGGACAAAATAAGCCCTCCCATTATAAGGATCTGCATACTAAACCCCAATAATAGTTAACTGAATGCATCCCACATGAACCAGAAGTACGTGGAATCCCCTAGAAGTCTTTGGCCCATGAAGCGTTGGTCAGTGGGTCAATCGGTTCATGAAATGGGAAATCTGTGTACTGAGCCTCACCATGCAGATATTCAAAGTTCATAAATTAGAGATTCAAAATCCAATTTGGATACTTAATGTTCAGTTCGATGGCTTTGACAGTAAGTCTGTAGAATAGGGGGGTCCGCATAGCGTCTTAATATGAGAAATTGCATACTTACGTGTTAAGATTCCATAGTTCGGTTTGCTGATCTAGAGGATGGTTCATGTTTGAAGAAACTGTGAAGAGTAAGTGGTTTGTGGAAAACAATGTGCAGTTCACGGATGAAAAAATTCATTAAGGATCTGGTATGCAGAAGTAAGGAAAGTTGAGAGTGCTTTGTAGAGTACTTTTCACCAGGGATCTAGGTAAAAAAATTACATGGGACCCCTATATATAGGTGTGCTCTCCAAATGTGTCCACCTTTCTACAACGAACTAGTTCAGTTCGGGACCATTTTCTACATCAGAATAGCCTCATCTTCATTCTGAATAGACCCAATTCAGATGGAGGGAATTTAAAGGGTCTTGAAAAATATGCAAAAGGAAAGGAAATAATCCCATAAAATTGATAAAGGAAAGGGATGTATGTGGGGATAAAAATAGGATGAAAATATTAAAGGAATCGAATTTGGAAAAGGACACAAACTATTTAGTGTATTGGTTACCGGAAAAGGTCCATGGAAGGAATAGATTGTGAACCTAGTGATATGCAGGTAGCCTACATGATGTTGTCCCATGAAGCGTTGGCCAGAAAACTAGATAGTTCTCGAAATTAAAGGGGAAATGGTGTTAGTTAATCATGAACCACGTCCTTGGTAGAATAGAGGTGAAAAAATTACACCAGCGAACCTTGTCTTTGGTGAAGACATCACGGAGAGGTACACCCCTGTATACCACCCCCACAGAATGGGAAGTTTACAGATGAGGCAAGGATGACAGTGCCTTGTAAACTCCATTGTTTGTAGAATTGAGATGGTGATTTCCACCACCGCAAACTGCACACCCCTAGCCTTGGTTGACTAATTCATCCACAAATTAGATGACCACTCAATGGGATTACGCAAAAGGTGCAATGTGACAATAGATATGTTCTTGTAATTAATCTATAAAAGGAACCCAAGTGAAGCTTAGAAAATGATCGTAATATGGTAGAGATGAGAGTCTATAGATGGAAGACATCAAAGGAAAAAATTTGGATAAGTACAAAACTATGAATGTTTTCTAGTAGGTATAAACATGTCACAAACCAAAAAATAAGAAATTATTATAATATGGGAAAACTGTGAACCTAAAAGGTGAACCGTGAACCATAATACCTTCGTGGATGAACTTCTTGTGACCTATGATAATAATGCCTCTTCGTCTATCTGGTGTACAACATAGTACATCTGTATGTGGACTAAACCCTATATGGCATAACATTCCATCGCATGGAGGGAATCCAGCACCACATACCAGCATGGTATGCGAATGGAACCTGAGGTCGCGTACCACCGCGATATGTGGACCACACCTAGATCCGCATACCACCATGTCATGCAGACCACATCCATGTCAATGTACCAACACAAGATGCAGACCAAATCCAGATCCATGTACCACCCCGATACACAAATGATGCTTCCACCCATATATAAAAACGCAATGCAAAAGGTACGCCACCCCGCATGAATAAATGGTATGTGTACTAGGATATCTTTGAGCATTCCACCTTCCAATACCAAACATTCCATTCTATTTCTACCCCATCCTCCAAATACCCTCCGCAAACAAGTCCATTAGTATCCGGACAAAGTCTCTTCCAAATCCATATGACATGGATGAAAGAATCATTGGGTGCATCAACGCACCCTTCTGAGTCTAAATACCCATGGTAGGTGGAGTCACAAAGGTAATCCCTGCATCGGTATGGACCCCAGGAATGTTCTTAAGTCTAAATTCCCATGGTAACCCGGAGTCCAACCTTGGGATACTAATGTGGACTTCCCCTTTCATGGGATCATGGGTAATTGCTTTCTTTTCCATTCAATGAGGGTAGTGATAAGTCAATGTAATTACGCTTTCTTTTCTTTTTTGATGATATGAAACATGCCTTTCCTTTCCTAGAACCCATTCTAGGTCCTCCCTCCTGGAGTAAGCCCCTTGGCTTTCAAGACTGTCCTAATGAACTTCACCTTCATTTCGCATTAAAGGGTTCATTGCTCTATACCCTCATCCACTGTTGCCCCGAAATCTTACTCTATGTGACCCTCCTTTTCCCGAGCATCACTCATGTGGGATTAGAGGTCTATGATAATATGAAATTGGAACAACCTAGTCATGAATCACGAGAACTCTGATTCCCACCATAATTGGGATACATAGGAAGCCTTCATCTAGGAATGATCTCTATATAATATCCTCCATGAAATGAGGGATAACCCCCCCCCCATTTCAAATGGGTATCTACCATGAATAATCCCCAATTAAGACACAACTAAAATAGAACAATGAGGAATTTTATTCCTAATCAATGAGGATACGTAGGAAGCCTCATAGAGGTTCAAACCTGATACCCAAAGAACCCTAGAATTCTCCAGGCTGTATTCCCAGTGGGGTCATATTAGTCCAGGAGACCATATCTTTCCTGGGCATCCCAGGCTACCTCACCATAATCCCCAAATTGGATCTTGAAAAGGCACCATTTGCCTATATGTACTTATCACATGATGTTAAACTGAATGGATGGGTCCCCGTCACATGACATTAAAAGGTGATGTGTCCAATTAAGTGACACTAAACTATGTGGGTTTTGATTCCTCTCAAGAGGAAACATAGGAAAACTATCTCATGGGTTTTACCCTGATATTGAATCAACTTATTCCCCCTTGGATGATGATAAACTCCAAAGCACCTCATTATAGGGCTTAAATTAGCATTGCCTCTATAATTCCCATTCCATGCATATCTGTGATTGATCTTGCAACCTAGGGGTAATATGTGGACACACTCTTCAGGAATGAACCGAGTATTCATGAAAATACGAACATTTCTTAAATCTATAAGAGAATCCCAGAGTAGGAAATAATTCCCCCCAAAAGGGTGTGAGGAGCCTGACCTCCCATCCTCTTGACCAATAGAATCCTAAAGTGTCGGTGGCCAAATCATCATCCAATGGGTGCCTAAATTTGGAATGTAGGTCTATGAATCAAAGATTCCAGGGTCATTCAGTGTTTCTGGCTCCATTAATAAACCCTTTAGAGACCATCCGAGGACTTTGTACCCAACATAGGCTGATTGAAAAGACACATAGCCCCCTTTGGAATCACCTATCAGGATTATGAAAATGTAGAACCTCCTTAATAACATAAAAAGGATACACTGCTCAATCCTGATGGGACCATCTCACCCTACCAATATGCAATGTGATGCGAATAGAGACAAAAAATATAACTTATATAATTGTCTTGAATGTCTCCATATACTATAGATCTTTGGTGTCTGAATTCATTCACTCTTAGAATTCCCAACCATTCCACACTAGAAGGAAGTCAAAGGGCCTCCACCATAACCCTACAAGATTTCTATATGAAACCTACTATTGATATTCACTAAGAGACTCATGATTAATCCTATTTCTTTCAATAGAAATCATAAACCTACCACTAAGAAAAAAAGGAACCCCCATAAACCCTAACATGTAAACCAGATCAAGCTCATACATCAATTATCTAGCTACAAAATCAGCATTAGAGGTGAGCTTATGTATAAACATATAATCAAATATCAAACCAAAGACCCATTTTGAATCTTCTTGAACTATGTTTCTTATTTTTCACCACCTAGGGGTAAAAATAAACATGTTTAGCAAAGAAGTTATCATACTCTGTTGTAGTCTTATTTTCTTATTGTAAGTTGAGAAACACTATAGTCCTTTCCAAAATGGTCGACTTTGGATTGAAAATTTCTATAAAGAGGGATTTTGAGTCCTTAAACTCCAAGACAACGTGCTTATTCACTAAAACCAATGAATCCCATAATCACCTACTAGAACCATTATGACTAAAGGTATCAAATTTCACCTTTATAGCATCTAGGGTCTCCAAAAATTTAAAAATCAAATCGATCATTTTCAACCAATCCTAAACCTCTTGAGGATCACTATAGGCTTGAAAAAATGATGGTTTCTTATTATAACCTAGGTAAGGTTAGAAAAAAACAGTTTCATGTATTTTAAATATCATTAGTAAGATATTATAAATTTATTTTCATTATAATAAAATTAAGTAATTTTTCAGTCAAAAGGAAAAGGCATTATTTCTAACTAAAATGGGTTTTCATGAATTGTATAGCTTTATTTTGAAATACTAAGTAACAAATTATATAATTTTAATTTTTCAAAATTAAATTCATTTTTAAATTCATCATGTCAAAAATATATTAGGTTTAATTTTTGAGAATTGTTTGAAAATGTTATTTTTTAATGATTAGTGAAAAATACTATTTTTTATTGAAAACTATATTATACTTTAAAGTGTTTATAAATTCAAATTTTATTTTTTTATTATATTTGATTTTTTATTTTTTTATATTTAAAATGATTCAATTATAGTTTTTAAATGAATTTTATTCATGAATTTAGTATAAAATTGTTTTATATTTAAAAATTATTTTTTTGAAAAACCTTTTTCATTATGTTTTTTCTTGTTTTATTTAAAATTAGATTCTTCTACTTATTTTTTTTTGAATTTTTAAAAATGTATCCCCTATTATTAATTAGTGTGGTCAAATTTTTTAAATAGGGACCTTTTATTTTTTCAATTTGAATAGTAACTTTAGTAATTTTTGTTACCATGGTAAAGGGTAAATATTTTAATAAATGTTAAAAATAAAATGATAAGGACAATAAAATGATCATAAAACTTACCTAAATTTTATTGCATAATTCCATTTCGTCCATATACATACAATATTCTATTATATGGCATTTTTTTTATCAATTTGGATGTTATTATAACCTTTATAATATTTTATTTAATGAAAAGTCAAAAATGTCACACTCTTATTTTTAATAACTATAATATTTTTAACATCGGTGTAACTATAATATATGTTTGGTTATAATTATTATTTTAAAATAATTTTTTTTTATTCATGAGTTTTTTTTAATTTTTATTGTGGAAGTAATTACATTAAATGAATACACAACTTTGATGTAACAATTATTTAATTAATGGAGAAATAAAACAAAATGTATCAAAAATATTAAAAGTAATATATTTTTAAGAATTATAGTAAACCATTAAATTTATAGATAACTATATCATCATAGGGATATGTGAATTGATTATATTATAACTACCTGTTTATCTTTATCTTATAAAATCCAAAGTAAATGAGTAGTTCGAAAATTGACATTATTGATATTTTATGAAGATAATAATTTATTAAATTATATAAAACCCTTTAAAATATTATATTATGAAACATGTATGTTATACAGTTAATTAAATAAACCATAGTCCATTTATGGGTAATTTCTCATTTTATTGTAACATTATTAACCCTTAAAGTGTAGAAATATTTAAGATTACGGTAATTGTCAAAAGGGTTAATAAAGGGTTAAAACAAAATGGTAAGGTTGAAAATGTTATTCAGACTTTAAAAAAATTTATTTTAGGAGATTATTTATAATAATAATAATATTAGATGATAATATTTCCAATTTTGTGCCATTTTAACATCAAGATTAATTTATATTAATTTAATATTTTTAGAATTCCAAAAGTGCCCCCTTATAAAAGGTCACCACTTCTTATCTTTTATTCACAATTAAAACCCAATTTTTTTCAGACAATACCTAACCATATCACTTTATATAATCCCTCCCATCATTAAAGAGGTCTTTGGAAGATCGAAAAATAACCTTATAGGGATGAATCTGTTATTCAAAGGATACTTTCTGAAGAATATGTATAGTATTTAACAAAATATTTTAGTTTTATTTCATATTCCATCTCCTTAAAATATTATTCAAACATACTAAAATAATAACAAAATTATATTACATATACTATTATTTTATTATTTTAATCTAATGACCTATATCCATCTCTAACCTCTATCAAATTGGATATGAATTTATTATTCGTGTGTATGATGAACTACCGCCTCGCGAACCAATGTAATTTGTTTTCCATAATTGACTATAAGAACTAGTTATAATGATGAAATTAATTTTTATGTATTATATTTATAAAATATTAATCATTATGAAAATAAAATATACCATTTACCGTATTTTCTTTCCATTTAATAAAAAATGATATCATTGTTCGTGTGTACGTATGGACTACCACTACTACGAAGAAATGTGATGCCTTTTTTCATCACCACATCACAAGGATGATATATATTAATATAATTAAAGAATTTATATAATATTTATTATATTATTAATATTTGTTAACGATAAAATAATATTTACCTTCTTTCTATAAATATCATTTAAAAATAGAAACATTGATTATGTGTACGTACGAACTACCATATCTATGATTGAAACATAGTTCATTTTTCATAACTATAGTTCATGATTGATTTTAAAATTATTATTGATATTTAAAGAGGATAATAATTTATTAATTATTTTATATAAATGATTTCATAATGAACAATTTTCCAAATTCAACAGATCGAAGTCATTCTGGACTTTTGAAACGAATATCATCAAAATGTATGACATAAACACAAATGATTATGTAATTGTATATGACATGATAATAAATTAAATAAAGGGAAAAATAAAAAATAAAAATGTTCTCAAAAAATTAAATAATTAAAATGATTTTATTATTTATGAACATAAATAATATACACGATGATCCAAACTCTATGTAAGGGACACTTTAACTTAAGACCTCATTTTAAATGTTATAAAGATTATTTTCAAAACATTTCTCATCCATGTACATGTTTTTAAAATTATTTTATGATTGTTTTTATATAGACATAAAACAATTATAAAGGTAATTTTATACCACTTTCTTTAAAAGGTTTTCAAAAACAATCTTTTATGGAATATTTGAATTTCTTTATAAAAGGTAAAAGCAATGTTCTATTTTAACACATACAACAACTACTACATTTCCAAACATTGTAAAAATTATTTTAATTTTGGATTACTTTAAAAGATTTCAGTTTCTCTTCAAAGAAAACCCTTTTTTATATTTTTCTATTTATTTTGGTATTGAAAAAGTTTTTTCTAAAAAATAAAGGTTGTTTTGATATCTGAACGTGTTTTCCCCATAAGTTTAAAAGGGGGTTTTGAGGGTTTTATTCATGACATGGTCCCTGGACACTGTTTAATAAGGTTTGAGCCCCAATATAGCTCATGATTGAGATTGATATAGCTTATTTCAAGGTTTTATACACAATATAGATCATGGGTGATCCTAATATAGCTTATACTATGGATTCACAAAGATAACACTCCAATGCATTGGGTAATGATTTGATAGTTATATTGGAAGTCAGTCACATGGTTTTTCCAAATGTTAGATTATTTCAAGGTTTTTAATATGATGATGTCCCAAGTAATCTATATGAATTATCTATTCTTTAAAATGAGTTTTTATGGAAATAGTTTGATTTAAAAAGGTATGATAATGATCTTTTTAAAATAAAATTGATGCTTATTTTAGTAAAAATGTTTGTTTTTATGAAAATGTTTTCCATAGGTTTTAATATTTTTTGCTGGACTAATGTATTTATTTTTTTCTATACCTTTCTAATTATTTATGACCATCCAAAATTTTTAAAAAACTATAGGGTTTTATGAGGGGTAAGGGAAAGGAATAAGTCAAGAATATTTTTCCTAAAAAGAAATCTTGTTTTATTTTAAAAGTTTTATATTGTTGGACAAATGGATACTGGTTAAAAGTGAATTAATTGTACATATAAGGGTTTTCTATTTAATATTCATAACCTAACAATCTAAAAATATAAACCTAAAAGTTATTTTTTAATATAGTAAGTTAATTATAGTTTAAATTTAATATAATATATTATGTTTAAGGACGGGTCTTTAAAATTGGTGTAAAAGAAAGGTTCAGATAAATATTGAGATTAGGATAATGTTAATAGAATTCCATTAAATGATTATAATTTATGATTAATTTGAAATTATATAGCATTTTAATATTACTGCTTTTATTTTTATAAACTATATTTGTTCATAATGGTCTTCCATAGAAGAAATAGGAAAGTTATAATATTAAGGAACCAATAGGATGGTATCCTTCAAATCATCAACAAAGAATAATCGTAATTAGAACTGAGCTATTTATTATGGTGATATCTCAATTTAATCATGCTATAAATAGTGGTGGAATCCATGATAGAGAATATCCAGATCTACCATAGAGGAACATAATGACAATAGATCATTTTATGAGATATAATCCTCCATAATTTAGTGTGTTTTCTAACAAGATGGTAGTTTAAGGATTTATAAATTCCCTATATGATATATTTCAAGACCTGGAGTGTTCACGACATCAAAAGGTAACCATTTCCCGTTATCATTTTGAAGGTGAATCTAATCGATGGTAGTATTTGGTTAATAATATAAAATAAATAGATGAGCTTAATTCTATGAAATATGACACATTTAAGAATCACTTCCTTGAGGAATATTTACCTTTTTTGACTTGGGATAGATAAAAAATTCATGGAATTTAGGAAGAAGGAATAATATTATGTATCCACGTATGGAGAAATTTTTAAAAGAGATATTTACTATGATTTTAAATTACTAAGAGGCATATCTAGCTCACCTAGGTACACATTATGTAGAGGACCTCTATCTCTCCTAGTACTTACCTGGGTGGAGAACCTTTAACTCACCCACTTCTTACCTAGGAGAAGAACCATCAGATCACCTAGGCCTTACATGGTCAAAGCACCTCTTGATCTCCAATTCCTCGCATTGAAAAAGAGCCTATTAATCTCATAGGACCAACCTATGTGAGACACCTTCAGATCATCCAACTCCACCTAGCACAAGACACCCTTTGATCCCTCCCCTTTTACACTGATGAAATAGAACCCCACTCACTATTACTACCATATATGGAATTCCAAATCAAAACCACCACTAAGGCCTCTGAATTTTCATGATCCTGGTGAAAGACACACTAGTGTGTCTCCATTTTGATTTAGCATTACCTCTGTAAAATATGTCCTACACTTAGCCAACTAGATAGGCCGGTTCTTATAAATGTATAAACTTATGTTTTCTCTTGATAATTAATACCTCTATCCTGGAGGAATTTCTAGGGGCCTCCCTATTTCAGGTAGTCGGGGGAACCACCTAATTTTCATTTCCACAAGGGTCAATTACTATTCTACCCAATCTATCAAAGTTTAGTAACTCATTTAAACTATCACCCGAGGGAATCCATCCTTTATTAATCCCCTAGTCTTTCATTTGGTGAATTATCCCACTTTTCACATCATCGACCTCATTTACTAGTGGATGAAGAAGATTGTACTGATTTTAAGATCTTCCACTTCCTATGGTTTCTCAAACCGAGCATGCATCACATGGGTTTAGTGGATAATTACAATCATGTCATCATCAAAATCAAATACCACCAACATGGTCCTCCTATTCTATATATTACCCAACCATATTCACTCAAATGGTTTTCCTACTTACTGTAAACCCCAAAACCATGTTATCATCCTCTCAAAGGGCCATATTACCTATTATAAAAACCTTCAAAGGTCTGCATTCCCAATGAAGGAAACTTGGGAATCCTTAATAGGTGTAATACCCCTATCCACTTTGTAAACTATGTGGGCTTTGAATCCCATAAAAATGGAATATGTAGTAATCCTCCATGAGGTTCAAACTGAGAACCCCAAATTCAGCCTAATCTTCTGTGGACCATATTCCTAGTGGGTTCATATCCAACCTAAAGGCCCATATTACTTTATATTACCTTTATAACCATACTTATTGGGCTATATTCTAAGTAGGTTCATATAAAACATGGGATTATATATGCCTTCTAGGTACCCTACTCTATTTTAGCGTAGGTCTCATACCATCCTTAGCTAGGGACCTTCCATCTAGATGTACATACAACATGATATTAAAATTCATGGCCTGGACCTCTTCACATGACCATAAAAAATGTATAATTTTACTCGTTAACTAGAACCAAACTACATGGGTTATGATTCTTTTTCAAGGATATATAGTAATCCCTTATCGTGGGCCCAATCCCATCATCAAAACAACTCCTATCTTCCTAGATGATGATAAATTACATATCTCCCCATTGTGTTGCATAAAAATAGAATCTTGATAATAAATTAGAATCAATAATCTGTATAAAAATGGAACCATCGATGGAAGACCTCATATACATACATATGTGCTCATTGATGAAGAACATTGGATACATATAGATGATTCTAAATCCAATACAAGATAACAATTGATTTCTAATTTACGGGTGGCCCATTTTATATTTGGGATTTAATAAATTATATCTTCCGATGACTTAAATATATAATATAGTCCCAAATTAGGAAATAACCCCCCCATGGTGTGATTTTCCTAACCTCCCATCTCCTCGACCAATGTGATTATTTAAGTGTTACTGGAACCATTTCCAAATGGCCACCTATAATTTTAATGAAGGTTCATTAAACATCATGAATAAGGTATCAATTGGGTGTTTTTGATTCTAAAAACAACCCCCATTGAAAACCACTTGTAGGGGACATTGAAATAAAAAGGTGTATCTAAAATGAATAGTAATTACACCACCACCATAAAATTACACTCAAACCCCCATTTATTTTCCATGAAAACCAAGAATGGACATCCTAACATAAACCTTTTAGCTATAAATGAAAGAGGGTTTATGCACATCAGGGAATTTTTTTCTCACCTTTCCAATAAAAAAATGGTGAACCCTCCATGAATCATTATCCAAAATAATTTGTTCACCCATATTTCAAGACACATCCATGCTATCAAAAAATAAAATTGGTCCAAAAATAGATCTAAAATAATTTATTCCACATGTTTTCATTTATTGAAATACTTATTTGATTGGTTTTTCTTTTTTTGTCATGTATACTCAAGAACTCTCATCATAACATCATTCAATCCATATGTAATCCAACAAACCATCCTATACTCATGTACTTTCTATCAAACAAGTAGTATCCTCATCAAATTAGATAATATTGTCACCAACCCAGCATCTTTAATGTCAGGTCTCAAATGTGATACTTTTGGAGTACCACTATAATGGTGTTGTACAAACCCTGAAGGATTCACATGATCCCTTTAAGGAATTATTATATAACAACCATCCACTCAACATTTTGTGTGTGGAAAAGATGTATACATCACCAATAATCATCTAAAACCCTTTCTAGATTCCATCCTCATAATTCAATAATAAGTTTCTCCCTTATCATAGGGTGGTGGATCAAGAGGTCACCAACTTCATTATTATAACATCATAGTGATTCCTCCTAAAAGATCATACCAGTAATTGTCACTTCAAATTTCATGCAACATCAAACCCACAAATTGATGAGGGTTCCGACCTCATATTTTCTTCCTAGGTCATTCACACTCAGGAACCCATAACATCATGTTGAGGGAAGCGATCAAGAAACAGGGGAAGGGAACATACCCTAGTTCCCTCCAGATAATCCCTCCAGTCAAATATGGTAAAAAAATATGAGATGAAACACATAACTTACCACATCCGAAAACCCTGCAATACATTTTCAAAATATCTTAAATAACAGTTCATCATATCCCATACACAAATAGGGGGTATAACCATGTTTGTTCCCCCTCGCAAAATGACCATCGGTACATCTCAATAGTTAATGGAGGAAAAGAGTAGGGCTATATCCCCGATCCAACAATAGAATGGTAATATATCTTTTTTCTTGCCACTGAAGTCACCCATCATATTTTGAAAATGGTTAAATGAGAGATTCAAATCCATTTCCACATCTTACTGACCTGCCAGGATATAGTGATGACAGTGAAATTAGTTTAAGGGAAGGCACATAGCCTTTCCCCCACAATTTGGGTGACTCATAAACATAATTCAAGGGTCACTTTAGAGTATAAATGTATCCCAACTCCCATCTAGGAGGGTAGTAAGAAAAATACCATGATTAATGGAAAACCAGATCAGGCCCATGTCTTCATTCCAAATAGAGGTTATCTGCCTATCCAAATGGCCACTCCAATTCATGCATATATCCGTGCAAAAATTCAAAAAATATATCGGAAAATTATAGAAGAAATAAAGGAGAAACTCAAATAGTCCTCCATATATGAAAGTCACTACCCACAATAGGCGTAACCAGTCACCCATAAAAGAGAATCCAAAACAAAAACTCACCAAAAGAAATTGGAAAATGAAGAGCCAAACTACGATCCCACTCTAATCAATGTTGGTGTTCTTAAAGACCTTAGATATTTATATATCATGGATCAGGATCCAATTCATCTATTACCAAATTACAGTTATAGTAGCTTCAATTGTGAAATTCCTCCCCAAAAAATTACTTGTATTAGTTTTGCAGGTCCTCCTCGAATATCTTATCATTAAGGCTTACTTTCTTTCCATAATATGGTTGATCACAAGTGCCCATATATGGATGAGTGTTGTGGAAAACATCTCCATTTCAGAAAGATAAAAGAGAATTAAGGGCCTATCCATTATATCATTCTACCTGAAGGCCTCATATAGTATATTCTACAAAAAATATCCTCATAGTTATATTTCAAGTCATGATGGTAGTCCTATCCATGATGGAATTCACTATGAAGGCCCTTCCCATAGGGAAACATGATTTTTTCAAGACTGTTCTCTCCTTGATGAATCAATTATGATAAATATCTCCTATCATGAGGCACTAGAGAAAATGAGGTGAGTTATGATTGATTCCACATCATTGAAAAATGATATTCTTTCTCAAATAGAATACGTCCTAAGGAAACAATCATTCTCCAAACCACCCTTGTATCACCTTACTTATAATATGATAGAATAAATACCTATATCCCCTTCTATTTACAATAAATAAATGAGGAAACATTCACTTAGTTTAATTCAGTTTGAAGAACCTATTGTAAATGATGAAAGGGACATATTTCTTAAGGGGATATAGTTTGTTAAAGATGATATACCAGTCTTGTTATGGAATTTAGAGACTCCCCAATACCACATTCTAGAGGTGTTGTTAGAAGAATGTCTACATGAAATCCACCTAAATTGATGGAATACTATTCTTCACCTAAAAATAGAATTATTTATTTTTGATGATTATCCAAGTCACCTCAAGGTAATAGAATAGATACATTTTCAAGTCGACATAGTATCCCTTTTATCTACATGGAACCTCATATTGGAAAAATATAAAGGATCTATTTAGTGTGTGTCTCTCAATGCATTAAAGGATTATTTCTAGCTAATCATCAACACCCCATCCATATTTCATATCATTGGATGAGGAGAACCTAGAGAATTTCATTTTACCTTGTTCCCCATTTAGTAAATACCTACCAAGTTCATATCATGTAACATCATTAACAATGCACATCTTTGATTAATAGGATCTGATCACAACATATGGTGTGCTAAAAAACCTTCCCTAAATGAATATCATAAACATTAGGCCAAAAAGAGAGAAAGCCATCGAAATATTCTTGAATCAAGTGTCTAAAAATATTGATCAAGCTTCCAACTTAAGGGAAACCAATCACCCGACCATACAAATATATTTGGATGAATACGACTTAGGTAAAAATCATACAATCCACCAAACCCAGGTTCGAACAAATATTTTTATAAAATAAAGAGAGTAGACAATGCATCAGTAGCCATGATAATATAGGAGAAGCCCCATCCAGTTGGTCTGGAGGAATTTTTAACACAACCCTTCCCTAAAATGCTAAAAAATATGGTCTGAAATGATACAGAAATGGATCAAAGAAAACCCCAACCTATTGTTCTAGGGTAATTTTACCTCAACTTCATCCTTAATGGAAGTCATTATTTTCCCATTTAGGGTTAGTGTGGCAATATGAATCCTCTTAATTATTTCTATCTTGTGACCCTAATTCCTCCCTTGGAACACAAACAATGAAATTGTGTAGGGATTGCCTTCATATCATACTTTTAAAAACAATTACATGTGCACTTGTGAAGGGGAATATTATTCCATGTGGTGGGAACAAATAAAAGAAATCTCTCAAGGGTATGACTATTATGGTCGATCACCATTCATTCAATAGATATCACTGAGACAATCGATCCTCTTATCATTATTGTATTAATGTGAAACCTGCAATGTGTTATACATCATTGATCATTGTTAGAACCACCACTACAAATACTACAAAACAATAAGCTGATACAGAGGTATAAGAGTGGGATGTTTATACTTGTAATATTGTTCACATAGAAATGATTAAATAAGGTGTGAGTACATGAAACTAGTGTCTCGATATGATTTTGAGGATTCCCTAAAATACTCCACTACCACCTCCATGGTGAGAATCTTCTATGGAAAAGGGTAAGGGTGTGTTTGTATCTCATCTACCACCCGAAGAGGTTGAACCACTCACACTTGAGAAAATATTTTCACTATATGATGAAGAGATAATTGAGTTGAAAAAACACAATGCAGAACTACTATAAGGAAACATCCCTGATAGATATTTTCTATAAGTATATTCTCATCCCATGATCCTAACCCACATACTTCAATAAAGATGGTTCATCATAACAACTAACATATAGTTAGTACATGTACTCAATATGGGGTATCGAAATACAATATATTTTGATCACATGTCAGCAAGATATCATGAGTTCCCTCCATTGGGTACACAACAAGATCTAGGTTAGACATATCTATATAATCGATCTCCTATTGGTTACCCACCATGAGTACAATCAGACCCTCCACAGCTTTTCCAACCCATTGTTCCGTTTGTTTAGGCTCATGCCTAGTTGTCTATTCCTCTAAAGATCATTGACACTATTGAGTCACTAAAGGATTTATTATAAGATTTAGAAGGATAATGTGCATTGGTACCACCTGAGAGGAATACTTACCCTAAATGGGTGGAAGCAAATCTTCTCCTGTGAAGCATTGGGAATCCTATATTCCCAACGTTAAATTGTTTTGTGGATCTAGAATAGAATCTTAAACAATTTTCATATCAGTGAGTCCCCATGATAGAGATCCTTGAGTAGTCTATGTCTGTTAAGTTTAGATGTTTTATAGAGAATTTAGAGGGACCATACTTCACCTAGTATACCAATCTACTAGTTATATCAATAAAGGGGTGGGAAGATCTTCTCTATAAATTACATTAACAATTTAGAACTATATTTTAGAATAAAATATTCCTTAAACTCTCCAAATGTAGATAATTAAACAATTATAGGGTTTTAGATTTAATTATTAGGTGGAAGTATTTTAATTATTCCCTAAACTTTCAATATCCTAAAGAATATTTATTGGGTCTTTGAATTGATAATATCTGTGATAAATTGTGAACATCTATTATCCTAGTAATGTATCTAAGTGTATTTTAGGATTTTACATAATAGAAAAAAGTTTTAAAGATTCTATGTTTTGTAATAGGCCTAACTCTTATCTTATGTCGAAGTCTTTAGGGAAGAGTATAGTAGAGTGGAAGTTAAAATGATTACTTCAAAATCAGCCTCTACGCTATCCCCAAATCCAAATCTCACACATACTCCCATGAAACCTCCTCTTGATGAAGAATCATTAATAATATCCCTATTAGACTGAGATAATGGAACCTATACATTCCTAGTTTGAGAACCATAAGAATAATGTTTATTCCTCCCATTATGATCAAGTTCCCAATCACTTTTTAATGTCCATGGGAAATGAATTTCTAATTTTTTTGGATCCTTAGTGGCCCAAGTAAGTTTTCCTTGATGAATATGTAGATTAATACTCCTATCATAGAACATTGGGACACACCATCTGAGATTTTTTTATTTAAATACATAATGAAATAAATAGTTCATTCTGGATGGGTAAATCTTAGAAAACCATATGCATAAGTGATATGTGTTTCCATTACCACTCTAGAAGAATAAGGTGAATCATAGGAAGTTAGTAGAAATGATGTAAAACATTTCAGTGATAGGGTGAATAGAAAAATAATCAATAAAAATCATGTTATCCTATAATAATAGTTAAAACAACCAATCATTCCCCAACTGCTTCTGTTATGGCACAATCGACTCCATCAATGCCACAAACACTCCAAAGAATAGTATTCTAAGAAATGACATGTCCAAAAGAAAAAAATGAATGTAAGAAGATGAAATTGAATTAAAACCAAATTTATCTATGACTCTCTAAAAATTCATGCCTTTCATACCAAAATAATGAGCACCTCCATATTGAATCCTATAATGGGAATCATACCAATAAATTGTAATATATGAATCACCCATTGATAGAATTCTCATTAAATGAAAATTTAATCTTTTATTCCATTATTTTCATTCACATAATAGATCCTTTATCTGAATATGAGTAGAGTTATGAACCTGAGGTCCCTATTCTAATTTGGGGAACCATGGGTATAGTTTAAAAAAGATATGGAATAAGTGGAAGATGTAGTCATGGGAAAACCCAATATCCTGGACACATCCCTATTAGGGTATGTTATGCTGCTGAGACTCATAGAAGATCCCTTCAGTGAGAATAAAAAGAGTAGGGAAATTACCCCACCTTAAAAAATAGCCAGCTTGGTATAATCATTGTATTATATTGAATGTAATGGGTGTAGCAGTCTTTTCAAACTAGATAGGAAGGAAGGAGAAAATGATACAATCCAATAGAATGTTTCCATCAATATTTTTGCAACCACCCGACTCATCTACCCTAGGCATGTCAGTCCCTATAGTTCCTTCTAATTAGAATATACCCATAGTAATACATATACCTTTGACATAAAAACATGACATCTTAAAGAATAAGTACATTGTTCTAGTTAAACATTCAATAATGGATTCTCTCAACATGTCAAAGGATCTACCAGAAGCACTTATAGAGGCTCACTTGATCCCTTACTAGATTGAAACTAATGTCCTTATTGTTGAGGTATATCATGCAGAGATCGAGTCTCCATAATGTCATGTGGTAATATATTTATTGGATTAAGGAAAATATGTTGTTATGTAGGGATATATCAGACCCTTTTATGTATCTGTTAGATTATATGACATTGACATTCATCAATCTTTCATTTGAAATGGATCAAGAGCCAAACTCATTCTAGTCATAACACTCCATTGATTGGGATACAATAAAGATGATATATAACCTTCCAATATAATGCATCAAGGGTATGATAAAATATAACAAAAACCCCTTTTACTCATTAATATCAAAGCTTAGTTTGGAGATCTGGTGTCCAAATATGATTTCCTGGTCATCCAGAGAGATAAAGTGTTCAATGTCTTGCTAGGAAGTCCTTGGTTGCACCAATATACAATGATACCTTTATCATATCATGAGTACCTCAAATATTGTATCAATAGGAATATTGGGAGGTAACATGTTGATAAATCTCTATTTTAATATTTTTTAATCCTAGTATATTGATTTTGGAATCTACCAGAGGTAGGGGAAAACTATATAACTTTCGATGTCACTTCGGTTAAAACCCCAAATGGTCTAGATATGACCATGACAAACCCATTCAAATATCTTAGCGGTGAATATTATATTCCCATCAGTTAGGAAGAATACATAATCTTAGGTTCATATATGTTCTCACAAGTCTTCACGATATTGGATATGTCAGTTAAATCCAATGGCACTGAATATTTGTTTTATTTCCCCATCGGTGAAGATATATCAAATTAAAATTCCTCAAAATTATCCCTAAAACTTTAAATGGTCACTATTTAGTATGTAAAATATATGGAAGTCATTATATCACTATTAGGAGATAGATCACAAAGCCCTAAATTCTCCCTAACCTTAATAATTTCCCCTATTGTCCTATAATTCTCGACATGGATAGATAAAAAGAGTATGAGGAAAATAAAGAGGAAGAAGAGAAATAATAAAACCTTCAAGATCTCCATTAGCACTCGAGGAAGGAATAGACACCATTGTTGATGAACTTCGATAGATAAATCTGGGTATAGAGAATGATCTATGAATAAAATTGCATAGTACAACTATTCCCTTTGATGAGAAGGAAATTTAAACCACTTTTCTAAATAAATACTGATACATGTTTTCATATATTTAAACATAAATACCAAGCCTTGATTCCAATGTGGTTACGCATCACTTATGATTTCTAGGAGATCACCATAATTACAAGGAGGAAGAAATAAGTACACATCTAACTAACGACACCAAGGTCAAAGCCCCAACTGAAGATCTCATTAAATTAATCTTAATTCAGGAAGTCTAGTACCTAAAAAGGAACCCCAAAATTAGCACCCTTAAAGAAAAATTATGGGAAGGTTAGTGTTTTCAACGATTTTAGGGACATCAACCAGCAATTTATGACATATGAATTCCCGATTCTAATTAAGGAAATTATGATTGATGTAATGGTTGTATATCAAACCATATATTTTATGGATGGATATTAAGGATGAAAAAAATATAAATGACCTCATAAGATAAATTCTCCACTACTTTTAGGCCCTCCATGGTGTATTATTCTATCGGGTGATGCCATTTGGTTTAAATAATTCCAGTGCTACATATTAATGTGTGATGCACTGAATATTTAATGACTTAAAGGGAAAATTAGTCAAGTGTTATATTGATAATTAGGTGGTAAAATCAAGGAAATGTTCTGATAAAATTTTCAATTTGTAAATATTTTTCAAAAAACTATGAAAGCACAATCTTAAAATGAACCCCCTAAAATGTTCTTTCAGCATTACCTTAGGAAACTTTCTTGGAATTATAGTACTCCATCATGGAATAAAATTAGAACATGAAAGTATTGATTAAATAATAGTTATGTCACCACCTATAATCCTTAAATAGTTAAGAGGATTATAGGTACATTTTTATCAAACCACGATTCATTGTTTTATTTTACCCTTATACCAATGTATTAAACAGTTTTTTATTGAAAATTACATGTATAATAACAAAATTATAATTCATGTTTGATTAAATAATTTAACTATTATAATTTTTAAAAAATATATATTTCACTTGTTTTTATGTTTTTGGTATGGATTGAGGTGATTTGGAATGACCAAGACGGAGTTCAGGAAAAATGGTCCAAATTAAACTAGAATCGAAGAACATCTATGGAATCAACCACACACTTATACTTCTCTATGTGTTCAGTTGGGATTAAATTTTGTGCGGTGATCCACAATTTTTCGATATACAACTTTCATGAATAAATATAGGAAAAATTATTCTATTAAGAGGCCCATCAGAACCAATCTATCCAATAAAAGGAATCTGTACAAAGTCAAAAGTTTTCCCTAGTATTTTAGAAATATCTCTTATTATATAACATATATGGTTTCAAAATTTGATAGGGATAAATCTAATATTTCTTCCAAAAATTAATTAGAATTTTTAATGGAGATAATATTTTATATTTGAACGAAAACCAGGGGCCAATTATTTTCTTGAAATTAGGGTTTCCAAAACCACCTCCTATTTTGGCTATAAAAGGACACCTTGGGCACCTCATTTAAGAGTTATACAAGGGGGAAAGGTGCTGAAATTTTGGAATCCCAAAGGATTATTATCATCAATCTTAAAAGTTATGGAGGATATGGGAATTTATAATTCAACATCTTCTTTTTCCTCCCCTCCTATTGATTTTTAAACCCCTTGTGATAACCTGGGGAGGAACACGATGTAATCTCAAGCTTCATGTTTGTATTATTTTGAATTATTGTTTTAATTATAGGTTTTATTTTATTTTTATTCCAAATATCTTCTTGTTTAATTGATTTTTGTACTGTTGTGTCATGATCAAACTCATATAATCATGCTTGGGAGTACACTTTCATGTGATGTTTCACACATCATTTATCCAATTTTCTTACCTCATTTAATTGCAGTGTTTTTGTGGTTTGAATTGGTCAATTTAATTCAAAAAAGAACTATCAAGGAAATTTACATTTATTTAATATTATGACAAGTAAATAACATAAAAACCTGGATAGAACATTTATTTCTTCATGTGTTTCCTTTGTGAGTTTCCATTATGAAGTCAAACACAAATCACCCTATCTATAGCGGTATATAGTAAAACATTGTGTGTTTTTTACTTAACCTTAGGAGGTATCCTATAATAAACATATTAAAATTATTTTCCTATGTGTTATAAACCAAGTATTAAAAGATATATACCCTTTATCTTGAAGTGATGAAGTGTGGGCATCAGGAGAATTCCCTGGGTTGATCACGCTTACTTTATCTTGTTCAATTCTAATTTGTTCTATCGCTTTCCTTTTTATATTGTCATATTTAATCATTAAATACCATGTCTCCCAAAAAACCATTAAACTTTAATTTTAATAATAAGAAGAATATTTTTTTAATTAATTACCCAAGGATCTATCGAGAAACGACCTTGGGTTCCTGCTATACTGCATAAATTATAGTAAAAAATAAACATATAATTTGACGTGCTCAACAACGCAATCAAATTTTGGAACAGTTTCTAGGGATCCAATATCATTTTTATTCTATTTTACTCTTTTATTTACTTTTTTTACTCATTTAAATATTCCTCTTCCCATTTTATTTTTTTTTGTTTTGATTTTGGTTTTTATTTTCGTTTGTTTTATGTGTTCTTTCTCACTCTCTCTCTCCCTATCTTTTTCTCCCATGTCTTTCTATAATTCTGTAGTATAACATTTTATTTTATTTCTCCTGTAACCTTTACAAATTTATTTTATTTTATCCATCCATATTCATTAAAAAACACAAAACAAATTCACAACTTATTTGTATAAACCGATCAGAAAATAAAAAACTACTTGAATTTGACCTAGAAATTTAAAAGACACTTCACTCAAAAATTAGGTCATCTAGAGTAGGAAAATCAAGAAACACTGTGGAACCCCTTGTGTATCCTCAATTATTCCTAAACTAATCATAAGTTAAACCAAATACATCCCAAGAAAACATGGCTGCAAATAACCAGACCTTAAAAGAATTGACCACCCTAGATGTGGAGTACCAACCTACGTATATCCAATATCCTAAGAATGTAGCCAAATTTGAGGTAAGATCATGACTTATCTATCTGCTTCCTAAATTACATCGTCTTCCTAGTGAGGACCCTCACAATAATCTTAAGATGTTTCACATAATGTGCTCCACCATAAAATCACAAAATGTTTTTTAGGGCCTCATTAAGTTTAGGGCCTTCCCTTTATCCCTTAATGGCATAGCCAAAGACCAAATTTACTATCTGACTACCACAATTGGGGACTAGAATGATCTTAAATGAATATTTCTAGAAAATTTTTTCCTACCTCCTGAATTGTATCAATTAGGAAATAAATTTGTAGCATTATCCAATCTCAAAGAGATACCTTTCATGAATACTAGGAGAGATTCAAAAGATTTTTTTCAAGTTTCCCCCACCACCAGATTAATTGAAAACTGTTAATTCAATACTTTTACGAGGTAATTATCCCCATGTATCATGGAATGATAGATGTTGTAGCCGGTGGTTCCCTTATTGATAAAAATCTTTCAAATGCATGTGAATTAATAACCAACATGGCTCAAAATGCAAAACAATTTGGTACATGGACAATTTCATGAACCCAAGGAGTTCATGAGGTAATTCATTCATCCTTAGAATAAAAGGTAGAGATTAAACTTTATAAGATGCATACCATTCTATGGAAATTATCTCAAGCACAAGGTATCTCACACTCTTCTTCAATTTCATTACATTGTGGTATTTTTTCTAACAATACTCTACTTTCAGACCAGTTCCCACAACATCAATATTCATATGAGTGTTACGCACCAATGTTCCAGGGGAATCCATTTGAATAATAATCACTCTTAAATCAAGAACCATTCATGCCAAATCAAAACTGTGGGTGGAAATAACAAACACAATACTGACAAAGAGGAAGCTCAAGCTACCCTAAGTAGAATTGGTATCAATAAGGAAAAGGTATGATACCTTATTATCCCTCAACATCTCAAAACAATTCTCCTCCTCCCAAATATGATCCAATCCTCGAGAAAATGATGAACAAAATGGAAACCCATAACCTCTAGTTCCAACAGACTACAAAATCATAAATTTAAGACCTATGAACTCAGGTGGGACAACTAGAAAACACCATCGGTGAGATTAATATGCAAGTTTCTAGACAACTAATTTCCCAACCCATTTATTATATGAATGAAAAAGGTAATGTATATGAAATTACACTACATAGTGGTAAATAAGTTTCTCCAACAATTTATTCTACAATACAGATAAGTCCATCACCTGAAAACTCTATTTTCCTACACTTAAATGATTCAAGTAAATAAAAACTAGACAAAAAGTGTAAACCAATTATCATTGAGGATTCCCATGAACAATACATCCCTCTTCATTTACCCCAAAGACTCTTTAAATCTAACAGTAATTATGATAATGACATTGATAAAGAAATAATAGATACATTTAAAAAGGTTTAAGTTAATATTACTTTATTGTATGTATTTAAAGAAACCCCTCAATATGCCAAATTTCTTAATAATATTTTCACTTATAGAAAGAGGTTGAAGGGGAATGAGGGAGTTAACCTAGTAATGAATGTCTCAACATTTATTCTACCAGCAATTCCAACCAAATTCAAGGATCCTAGAACTTTCACGATACCTTTCATCATAGGGGTGACATTATTTTCAGATTTTATGATAGATTTAGGTTCTTTAATTAATGTAATTCCTTACTCTGTGTACACTTCTCTACAGGTTGAAGAGCTTCAACCAATTTGAATCATAGTATTGTATGCCAACCAAAATACAACACACCCATTAGGATTGGTCAAGAACGGCCTTATAAAAGTGAAGAATCTCCTCTTCCCAAGTTGAATTCTTCATTATTGAAATGGAGGATAACTGAACCTAAGTACATGCCCCTCTCATACTTGAAAGGTCATTCTTTAAAACAACAAAGATGATTATAAATGTTCACAATGTTACACTTTCCATGGATTTTGGTGGAGAAAAGGTATGTTTTAACATCATTGAGACTATAAAACACCATATTTAAGAGCACTCCACTCTTCCTATGTATTCGATGGAAGTTTTAAAAATGATTCACACACACAAAATTCTCTCCTTGACCCATAATTTGATTCATTTTCCTCCACTTAACCCTGGAATAATTTGGGTTTTTATTCATGTTTTGAGTGTTTTTTGGGTTCTAAAAAGTGTAAATTGTTTTCTTTAATTGATGAGTGTGTTCATTTTGAGGTACCCATAACCATCAATGATTAAGAAAATATCATTTAAATAGATTCTCTATACTTAGAGAATAAACATGAGAAGATGGATAGTTTCATGCACCTCAATCCCCCTAAATCCACTCCCTCAATCCAAATACCACCAGTGTTTTAATTAAAACCACTTCCCTCTAATTTAAAATACACATATCCTAAGGGTATTGAAAAATTTCTTGTCATTATTACTAATAACCTCTATCAACAGCAAGAATAAAAAATGCTTGAACTTGTGAGAGAGTGTAAAAAAGAAATAAGATGGACACTTGATGATAATCTTAGGATTATGAAATTAATTTGAATGAAGTATATACTTTTGAATGAAGAGTCTAATCCCATAAGACAATATCAATTCTAGTTAAATCCCACTATCCTTGAAGTGTTAAAAATAGAAGTTAGTAAATTACTTGTTGTTGGGACCATTTATCCTATATATGATAGTAAATGTGTTTTCCTAGTGAAAATTATTCCTAAAAATGGAATAACAGTCATGTCAAATGAATGTAATGAATTTGACCTAACACATGTGAAAAATAGTTTGTGAGTCTGTATTGACTACCGTCGACTGAATCAAGCAATGCAGAATGACCACTTTCCTCTACCTATCATTGAACAAATGTTAGAAATTTTGGATGTTAAGTACCATTATTTATTCCTTGATGGATATTTGGTTTATTTTCATATCCATATAGACCTATAGGATCATTAAAAGACAAAATTTACCTATCCATTTGGCACATTTTCATACAGAAGGATGCATTTTGGTCTATGTAATGCTCTTGGTACTTTTCAATGATGTATATTGAGTATTTTTTTCTATGTACCTTGAAAATTTTATGGAATTATTTATGGATGATTTAATGGTTTATAGTACTTCCTTTGATGACTAATTTTTGCACCTAGGTTCATTCCTCCGTCATTGAATTAAAAAATAACTCTTATTATATTATGATAAATTCCATTTCATGGTTGAGCGAGGGGATAGTTCTTTGGAATGTTATTTCAAATGAGGGAATTCAAGTGAATAAATAAAAAAATTAATTAATTTCAACCCTTCCATATCCAAAATGAGACCTTGAGGTGCAATATTTTTTTGGGTTGTTCTAGGTTTTTAACACTGATTCATTAAAGACTTCAGTAAGAAAACTATTCCCTTGTATTGAATATTACAAAAGGATTCTGAATTTTTATTTAATTAAAATTTTGAGGATGATTTTAATTAACTAAAAAATAGTCTCACATCACCTCCCATAATCCAGCCACCAAGGTGGGATATCCTGTTTGAGTTTATGTGTGATTCCTCTAACTTTTCAGTTAGGGTAGTATTATGAAAAAGGGTTGAGAAGTCTCCTTATGTAATTGCATATGCCTCATATACCCTTAAACCTACCCAGGGGAACTATACAACCAATGAAAAAGAACTTATTTCTATTTTTTGCCTTGAAAAAATTCCATTAATATCTTATTGAGTCAGAAATCATTGTCTTTTTTGATCGTGTTTCTCTTCATTTCCTCCTAAAGAAACTTGAAGCAAAGTCCCACATCATTTAGTGGATGCTCATCCTCTAGGAGTTTGAACTTGAGATTAGAGATAACAGAGGAGTGGAAAATGTGGTAACTAATCAAATTAGGTGTATTACCCCACCATTAGACAACCATCTTAACTCACCCCTCTCCATTGGATAATTATTCCCTCATGAGAACCTTTGGGATGTTGTGAATTGTACCCCTGGTATTCGTACATTATAAATTTTCTAGAAAAATCTAGGGTTTCTACTGATTTCAGCACTTCAAAATCCCAAATACTTAATCATGATTCAAGATGGTACATTTGGGATGACCCTTACTCGTGGAGAATTTGTAGTGACCAAGTTGTTCATTAGTGTGTCCTTGACCATGATTTCACCTCTATTTTGACCCTCTGGCATACTTTTTCTTGTGGGGGCCACTTTGGATCTCAACGTACATCTTGAAATGTCCATGACTCAGTAATTTTTTGGCCACCATTTTATAGAGATTCCCATAATTTTTGTAATCTATGTACTCAATGTCAATTCAGAGGGAATATCTCAAAGAGGAAATACATTCCACAACAACCCAGGTTATTTTGTGAGATCTTTGATGCATGGGGTATTGACTTCATGGGGTATTTTCCAAATTCCTTTGGATTCATGTACATAATTCATGATTTTGAATATGTGTCTAAATGTTTGGAATAAGTGGATACTAATACTGATCACTCTTGATTTGTTTTTGATTTTGTGGGGCCCCAAAGTTTTAGTAGGTTTGGTTTTCCAACATTCATCATTAGTGATCTGGGTTCAAATTTTTGCAATAAAAACTTTAAAATATTTCTTTATAGGTATGGGGTTGTCCATAAAGTATCCACATAATATCACCCCCAAACTAAGGGACAAGTATAAATCACACATTAGGATGTTAATTGAATCATAGAAAAAATGCTACAACCCAATAGTAAATATTGGAGTTTGCGGTTGGATGATGCACCTTTGGCATACCTTATAACTTTTAAAACCCCAATCAAAATTTCACTATATAGGATTGTGTTTGGAAAGGCTTTTCAACTCATAGTATTTGTATATAACTATTAATATTTGGTTGTTAAACAATTTTATATGAATTACTCAGAAGTTTGTGAGCATAGGAAGTTACATATTTAGGAGTTGGAAGAAATTTGACCCGACGCATATGAGAAATCCTGAATCTATAAAGAGAAAACAAAGGTCATCCATAATGGAATGATTCATCAGAGAAAGTGTCAAAATGGTGATAAGGTCCTCATGTATAATTCTTACTAAAGATCCACCTAGGTAAGCTTCATTACTAATGGCTTGGTCCTTATACTTTTATAGATGTTTACCCTTTTGGTTCTATATAGGTTTTTCATGAGAAGAGTGTATAGGTTTATATAGTTAATGGGAAGAGGCTCATACAATTCAATGATAGTTTTCCAAAGCATCTTGTAGAGGAATTATAACTGATGGGTGCCACATATGACACTACTTAGTATGTTTTCCCTTTTCTACCTTTATTTAATTTTCTATTTATTTAAAATACTTTCATTGATGATAATTTAATTTTTAGGTGTGGTTAGGGTGGCATGTCATAGTAAGGATTAAAAAAATGTGTTTATTTTCATTTTTTGATATACTTTACTTTATTTTGTGTTTTTAGATAAAAATTGATCTTAGATAGAATATCCAAAACTATTTTTCACTCTTGAGTCTATTATGTGGAAAATTTCATTATTTTTGGAAAAAAATTTCAAATGAATGTGGTTGTGGAATATTTTTCTATAATTTTTATTTTAAAATAATTATTATGAGTTTAATAGATTTTTGAATCCCAAGCCTCATTATCAATGAACAATATTTTAATCCAATAGATGAGAGTCATTCTAAGACCTTTATTTCACATTCTTGCTTTTAATCACTTTCTTAAGAGTCTTAAGTCATATAGAGGAACTATAACTTTACTTGATTCTGTTTGAAGACATAATATTCGAGTATGCAACATTTATGATAGATAAAATTGTTCATTGAAAATCCCTAGGTACAATTAACCTCTATTTTCATCCACCTTGACATTTTACCCTTCATAAGCCTTAGATACCATGAAATGCCTATTAGTTAGCCACATTACAAGCTAGTTTATTCATACATACCAATCTCTTGTGTATACTATTGTTTTAATTTCAGAATGTGTGGGAGAGAGGGTGTTTCCACCAGAATTATGGTGAGTGAATCCTTATTATGGGTTGATATTAAGGGTGTATACAGTTTCCTTGGGAAGTTGGTTCACAACCCATATGTTATCACCACTTTACAAAAGTCTCCCTATTTATCTCCAATTAAAATTATAAAAAAATATAGTTCTATACATTGAAAAAAATAGACAAAAGGGGAAAATGGGGGAAAGAGGAATTTTATTCCTTATTATTCACTGATCAGCTGTGACCCACACAAATAAACAATGGGGATAGTGAGTTGGAAGAGATAAACTTTGTTAGGGGTTGAGTGTGTACATTAATTATGAAAAATTTATGAATTTGGACATGTTTTTAATGTAATATATTAAAAACTCATCTTCTACCTCATACTTTTAAACATTAAACCCTACCAACCCTTGAACCTCAAAACAACCTATTGGAAGTACTCTTGAGTAGCACACTTGTTTCTTCCAATATAGAATGTAGAATCATGAAAAGAATTTGGTAAGATCACATGAACTATGGGAAAAGATAATAACTTTACTTTCAAATGTTCCTTGAGTGAAGAGGTAAAATTTCTATGTGAGGTAGGTTATGACATGTTGCATGAGTGAGAAAATTATGTTGGCCAAATTTTAATGTGAGAGAAGAAACATTATAGGAAAATTTATTTCATAAATGATACATGATGAATTTCCTTTCAAAAGAATCTTGGAATTTTTCAAACCTTTGATTTAATAATGGGACATAATTAGGATATTATACTTTTCCCAGAGAATAATTATTTCACCTGTTTAGGTGTAGGGGTGTAATTGTACCACAATTCACTACTTTATTTCACCCTTATAGCAATGTATTAAACATGTCTTTTATTGAAAATTACAAGTATAATAACAAAATTTAACTTAATTTTCGGTTCAATAATTTAATTATTGTCACAATTAAAAATATCAATTTCAATTATTTTAATTTTTTATTATAGTTGGAGGTGATTTGGAAGGCCCAACATAGAGTTGATGAAAAATGGGCCAAATTGCATAGGAATCAAAGAACATCTATAAACTCAACCAAGTTCTTCTACTGATCCACGTGTTCCATTGGGATGAAATTTTTTTTGCGGATCCAAATTTAGTGTTATAAAACTTTCATGAAGAAACCCAAGCCAAATTCATCTATTAAAAGGGCCATCAAAACTAATATTTCCAATAAAAGAATCTGCATAGAGACAAAAGTTTTACTATGAATTTTATAAATATCTCTTATTATGCACCATATATGGCCGCCAAATTTTACAATGATAAATTCAATATTTCTACCAAAAATTCATTAGTTTTTTTATAAAGAATGGTAATATTTTCTAGTGGATGAAAACCAATGTCCAAGTAGTTTCTCGAAATCAGGGTCCCCAAATCCACTTCCCATTTTGGCTATAAAAGAACACTTCGAGGCTTTTATATAAGAGTTTGACCAGGAAGAAAGGTTCTACAATTTTGGAGTCCCAAAGGAGTCCTCTAATCATACTAAGAAGTTATCTAGGCTATGGTAAGTGCTACTTCAACATATTCTTCTTCCTCCCCTCCCATGGATCTATAAACCTCTTGTGATCATCCAGGGAGGAAGATGTTGTAATAGAAAGATTCATGTTTGTATTAGTTTGAATGGTATTTTTAATTAGAGGTTTTATATTATTTTTATTCATCCTATATTATTATTTAATTGAGTTATGTACTGTTATTTCATGCTCAAACTCATATGATCATGTTTGGTGGTACCATTTCTTATGATGTTTTACACACTACTCATCCCTTTTTCTTCCCTCATTTAATTACAGTGTTTGTGTGGTTCATATTGGTCAATTTTACTCACATAAGCACTATAAATTACATTTAAATTTATTTAATGGTATCAAAAGGAAATAACATACAAACCTAGATAGCACATCAAGTTCTTCGTGAGAGGACCAGTTTGGGATATACCTAACACTGAGAGGGGGGTGAATCAATGCTAGGGACTTTTTAAACCAATTCAAACTTTTTATCCTTGTACATCTTGACCTACTAGGATATTTATTCTCTTATTCTCTTTTCCCTTTCACATGAAATAATAAAAAGAAATAAAAATATGCACATGATATTTTTACAAGGTTCACTACTCAAGAAGAGTAGCTACATCCTTATCATGCATGGGAATGACCAATGCATGGATTCTCCACTATAATATGATAATTTTTATGTTGGATTGTATAGAAAATCAATCCTCTAAATAGTGTGGATCCCTACACTTTGTAGGGGGAAGTGAAACAATCCTCTTCCTCAACAGGTGATGACCTAGTCCAACTTGCAGATTCCTTGCTCGTTCTTTATACTACCTGCGGAGATAGTCTTCTTCCTTATTCAAAAGGTTTTGAAACACCAATAGACTCTTAAATATTTTGAGCACTTTTGGATTTCACATTAATACATTGTTCTTCTACATATTCTTATCCTTGTTACTTTCTTAGTAGCATTCAAGTAACCAACCTCTTCTTCACTCTTCTTCAGTACAAGACAAATTGTACACTTCTTTTATTCTTTATATCTTCTTTAGTGAAAAATAATAATGCACTAGAACTAATTAATTTTCATGGATAGAATAAAAAAACCATTTTTATTATTCAAACACTGAATATCATATTACTTTTCATCATCGGCATTAATTTTTCTTTCTTCTTTTCATATATGCATTAGATCATGCATGTGGCATCTAGGTAGAACTTTTTTTTTCTAAATATTCATAGTGCGGTTGATATATATTAAACCTAATTGCACCCTTTTTACATATTCATGAAATCATGCATGACCTATTCACTTATTATATTTTCTCTTCTTCCCTCTCACTTGGTTTGGATGTTCTTAATGTATGAAAATGGGTGCATTCCTTTTTTATCCACAACCAAACCGAATGAACACTCTTCTCTTCTTCAGTCTTGCTTGTGTGATAACCCTAAAGGGTATAGACCAATGAAAATGCACTGTCTCTTTCCTTAACCTTATACTCTTTACATTAAAAACAGCCTAATGGGTGATATCTATTGGATAGATTCATCAGAAGTACACACAAAACGACTTATACTTCTTCAGAGAATTCACATGAAAGCATACAAACACGTGTTTCCCTTCTCTTGTAATATCATTCTTCTTAAAGAAATGATCCTCTATTAAATAGTAGGATATGTCGTGCATACATTAGGTATTTATAATTTTCTTCGTGATCCTGAGAGGTTCACTATTCTTCTTTGTGAAAGGGATGCATAGTTCTGCCTCTTCACAAAGCACAGTGAGAAGCGAAGGCTAAATCACTCAATGACGATGGCATGGACTTTGCAAAGAACAACGAGGGTTTGGAAACCAATAATGTGTTTGTGGGAACTAGTTCATCATTAATCACTAAAATTTTCTTGATAATACAAATCACTTTTCAAACACTTGTGGGATCTCTTCATTGCAGAGTATAAGGCTTGCGAATCATCTACAAGCCCTTTGCAAAGTAGAATCATGGATTGCTCTATTTTTTAAAACACAGGCTCTTGAAATATTGGGAGAAGAACCTATTCTAAACTTGGGATTCTACTTTTATAGGTGAGAGCAACTTCCTCTTCCACATTCATAATCCATGTTAAATTCCATGAAGATCGATGTTTGAATGCTTAAGATTTACGGTGTTTTGAAATATTCAAACCCATGGATGGGATAAGATGTGATCTTTGGTTTGCTTATTTTTCAAATGTTGGTTCCTCATTTATCTTGAGAAAATATTGTGCACGTGATAAATATCACATGTATCTTCATTTTTAATCCTCACTCGAATCCACGTGGCCTTAGGAAACTTCATTTGCCTCAACTTTCTTTGAATTTGACCATATTGTTTCATGCATGAAAATACAATTTCATTCAGGATCTTGGTTCAATACAAAGACCAACATGATCATCATATGATATCCAGTGATCATCCATGGTCATCAGGTTATCTTCTCTATTGAGTGTCATTGGTGGCATCATGCAAGCAATGACGGAGGAGGATGATGACATGTCTACAGGAGCATCAGAAATCTCGGGTTGAAACTTGGAGGGCATGGGATCAGATAGACAATAGAGATTGGATGATCGGATGTTACAACTAATCAGATGGTCGAACAAGACACAAGATGTGATTGATGAATGAGATTTTTTCCTATCATTAAAATTTTCATCCCACATCGAAACTGAAATGTGGGTGAAGTGTAGTTTATCAATCAACTTATACCAGTAACTGCTCATAATTCCCTCTCCCCCTCCTTGGTATCACCACATACTAGTACTCTGTGGGTGCACTCTATGACCAACCTATGCACTCTATGGTCACACTTTTCATCAACTGTTCCACCCTTAGGATGTCTCTTCATGGCTTCCACATGGGTGTGGTTGATGCCTTTAGTCTCGCATGTGCCTTGGGTAGAGGCTGGGTAGTTATCTTGTGAGATGGACCCATTTTTTTAAAGTAAGCCACAATTAAGTGTTAACATAAATATTAACATAAATAAGATGCATTTCAACCTCAAAGTACAATCCTCTTATTTAACCTTCCTCTTCCTCTTTTTTTTGGATTACCAATTCCAAATCACTTCAATCATCCTTAAAAGGATACTGCTTAAATGTTGTAAACAATGTATCACTTTTTGATACAAGTTATTCAAACTTTAAGGTCAGTGAAAAAATCATCTGATTTTCCATTCTCCATAAACATTGACTTATGAGAGATCCTTCTTTATTTTGATCATCATTAACAACGTCATTGACATCATTGACAAAAAAATAAAACTCAATACACTAAATTGGTCCCAACAATCTCCCTCTTTGTATTTGTTGGAAATACTCAAAGTTATTCATTTAAATTAATGGGTCAATGTGAGTCTTCTCTCCCCCCTTTACTTCAATTTCACTTATCTACCCCTTATTGAAAAGAAATAAAGAGTTCCTAGGAAATGGGTATCAATCCAAACCTAAGAAATGTGCCATAAATCATTTTACTCTAAGTCTACTTGAGCAATGCTCTGTGAAGAAAACAAGAGGATTTGACTTATACAAAAAAAGTTTTCCATTATCCAATGAATCATGATACCTCATGAAATGAGAACTCATAAACGTTTCTTCAAGGGTTTTCCACTTTCATTCCATGATAAGGATAATAAGTATGATATGCAATTATCAACCTGAAACTCCTTCACTCACTTCAATAAATGAAAAAAACAAGTTTTATAGGAAAGATGAGTGAACTTGGAGAAATACCATTGATCTTATGTAATTGAGTAATTCAGTTACCCCCTATAAAATTATCTTTATCTTGATTAACTAAGAATGAGATATTAGGAAATTAAATACCTTTTCCAATTACATGATCTTCAAACAATCTTTAGAGTAATTGAATTTGATACCAACTGATGTTGATACCAATTGAAATAATAACTCTTGTAGATTCATCATGTGTCTCCCCTCAAGGGACCACTCATCATAAATAAATCTTTGGTTCTCCTACTGAGATATTTCCTCACCTTCAATTACCTATATTATAATAACAAATATAATACACAGAGATTTAAGAGAATAAGGTGCATCCTCCTTGCATCATCAATGTGAACAACAAGGGTGAGATGATTTTCTCAACCCAGATGCTCCATTATTCATAGTATCATTTTCCTTATTAAATTATAGTTGTGATTTTTTGAATCTCTATACTTCTTCCATTTCATTGTGTGTTATCCTTCGGTATTCAAGTGCTTTCAAAACACTAGAATCTTCTGGTGCAACTTCCATCATCTTGACGAATTCTTCTTGGGATATAATAAATTCAATACAATTTTTAACAATGTAACCAGCCTTGTTGAACCTCTCACATAAGAATTATTTGTCTTCATGTGAAATCTTCTTTTTTATTTTTTCACTAGCCTTAGCTTTAACATATTCCATTTCCCTCATTCTTTCCAAATCTTTTTTCCAAATAACCAATAGGTCATTAGAATTTGAGGCATCAATATTAGATATTCCATATGGATTATTCTAAGTGAAATCCTTCTTATAAGTTCTTTTGGATGTACCACCCTTCACCTTCATGGATTTATAATCCAAGGTCTTCTCACCTTTCCTTCTTGGAGTCTTCTTGGGATAATTTTATTTCGTATCATTCCTCTAATTTCTTCCCAATGATGCTTCTTCTTTCTTATCCAACTTTTGTGATCTTGTTTTCTTATCATATTTGGGTACCTAATGATATGAACATGTACCTACCATGTGACCACTTCCATTTCATAAATCACATATGTTATCAAGCTTTCCAAATATGCTTATAGTATGCACATGCTTCTAGATCTCTGGATGTTTCTTCTTCTTCCCTAGATTTCTCCCCCTTGAGATGGGATTCCTTTTTGCTTTTATATTTTGAGGATTGTACCAACAATTTAATGCACAATTCCCAAATCTATTGCTGCACAAAAATTAACCCACAAATCTTGACTTCTTGGTACTTTTTGTATAAGGTTGTTGGGCATTCTTCATGATTTTTTATTCTCTCTAGGGTAACCACCTTACACATTCTTATTCCTATCCACCATATCCATGGGGGTAAGTATATTATAAACTTTCCTCATCCATACTTATTATGAATTATTCTTCCAACTTATGCTAATTATATAAACACATTTAGAAACATGAGTACATGATAGTATGGATGGTACCTTTACATTCTTAGCTACTTGTGATAGATCAATGTGTGAATTCATGATCTTCTTATCACATGTTATAGGTCTTTCACCATTAGAATCCTCCAATTAACATTTAATACCAATAGAAACTATCACCTTCTTTTGTGAGGGGTTAATATGTGTCTTATCATGATTTTATCACTAAGCTTACAATTATGGACATTCCATATTGAGTATGAATTTCTGATCTTTAATCATAATCATATTCTCTTAACAAGTCTTATTTAATCTTTCAACTTAATCTTCATGTAGCTCCACTTTGTTTTGTAACAAATAATAAAGTTCTTTGATCTTATTGGAATTTTCTTCCAAATATAACACCTTGACATCAATGATATTTTTCATATAATATTCAAGTGCATGGATCTTCTGTTCCAGAGTCTTATTGAACCTATATTTTCCTTCAAATTATTTGATTCATTTTCATGAACTCATTTCAAATTCCCTCTTTATTATTTCAAAGTTTCCAACTTGTCTAGAGGGTTTTAAAAAATTCACAATTTTTTTTCTTGTAAGAACTTCTATAAAAATCATTTTCTTCATCTAGTTGGGTAATTTATCCTTGTATACACTAAAATACTCTAGAAAAAATGGATTCATGTTTTCTGGAAAACTAGAAAAAAACATTCTTAATCTATAAACTGATAATTCTTGAGAGGCTTTAGATTGATCATCACCACTTGTGATATTATTTTCACTGTGAGTATAATTTCCAAATGTATCAACACATATCTCTTGATCAATTGAGGTTGGAAGGTTATACACCTTCTTGGTGGAAACTTGAACCACCTTCTAATTTATTTCCAAGATTTATATTTATTAATTATTAGCAAGACATAGAGATATAGATACTTTATATTCTTTATAAAAGAGGTAAATATTCTTTATATTTATCTTCTTCTTCATTTTCCTATTCATAATGGTCTTGGTAGATATGGTCTTTTTCTTAGAGACCACAAAATATTCACTAAAACATCACTTCATTGATTAATTAGAAAAGAAACTAGAATCTTAAAAAGAGAATAACTTCATTGTAGAGAATCCAACGAAGGTGATCCTCCTCTAATACCAATTTAGAGGACCGGTTTGGGATATACCTAACACTAAGGCCAACGGGCCGTGTAATACTTACACCTACGGGCCTTGTAAGGGTTCCACCTCACCCCTTGAAAGGTGGATTATTAACAATCAATAAAAAATGAAGGCCTTTGGGCTATTGGAGGAAGAGGGGGTGAATCAGTGTTGGTGATTTTTTAAACCAATTCCAACTTTTTGACCATGTACCACTTTACCTATTTAGATCTTGATTCTATCATTCTCTTTTCCCTATCACATGAAATAATAGAAATCATAAAAAATATACACATGATATTTTTACAAGGCTCCCTACTCGTGAATAATAGATACATCATTTCCATGCTTGGTAATGACCAGTGTAAGGATTACCCACTATAATGTGATATTTTTTATTTTATATTGGATAGTAAAACAATCCTTTAGCCATTATTGATCCCTACACTTTGGAGAGGGGAGGGAAAAAATCATCTTCTATAACTGGTTATGACCTAGTCCAAATTGCAGGTTCCTTAGTGGTTCTTTATTCTGGCTATGGATACAGTCTTCTTCCTTATTCAAAAGGGTTTACAACACCAATAGAGTATTAAATATTTTGAGCCCTATTGGATGTCACACTACTACTTTGTTCTTCCTTTTTTTCTTCTCTTTGTTACTTGTTTAGCAGCATGCAAGTAACCAACCTCATCTTCTCTCTTTTTTAGTGAAAGAAAAAAATTCATACTTATTTTATTCTTTTTTTATTATTTAGTGAAACAACTGAATACACTAGAAAAATTCATTTTCTTGGATATAATAACAAACAACTTTGTGAATATTCAAACATTGAAGATCAACTTACTTAGAATCATCAGAATTAATTCTCCTTTCTTCTTTTTCATTTATGCATGAGATCATGAATGTGGAATTGAGGTTGAACTCCTCTTTCCCACTTCCTCTTGGTGAAAATGATATATATTAAATTGAATTTCACTTTTTCTACGTATGCATGAAATTATGCATTACCTATTCACTTCTTCCCTTTTATCTTTTTCCCTCTCACTTGGTTTGGATGTTATTAAGTTATGAACATGAGTGCAGACATGATGTATTCTCAACCAAACCAAATGCACACTCTTCTCTTCTTATCTATTTCTTGTGTGATAACCCTAAAGGGTATATACCATTTCAAACACACACACCACCTCTTCACTTCTCCTTCTCATCTTCACATCGACAACACCTAAATGTGTGATATCCCTTTGATCCCACAAGTATTCACTATTTCATTTTCACCCTTACACCATTGTGCTAAACTTTATTTATATTGCAAATTATAAAAAAAATAACAAATTTCATTCCATGTTTGAATAATTTATTTTGTTTTTATCACTATTAAAAATGGAAATTTTATTTGTTTTGATGATTCCATTGTTTGAGGAGGTGATTTGGAGGACCAATGATGATGTCCAAGAAAAATTGGCCAAACTATGCAAGATCCACGCACACCAATGGAATCATCTGCGCACTGATCCTGAGAAGTGCATCAAAATGGGATGAATTTTTGTGGGATGGTCTAAAATTCATCTGGATATATTTTATATTAAGAAACCCTAGACTCATTCAGTCGTCGGGTGGCCAAACCGACCTAATTTTTCTAGCACACCGAATCTGCACAAAGTCAAAAGTGGTGTGTTGTGATCTGTCTATATCTCAGGATCTAGTTTTCAAACTTGTTCCAAAACTTTGGTGGAGAAATATAAGAGGTGGGGTTACAAATTATTTTTCCTCTAAAGTGAGATAAGGTTTTCTGGAGATCTAAACCCATGTGAAAAGTAGTTTTAAGAAATCTGTGTGCTCAAAACCACCGTCCAATTTTTCTATAAAATGGCACCTTGGGCTACCCATTTGTAAGTTTTACCAGGAGGAAAAGATATGGTATTTTTTATACCCAAAGGATTCCTCTAATCATACAAGAATTCCTGGAGTCCCCTATCATCATATGCAGATCAACAATGCAGAATGGGTTACACTTGAGTCTTCTCCTCCACTCAATGGCGATCTAAACGATGGACAATAATTTCGAGGGAGCTACACATAACTGGGAAAGAGTTCTGGTCCTTGATACTCTACTAGTTTTTTATAATTTTTTTGTGTATTATTTCACTTATGTTTTATCTAAAGATTTTTCTCCATTTAATTCATTTCTTGGGTTCAATTAAGTGAACCTCTTTTCATTTCAACACTTACTAAGTTGAAATTTCAAGTGGGAAACTTGGGTTGTTCTGATTGTGAAACACAAGGATCCAATTTTTCTCACACATACAAAATATATAAATATGGTTTGGTATCCATTAATATATTCTTGAATTCCAAACCTTGACAACATGTTTTTGGGTCAGGGGTTGGTACTTTGTGCAACGTTTTGAGAGGCAAGAGGGGAATCAAGATATTTACAACCCTCAACCAAAGAAATAAATAAAACCATGTGAAATTTTCAGAACTATGAACTCTCCAATAATTGTAGTGAACATTAAGTGTTCTCTTTATATCATAATTCTAAAACACCACTTTTATTTATCAAATATTAAACTCTTAAATCAAGTCATTTTCTTAAAACTGTTTTCAAACCACCCCCTATTTTGTTCTTCTTATTAAAAATTTACACTATAAAACCACAAATGCTCCTTGAGAGATAACCTAGGGTCTAGCCTATACTACCAAATATTCTTTAAATCACAATCATTTTGACATTTTATAATAGCGCATTAAAATTTTGGTGCCATTACTGGAGAGCGCTTTGGTTTAAGTGCGTGTTTTTGATAAATTTTTTGTAAATTTGTGAATATTTATTTGTTTTATATTCTACCTTTTCGTATACATTTGTGTTTTGATTTATTTCTTCAATAGGTTATGTGCATGACACATTATACTCTAGGGTACTTACAACTTTTCAAACCTGAACCGAAGCGGATCTTACGTCAGTGATCCTGAGATTCACAAGACAACCCCATTTCCAAAGCTTCCACCACGGTATGTGCATTTGTCTGTGGAAGATGCGCAGCTGTTTCCCCGCATTCATGCTTTCCAAAGGCGGGTGGCATATGTTCCTTATTCAGGGAAGTTTTCTCCTTAATCGAAACAGGATTATGGGATGTCGGTTCTTCCTTCCATGGATTCCTCCTCAAAACTCGTCACCTAGTCCGGGTCTCCCTTATAGATTAAGTCATGGTTTATGGATCTTGTTCCCAGTTCCATATCTTCAAGGACACTAGTTAATTACACTACTTCCGTTAGGACATTCCATGGGGTCTTGACATGGTAACAACCTTCAGTCGGAGTAGATGACAACATCAGGCATGTTGGGGCATCTTTGGGTGCATGGACATTGGGGAACCTGTATTCTTTCTCATAAGAGGGCATCTCAAAGGTACAGAACTCGAGGCATACCACGTCAAATGCGGGGAATCATATGCCATATGCATGTATCTAAGGTTTTCCTCATCTTCCCATGCTTAACATAGGGTATGCAGTGAGATTAACCCTTAGCATAGACGATTACGCCAAAGGCGTGTCTTCGGAGGTTTTCCTCAGGAATCTCATGTTTATCACGAGGTGGGCCACAAGTTTAATGTCTTGTGGAGACAATATGAGGGTGATCGGAACATCCCATAGATATGGATCAAAGGTTGTTTATCCCAAGGAGGGAGCACCTGGAAGATGTATGGATCAAAATGTTGAATGAGGACGGATCCGAGGTGGTGCGCCACAAGGAGGGGGAATGTCACTCTGTAATGGATGATCTGAATGCCACAGAGGGCAGATCAGGGAGAGTACACCCCAAAATGGGGAACACCAAGGATTTACATTGGTAGGGATTAAACCTCATGGAGGTTTCCTACATACCTTGTGTAGAGGACAGGGATCAAAACCCACGTAGTTCGAAGGGGTGATGAATCGGGGTGTACATAGAGGACAACAACCCGAAGACATGTTGGGGCTTACGCGTGGATAATGGACCAAGTACTGCTAGGAGAAGTGAAGTAATGGATGACATGATCCCACCAGGATGTGGCGGCCCAGGTAAGAATTAGGATGGATGATGGAGAGTTTAATGAAGTAGAGGGAGAATTAAATGGGAACATCACAAGGGAAATGGTGAAGTTGGTCTTGAGCTTCGAAAAGACTTCCTACGTATCACCATGGAAGGGAATAAAAGTTCGCGTTGTTTGGTGGGACTATGGGACACCGGAGGAGGTAACCCGTGAGAATGGATGCATGGATGGGGCCTAGAGGAAGTGGAACCTCTTGGTTGGGGCATGATCTTCCCGAGACACATAGGCTCGAGGGAGATATCCGGATGAGACATGAGTGATGGGATTTAGCCTTAGGGAGGCTTCCTACGTATCCCCGTGGCAGGGAATCAAAGACCACATAGTTCATATGATGATGGATTACCGCTGAATGAGGTGACAATGCCTTACCGTTGAATGAGGTGACAATTGATTACCGCTGAATAGAGGTCCATAGTTTAACGTTGAGTGGGACGGGGGTGAACCGACATGAAGGGGGTCATAATGACCGGGTGGTGGGATTTAACCTCATGAGGCCTCCTACGTACCATGACATGACATGGATCAAAGACCACATAGTTCTGGATGGGCGTTTCGGTGAACCGACGTGAAGATGGACCGGAGGTCCGATGGGTGTTGGGTTTGAACCTCGTGAGGCTTCCAACATACCATGCCTTGACATGGATCAAAGTCCCTGTAGTTCTGGTGGTGATGTCGGTGAACCGACATGAATATGGACTGGGGGTCTGATAGGTGTTGGGTTTGAACCTCGTATGGCTTCCTACGTACCATGCCTTGACATGGATCAAAGTCCCTGTAATTCAGGTTGGGTGTCATAGAATCGACGTAAAGATAGACTGGGGGTCTGATGGGTGTTGGGCTTGAACCTCATGAGTATTTCTATGTACCATGCCTTAACATGGATCAAAGTTCCCATAGTTCAGGTGGGATGCCGGTGAACCGAGGTGAATAAGGACCTTGGTCCTGTGGGTGTTGGGCTTAAACCTCGTGAGGCTTCCTATGTATCATGCATTGACATGGATCAAAGTCCCAGTAGTTCGGGTATATAGTTTAACATCATGTAGGATGGGGGTGAACCAATGTGAAGGGGGTCGGAACGACTGAGTGGTGGGCTTGAACCTCATGGAGGCTTTCTACATACCATGCCTTGACATGGATCAAAGTATGCATAGTTTGGGATGGGATGTGTCAGCGAACCGATGTGAAGATGGACCAGGGGTCTGATGGGTGATGGGCCTGAACCTCGTGAGGATTCCTATGTATCATGCCTTGACATGGATCAAAGTCCACGTAGTTCAGGAAGGGTTTTTTCAGTGAACCGACATGAAGGTGAACCTTGGTCTAGGTGGATGATGGGCTTGAACCTCGTGAGGATTACTACATACCATGCCATGACATGGATCAAAGACCACATAGTTCAGGATGGGATGGGAATACAGTTTAATGTCATGCAGGATGGTGAAGTTGCTCGCAGAGCATGGCCTCGCTGAGCAAATGGTGCTAACAGAGCATGGACTCGTGGAGCGGCATCGCGGAGCATAAACTTGTGGAGCATGGTCTCACAGAGCATGAACTCACAGAGCAGCAATGCAAAGGACGTTGCTCGCGGAGCATGGGCTCACTAAGCAGCAATGTGAAGGAATATTCTCATGTAGTATGGCCTCGCAGAGCCGCATCGCGAAGGACGCTGCTTGCGGAGCTCCACGAACCGAGAGATCAGCCGCCCAAGGGGTGAAGTGGCCATCTGGAGAAGGTGGGTGAGCTGGTTATTTATAGGAAAGGGGTGCCATGAAGCAGAGCTCACTCGGCGCGAAGACAAAGCTTGCTCTACGGCGGGTTTGCGAACGTCAAAGGCGTTCGCAGAGCATCCCGCCTCCTTTGCTTCACGGCGGGTTCGCGAACGTCAAATGTGTTTATAGAGCATCCCACCTCCTTTGCTTCACATCGATTTCATGAACGTCAAATTCGGTCATGGAGCGTCCCGCCTCATTGCTTCACAGGGGCGCTCCGCGATCGCGGAGGGGGCTTCAAGAACGGGCTTCGTGAACCAGTTTTCCAGACCAAATTTAAATTTCCATAACTCCTAATCTGTAAATCCGTCCAGGACCTGCGACCTACCAAATAGAATCTTTTTAAAAGGACTACATCTTGGATTGTGTATGGAAGCATCTAGAAAATTTTGGGGATGCATTTTCTGGGGTTTACAAACCCTTTGAAGGAGGACTGACCACAACTCGAGACTTTTCTAAAACCGTCTTCTTCTAGAACCAAATTAGAACCTGAAATTAACTTGTTTAAATTTGCTGAAAACAATAGAACACTGAAATAATTAACCTTGCCAGATGTTGATATCCAACCCACTTACATTGAAATTCAAGGTGAGACACCCAATTTTGAACTTAAATCTATTTTAATTCATTTATTACCAATATTCCATGGACTTTCTAGATAATATCCACACAAGCACATTAAATAATTTCATATTAGGTGTTCTAATTTAAAACTTTCAAATTTGGATGAAGAACAAGTATAGCTCAGAGCATTCCAATTTTCGTTGGAATACAATGAAAAATACTGGATTTACTATGTTAATTCACTAATTAGAGGCTGGGCAGACATAAAATTCCTTTTTCTTGAAAAATATTTCCCAACCTCTCGAACTACAACTATAAGGAAATAAATATGTGGTATAAGGAAATCTCAAGGGGAAACATTACATGAATATTGGGAATGCTTTAAAAGGTTATGTTCAATATTTCCATGATAAAGATAGAATTTTCACATATTATATACTTTATTTCAATGTTCTAAATCCCAACAAAGTTTTATTTTGTGGACAATTGTCACATTTTTATGTTTTAGTTGTATTTTGAGCTCAAATGCAAAAATGGATTTATTTTACTGTTTAACTATTTTATTTGTCTTCTGTTTTTTGGATATATTATTTTCCCCACCTAACCAAATTGTGAAACTTCTTTTTTCTAGTTTTCCTTACATCATGGGACGAATTTTGTCCTTCTGGAGGCCCAGATCAATCAATAGTTTGGAGGCCCAAAATTAGCTCACAATCCAGACCTCGTAAACTGTGCACATATTTGGAATGTTTTAAATCTGATCTTGTATCTCAACATATACCAGTTATATGGTTCTAACATTCAAAAAGGAGATGGAAGAGGAATTAATGAACATCTTTCATTAATGAAGCCACATCTGAATCCGCTATGTTCATGGTAATTATGGAATGGGAAGTTGGAATTCTTAAAGATGAAGAGTCACCTAGAGAGATTAAATGTGCCGCACTAAAACATCCATAACTCCTATATATGTGGACCAATATGACGGAAATATTCAGGCGGGATGTGGAAGATGATATGGAACAACTTTCAAGAAGGGACCATTTACCAATTCTTCCATTTAATGGACCTAAAAGTCTGTAACATCCGAAGGACAAAATTGAGGGATATTTCTTCACCCATTTCCCCAATAAATTTGTACCTCTTCTCCCTTTTACATGGATAACCATTTCAAGGAAGATAAGGAGGTGTTTTGTTTATGTAATTGTTTTTTATTTATAATATATATTAGTGTTTCTTTCTTCTTCTTCTGTTCATTTCTTCATTTCTTTTATTTCTTTTATTTTATGTATTTCTCCCACTGTGCTTCTTTCTAACTGTATGTTTGTGGAGAGATAAACCTCACAATTGTTCGAGGGGGAGGTGGTTGTATTTGAGTTTATTTTTCATTATTGTTTTATCATGTTTTGTTCTAAGAGTTAGGTGGTGGTTAAATTATTGTGGTGAGCGGTATCCCCACTTTATTTTATGTTGTATTCTTCTTCCTCGTTATTATTTTTCCTTCCCATTAATATCCAATTCATTCAAACAGTGGAGTTTGGATTAGGTAATGATGTGGAAGAGTTTACTCCTACATGAATAGGTCTTGGTGTAGGGTAATATATTTCAAATGAGAAGGTGTGGAGTGATAGGTCTTGATCTCCGCATTGAATAACTCATTGATATATATTTTGAATAACAATTATAATTCCACCATGAAACCCCAAGAACAATGGTTTTCTTTTACTAAATTATTTGTGTCTATTCTTCGTTTTCTTTGTATTTAGTATTTTTGTATTTTTTTTATATTTATATTATATGTATATTTTACACATTTAAATTATTCCCCTCTATTTACATAAGTGTTATCTTTTTATATTAGTTAGAGTTTAAATAGTGGAAATAGAAAGATAGTTCGTGTTAGCAGCCTTCTTGTGATCGACACTAGGGTTAGACACTATGGTAAATTATTAGGTTAATAAGAATTTAATTGAATTTTGGTTCATGAAAAAACCACTCTCATATATTTGGCACCATTGCTGGAGAGGTCAAGTGCTTTCACACACTATTTTCTATAAAAACCAAAAAAAAATTAAAATTTTAAAAAACTAAAAAAAGTGCTTCATTGGATATCATTCTTTTTTTTGGTCTAGATGGATTATATTAGTTATTTTTCATATGATTGGACTAGTAATGAATTGTATTGCAGGGAAGAGAGTTTTATGCTGCAGATGGAACAAGATATCATGATGATTCAAAATAATTTCAAAATCCTTGAACAAGTAAGAAAGATGGTAGCATCGCTGGTGGAAGAAGTTAAAGAAGTTAAAGCTCTATGGTTGGGACAACAACAACAACAAAACCAAGATGAAGAAAATGAATTAAATATTGTTCCACCTAAATTTAATTTTTTAGAACCCATGGATGAATTGAAGACTCTAGCTGAAGATCCAATCATCACTTCATGGCCTTTGCTTGAAGAGGTTCCTAAAGATAACAATCTAGCTGATACAACTGCGAGAGATCAACATTCTTTGGATGAACATTGGTAAGATTTTGTTAATGAACAAAAGGTAAGTCATCCTCCAATCATTTTAAAAGAATAATTAGTACCTTTATACCCCTCTATTTCTTTGGATGAAGATAAAGAAGTTCCTGCAGAAAATGAATTCCTATTAGCCTTTCCTGAAGATATTGTGTTTCTAGCTGACTTCCATGAAAGGGAAGATTTTTATATTGATTCTTCATGTTTTAATAATATCCAAGTGGAATTATTTTATGAATTACCTTATGAATTTTTTGAAACAACATCACATGATCAAGCCATGGATGTTGAAGTCATAGTGGCCAAAGAATTCGTGGCTGAAGTTGAGGACTCATACTTTATCCTCCCCCCATATTCTAACCAGTACCACATGGAAAAGGGGGAGGAACTGATGTACTCTTTATGTGGGATCCTACAAGACATATATAAGTTGACTATCCTTTGAAGAAATAATTTTGGGTGGTTTTTAGCAAAAAACATCATCCACCATCAGATTGGGGTAAAACCGCTGCAACTGCCTGCCTAGGGGAAGTAAAAACCTAGCACCTACTTAGGGGGTTAAACCAAGAATTATCCTCTTAGGTTTCCCTTTCTCTTTATTTTAATTTATTTTTCTCATATTTTCTTTATTTAATGTCTTTTAGGTTAAGTGGAAGTATATAGGATCTTAACTCAAGGATGCCACTGAAAAATAAATCAGATTGTGTCTTTCCTTTTCTTTATTTGTTTTGCTACCCAATTTAAATTTTGTGTGAACATATTTCTTGATCTGATTTGAGCTAAAAGTGGGTATTAAACAGAATAAGTGTGGGGGAGGGATTTCAACTTGTTTTTAGGAATTTTTTGTGTTCTTTTATTTTTCATGTTGTTTTTTTTGAAATTTTTCTTGTTTTCCTTTTTCATTTTTTGGTGTGTTTTTAGGAATATTGAGGTGAATTGAATACTTGGGAAATTTAAAACCATATTTGTATTTTTGGAATATTGTTTTATTTTAGTTTTTGAGGTTTTAAATTATTGTTAAATGTATTTTGTTTCTAATTTCTGATCTTTTTATTTGATGAAGTTTGATGGAATGTGAAACTCATGTGCGCTAGTGCTGTCCAAATTGAAAATCTTGCCCAATTCGAGATATTTTGAAACCTTTTTGATGTATTCTTTAAATTTATCTTTTCCTTGAGAGTCTTGAGACATTTTTTGTAATACAAAACTGGCTATTTTTCTCTTTTTCAAAGATGTTAGAGAATATTTAATGTGTTAAGTATGATTGAGGCACCATTTTGAAATCCCTTTTCGCATCAACCTCTTATTTTGGCCTACCTTTTCATCATACCTTATTTAAGCTCCTAGTAACCACGAAATACCATGTTAGGCAGCCACATTACAAGCCATTTATCCCTTTCCAACCTACTCAAGAAGTTAAATGCATGATTGTTGTTGAAATCATGTGTGGGGGAGGGAGAAGATAGGCTTTGTTTTGCTTTCTTGGAGAATATTTTGGAGTTAAATTGCAAATTTTGCCATATTTATTGCTGCTCGGGTGGAAGAAATGTCATGATGGGAAGATGGATGGGTGGACCAAAATATAATTACATATATGGTGCATCTATTCACCAATATTTTAAGATCAAAGGCTACCTCTCTTTTCCTTCAAGACATGATTCTGAAGAGAAACCCAGATCTGAATTCAAGCTGAAACAATGCTAAAAATGGGGAAAAGAAGGATGAAAATAATTTATTCTGAAATTATAAGTGTGAAATTCCCAAAATAAGAGGTTTTTTGTGGTGATTAATTTTTGAGCTGATTGAGGAGCACACCATTCTTGAGAAAAACTGTTTCATGCATTTACTTCACTTTAGAGCATAACACTCCTCATTCCACCTCATATGTTTTTACATTTTAAACCTGCCAACCCTCAACCTCAGAACAACCCATGAAAAGACCTCATGATTAAAACATTTTTTACTCTGTGAAGTGGAGATATTAAGATTATAGAAAGCCTATGGAGATCACATATGTTTTGAGAATGAGAAAAACTCGACATTAAATATCCTTATGTGAAGAGAGAAATATTTTTCTGGGGAGGTGGGCATGAAATGAATGTGAGGATTAATATGATATTGAATTGATTCATATGGTTTTTGAGGAGTTTTGAAATTTTTATCCATGTATGAGGCAAGATATTTTCTCTAATATGATAATTGAGTTGTGTGGTCATTTATGCTTTGAGAAGTTTGTTTTGACCTTGGTATAAGATGGTTGCCCAGGAGTGCAATGATTAAGTGTGGGGGAGTGATAAAGATTGAATTTTAACATATTATATACTATATATAAATGTTCTAAATCCCAAAAAAAGTGTTATTTTATGGGAAATTGTCACATTTTTATGTTTTCGTTGTATTTTGAGCTGAAATGCAAAAATGGATTTATTTTGTTGTTTAACTGTTTTATTTGTCTTCTGTATTTTGGCTGTATTATTTTCCCCACCTAAAAAAATTGTGAAATTCCTTTTTTCTAGGATTACTTACATCATGGTAAGAATTTATTCCTTCTGGATTCCTAGCTTAATCCATCATTTGGAGGCCCAAAATTAGCTCACAATCCAGACCTCGTAAACTGTGTGCAAATTTGGAATTTTTTAAATATGAGCCTGTATCTCTCCTTATAACGGTTATATGGAGCTTAAATTAAACAAGGATATGGAAGAGGAATTAATGAACATCATTAATTAATGATAACATGTCTTAATCCGCTTTTTTCATAGACATTATGGAATGGGAAGTTGGAATTGTGAAAGATAAAGAGTCACCTGGAATGATTAAATGTGCCGCACTAAAAAAACCATAACTCCTACATATGTGGACTAATATGACTGAATTTTGTGGAGGTATGCAGAAGCCTATATGGAACAACTTTCAAGAATGTCCCATTTACCAATTCTTCCATTAAATGGCCCTAAAAGTTTGTAACATCCTGCAGAGATAATTGAGAGGTATTTCTTCACCCATTTTATCTATAAATTTGTACCTCTTCTCCCTTGTACAAGGATATCCATTTCAAGGGGGATAAGAATGAGTGTTGTTTATGTGATTGTTTTTTATTTATAATATATATTAGTGTATATTTCTTCTTCTTCTGTTCATTTCTTCTTTTATTTCATTTATTTTATTTTATATGTTTCTCCCACTATGCTTCTTTCTAACTCCATGTTTGTGGAGAGCTAACCCTCACTATTGTTCTAGAGGGGAAGTGGTGGTATTTGAGTTTATTGTTCTTTATTATTTTATCATGTTTTGTTCTAATAATTTATTGGTGGTGAAATTATTGTGGTGAGCGGTCGCCCCACTTTCTTTACTATTGTGTTCTTCTTCCTCGTTATTATTTTTCCTTCCCATCAATATCCAATTCATTCAAACGGTGGAGTTTGGATTAGGTAATGATGTGGAAGAGTTTAATCCTACATGAAGAGGTCTCAGTGTAGGGTAATACATTTCAGACTAGAGGGTTTGAAATGATAGGTCTTGATCTCCTCATTGAATAACTCATTGATATATATTTTGAATAACAATGATAATTCCACCATGAAACCCCAAGAACAATGGTTTTCATTTACTAACTTCTTTGTGTCTATTCTTCCTTTTCATTTTATTTTGTATTTTTATATATTTATATATTTATATTATCTATATATTTTCCACATTTAAATTATTCCTACCTATTTACATAAGTATTATCTTTTTATATTAGTTATATTTTAAACAGTGACAATAGAAAGATTGTGTGTGTTAGCGACCTTCTTGTGATCGACCCTAGGGTGTGCAACTATGGTATATTATTAGGATAATAAGAATTTAATTTAATTGTGGTTTTCAAAAAAATACTGTCATCAATTTGGAACCGTTTTCGGGGAGGCCAAGTGATTTCACACACTATTTTCTATAAAACCCAAAAAAAATAAAATTTCCAAAAAATAAAAAAAAGTTCTTCATTGGATATCATTATTTTTTTAGTCAAGATGGATTGTTTTAGTGATTTTTCATATGCTTGGCCTAGTACTGAATTTTATTGCAGGGAAGAGAATTTTATGCTACAGATGGAACAAGATACCATGATGGTTCAAAATAATTTCAAATTACTTGAACAAGCAAGCAAGATGATAGCATCGCTGGCGGCTGAAATTAAAGAAGTCAAATCTCTATGGTTGGGACAAAAAAAATATAACCAAGATGAAGAATAATAATTAAATTTTGTTCCACCGACACTTGATGTTAAAGAACCCATGGATGACTTTAAGACTCTGGTTGATGATTCAATCATCACTCCATGGCCATTTCTTGAAGAGGTTCCTAAAGATGACAAGCCAACTGATACAACTATGGGAGATCAAAATTATTTGGATGAAAATTGGTTAGATTATCTTGATGAACAAAAGGTAAGTGATGCTCTAATATTTTTAAAAGAAGAATCAGTACCTATATATCCCTCTCTTGATTTGGAAGAAGATAAAGAAGTTCACGCAGAAAAAGAATTCCCAGTGGCCTTGCCTAAAGAGATTGTGTTTCTAGAAGACTTCCATGAAAGGGAATATTTTTATATTGATTATTCTTGTTTTAATCATATCCAAGTGGAATTATTTTCTGACTTACCTTATGAATTTTTTGAAACAGCATCACATGAGCAAGCCCTGGATGTTAAATTCAAAGTGGCCAAAGAAGTCATGGCTGATGTTGAGGACTCATACTTTATCCTCCCCCCATATTCTAACCTGTACCACATGGAAAAGGGGGAGGAGCTGATGTACTCTATATGTGGGTTCCTCCAAGACCTATATAAGTTGAGGATCCTTTGAAGAAAGAAGTCCATGTTGTTTCTGAGCAAAAAACATCATCCACAATTAGATAGTGTGTGCTAGCAGCCTTCTTGTGATCAACCCTAGGTTGTGCCACTATGGTACATTATTAGGTTAATAATAATTTAATTGAATTGTGGTTCACGACAAAACAACTCTCATCAGTCCACACCACCAAATAAGTTATCAACTTTTAATTCAGTATTTTTATGAAGTTTTAATTTGTATTGACCAAAATATGATTGATATTGCTACAGGTGGTGCGCTAGTTGATAAAACACCAATTTTTTCAAGGAACTTAATTGAGAATATGACATAGAACACTCAATAATTCGGTTCAAGGTCCAATATACCCATTGGAGGTTTCCATGAGGGGAAAAGTACCAAATTTAAGAGGAAGGTGGACATGATTTTTGAAGAGGTAAGTACCCTTCTTAGACTACTTTCTCTTCCCCAATGTAAATCCTAATCCATCCTCCCATCCATGGTGGTATATGTTCTTCTGACACCCACTATTTTGATCAATGCCCCCAACTAAGTGAAACTTCTGAGAGTTTTGAGGCAATCTTTCCAGGTCACCCATATAAAAAAACCCTTTAGGAAAGAACCATATTATCCATTCAATCTTGGGTGGAAATACAACCAATCCTATAGGAAAGGGGGTATTCAAACCAACCTCAATAACCATGGAACCAACCAGGGTAGATTAGTAAACCACCACCACCCAGAAATCCCCAACCACAACAAAGGTCTTTCCAACAAACCCTTCCAAAACATGAGCCTAGATTAGAAGACATGATGAACAAAATGGCTTCCAATAATATCAAATTCCAACATACCACCCAAGCTTCCATACAAGACCTAAAACCCAATTAGGCTAACTTTACAACTCGGTGGGGGAAATCTAGAACCTTGGGATGGGTAAAATAGATTCTCAACCATTAGTTTACCCTATAGATAAAGGAAATGTCAGTTCCATCACCTTTCATAGTGAAAAAAAAACTAAAAACCCAAAATTCCCCTATACTAGAGTCATTCCCTTTAAAGGAAACAACCATTTTAACTATTGGAAATGATCCAAATGAGGTAGAAACTTGTCTAGATAGAATACCCTCCAAAGGAAAGAGTGTGCCTATTGATGAGTCACATATCCCAACAATCCATCTTCCATTTCCACAAAGGTCCACCCAACCTAGAAAACAAAAGTAAAATGAACTCTATAAGAAAATTTTGGAGACTTTAAAAAAAGTGAAGGTAAACATTCCCTTCATTGATGTTGTGTAAAAAAATTCCAAGATAGGCCAAGTTTCTAAAGGATATGTGTACAAACCGAAGGTGACTTCAAGGTGATGGGAAGGTGAGCTTGGGGAGTAATGTTTCAGAATTGATAGATCCATCACTTCCCACCATGTTTAATGATCCGAGAACATTCTCAATTCCTTACACCATGATGGATTATTCTTTTTCTAATTCTTTGCTTGATTTAGGTGATTTTATAAATATGATTCCTCCCTCCATTTACTCAACTTTTCAGGTCGAGGAACTGAAGCTCACTGTAATTATTGTTCAACTGGCTAAAAGGAACGCCGCACACCCCTCTGGTGTGTTAGAGGATGTTCTTGTGAGGGTTCAAAATTTTATTTTTCCCATGGACTTTTACGTGATTAAAATAGAGGTTGATAGGATGAATGGACATGCCCTGATTATATTGGGGATACCCTTCTTGAAAACCTTTAAAACCATAATTAATGTCCAAAATGGTACATTATATATGGTGTTTGGTGGTGTCATTTTACACTTCAATATCCTTGATTCCATGAAGCACCCCTTAGAAGAACATTCCTGTCTCTCTGTTAATTCTATATATGTCTTCCCTTCCCTTGAAAAAACATCATTTCATTCCCATGATACCCTTTCTGAGTTTTCTTCATTGATAGAAATTCTAGGAAATGATTCATGCATTGATTGTTTTATTGGTCTAGAAAAGTGCCATGCATGTTTATTGATTGAAGATTTCTTGAACACTGAGGATCACTTAACCATCAATGATACTACTAAGATTGTTAAATCTCATTCCTCTGTTGAGGATGATACTATTGAGTAGTTATATGAGATCGGAGGCCTCTCAATTTCACACACACACTCCCAGGAATCCAAAATCCACCTGAATTGTAACTGAAACAACTAACTCAAGAGTTAAAATATTCATATCTTGAGAATATAAACAAGTGTCAAGTCATCATTGTTAGTTCAATCCCTCCTAATCATGAATTACGATTTCTTGAACTCTTGAGGGAGTATAGACAAGCTTTGGTATGGATACTTACTGACATTCCTGGTATTTGCCCATCAATTTGTACACATCATATTTTAATAAATGATAGGGATAAACCAATGAGGCAGGAACAATTTCAACTGAACCCAAACCTCCTAGAAGTTTTGAAAAAGGAGGTAACAAAATTATTGGATTCTTTAATCATTTACCCCATCTCTGATAACCAATGGCTCAGTCCCATTCACATAGTTCCTAAAAAACTTTCCTTACAGTAATCAAAAATGAAAACAATGAATTGGTTCCAACTCGTGTGAAGAATAGTCGGGGTGTCCGTATAGACTATTGCTGACTAAACTAACACACTAGAAAGGACCATTTCCCTTCTCCATTCATTGACCCAATGTAAGAGAGGGTAGTATGTAAGTCCCACTAATATTTCATTAATGGGTATTCTGGATACTATCAGATCCATATTTCCCTCGAGGATTGCTAAAAGACAACATTCACTTGCCCCTTTGGCACATTTGCATACATTAGGATGCCATTTGGTCTGTGCAATGCTCCGAGTACTTTCCAGCGATGTATGGTTAGTATTTTTTTGAATTACCTGAAGAATATCATGGATGATTTCACTATTTATGGCTCCTCTTTTGATGAATGTTTGATTAGTCTTTGTTTAGTCCTACATCACTGTATTGAAAATAATCTTGTATTAAATTATGAGAAATTTCATTTCATGGTGACAAGGTATAGCTTTGGGGCATTTCATTTCTGGGGATGGTATCCAAGTAGATAAATGAAAATTGGATATAATTTATTCCTTACCATTCCCAAAAAATGTATGGGATGTGTGTTCTTTACTAGGTTATACAAGATTTTACCGTCGTTTCATTCATGACTTTAGTAAGATTGGACTCCCACACTCCTAGTTACTCCAAAAAGAAAAAGAATTTTTTTTTCTAAAAAATGTGAGGAATATTTAAATAAGTTAAAATGGATTCTCACATCACCCATGTTAATCTAACATCATTGGTGGGATTTACCATTTGAGATCATGTGTGATGCCTCTAACTATGCAGTTGGGGAAGTCTTGTCAAAAAGGGTCAATTGAGATCCATATGCCATTTCCTATGCCTCACGTACTTTGCACCCTTCCCAAGAAAACTACACCACAACTGAAAAGAATTACTTTCTATAGTGTTTCCTTTGATAGATTTAGGTCATATATTTTAGGGTCCCAATTCATTATATTCTCCGACCATAATACACTTCGGTATCTCCTTAAGAAACTAGAAGCCAAACCACGCCTCATTCGCTGGATGCACCTCCTTCAAAAATTCAATCTAGAAATTAGATATAAAAAAGGAGAAGTGAATGCAGTGGCTGACCATATCAGTAGGATCCACACATCCTTGGACATTGGCTCATCTCCTTGTATTCCTATAAATGAAATGTTTCTTGATGATAAATTTTACTGAGTGTAAGATGTTATTCCTCAGTATGCTGAAATTGTAAATTATTTGGTAGCATCTTGCATTCCTGCTGATTTCAATAAAAAACAGACTGACCATCTAAAACATGAGTCCCGTTGGTACATTACGAATGACCCCTACCTCTGGTGAACATGTAGTGATAAAGTACTTAGGCATTGTGTCCTTGATAACAAGTTTTAGTACGTTCTTTGATTTTTCCACACTCTTTCTTACGGGGGCCACTTTGTTCTTTAATAGATTGCTTGAAAAATCCTTGATTCTAGTCTCTTTTGGCACACATTGTTTCGAGATTCCCAAGACTTCTGTAAATATTTTCCTCACTATCAAAGAATGGGGAATTTATCTAAAAGAAATGATATTCCACAAAAACCCTTTCTCTTCCATGACATTTTCTATGTTTGGGGCATTGAAATTATGGGACCATTCCCTAATTCATTTCGTAACTTGTAAATTATTCTAGAAGTTGATTACTTTTAAAAATGGGTAGAGACACGAGCTACAAGTACTGATGATTCTTATATAGTTGTAGAATTTCTAAGAACTCAAATCTTTAGTAGGTTTGGCTTTCCTATGTTCATCATCAGTGACCAGTGTTCTTATTTCCGCAACCAAACAATAAAATCACTGTTTGCATCAGTATGGGGTTGGTCATCGAGTGTCTACTGCATACCACCCACAGAAAAATGTTCAAGACGAGGTGTCAAATAGATAGGTAAAACAAATTATTTAAAAAATGGTTCAACCCAACAGAAAAGATAGGTGACTTAGACTTTATGGTTCATTATGGGATTACTATACTACTTTTAAGACTCCCGTTGGCATGTCACCATATTGGATGTTGTTTGGAAAGAATTGTCACCTACCTATTGAGACTGAGCATCGGGCCTACTGGGCCATCAAACAATACAATTATAATCTTTCTAGTGTATGTTCTCAAAGGAAGTTGCAGATTCAGGAGCTACAAGAAATGAGAAGAGATGCATATGAGAACTCCAAGATCTATAAGGATCATACCAAGGCTACCCAAAACTATCTCATCCTTCATCGTTAGTTCCAAATTGGGCAGAAGGTCCTCCTCTATAATACAAGGCTGAAGTTTCATCCATGTAAGCTTCGTTCTCACTGGTTCGAACCATACACTATTACTAACATCTCTGTATTTGGTGTTTTCTAGATTCAAAATGAAGAAACCAAGAAAACCATCACAGTTAATGGTCAGCGACTAAAGCACTTCCATAAAACCCTTTTGGATTCCCCGGTATAGGAACTCTAATTCCAAGAAATAGTCTACGAATGACACCTAGTAGGTTTTATCCTTCCTTAATGCATTCTATTTTTACAGTGAGGACACTGCACACTCTAGGTGTGGGGGTGGGTATATTACTGGGTTAGTTAGGAATTTTCATCATCTTTCTTATTTTTCTCTTTTTATCTTTCTGAATAGTATTGTTACTTTCCCCCCTTTTTCTCCCACTCATCTTTGTTCTAGAATATTACTTTTTTTATTCCCACTTTATCATGGAAAATGATGCCCATTTAATAATGGAAGTTATTGAAAATTCATGTGAAATGTCTGTATTTCATGTTGTTTTAATATTAAAAAAAATGATGAAATGTGCATTTCATCAAGAATTAAATACTATGGTGTGACTTTATTTGGAAATTTAGTTCTTTATCAATGATATAAATGGCTGTATAATTTTGAAACCTTTGAGAAGAATGCTTCCCTTTTTGTGAATAATTTAATAGAAAATTGTGTCACTTAATCTCTCCACAAATATTTTTACCCAACCATGATGTTTGAAACTTTCTTACTTAATAGAGGTTAAATATAAGTTCGGTTGATTTTTCTATGCTTTCCAAAATAATTTTTCCATTCATTTTTTCCGTATCCGATCTATATCATTACTATACCAGATTGACCTATACGCGTGTACCTATTATCCAACTATTATACTCCCTCAAAAAAGTGGTTGTATATTGAACATGTCAAAAATCACCCTTCCTAGACCTTGGATCTGGTTATAACTATTACAATTAGTGTCGTGAGGAAATCAATCAAGGGTTGGGAGAAGAGTGTGAGATTTGTTCCAATACCTGCTTTTGAAAAATTAATAAATTAGGGGAGTGAAGAAATGTACAACATATGGGGATATCTAGATAAAGAGATTATGGTTTAACTTTTGGTAATTCTTAAGTTAGCGAGTCTTGAAATTTGATTTCAATGGATGTGGAGAAAGTATGGTGGAAATTATCTTGCAAGTAGACAATTATTAAAATAACTTATATTTAATCTATAAAAAGTGGAAATAATATCATGAAATGGTTTTCACACACACATGTGGAGAATTAGTGACATGATTAACTTTTGAATTATTTTATTTTATTGATATCATGCATCTCTTGGAATCTCATTTGGATACAATATTTGAGATGTCTTTTTCAATGTACATTGGGAATAACTCCTTGGTGTGATTTTCTCTTTGATAAAATTTCTATCAGGAGGTAAATTTTCATTTAATGTTAAATCTTTATGAATTTTGAAATATCTACATGATTAATTTTTGGAATTATGACTTTGCCCTGAAGTGAAATTTTTTAGGTGTGGGGGTGTGATCAAACCATTATCCACTGTTTCATTTTCACCCTTACACCACTATGCTAAACTTGTTTTATATTGAAAATTATAAAAATAATAACAAATTTCATCCCATGTTTGAATAATTCATTTCATTTTTATCACTGTTAAAAAGGTAAATGTTAATTGTTTTGATAATTCCATTTTAGGAGGAGGTGATTTGGAGGACACGTGATGATGTCCAAGAAAAATAGCCCAAACTGCGCAAGATCAACACACACCAGTGGACTCATCCACGCAATTCTCCTGAACCATGCATCAAAATGGGATTTAATGTTGTGGTTTGTTCCAAAATTTATCTTGCTACATTTCATTTGAAGGAACCCATGACTCATTCGGCCATCTGGTGGCTAACCGACCTGATCTGTCCAGTACACCGAATCTGCATGATATCAAATGTGGTGTGCAATGATCTATCCATATCTCAGGATCTAGTTCTCTAAATTTTTCCAAACATTTGGTGGAGATAGAAAAGAGTTGGGTATAAAACTTTGTTATTTTCTCCAAAGTGGGATAAGGCTTTATGGAAGTCTAAACCCATGTGACAACTGGTTTAAAGAAATAAATGTTCTCAAAACCACCTTCCCATTTTCCTATAAAATGGCACCTTGGGAACCCCATTTGTAGGTTTGGCCAGGAGGGAAATCTCTGGTATTTTGGAGACCCAAATTATTCCTATCCTCATCCAATAAGTTCTTGAGGCCCATATCATCATAGGGTGATCAACAATGAAGAAGTTATTCCACCTGAGCCTTCTCCTCCTCTCGATGGTGAGCTAAACGTCGGATGATAATTTTGAGGGAGCTACACATAATTGGGAAGGAGTTCCAACACTTGATACTCTACTAGTTTTTATAATTTTTTTTATGTATTATTTCACTTATGTTTTATCTAGACATGTTTCTCCTCTCAATTTATTTCTAGGGTCTAATTAAGTGAACCACTTTTCATTTCAACACTTATTGGGTTGAAATTTCAAGTGGGAAACATGGGTTGTTCCGATTAGGAAACAAAAGGATCCTCTTTATCTCACACATACAAAAGATATTAGTATACTTTGGTAGCCATTAATAAGTTCTTGAAGTACAAACCTTTACAACATGATTTTTTTTGCCAAGGGTTGGTACTTTGTGCAATGTTTTGAGAGACAAGAGGGGAATCAAGATCTTGACAACCCTCAACCAAAGAAATAAATAAAACCATATGAAATTTTCAGAACAATGAACTATCCAATATGTGTATTGAACTTGAAGTGATATCCTTATCTCATAATTCTAAAACACCACTTTTATTTATCAACTATTAAACTCTTAAATCAAGTCATTTTCTTAAAACTTCTTTCAAACCACTGCCTGTTTTTTCTTATTATGAAAATTCACACTATAAAACCACCAACACTCCTTGAGAGATGACCTAGGGTCTTCCCTAGATTAAAAAATATTATTTAAATCATTATCAATTTGACATGTCATGACAAAACATTCACCCTTGCATAAATTCCTCACATGATCACACACAATGCCTCAGGCTTCTTTAGATCATGCACATAAAATCATGCAAACACATGCTTATATTCTCTTGAAATCTCCATCTTATTCAAGAAATTAACCCCTGAAAAATATTAGGATATTCCATGCATACCTGAGGGAGTTATCCTTTTCTTCTTGAGCTTTAGAGGTTCAATATTCTTCTTTATGCAGGGGATGCATGGTTGTGCCTCTTCACAATGCTCAATGAGAAGCTGAGGCTCAATCACTGTATCATGATGGAATGACCTTCAAAAAGCACATGGAGGGTTTGGAAACCAATCACATGTTCTTGGGAATCATATTTTTCTTAAGCACTTAATTTCTTTGCTAAGTGTTTTGAAATTGAGAATCACTTGTTAAACACTTGCAGGATATCTTCTTCACAGAGCAGAAGTCTTGTAGATCCTTTGCAATCCTTTTCAAAGTAGAAGCACGTAGTGCTCTATTTTTGGAAACATGAGCTCTAAAAAGACTAGGAACATAATCCTCTTCTCATATAAGAATTATCCATTTATAGGGAAGATAAACTACCTATTCCACATTCAAAATCCATTTTAAATGACATAAATATTGTGGTTTTAATGCTCAATATATCTGGTGTTTGGAAATCTTCAAACCCACAGATGAGATATGTCGCGATCCTCTGTTTGTCTCTTTTTTGAACGTATGCTCCTCATTTATCTTTACAAAATCTCATGCATGCAATAAATATATCATTTATATTCATTTTTAATCCTCACTTGAATCCATGTGGTCTTTAGAAACATCATTTTCCTTGACCTTCTTCAAATTTCACCAAATCATTGCATGCATGAAAATGCAATTTCATGCATGATCATAGTTCAATCCAACAACCAACTTGACCCTCATATGATATCTAGTGATCATCAAGGGTGATCGAGTCATCTTATCTGGTGACTAGTAGTAGTGGAGTCATGTGAGTAGTGGCAGAGTAGGACGATGACATGGATGTAGAAGTATCAAATGACTCAGGTTGAAATGTGCAGGGCACGAAGTTAGATTAGAGGCAAATATTGGATGATCTGATGTTGCATCTGATTGGATAGTCAACCAAGACATTGGATATGATGGATGACTGAGATTTGTTCCTTGAATTAAAATTATCATCCCACCTTGAAACAGAAATGTGGGTAGATTATGGTTTATCAATATACTTGTCCCAACAACCACTTAAAATTCTCTCTCCCCCACCTCTGTACCACCCTGTACCAGTTCTCTATAGGTGCGCTCTGCGTCTAACCTATGCACTCTAGGGGAATTCTTTTCACCCACTATTCTGCTCTTGGGATGGCACTTTCAATCTTCCCTAGGGGCACAATTTAACCATGTGGTCCCACAAGTTCCTCAAGTTGAGTTTGGGTAACTATCTCATGAGATTCCCCCCATTTTTTAAAGTAATCCACAATAAAGTGTTAACATGAATGTTAACATCAAATAGGATGCATTGCCACCTCAATGTCCAAGGCCTATTCTTAAAATTTCTTCTTCCTCTTTTCTTTTTTGATTATCAATTCCAAATCACTTCAATCATCCCCAAAATGATGCTACTTCAATGTTGTAAACAACGTATCACTTTTTTATACATGTTCTTTGAACATTAAGATCAGTGCAATAATCATCTTATTTTACATTCTATATCAACTTTGACTTAGGGGATATCCTTATTCATGCTTATCATAATTGAAAACCGCACTGATATCATTGAAAAAAAATAAAACTCATTACACTGAATTGGTCCCAACAATCCAACCATTTGTAGTTGTGGGAAATACCCAAAGTTATTCTTTGAAATGAAATTTTCAATTTGAATCTTCTCTCTCCCCTTAAATTCCATTTCACTTCTCTCCCCCTTATTGATAGTAAATACAATGTTCATGTGAAAAATGTATCAATATATACCTAATAAATGTGACATCAACCATTCCACACTAAGTCTACATGAGAAATACTCAGTGTAGAAAACAAGAGGATTTTATTTATATAATAAAGTTATCCATTATCCACTGAATCATGATACCTCATTAGATAATAACTCATATACTTATCTTCAAGGGTTTTACACATTCATTATATTATGAGTATAATAAGTATGATATGAAATTACCAACATAAAACTCATGCAATCACTTCAACAAATGGAAAAAAATAAAGTGTAGTATGTAAGATGAGTGACCATGGAGCACTACCATTCTTCTTAGGTCACTGAGTAATTTAGTTACTCCCCCTTTGTAAAAAGATATTTATTTTGAGTAACCAATGATTATAGATTAATAAATGACATACCTTTACCAATTATATGATATTCAAACAATATTTAGAGTAATTGAATTTGATACCAACTGGAGTATATACTAATTGAACTAATAACTCTTAAAGATTCTTAATGTGTCTCCCTCTCAAGGGAACACTCCTCATCACTAACTCTCATGTTCTCCCCCTAAGATCTTCCCTCACCTTCAACTACCTGTATTATAATAACAAAAACAACACACAAAGATTTAAGATAATAAGGTGCATCCTCTTTGCATCATCAATTAGAACAACAAGTTTGAGATGATTTTCTCAACCTAGATGCTCCATTATTAAAACTTTAACATTTGATCTTCAATTCTGGTTGTGATTGTGTGGATATCAATACTTGTTCAATTTCTTTGTGTGTGAGTCTTATTTCTTCAAGATATTTTAAAACACTATAATCTCTTAGCTTAATTTTCATCTTCTTGATGAATTCTTCTTGGGATGGAATAAATGAAATACAATTTTTAATAGTGTGACCAGCCTTGTTGTAGCTCACACACATGACTTCTTTATCTACATGTGAAATCTTCCTCTGGGGTTTTTCACTATCCTTATCTTGTGAATCTTCCATTTACCTCATTATTTTTAAATAGTTTGGAAAAATAAAAAATAGTTCATTAGAATCTGAGGCATCAATATTGGGTCTTCAACATGGCTTCTTATGAGGGACGCCCTTCTTAGAAGTTCTTTTGTATGTACCAACATCACCTTATAGGATTTTGAATACAAGCCCTTCTCACCTTTCCTTCTTGGAGTCTTCTAGGGAGAATTATCTTTTGTAACATTCTTCTAATTTCTTCCCAAGGATGGTTCTTCTTTCTTAGCCAGTTTCTGGGATCTTGTTTTCTTATTAGATTTGGGTTCCTATTGAGAAGAACATTTCATTACCTTGTGACCACTTCTATTGCATATATCGCAGATGTTATCAAGACTTCCAAATATGTTTTTAGTATACAGATGATTCTAGATATGTGGATGTCACTTCTTCTTCTATGTATTTCTCCCCCTTGATATGGGATTCCTTTGTGCTTTTATATTTTGAGGATTATACCAAAACGTTATTGCATAATTCCGAAATCTGTTACATCACTAACATTAAACCACAAATCATGACTTCTATATATCTTTTGTATAAGTTTTTTGTTCCTTGTTCATGATTTTTGGTGCTCTATGTGGGCAACCACCTTCCACATTCTTCGTCCTATCCACCCTTTCCATGGTGGTAGGCATCTCATCACATTTCCTCATTCATACTTGTTTATAATATTTCTCCCAACTTACACTACATGTAGAAACACATTTAGAAACATGGTTACATGATGGTATGTATGGTGCCTTTACTTTCTTAGCTGCTTGTGATAGATCAATCAGTAAATTCATGATCATCTTATCACATGTTGGAGGTCTTTCACCCTTATAATCCTCTAATGAACATTAAATACCAGTAGAAACTTTAACCTTCTTTTTTGAGGAAAAATATGTGTCTTCTCAATATTGGAACACTAACATTAAAATTTTAGATATTCCGTATTGAGGATGACTTTCTAATGATAAATCATAATCATATTCTCTTCATAAGTCTTCTTTAATCTTTCAACTTTATCTTCTTTCAGCTCCACTATGTTTTGTAACAAAGAGTCAAGTTCATTGATCTTCTTGGAATTTTCTTCCAAATATAACACATTGACATCAATTCTCTTCTTCAGATCATATTCAAGTGCATGGATCTTCTCTTCCAGAGTCTTGTTGACTCCCTCTTTTTCTTCAACTTCTTTGAGAAACTTTGGGGACCACATTTAAAATTTCCTATTTGTTTTTGAAAGGATCCAACTTGTCTGGAGATCTTTAAACATTCCCAAATTTTTTATTTTAATCCCTTCTATAAAATATAGTTTTCTTCAAGCAATTGGGTAATATCTTCTTGCATACATTAAAATAATCTAGAAATAAGGGATGCATTTTATTTTGGAAAACTATGTAGAATCATTCTTAATCTATAAAATAATAATTCTTGAGAGGTTGTAGATTGGTCATAACCATTTGTGCTAGTATTTTTATTATGACTATAATTTCCAAATGTATTAACACATATCTCTTGATCACTTGAGGTAGGAAGGTTGTCCATATTCTTAGTGTAAACTTGATCCAACTTCTCATTTCTTTCCAAGATTGATATTTATTAATTATTATCAAGACATGGAGATATAGATACTTTATATTAATTATAAAAGAGGGACTTCTTCTTCAGATTTATCTTCTGCTTCTTTTTCCTATTCATAATGTTCTTGGTAGATATGGTCTTCTGCTTAGAGACTACAAGATATTCAATAAAAATTCACTTCATTGATTAATCAAGAAAGAAACTCAACTCTTAAAAAGAGAATAACTTCACTGTAGAGAGTCCAATAGATGCGATCCTCCTCTAATACCAATTGAGAGGACCATTTTGGGATATAACTAACACTAAGAGGGGGTGAATCACTGTTGGGGGATTTTTAAACCAATTCCAACATTTTATCTCTGTACCACTTGACCTGTTAGGATCTTTATTCTCTTATTCTCTTTTATATATGACGTGCAATAATAGAAAGTAATAAAAATATGCAAATGATATTTTTATAAGGATCCTTACTAAAGAAGAGCAGCTACATCCTTTCCATGCATGGGAATAACCAGTGTATGGATTCTACAATATAATGTGATAATTTTTACAATATATTGGATAGTAAAACAATCCTCTAGCTAGTGTGTATCCCAATACTTTGGAGGGGGAAGGGAAAAAATCCTCTTCTGGAACTGGTGATGACCAACTCTAACTTTTAGCTTCCTTGGTGGTTCTTTACACTACCTATGGAGACTATCTTCTCCCTTATTCAAAAGGGTTTACAACACCAATATAGTCTTCAATATTTTAAGTCCTATTGGATGTCACACTCCTAATTTTTTTATTCCTCTTCTTCTTCCCCTTTTTATTTTTTTATGAACATGCAAGTAACCAGCCTCTTCTTCACTCTTGTTTAGTGTAAGTAAAATTGAACCCTTCTTATTTTTATTTTTTTATGATTTATTGAAACAATTGAATGCACTAGCACTGCTTATTTTTCTTGGATAGAATCACAAAAACCTTTGTGATTATTCAAACATTAAATATCTGCTTACTTATCATCGTCATAATTAATTATGTTTTATTCCTTTCATATATGCATGAGATCATAAATATGGAATTTAGGTTGAACTATTCTTTTCCACTTCTTCTAGGTGTGGTTTATATATATTAAATTGAATTGTACCCTTTTTATGTATGCATGAAAGCATGCATAACCTCTTCACTTATTCGCTTTTCTCTTCATCTCCCTCACTTGGTTTGGATGTTCTTAATGTATGCACATGTGTTCATGCATGATTTATTCTCAAACAAATCAGATTCACACTCTTCTATTCATCTCTATTTCCTGTGTAATAACCTTAAAGGGTACAGACTATTGCACACACACTGCCTCTTTTCTTCTCCTTCTTCTCTTTACATCAACAACACCTGAATGGGTGATATCCTGTAGAAAGATTCTTCACAAGTGCATAGATAATTCCTTAGTATTATTTAGATCATGCACATGAAAGCATTCAAACACGGTTTCCCCTTCTCTTGAAATCTCCTTCTTCAAGAAACAAACCCATGAAAAATAGTAGGATATGTTGTATGTACCTGAGGGAGTTCTCCATTTCTTCATGAGCCCAAGGGGTTCACTATTATTCTTCCTGCAAGGGATGTATAGTTTTGCCTCTTCACAAAGCTCAGTGAGAATCTTAGGCTCAATCACTAGCTCACAATGTCACGAACATCAAAAAGCACAATGATGGTTTAGAAACCAACCACATGTTCAGAGGGAACTATTTTATGCTTAAGGACTAAACATCTTCACAAAGTGGTTTGAGAATGTGAAGCACGTGTCAAACACTTGAAGGATCTATTATTCGCATTGCAGAAGGCTCGTGGATCGTCTAATTGACTTTTGAAATATAGAAGCACAAAGTGTTTGTTTTTCCAAAACATGAGCTCTTGAAATCTTTGGAAAAGTATCCTCTTCTCAGCTTGGGCCTCTTAATTTATAGGAGAGAGAAAATTCCATTTCTTCTTTCAAAATATGTGTGAAATTCTATGAAGATAAAATTTTGAATGCTTGGGATATCTAGCATTTTGAAATCTTCAAAGTCACAGATGAGATATGTCATGATCCTCAGTTTGATTGTTTCTCAAACGTTGGATCCTCGTTTATCATGATAAAATCTCTCACATGTGATAAACATTTCATGTATCTTCAGTTTGAATCCTCACTCAAATCTACATGGACTTCGACAACTTTTTTTCCCTTGGACTTCTTCTAATTTCACCATATCATTGCATACATGAAAATACAAATTGCATGCCTGTTCTTGGTTCGATCCAATGACCAACATGATCCTCATATGATATCCAGTGATCATCCATGGTGATTGGGTCATCTTCTTTAGTGAGTATCAATGGTGGCTTCATGCGAGCATTGGTGGAGGAGAATGAAGACACGACTACAAGAGCATCAGACTGCTCAGGTTGAAATGCGTGGGGTGTAGGATTATATGAGTGGTAGAGATTGGATGATCAAATTTCACAGTTGATCGGATGGTTGTTTGAGATGATGTATGTGATGGATGACTGATATTTTTCTTGGAATTAAAATTCTCATCCAACATCGAAACAAAAAGATGGGTGGAGTGTGGTTTATCAATCAACCTGCCACAAAAACCACTCATAATTCTTTCTCCCACTCCCTAGTACATCTATGTACCAGTTCTCTATGGGTGTGGTCAATGCCCAACCTATGCACTCTGCAACTGTGCTTTGATTCCATTATTCTACTCTTGGGATGGCTTTTCCTGGCTTCCGCATGGGTGCGATCGACCCCTATGGTCCCTCATGTGCCTCAGGATGAGGCTGGGTAGCTATTGTAAGATCTCGAGGTTTTAGAACAGGTCAAAATCCCGACCCTGTTTGAATTTTTGACTGGTTTCTGAGGAAACAGGAGAAAAGTGACAGTTTTTGGAAATTTCCAGACTACACACCATGTACATTAAGTACATGCCATGTATATGTTAAGAGAGTGACCGAACGTATGCTCTCCGAGTACATGTCGTGTGTTGACTATGTAGAAATTTCTTCCTACACGATGTGTAGTTTTAAACATGTCGTGTACACTCAACCGTGTGGTGGATATATATGGTGTGTAGGCCTGTTGGCCGGGTAGAACTAGGTACACGCCGTGTTCCCCTTGGACACGTCATGTAGTCTATCTGTGTATGTGAGATATACATGGCGTGTGGGTATGTCGGCAAGAAAGAGAAGCAAAAACCATTTACACGCCATGTACCCATAGGTACATTCCATTTACTCATTTCGGCAGGTCGGCAGAATCCCAGCTTCCAAATGAATAGTTAAATGATATATACATGGAATGTAGACAGATTCAAACTCTGATTGACGCGTTGGAACCCCCTCAGTACGGTCTCGATTCCTCTTTTACCATTTTTTTTGATTTTAGTTCTAGAACGAGTTATAGGGGTTTGAGCAGTTTTGAATCTTTTATAGATTTGCGGCGTTTTAAAAAGAATTGGTGGTTGTTACTGGAGTAGTAGCATCGTATGAGTCTCAGGTAGGTGGTGCATACCTCATTTTGTTTTTTTTGTGGTTGTTTGGGTGACGCGGGCTTCGGTGCGTTTGTCAAGTATTTTGAGAAGGGCCCGTTTTATCTGCTGTTTCATATTGAATTGCTTGTTGGACCTATGAGATGCCTTTGGGTATGCCCTGTTACCAGTTTGCGTGAGCGAGGCCGGGTGAGGGGCCGTTTCATATCGGTACATTTGGACTGGAGAATTCCAAAATGTTTTAAATTGAAATATTAATATGTTAAATAGATGAGTTTAACTTATTAATCCTGTTATAAGTTGTTAGAGGAATTTAAGACCTCGATGCTATTGTTCGATAGCCTTTGGGATTGGGAAATTCGACTATTTAAATTGTTTTTCCTTTTATGAGTTCTTTTCAATTTGATATATGCAATTCCTGAATTGCACATGCTGGACCCTTTGGGTTGTGTTGGGCTTGGCCCGGTTACGCTTGAGTGATACTGATCACAGTTTGGGCTTGCCCCGAGTTACATTGGGTGGTTTTGACCACGGGATTGGGCATCATGGACGTCGGCTTGAGGCAGTACGACTGTCAGGTTGGGCATGACCCAGGTTACTTGGATGGCGAGGCCATCAGACTTGAGCGGCTTGGTCTCAGGGGCACGAGGTGTCAGATGAGTTGGTGGCTTATGTATTATTTTGGTGATTACCACTCACTCGGGACTTTGAGTAGTGTGCACACAGAGATACTCTGTGATGAGGTGGTTTTGACCACTCGTGTGGGTAGAGGCCCCTGTAGTTGCGGTTAGGTGTTATTGTTGGGGGTTCTTGCCGTAGAAATCCACGTGGGAGGTGAGGAGACTTTAGGGGATAGCATTGAGACTATCGGGTTGGGGGTTGAGTATCACCGTGATATGTGGGAAGACATCGCTGTTCCTCTGGGTTACTATTCTGGGCGTGCCTCTGGGATGTCGGTATTTGAGACATGTGGTTTTTGGAGGCACATGATGTCAGGTTACTATTCTTGGGCGTGCGTTAGGGACGTCGGTACTTAAGACACGTGGTGTCAGGTGGCACATGGTGTCGGGTTACATGACATAGAGTCGAGCATTAGCTGAAGCAGGTGACCCTCCGTGGTGGCTGCTGAGCACCAGTGGAGTTAGTGTTTATTTGTGCAGTGTACTGCTTACAGTTTTCCTTACACTTGCATGACTTCTTAAACAAATATATTTGGTACGCACCATTGGGTGGTATCCTACTAATATTTGTCTCACACCCTGCACGGGCCCTTCGGGACACATGTAGACTTTATGGATTTATGTGCAGGAAAGAGGTCAGCTTCAGGATCTGGGCTATGTTAGTTATTTCATGGAGATGGTATGGACCTTGAGTTCATATATAGCTAGGGTTACTTGGTTTTGTTTTCCTTTCTTTGTCAGCATGCTTACTTTATTAGGAAGTAACTATTGGTTATCCATTGACACCATTTTGTGTATGACTTGCTATGGATGCATGTTTGTTTGTTTATAGGCGTAGTTTCTTGTGATATTCAGCATGTTGTTGTGTTTACTTTCTAATACTATTGTTTATCTTTTATTACTTTCGCTGTTTATCTATATTGATTATGCTTCCGCTTTGTGAGTCTAGTTAGAGTCTACTGAGACTTTTATTCTGCTGCATCTTTATCTTTATACATGGAACAGTACCCTTATTATGATCCTCCGAGAGGGTATAGCCTCCCCACTATAGTTAACAGAACCTCACTACTAGTCGTCAGCCTTTGGCGTTTGGGGAGGTGCTCCTAAGGTAGTAACACCCGACCCGTTTGGCACTTTTCGGGTGACTGGCTGGGTCTGGGTCATTACAAAGTGGTATCGGAGGAGTTCTTGACAGGGATTTAGTAGCAGCATTTTACTGGCTACTAATGAGTTTGAGGGTTCTCTTTTATTTCTGTTGGTTTTACTATTTGGGATATGGTAGACTGGAGAAAGGTTGTTACTGGAACTAGGTTTCTAGCTTGTTCTTGCATGCCTACAACCCTAGGTACGAGGGATGGACCACATTTCCATGGGTGAGAATTATGGTTTTCTTTTTCTCAGATTACAATTTATATGATTTCCACCTCAGTGGCTCACTTGATGTGTGATGTTCTTGATTATGATATGTGACCCTTGACCTAGTGTGGTAAGGGAGAATTGGACCTTGGCCCGGTATGGCAAGGCTTGTTTTTTTGGCTTTTGATAGGCACATTTTAGGGTATTTCAATTTCATAATTGCACGTATGCTTTGTGATGTGATAATACCATGTGAAGAAAAAAAATCAATTGCCATGCTTTATATGAACTAAAAAGTAAAAGGTGAAATTCTTGATAGAATTTCCTGTATATTACAATGTGTTATACCAAGCCTTGTATATATTGTAAATTTCATGTGGTAGGGTATTTGGGTCTGGCTCTTGTACGAGTAGACATGTACTATCATTTGAGGTGATTTTTATCACCAAGATTGGGTTACTCGGTCGTCGGTTTGAGGAAACATTGGTTGTCAGGACGGGCATGACCCGAGCTACTATTGATACTTGGCTTTGTTAAGAGAGGGTAAAGAGGCCATGAGGTCGGGATGCTGTGGGGAATGGGTTGCAGTAGGGGAGAGTAAGGGTAGTAGTTTTGCACCGCCTTTTACTAATTTCATATCTGCGTTGAATATATATTGTTATATATATGGTTTGTCTGGCCATTTATGGTATTCAGCGGGTTCTACCTACACATCTCGATGGAGAGACAGGCGCGATATAATACAGTGCTGCTTGTGCAGGATCAGGTTTAGGATTCAGTATAGGTAGAGCACGAGCTGCAGGTACAGGATCAATGATAGGAGCAGGTCCAGGATTCAGTGCCGGCAGGACAACAGCTTGGTTTGGCAGCGTTCAGACCTTGGATTGATGAGAAGCTCCGATCTAGCCTAGTACATGTCTATTAGGGTATTGAAAGTGGCACGCAGGGTACAAATCCTTCTATGGAGTATCTGATGCGGGAGTTCTAGTCACAACACCCACTGCTTTTCCAGGGTGAGGGTGGTCCACAGTCGGTTGAGAACTGGATAGAGATTATGTTGATGATTTTTGAGTAGATATAGATGCCTCCAGGGAAAAGGTTCAACCTAGCGATGTACATGCTGAGAGGACCAAAGAAGCATTGGTGGGATGTACAGGTACATGCTCATAGGCACGAGGGACTGGCTTGGAAGGTCTAAGAGGATAGGTTCTTTGAGCACTTCTATCCACATACATTGAGGTCAGAGAGAGCTCAGAAGTTCTTGAGTCTTCAGTAGAGAGACATGTCCATAATGGACTACGCAGCTACTTTTATAGAGATATCTCGCTTCGCACTAGGTATGGTAAGCGATGATGCATCTCGGGTGAGGTGCTTCGAGGATGGCTTACGACACACCATTCGGGTCTAGGTGAACATATTTAGGCTAGGTTCCTTCCCTGAGGCACTGAATCGGGCACTCATAGCCGAGGGCAACGATAGAGAGAGAGAAGTCTCATTTGGGTAGGGAAAGAGCTTTGGGTGATGGTTCGTACAGCAGGAAGCGAGTACGGGATGAGTTCCAATAGGGAAGTCAGGCTAGGGATTCAGCTAGACCACCTCGTGGTAGTTCTTCGGTGATTTTTTTCAGTGTGGACAGCTGGGACATGTTCAGGATCAGGTTGATAGGCCTCTAAAGGAGTGCTGGGCATGTGGATAGGACAAGCATCTGGAGAGGTTTTGCAGGCAGCCTTCTCAGATAGCCGGTAGGCAGGGACCAGGACAGACTGTAGTGTCTGGAGTTGGTTCAGGTTCGGTACCCGGAGAGGGTAGTCAAGGTTCATCTATGTGAGGAGGTCATGACAGAGACAACGGGATCTAGCTGAGGGGTCAGTGGCCAGTGACTTGAGCAGCACTGCAGGGGGGTCAGGCATTAACCAGCCATACTTCAGTCTAGGTGCATGCTGTGGAGCTACCAGAGGCTGAGCAGGCTGATGAACCGATGACGGTTAGAGGTACATCGCAGTGTGGTATTGATCTCCATGTTTCCTTTTTGGAATGACCTGTAGAGGCATGTCTATTTTGAGTGGAAATGGTGAACAGGATCTAAGAGGACTGACTAGATGCTAGTCAGTGGGTTTGGCACCATATCGGGTGCGTGATCTATTATATAAATGTATGAGATGTGTAGCATCAGGCCATCGAGGATGCGGGTTACTTTAGGTACCTTGGGCATTGGGGCATCGAGGATACAGGTTACTAGAGGTTCCGGGGGCATCGGGGCATCAGGGATGCAGGTTACTTGAGGTTCTAGGCACCAAGACCTCGTGGAGGTGGACACTGATGCGGTGCGGGATACGTTGGGTGTTGGGAATGACACAGGAGCACTAATGGGGTTCAGGGGTGTTGATGCGTCATGGGAGGACTATGTGTCTAGGAAAACAGGTTAGTAAATGTTGTTTTCTTTGAGTTTTGTCAGGTTGAGACCAGTTTAGGCGATTCCTATAGTGGGGATCCCCCTTGAGGAATTTCACCAGGACCCTTCACTACGGGAAAAAACGATTATTGCGATGGGGTTTTTGTGACAGGCCTTATTCCCGTCGCAAAAACTCCAATGAAAAGAGTTTTTGCAATGGGAACATATTCCCGTCGCAAATGTTCAGTTATTTGCAATGGAAATACAGGTCCCGTCACAATTGCAATGGCACGGTTTGCGCACCAAAACGCGCGAAGCCTATTTGAGATAGGTAGAAGTCTACCCGTCTCAAGTACCCAGCGGTGGTAAATAGTATTTCCGACGAGGAAATTTACCCATCGCAAACAAATATTCACCTGGTGTTATTTGCGACAGGCCCCGTTGCCAATATCGGCCGCTGTAAAGCCTATTTGCAATAGTCACCTTCAACCCATCGCAACTACCAGCAGTGGTAAATACTTTTTTATGACGGGACTACTTACCCATCGCAAAAGAAAATCCAACGGGTGGTATTTGTGATGGGTCCTGTCGCAAATACCAGCGGCGGTAAATAAGAATTTGTGACGGGGATATCCGCTCGTCGCTAATGGTGTGGCATTTGCGACGGGCCCGTCACAACAACCCTTTTACCCACCGCTTGTAATTAAAACGGGCGGAGGTATTTGCGACGGTCCCCGTTGCAAATACCGGCGGTGGTAAACAAACATTTGCGACAGGGACATCCGCCTGTCGTTACTGGTGGCTATTTACGACGCACCCATCGCAAAAGTCCTTTTACCCGCCACCCGTATTTAATAAAGGTGAAGGCATTTGCGACGGTATCCCTTCACAAATACTGGTCATTGTGATGGGATACCGTCGCAAATGCGACCATCACAAATAATCTAACCTATATATACACCCCATCCATTTTTCCCTTAACATTCAGATCTCTATTCTTCTCTCTCTAATTTCCAGTTCTGAGTAGAATTTTTTTTATTTTAATTTTTTCTTTCGAGAAGAGGAAAGAAGGAGTTAGAAGGCGCATACAAAAGATATTTATATTTTTTTAATTGTTAAATTATTTTTAATTGTTAATTTTATTTTAATTGTTAATTTTATTTTTTTAAATAGAATTTTTAGCTATATAGTATAATTAGTTTATGTGGTTGTACCAAATAATCCTTGTCTGGATACAAACAAGTAGAGGAGGTTGTGGCACAGATGTACCTAGGTGTGAAAACTCTGACAAGGTGTTTCGAGTTTGACTCGGGGTAACCTGGTACACAACAACGGGCCTTGCTGCACTCTTGGTTCGACACTCCCAGGGGATGTTTTGGTAATAATTAGAAATAAATATATAATTATCAAATAATTAAAAAATAATTATATTTAATTAAAATAATTAGGAAATAATTAGGAAATAATTAGATTTAATTGAATAGAAATAATTAGGAAACAATTAAAATAATTAGAAAACAATTAAAATAATTAAGAAACAATTAAAATAATTAGGAAACAATTAGATTTAATTAAGAAACAGTTAGATTTAATTAGGAAAAAATTAGATTTAATTAGGAAACAATTAGATTTAATTCAGAAACAATTAGATTTAATTCGGAAACATTTAGATTTAATTCGGAAACAATTAAACAATTAGATTTAATTAGGAAACAATTAGATTTAATTAGGAAACAATTAGATTTAATTAGGAAACAATTAGATTTAATTCAGAAAAAATTAGATTTAATTAGGAAACAATTAGATTTAATTAGGAAACAATTAGATTTATTAGGAAACAATTAGATTTAATTAGGAAACAATTAGATTTAATTAGGAAACAATTAGATTTAATTAGGAAACAATTAGATTTAATTAGGAAACAATTTGATTTAATTAGGAAACAAGGAAACAATTTGGAAACAAGGAAACAATTAGGAAACAAGGAAACAATTAGGAAACAAGGAAACAATTAGGAAACAAGGAAAAAAATTAGGAAACAAGGAAATAATTAGGAAACAAGGAAACAATTAGGAAACAAGGAAACAATTAGGAAACAAGAACACAATTAGGAAACAAGAAAACAATTAGGAAAATTAGGAAGTGTAATTGACCTTTCATATATCTCAATTTTCTTTTCATTTGTGTGTTGAGCCTTGAGAGGAAACTTCTACCTCCACATGTAATATCTGCTTTTACTGTCAAAATTATCAACCTCCTCGCCAATATAGAGGTGAGGAGGTTTATAATTTTGACAGTAAAAGCACATATTACATGTGGAGGTAGAAGTTTCATGTCAAACTCAACACACAAATGAAAAGAAAATTGAGTTAGATGAGTGGTCAATTATGTTTGTTTTTCTATTCATTGATTGATTAACCACCCAACCTGTATCTTTGAATTTCTAATTAGTAACATAATTAGTAACATAATTAGTAATATAATTAGTAACATAAATAGTAACATAATATAAAATATTATATTACTCTAATATTAATAGTTAAATAATACTTATAATATAATTATTTTTTTATTACATTCTTAATATTTATAAAAAAATATTAATATTATTAAAATTATAAAAAATTTATAAAATATTACAATTATCAATATTTTCAACAATTTTTTCTTTATTCTTAACTGTTCAAATCTTAAATGGTCACCAATTTTTAGGTCATGCCCAATAAAAAGATTAGATCGAGCCTTATATTCAGTTTATCAAAGATCAATTAGTTTTATGGTGGTGGATTCTTCAGCATTATGAAGGTTATCCTTCTCCAAAGTAATGGAATATATTCCTTATTTCCTAAACCTCTTCATAGATTATTGGATTTTAATAATATATCCCATCACTGAGTTTAATTCTTCTTGAATACGTACCATATAAAGAGATTTATCATTAATATAGCCCTAATTCCCCTATAATTCCTTGGTATGGCTAAAATCCGCCAAGTATACAATTATTCTAAGATCTTCAAACTTTCTAATTAGCTGTTCCTTAGATTTCCATGATCTTTCCTCCTATTCTCGTTTCCAGATGATCAACTTCACAACACGGTGGATTTTTCCGTTACATAATCTATTATTCCAAAAAAATGGATAACTTTGTTTGTAACCAACAAAGTCATGATGGTATATACTCGAGAGGTGTATCAAAGATTAATGTCCAAATATCTTTCCAAAAAAATGGTGTATAGCATGAAAGGTACTATGTGCCTCCAAATTTGACATAGATCTACTTTCAATTGGTGATGTATATTATGGGATTAATTCACTCATGTAGGCATCCTATTATTCTCTTTCCAAAGTATTATCAACTTCACCTTCTTGTCTTTACTGAATAGGTATGGATTCCTCTCCCTCAGGCTTCGTTGCTAACTCTATGGCACTATATAATAGGTGTAACTCAATGTCAACATTGGGGAATAATGAGTTGAAATGGGAGGGGGACTCTTTGTAATGTTAACCACTTGATTAGAATCATAGCCTACATCTAAAACATCTATAGCTTTGGTAAGGACCTCCAGATGATAGGTACTCCTTTCAAGGTTCTCATATCCTAAGGAAAAATATCTTAGGATTTCACCACATCAAGTTATAAGACTGTTACCTCCTATATTTGAGAAAGTTGAGTAATATTGGTGCCCTTAGATGCAATGTCATTATTAATATTTTCCATGTACAAATATGCAGTAATCAAGTAGTAATGATTAAAACATCAAACATAAATTTGGTTATGAAAAAAAAAGTCTCTCATCTCTATAAATCTTTATTGAATTCCTTGAAATACTATAAAGATTTAGGGATATTAATATATCATGAGTTATAATTTCATATATCCATTCCTCAATATCCATGGAATCCTCACCTATGGAGACATGTGGGACATTGGGATTGGGACCCAACTCTGTTATGAATAATTCATCCATAGTTCATTCAAATTGGGAACCATCTTTTAATGACATCATACCCTAATTAGTTTCACTCTAGATAGTGATAGGGTCAGCATCGGCCGTCCTGGGCTCCTCCAATACATGTTTTGGATTTAAAATATTAATAAAAAATAGAGAAATTCACCTTTATACATCATCATGTTCTAAATAATTAACATTAACAGGATGTTATTATTATACTATAAGGAACTGAACAAAAAAGTATGGTCCCTTGACACTTCTTTTTTTAGGGGTGTGTAATTTTTTGAATGTGTTTATCCCCCGTATGGTGTGTCTTCTTCAACTCTTGGGGGTCAATTCTAGAACCCAGGAGGGAGAAAATTTAATTAAATCCTAAAATGGAAAACCATGGTCATATTAGTACATCATGAAATTAATAGGACTAAATTACATTTTAAATCCTTTCCTCAATGCATAATCGTAGAAAAAATATTTTTCCTCATCTATTTCTTTACTAGAGATAGTAAGGGACCATATCGATCTTCTCAAACACATAACAGAAGTGAAATGTGTCACCAATCCATCTCATTTTATATTAATATCTGACTTAGAGATAAATCCATAGGCTCATGCACATACCCCTAAACCCTATTCAGGGTGAATGTTAAAGCATGTCTTGGGGAGGAAATTTTTTGTGATTCCTCCTTCTATAAGTCAAATTGGCCCAATAATAGTAGTTCCTCTACCCAAAAATTATTATGGGTTCATGGAAAGAGAAATAATCTTACATCACTATCATTGATGAATTCATTCCATTATTCATTCAATTAGTTTACCAATACCTCAACAACAACTTAATCTTGCACCAGGTTACCCTCTTTGTTATTGATAATCGGTCATTAGTAACATATAATAATATCAGAAACTCTTGAACAAACTTCCCCACCTCTGTGTAATTGGTCTCAGGTTAAAGATCAGAGGGATCTTGAATATCCCTAAGATGAGGTATTTTTATATTGTCTTAATGAAATACTAATAAATCTATGATATCAAGGGTTATGAATTTATAGAATTAGACTGCCTCAAGACACATATTATCAGATATTTATGTGGTCGGTTGTGAGGATGACCTAACAACTTTTGACTTAATATCATTTTAGTCCTCTTTACTCTGGAGGTAGGCTAAGTGACTGAAGCTTATGTCCCATCCCGAGGGTGATTACTAGACCTCCTTGGATTGAAATTTGTGGTCTTGTAAACACAATCTTGCTTCATGGACTATGTTTGAGATTGTTTATAATATTTCGGAGCTTTAGTGTCATCACCCTCAGGTTGAACCTTCCTACCATGATTTCCCTATCTATTAGTCATTTTGGCCTCAAATCAAGGGACACTTGCTATAAATTCCCCTTGAATGTTGGAAGACATTGAGGAATTAGAAAACCCATAGTTTAACCCAATAGATGCACTTGGGGTGGTAACATAATTAACACTTTTGGTACCTGCAAGGCATTTAGGATTTATATCTTCATAGACACTATTGGCTAATTCTCAAACTAAACATGTTGGGGGGGGGAGATAATTTTTTTCTATTATATACAATTTAACTGATCAGAAAATTTGTATCGATCATATGCTTCACATATGACCTCACTATCAATCTAGGTTTCTGTCTTACTATCTTTGAACAGGATCATATATGACCTCAGGTCATCATTACCCTAGTCATTGGAAATGAACATTCCAGTTAGAGTATCACCATATGGGAAGAATTTACATTCTCCAAGTACATTTAGATTCTTTAGAGCTTCACCATACATTTGAGACAATGTCTAAATAACAAAAATATTCTGAATGAATGGAAAAAACAAAGCCATCAAGGACTATTACTCCAATGATCATGGCATAAGAACTTATGTTCACTACAATCCACCCCCACAACACTTAAAATGACCTTAAAATTAGGTAAGGGGACTTCCCTATGTATACATGAAATAAGTACTGATAAAGTTGTGTTAAAATAGGCACATATAACATTATGTTCTTTATTTATTATAAATTGTCCACTATGAAAATCATCCATAGCCTCACACCACCATTATATTAGAAAACCAGAATCATATAGGTTCTCAAACACACTACTAGAAATATAATTAGTTGGGTTCATATAAGGTCATCATACATGACTATATGCCCACACTGATCATATTGGACTTGATCCAACGTAGTCCAAAATTTAACAAAAATGTCTCACATATCTAATGAAGGACATACTATTAGGAATTTGAAACTAGAACCCTCTTATTGTTTATCCAGGAAGGCCTTCATCCATATCTCATAATGAACATCACCACTTGGGAGAGGGACCCTTTTCAACACATTACATGCCAAATGTAACCACTCATAGGTTGAATCTAGTATCCATTAAATTTCATCCCAAGTTGATTTTAGAATGATAAATTCATCATACATTTCTATGAGAATATGTGATTCTGAGATCAGGTAGACTTCCCATCAACTAATGCTCACTTCACCATACGTTAGATATTTTTTTTAGGAATCCATCATCTTAGGTTATTCGGGATGATATCTAGATTATTTTACACATATATCTATAAATCCCAAACAAATTCATGAATTACAACTAATTTTTTCTCGGTTTCAAATTAAGAACTAGTTTTGGTGTACACGGTATTCTCACATCCATTCGGTTTAGCCCCCTCATTTAGAACAAAATTCCCAATCCTCCTTATAGAATTTTAATTGATCTATCTTAGAAGCATAAAATATCAAAAGATAACAGTGAGTTTTTGATTCATGGGTGTTAGGATTCATATCTAGGGAACATAAACTATGATGAATGATTAATTTATAGGGTATTGTTCCTTAGTTAATGAAAAAACTTCTAGAATATATATTGGAAGTAAGAAAATTTGTGTACTTCTAGAACCAAGGCTTTTTTAAATAGCTTTGTGGATTCAGAATAAATGCCTATTTAAGAAGAATGTGGTTATAAATCTATATCTGATCACTTAGTGGGTACTGATGTTGTTACATATTCAAATATTATTCATTTATGGATGATTTTAGTTTCACATGTCTCTATAAAATATCCCAATGACAATGATTGTTTCCTTAACATGTGTTCTAGATTTTTCATTAGAGATCCTTAGAGTTTTCAATGGAAGTATATAGAGGAAGCACCGTGATGTTCATTAACACCAAGGATGCTATTTGGATTTATCTTTAAGTAGGTGAAAATTTAATCAAGGAGTGACCATACATAGGTCACTCAATCAAGTGACCTCATAAAGGCCACTCACTCAGGTGACCTCGTGTAGGTCACTCACTCAAGTGACCATGTATAGGTCACTCATTCAAGTTTTTCTGTGGATGTATCTTACCAAGATCATTTTTAGTTTCATGAAAGTGTAATTATGTAGGGCTGAATAGAATACTAGTACGGTGAGATCAAAAAACATGTGTTAATTTAGGGAGGAATGCTTCAGACAGGAAACTCTATTTATAAACATCTGATCACCCACATGGTCAACTTGTGTGGATAACCAACGCTAGTGACCTACATGACTAACCTCTTCTATGGAAATTTTTACTCTATATTTTGTATTTATTTTATTAAAGAAGTAATTAGATATGTTTGAATAGATCTTGAAGATATGAAAACATATGGAACTTAGTGATTGGAAGATTTATCAACATCCAAATTACTCAGTACCTCGGGATCAAATCCTTTTCCTCTAATCAGAAGTAATCCTAAGGGGTGGAATTTGGTGAAAATACCTTTTTTACACTAGGATGAAAATATTTTGTAAAAAAAACTCATGTTCTTGAGGATTAATGTAATTTAAATAAATCACCCAAGTATATCTCATGAAGACCCCATCTGTACAAGAAGAGGCTTACACAGGCCCAACCTATGCCACCCTAAATTAGCATCCAATACCTATGTGAGGGCCCTATGCAAGACACCAAAACAATGTAACTATGTGGATAATATCCTTCAACAAGGTTCCCAATTGTTTCCTATAAATAGGACCCCTGGGATCCTCATTTAACATGACTATAAAAAAAGAGACTGCTTGAAGCTCTTCTCTCCCAAGTCACTCGCCTAAGTTCACCAAACCCTCAAGTAGTTCCCTAATTCTATAAATGTATAGTAAATTATAAACGGTCAATGTATTGAGATCCCACAATCTATATAATACCAATAAACTTGAGAGGAAGCTTCCTCTTTATCATAACTACAACGGTGAAGGGCCCTTCCATGGATTAAGACTTGAGCAGTAGTCATCAAAAGACACCTAAGGAGACCCTTAGGAATTAGGGAAAGGACTTTCCCAAGTGAAATTTCCAAGGGTTTTCATCTACCAAGAGGCATATACAGCTCACCCAATTCCACCTTACATGAAGCACCTTTAGCTCATCCAAGACATACCTGGGAAAGACACCATCATCTCGCTCAAGACATACCTAGGTGATGAACCTCTAGCTTTCCCAGGCCTTACCTAGGAAAAGTACCTCTAGATCTCCTAGGTATATCTTATGCAGGACACCTTAAGCACACCCAGGTACACCATATGTGAGGCACCATTTAGTCCCTCTCCTTCACCATTGATGATAGATAACCCCTCTCCCTGGGACTCCTGTCTGAGGGATACAAAATCAAAACCTCCTCCATGGCCTCTAGAATTTCATGATCATACTGAAATACACACCAAAATGTATCCCATTATAATGTTCATTCCATCAGAATAATATGTCCCACCCTTATCCTACTGAATATGTGGGATCTCTATAATGCTTAATATTATTAATTCTCTTGTTAATTTGGTCCCTTGTCATGGAGGCATTTACAGGGACCTCAATATTTCAAGAAGTGGGGTAACCATTTTATTTTCCCTTAAATAAGGGTTAATTCATAGTCTTCCTCTACACCAATCAAAAGGTAGTCAAAAATAAAAAGGGGCACCTAATGGAATCCCTTATAGAGTAGTACCCAATTAATTCTTACTGGTCATTCCCCTACCTTCCACATCCTTACCCTCATCCTCAATGAGACAAAAATAGATTGTGAAGATTGTTAGATCTTCCACTTCTTCTTTTTTCTCACACCTATCATGAATCATGTGGTATTAGAGGTTAGTAAAGGTCATGTCATTAGTATATAAAAATTCCCCCAACATGGGCCTTATATTTGGTATAATCCCCAACCATACACACTGAAATGGTCTTCCAGCTAGGTGTAAGCCCCAATACAATGTTACCATCCTCTCAAAGGGCCATATTTCCTGTGATAAAAACAATCCAAGGTCTATATTACCAATAAAGAAACATTTTCCCTCATCTATAGGGGTAGTCCCCAACCATTTTGAACTATGTGGGATTTAATTCCTATAAAAATGGGATATGTAGGAATCCTCCCTTAGGTTAAAACTTAGCACCCTAAAATGACCCTAATATTCTCTAGGTCATATTCCAAGTGTGGTCATATCCAACTAGGGGATCCATATTCCTTTTTAGTTCTGCAATCACCATCCTTATTGCTCTATATTCTTAGTAGGGTCATATCCAACATGGGAGTTTATATCCCTTCCATATCCCCCAAGACATTTTAGCATAAATCCAATACCATTCTTGGCTAAGAAACTTCCTCCTAGACATCCTTTCTATACAAAATTAAACTATATGGTTTGGTCCTTGCCACATGGACTAAAAATGTATTATTTGTATCATTAAGTGGAAAAAAACTATATGGGCTATGATTTCTTTAACAAGGGTATATAATAAGACCATATCATGGGCTTGATCCTGAAATCCAAACAACTATATTCTTCATGGAAGGTGATAAATTCTAGAGTGCCCCACTACATAACATAAAACCAGAATCATGATAATAAATGACATAAGAATATATAATACAAATAAAAATGGTAACATAAATGGAGGAACATAGATATATATATATGTCCCATTAAATAAATAACCTAATATATATATATATGATTCTAAAGACAATACAATCAAACAATTGATTGTTAAAACAAGGGTTATCTATTCTATAGTTAGATTTTTATAAAGGGTTCAAGAATATTTATTAAATCTAAATAAAAGAATATAAGTAGAAAATAATTCACCAAAAATGGTATGATGAGACTAATAGCTAATCCTCTTTCCAATGTGATTCCCTAATTTTTGTTGGAACTATTTCCCAATAACGCCCTAAATTTGGAAAGTAGGTTTGTGAAACATCACAAATAAGGGAATCATTGGGTGTTTCCAGTTTGAAACATAAACCCCATTCAAAACCTCTTATAAGTGACTTGGAAATAAAAAATATGTTTATAACATGAAGGATTATGCCACCATGATAAACAAATATTCAAATCCCTCTTGATTTTCTGTGTGAAACAAAAATAGAGAATCTGATGTGAACCTCAAAATTAAAAAATAAATCCACTTTTCACATGTCGGGCCATTTTTGTATTACCTATATAAATAAAAAATTAACTTATAATAAAATATTATTATTATTTATAAATTCATATACATTATTATAAAATCTTATTACTCATTCATTAATAATATTTCATTAACTCTATTGTTTCGGGTATTGACTATCTTGTTTTCTCTTGCAGGTTTTATCATGAATGTTCGAAATCTTGAACATAGTTTATATTTCCATTATAAAAAGAATGATATTAATGTTTTAATATCATTATTTTATTGTATAAATCCATTTAATCATTATTTAATTTTGAAATTTTAGAATGAATAGCATCAATTCGTGGTGACTGCAGGTCATACGTACGCATTAGCGACGTTATCATTTCCTTAATGGGTGAAAGGGTAAGGAAGTAGATGGTAAATTAATTTTTTATAATAAAAATATTTTTATATATGTAACATATATTATTTAAATTTATCATTTTTTACCTTCCATGTAAATCTTTAGTGAAAAATGAATCACATATTTTTGTGAGGTGGTAGTCTGTCGTACACATGAATGACATTATCATATTCTATAAAGAATTGAAAGTAAGAAGATATATATGATATTATAATTAAATAAGTATAATTATATCATATATATCATATATAAAAATTATATAAATCATTATATACATTCTTCATAAGTGGTGATGTAAAATAAATTTCATTGGTTCATGAGGTAGTAGTCTGTTGTTCACATGATCAATGATTCTGTTTCCCATTTGAGGGAGGTGGATATGGTTTTAGGTCATTTACATGAAATTTAAATGTATTAATATATATAATATAATTATTTTATTATATAATCATATTTTAATAATATTTTAAGGAGGTACAAGAAGAAATAAAATAAAAGGCTCTCTTAAGGAGATTACCTCTTCTTCGGACAACTTATTTTGGTTTGCACCAACTTCCTTCCTTAGTAGGATTTATGAAAAAAATAATACTTCTAGAATGAGGGGATGGAACTATAGAAGTGGTTTGGGTAGTTATTGTGTATGAAAATAGGTTTGGGATTTCTGAAAATGAGAGGAGACGGCGCAACCTTTTATAAGTGGGAAAGAGGACACAATTGGAATTTTTTAAAATAATGAATTCCACCAACATTTTTCTCAGTACATAAGGCTCAAAAATAAAACAATTTAAAAAATTTGAATATATAATGTCAAAAAATGACCATAAAATTGTAATAACAGATGTTTTGGATCATTTTAACCCTAATCATTTTATTTTAACCTCTTAATAAACCAATTTACCTTAACCATGATAAATATTTTTTATAGTTTCCACTATTAAACATGATAAAAAATTAGTTTGATCCTATTAGATAATATAAATTATAATTATTATAAATATGGAATCTATTTTTAAAAATTAAACTCACATAATTGGTGGAATTTATTCTCAAATTAAACACATATATTTGTTGAAAAAACAATTTTCCAAAAGAAAATCTTTCAAACAATGAAACAAATTATATCAAAATTCAATATGAAATTGAATCTAAAAACATAAGTTGGATTAATTAGTATATAATTGAAATAATTTTATTTTAAAAAACATTAAAAATGGTCTTATAAATGATTTAAATGAAAAGGAATTTATTAATTAAAATTAATTTTTTCATTATTCATAAAAAATGAACCTTTTTAGAGAAATAAAAACACATCACCCCAAAATAATTTTCATATGATGGTTTAAAAAATTAAAATAATTTTTTGAAATCAATTTTCTCTAAGCAGTAAAAATTAATTTTATAATATGCGCGCAAATCATGACTAAAACTCCTTTTAGAAAAATATAGTTTTTTTAGAAAACATTTCTGTTTCTTTCAAATGGATCTTATTTTATTTCCAATAATTAGCTAATAATTGAGTTTATTTTGTACATAGAAAAACCAAATAATTTTAAATTTTTATTTGTTACTATTCATACTCACCATCTTAACAACTATGTTATAATGGTCTTGTTTAAATAATAATAATTTAATAGTGTATCATGTTTTGTTAAAATATGGTATTGTGTGCACCACAAGATATGGAAGAGATATAATTTATTTAAGAATAAATATATCTTAAAGTAACAGTGTCTTATATTCTATTATAATCTTTTTTTTGTGTTATATATTATATCCAATATAATGTCACTCTTTTAAAATATAAGGGTGTTATAATTCATGATTGAGAGGTTGAGTTTACCATTGACTTAGTACCTAATGCTAAGACAATTTTAAAAACCCATTACTAAATAGATCAAATAGAAATTTTGGAACTAAAAAAGTGATTTTATTATTTAGTAGATAATGTTTTAATTAATACAAGTACGTCACCATGGGGTAATCCTTTTTTAAAAGAAAGGTAGTTCCATAAGTCTTTTTATTAATTATATATTTTTGAATAACATGGCTATTAAAAACAATTATCAAATGTATCATATCGATGATTGTTTTTCATCCCCAAGGAAGTATTTTTCAAATATTTATTGGAGGTTTCGGTATATCAACAAAAGGTGAAGGAGGAAGATATTATAATAAATTCATTTCAGATAGAAAATGGGCAATATGAGTCTTTTGTTAATCCCCTTAGGTTGTCTAATGCACTAGAAATATTTATGGATATTATGAATAAATTATTTTATAAATATTTGGATAAGTTTTGGGTTGTGTTTTTGATGTCGTATTGGTATATTATAAGTTTCATGAGGACCATTAAAGACACCTATGGATTTTATTACAATCCTTAAAAGAAAATAAATTGTATAGAGAATTTATTAAGTTTGAATTTTAGTTGCAAAAAAATTCCCTTTCATGGGAATATTTTTTCTAAAGATATCATACATATTGACCCTAATAAAACTAAATTTCATGAATAGTCTAAAAAAAATTCCAATGTCATAGAGATTCATATTTTTTTAGTTTAGAAGGTTACATTTAGAACTTTGTTGAAAACTTTAGTAGGTTATATATTCCACTGACTAAGTTAAGTTGAATGAGAGTTAAATTCATCTAGGAAAACGAATGTAACTAATGTTTTCAATAACTAAAATGTTTATTATTGAATGATCTAGGTTTTTCCTTTCCCTATGAAGATGGTTATTTTTTCATCTACAGTGATGCTTTATTGAAGGCTCTTGGTGGGGTTCCGATGCATAATGATCAGTTAATTTATTATTCTTTACATTAATTTAAATCTCGTGAGTTAAAATATCCAACACATGATCTTAATTTAGATACTAAGGTTTTGTCATTAAAAATCTGGATTAATAATTTATATGAATCCATCAGTCAAATAAAAATTGATAATAAATGTTTAAAGTTTCTATTCACTCAATAGATTTTAACATGAGATATAGAAGATAGTTATAAATAGTCAAATATTATTACTATATGATTCTTTTCCATTATAGATAATAAAAAAAGTATTAGATTCTTTTATTTCGGAAAATTATGTTGTATTAAACATGATACATTATAAAAATTACGCATTTGTTAATGATTTGATGAATTTTTTACTCAGAGTTTTGGATATTGGGGCTTATTTTATTTTATTTCGGGGTTTAGTTAAGTTTATATTGATTGATAGAATTAAGAAATCTCTAATTAAATACTATGGGTTATAGGAAATGGTTGAATTCATTATGAAGGGTAAGTTTTATGAATTTAATGATGATAAAGAATGATTTATTAGATTGTTAATGATATTATGTGTTCCTTTTGATTCCTAGTTGAATAGAAAATTAGTGAAGGAAGCTTAGGGTTCCTAATTTTCAATTACTCATGGAAGCACTAATATATACAGAGAGATTCAGGAGTATTACTGGTGGGATGGAATAAAAATATATTTTTTATAATTTACCACAAAATGCTTTACTGATCAACTAGTTAAAGTAGTTTTAAATTTTCAGAATTTATTTATTTATCCTTTCCCAATAACTAAGTGGAAATAGTAAAATGTATCCATGTATTTCATAGTGGTATTTTCAAAGACAACTTGAGGTAAAAATTTGACTTGGGTTATTGTAGATCAATTAACTAAAAGTGTGAATTTAATTTACATCCGACAGACTATTTATTTGGATCAACTTTCTCAATTATATCTCAAGAAGATATCGATGTTACATAGAGTTACTATCTATATTTTATTTAAATGTGATTCCAGATTTACTACAGATTTTAGGAAAGGACTTTGTAAGTAATTGGTAACTAAATTAAATTTTAATACAACCATTCATCCTTAGTATGATGGATAATATGAGGGAATAATTCAGACATGAAATATATATTTTTTACATGTTTGATAGATTACTAGGGAATTTGGGATCAAAATCATTATTTTATTGAGTTTTCTTATAATAAATGTTTCTATTTTAGTATACATATATCACCTTTTGAGGCATTATATGGAAAGTGATGTCAAACTCTAGATTTTTGGGATTAAGTAAGAAAAAGGATGTTTATGGGACCATATTTGGTGTTGGAAATGGTTATGAAGGTGAGGGTAATTCAGAAACATATGAGGAATGATTGTATTAGTAAGAAAATTTATAAGGATAACCAAAGAAAAAATCTTTGTTTTTCAGTTGGTGATTATTTTTTTCTTAATATATCACCACTGAAAAGTGTTATGTTTTTTGGTTATAAAGTGAAACTAAGTACACAATTCATTGGAACATTTGAAATACTTAATAAAATTAGTTCATTTTCATATAGATTATCTTTTCTTCTGAGTTTATCCTAGGTACACAATGTTTTTAATGTTTTGATTTTAATAAATTATATTCCATGTGCATCGTAGGTTTTGAGACGTAAATTAGTTCATTTGGAAGGGAAAATTTCTTATGAGTAATGTCCTATATTGATTCTTGACTGTATATAGAAAGTTTTGTGGAAAAAGGAAATTCACCTGGTTATGGTTTAATATAAAACCCATAAGGTAAAGGAAACAATATGAGAGTCTCAAAATTTTAGGATGGAAAGGAATCCTCACCTGTTTAAAAAGTGAATAAAACTATGAAGACACAATTTCTCAATGGGGGAAGAACGTAAAAACTGATTTAATATTAAAATAAATAAATTTATTGTCATATAAATATTCATTATTTATATTTTGTAGATTTATATTCATTATAATAAAATTAATTAATTTGTAATTGAAAAGGAAAAAATATTATTTCTAAATAAAATGGTTTTTCATGAATTATATGGTTTTATTTAAAATATTGTTTTCAAAATCATAGAATTTAAATTTGAAAAAATTTACATTATTTTTTAATTCAAAATTTCAAAATTATCTTTGAATTCATTTTTGATAATTTTCTAAAAAGATTGATTTTTCAATGAATATTAAAAATATACTAACATTTATTGAAAACTTTATTTTATATTAATGTATTTATAAGTCAAATTATATTTTTGATTAGTTTTAAAATTTTAATATTAACTTATTATTTATAATTATCTAATTATAGTTTTTGAAATTTATTTTATACTTTAATTTAGAATAAAAACATTTTATATTTAGTAAAATATTTGTTTTTGAAAAACTATTTTTGGTTGCGTTTTTACTGTTTAATTTAAAATTAAATTTATAAACTTGTGTATTTTTAATTTTGAAAATTTTATTCCATATTTTAGATCAGTAGTTCAATATTTGGTAAATATTTACCTTTTATTTTTTTCATTATTAATAGGGACCTTAGTAGTTTTTGTTATCGTGGTATAGGGTAAATCAGGTTATTAAAGTTACAAATATGCTAAGGACTATTAAATGATCATAATTTTGTTATGAGTAAATTACATCCAAAATCACCCAATATTCTATTTTATGTCCATTTTGTCCTAGTCTGATTTTATAATAACCTTTATAATAATTTATTTATAGAAAAGTAAAAAGTGTCACCCTTTTTTAAATAATTACAAAATTTTTAACATAGGGATAACCTAAGCCTCTATTCATTTATAAATATTATTTTGAAATATAAATTATTTAATTTTATCATGGTAATTTATTTTTGATTTTTAGGGATTAAATAATTATGTAAAATTCTTACATAACGTTCAACAGTATTTATTCAATTAATGAAAAGATAAAATAAATGGTATTCAAAATATTAAAATTAGTATAATATAAAAGAATTAAATTGGCCAAAAATAACTATATATAATAATAACATCATATATAAATTTTATCTAATAAAATTATAACTCCTTATTTATCTTGATTTTATAAAAGTCAAAGTAAATGAATCAATCTAAAATTGATATTATTTATATTTTGTGAATGTAATATTTTATTAAATTATTTAAAATTCAAAAATATATTAAATTTTACCATAATAATGTAAAATGGTTAATTATATCAACTATTTTCCATTTATGGGTTTTTTTAGTTTTTATTAATATTATTAACCCTTATTGTGTAAATTGTTTTAATATTATAATAGTTTTCAAAAGTGTTGACCAAGGGTTAAAACAAAATGATAAGGGTAAAAATGTGATAGAAACTTGACCAAATTTTTTTTAATGAGATGATTTAATCTAGTAATCATATTATATTTTAATATAATCCATTTGGAGCCAATTTGACTTCAAAATTGATTTATATTAATTTAATATTTTAAGAATTCAAAAAGTACCCCTCCCCTCTCTTATAAATGTGCACCACTTATTCTTATTTATTCACACTTAAAAAATCAGTTTCTTTTACTATTACCTTCCCAAATAGTATCCTATAATCTATCCACTCTGTATAGAGGTCCTTTTTAGACATAATACCAACCTTATAGGGCTTAAGGAATTAATCAAAGGATACTTTCCAAAGAAGATGTATAGTTTTTAACCATAGGTTTTTGTTTTACTTATTATTAAAAATACTTAACATATTATTCAAACATAATAATATTATAAAAAAATATCCAATATATATTCATATTTTATTATGTTAATTTAATAACCTAAAATCACCTCCAACCTCAGTTAAATTGGAGGCGAATTCATCATTCGTGTGTATGTCGAACTATCACCTTGTGAAATGATGTAATTGGTTTTTCGTCACCATCTCTAAAGACTAGTTATAACTATGGAATTAATTATTATAAATTATATTATTTAAATATTTATCATTTTTAAAATATTATATATCATTTATCTTCTTACGTTTCGATTCATTGAAAAATGATAACACAGTTTGTGCATATATGTGGACTACCGCCTCCATGAAGTGATGTGATTCATTTTTTATCACCACATCAAATAGATGATTTATATAAATATATTTTAATAATTTATATTATATTATTATATTATTATTATTCTGTAAAAATAAAATAACACTTACATTTTTTCCACCATGATTATTGAAAAATGTAAACATTACTCATGTGTACGTATGGGCTGTCGTATGTAAGATTGTAACGTAGTTCATTTTTCATAACTGTATTTCATGATTAATTTTAGAATTATAATTGATGTATAAAAATGAAAATTATTTCATGATTTTTATTTTAAATACATTGTAATATTGGACTATTTGACCATATTGAACTTATCGAAGTCATTTTAGACTTATGAATAGAATATCATCAAAACATCTGACATAAACACAAATTAATATGTAATTGTGTATGAAATCGTAATAAAAAATAATGGAAAAAATAAACTTGAAAAAGTTTCTCCAGAAATTAAATAATTAACCTGATTTTATTTTTCAAGGAGATAAAAAATATATGTGGCATGTTGGACTTGATGTATGAGGAACCTTAACTTTAAACATCATTTTAAATGTTATAATGATTATTTTCAAAATCATTGTCTTACATGCCCATGTTTCTAAAAACTATTTTATGAATGAATTTTAATAGAAATTACAAAATTATAAAGAAACTTTTATGCCTCTTTCATCCAATGTTTTTTAGAAAATTATTATTTTTTTGGAATGCATGGTTTTCTTTACAAAGGACGAAAGGATTTTTTGTTTTAATGTATACGAATACAAAGAAATTTCCCTAAATTGTAATAGTTATTTGATGTTTGGATTCATTTGTCATATTTCATGTTTTCTTTAAATAAATCCCCACTTTCCATTATTATGATTTTCTGAATTAATAATGGGTTTTGAAAAATAAAAAAGCATTTTGAAATCAGAAATTGTTTTGCAAAAGGATTTAAAAGATTTTTCAAGGGTTTTATTTATGATATAGTACATGGACATTATTCCCCGAATGGTGGACCCAAATTATAGCACAAGGTTGATCCTGATATAGTTTATATAAAGATATGAGACTCATTATAGCTCAAAGGAGTGCCTGATATAGCTTATATGATTTTTGGGCCCTGATAATGCTCCAATGAATTGGGTAATGCTTATTTTCTATAGATATTTTTTTGTAGTTTTCTATATGGTTATTCCAATTGTAAGGGTTTTTTCAATTTCTTGAGATGATAATGTACAAAAGAACCTATATTACTTTTATTTTATTTCTAATGAGTTTCTATTGAAATAATTTGATTTCAAAAGGTAAAAAAATGATATTTTTAAAGGAAAAATGATACTATTTTAGAATAAAAAGGTCTATTTTTAAGAAACGTTTTTTATGTTTTTTCATGTTTTTCACCTAATTCTTTAATTTATTCTTGTTTATGTCACTTAATAATAATATTATGATCATCCATTTAAAAAAAATTATAGGGTTTAAGGATGGTTAATGTAAATAAAGAAGTCAAGTTAAAATTTATGAATATTTTTCATGAAAAGAAATCATATTTTATTTTCAATGATTTATATTGTGGTAAAAATAGATAATTATTAATAGTATCTAATTTTTATATATATGGGTTTTTTATGTAAGATTTATAACCTAAATATCAAAAACTATAAACATAAAATATCCTTAGGAATTAAAGAAAGTAAATTATAGTTTAAATTCAATAGAATATGTAGTGTTTAAGGTCAGTTACTTACAATTTTGGTAAAGGAACTCTTTATCATAATCTCTAGATTCATCTCTTATAGGTTTCACAATGAGATATTAAATACGAATGGGTGATGGTAACTATCCCAAATCTTAGACATCACACACCACTATCTAAATGAGGTTCTGATCAACTGGAGGGTTCCCTCGTCATGGTTCATCGACAACTCCTTCTTGAGGTATATTAAAACATCTTATTAGGGGAATTTTATGACAAAAATTTAATAGTAAACACTGAAAAACATAGAAATGATACTCGATTAATTATCTTAATCAATAGAAACAAGAATTGTCAATTCCTTCATATAAAGAAATATTCTTTATGGTGTTAAAATTACTTATATAAAATAAAGAAAAGAGTAGAATAAGAAAAATTTATTTCTTAAGGAAAATTTTCACAAACTCCCATGGTGACTCAAGGATTATTATGATGAGAGACATTCAACCAACTACTTGTTACTACCTCATAATTCATGATAATCCTACCTCTTATCTACTAATAAATCCCAATTTGTATACTTCCATTAAGGAAAGAATTATAAATAGAATCTGATACATTTTTACATGAAGTGGTCCAAATAATCTAGTACACTGCTACCCGAACCAGTCCTTATATAGACCTAAGGTAATTCCAGATCTCCATTAGTTAGAAAATGTCACATTTAATTATATCTAGAAAAAAATGGAACTACTCTTCCATAATTACACTAAAATAAATGAATAATAATCAATATATAATAAATATTCTTCAAGGATAAGGTACAAAAATAATAAAATTGAATTAATGAAAGGTAAAAAATTATCTAAAAGAGGATAAAATCCATCGATTAAAAGTCAAATACCTATGTAAGAAGTGTAGATTAGCTCCATTGGTCACCATAATCACTCTAGAGTCCCAAAAGTCAAGTATAACTACCACCCCCAACTGGTGATTCTCTTAATCCTATATCTAGTATAAAAAATCTGTAAATATTTTAATTAAAAGGTATTGTGTGTACTAAATAGTCTTGTAGGGTCTCACATGTGTTCCAAAAGAAATTTTAATAAAATAAACCATCTATTCTATATTATAAAATAAAACAAGGTAAGGAAATTAAATCAAACATTTCAATCTAAAACATGTTTTCAACTAAAAATATGGTAATATATAAAGACTATCTTTAAATTATATTCTATATAAAAAAATTATACAAAACCATTAGAATGAATAAAAAAATTAAATAAAAAATGGCATGCAGTAATTAAATAAAAACCATGAAACATGTTGCATAATAAATATGGTTATTTTTTTCAATGTTATAGGATCATCACATATCTAAGTTAATCATCAAGGATCAGTATGTGTTCACACTATAGGTTACGAGCATAGTAGAATTGTGCGTTGGGTCCTGCCCAAATTTGTTTTTTCCATGATCGATGATCAATTCAAGATTGACACAATGATAAATGTCGTGATCTACATAATTAAATCAAAGAATATAAACAAAGGATATAGAGTCATAACTAGAGAGTGGGTCATCACATATTATTAAAATCAATTTAATTAATTAAAGAATTTTATTAATGGAATTATTTCTTCACTGATGGATCTAACAACATATTTGTCTTGTATGGTCATTGTTTTCATAGGAATCAAAGAAAATTACCTTTAGCATTGATCCACACTTGTTCCATGAATCTCTGAATGTATCTATAGGTATCTATGGTTACTAACACAGTATATCACATCACTTGCATCATCCGACTTTGATCACCTTGAGAACCAATTCCAAAGTGTTATCTTAGATGTCTATGGATTTGAGAGTGGTAGGTGGAGGAATATCTCTCTCCATTCTTTGGAGTGTTCTTGGATAAGGGATTTATCTAGGTTTTGAGAGGATTCTCAAAACCTATTAGGCAAATGAATTAGATCTTTAAAGAAAATAATATAGTTGGTTTTATATATTGCTAGGGTTAAAATAAGATAATTTCACAAATACCCATTATTATTTATTTAATCTCTATGGAACCCCATGTCAAATAATAAAAATAATATTATTATTTATTGATATTCTCAAAAAATGAAAATTAAATTAAATATTATTTAATCAAATAATATTCAATATTTATTATTTATCACTGGACCGTTAAACTTAGTACACCATTCCTCCACAATATTTATCATGCCTTTAATAATGAATATATATTTATTAAATAAATATTATATAATTTTTCACCAAAAAATAAATAAGGATTTATATTCACTAAATAGAAAATAAATATTTATTAAATACTTTACACAATTTATATTCTATCAAATAACTAGTGATAAAATAATTGCGATCAAGTTAGCATGAATAATTATTAATCCATATGAAGGAATAATATTTATTAAAAAATTTAAATAATAAATACTAATATATTATTTAACTGAGACCCTTGATACACTTATTGTGTGACGCTCTAGGCCTATTTCTTAGTGGAATTAGGTGAAGCAACCTAAATTCCAAGGTTAGCACCAAGAAACACACCAATGAACCCATAGAGAAATAATTTAATGTGGTAATGAAATAATACCTCATATATATTTTCACAGTGTAATATAACCCTTTTATCATGATATCTCTAATCAAGTAGGGTGCATGCGGGTGTCAAAAACCTGTATTCTCGATGTATCTTTATTTTACTTCCTATAAATTTTACTTGCCTATAGAACACTATGGCCATGGATTAATTTAAGATATATCATTTTCATAAAAGGTCATGAGATATCAATTTCCATTAAATAATGGAAGGGATAAATCTTTTCTCGCATTATTGATTAACATAATATTACTCGTGATGCACCCAACGTATCTTTCCTCACCATGAACATTTGTCATCATGGTTTTTGTCAATAAATCAAATTATGTGACTCATAATACTCATTAACAATAATCATAAATTCTAAAAATTAATATACATTTCCGCTGGTATGAACATACAATGACACTTAAAAATGTTGAATTGCTACTGGCGGCTCTCGTTCTCATAATTTCCTAAAATAGATATTACCATGGGTGTTCACCATGAGAAGGGGCCTCAAAGTCCTATGAGTCTCCATCCATGATAGCACGCATAATTTGTGTACGTCAAATGGTATCATCTTTCTATGGAACATATATTTTAGAATAGTGGCTTAGCCCTTCCAAGTTCTCATCATAGAGGGTAACTGCTATGATCTTTAAGTATGACAGCTAATCATAGGACATTATCATATACTATGATACAAATAATAAGAATCATGGTTTGATAAGGAGTTTATTAGTATTAAAAAACATGAATACACATTATGATATAGTATAAATAATTTGGTTCTAGGGAACCAACTCTAACATACACGTCCTTAGGCTTAAGCCATCCGGATAATCAATCAACAACTCATCAGTGGAAAATCACGTTAAACTTGGTTTGGTTATATTTATCATCACCAACACATTGATAGAGAGTTATATTCCTAGAAATATTATCCTAATAACTCATTAAATAAACATCCTTACATGTTCTTCAATCATTAAATCATTCAATCATAGGAAAATCAGACATTTAAAATCAATTAATCATTCACAATTCAAATTATAAATTTCATGTTCAATCATTTTATTTCACTTAGAAAAAATTAAATGAAAATTTATTCCTCAAATTCATGCCGTTGAAATAAATTTTCATCAATATAAATATTTTATAATCAAATTTTAATCATTTTATCAATACCATTTCCATCACAAGACATATTTTCTCAAAAATGATTCAATATCTCAAACAACTCAAGATAGTGTATTATTTCAAAATCCATTTCATTAAAATAAATCATAAAATAATATCAATTTAAAATCATATAAAATAAGTTTTAAATTTACATTTAACCAATCAAATTATTGTGTTTTCAATTATAGGAAAGAATCATAATTAAACCACCTACCTTTAGACATGATACCAAATGATCAAATCAACACCTGCAACGGGAAATTTTGATGGTGAATGAAGGTGAGGAAGTTTTAGGAACAATCCATATGATCATAATTCCAAAGAAGCAACATATATATCCATAAAATTCAGGATGAAACTCTTCCCTCAATTAATGAGATAAGAAACAATAGAGGATTTCAATTCAAGGATAGATATCTTACCAAAGAGGAATCAAACACTTCCAATGGAGCTTAGATCCAAAAAGGATGTAGGTTGGAAGAGCCGAAACATCTCTTGGGTGTATTAAAAATATAAAAAATTAAGTGATCATTGAGAGGAATTAATTTGGAATTAAAAACAAGCCAATACATTTAAGTCTGTAAAAACACAGGTCACGCCACTGCCCCCCCCCCCCCAATTCCCAAGGTATAGAAGGGTAAAATAAACATGACCACAACATAGCCACACTAGACCACACCAAAACACCTTCTAGTAAAATAGACTCTTAAAAAACCCCAAAATATACTTTACATGGTTAATGATATTGCATGACCTATATGTCACATCGTAACTAACCCCAAAATGGCAGAGGCACCCCAAACACCTCCATAGGGCTCCATAGCATAGCTGAATCCCTACATTGCGGGGGGTTAAAAATTGGAAGAAACAAAGAAATAAATACCTTATAACCTTATGCTTTAACATCCTTATCCACACCATAGATGGGACTCTCTATGACATAGATAATACATCATGGAGCTCCCTGTTGAAATCCATCATTTTTTTCAAAACTCTTAAAGACTCATAAACCCACATAAAAATGGAATAAAAAAATGAAAAAGTAATGGAAAAAGTTTTATTGGTATTTTATAATCATAAAATTTAAAAATATGGTCTATTTACCACTATATAAAATTGACCATCTTAAATAAGTCCAAAAAAATTGTATTTGAGATTAACCTTGTATGTATAGGTTAAATTGATTCATTTTATAGAAAATTTAAAATTTGTATCAGATCCATAACCTTAAGAGGATAAATTTATCTCTGTTTGTTCATATTTTATTTTCTTACCTTTTCTTAGAACTTAATTTCCATTGTTAAGATTTATAAAATATTATAAATAGTGAAAATGATATATGGATTCCATAAAAACCTCCTCACTCTAATGTTACAAATTACGGGAAATAGAAAACTCAAATGGTAGATTATATTTAGAAATTAATTATAGATTTTTGGACTACTATGGTAAAATATATCAATTTCAAAATTCTATCTGTGACATTCTTATAATAAATTATTCTTCCAAATATGTTTTAAATTACAATTTCAGGAATATTTCATACTCTTCTATTAACAGAAATTTTTTAGTCATATTTATAATTTTAAGACTACTCATGTAATTTTGATATTTTTAAAAGTTACTCACCTTGTCCTAGATAATTAGACTAGAACAAAGATTTAAATACTTTAGAATAAATATCATGAATTCTCGATGTGAGAAGATGAAATAATCAAACATATGTTTCATATATTTACTAGCATTCTCAATGGAATGAATATTCTTGGAGAAGCCTTGTATAATCCGTTTTTAAATAGTCTTGAGATATATACCAAAAAAGTGGAAGGTTATGAATATTTAAATTGATGAAATAAAACATTTCAAAGAATATACACTTCATGAACTAATTGGTTAAGTATTTAAATATAAACGGGACTTGGAAAGAATTGAAAATAAAGATTCATCAAAGAAGAAATGTGTAACAATAATATATATATATAGTTTATTTTGAGCGTTTTTATTCTAATATTCAAGAAAGTAAAAAATAATATTTGGACCAACATGTTGCTGAAGTTTATAAAAGGATGAACAAATGAGGTTTCAAAAAATTGATCTAAACGTAACACTCAAAAAGTTAATAACAATGGTGAATTGAAAGGTAATATTAATCATAATTGAAATAATTAAGATGTTATTTGTTTTTCATGTAGAAAAATAGGGACCACCATGAAAAAGACCCCAATACTAAAGAATATAAAGAATTATAATAATTATAATAATAATGAGAAGTGGTATTTAACATCAAGTTGGATATCTTTTGGGGAATCTGATTCCAATGAAGAATCTGAGAATGAGAAGTAATTATTTAACTAGTCTATTAAGGATTATTTAAATTCTTTTAGTGATTCTGATTTTCATAATGTTTTTTCTAATGATTATTCTGGTTATGAAAAACCAAACATTAGTGAATTGAATAATGAAATTTATAAATTAAGAAAGGATTTTGTTTAAAATTTTATAATTTACACAATAAAAGAAACTATATTAATAAGAAACATATTGAGTAAAAAAACTATTTTTAGTGAATATAAATAGATTAATAATATTCTTCTACCCCAAATAATAATGTTTTTTAAGATATTAAAACTACTTAGATATTAAATTAAAAACAAAAGGAATATTTTTAAAATATAAATCAAAACTTATCTACCTTTCTTCAAGGAAGAAATAACTATAAAAAATTATTTCTTTAAATAAAATTAATAAAAAAAATGATATTGGAAATGATAGTATATTCCCTTAGATTTATATGAATTATTTTTTGAAATTTACAAAAGTAAGAGTCCTTACTACGGTTTTTTCATATGTATGACAAAAGGAAAATAAGCCAATGAATCATCAATAAGATTTCAACAATTTTTAGGATTTACTAAGACTCTTATTTATAGATATTTATATTCTATATTACTCTATAATACTTTTTTAAAATATATTTTTGTGCCTATGAAATGATATATTAATCTTATCATCCTTAAACAATCTTGGGTACCAAAACTATTTACTAAATAGTTTCTCCTGAAAAATAACTTGGATGTCTCAAGAAAGAAGCATTGTACATAGATAGAGTATTCTCTAGGATTATGTATAGATACCCATAAAAATTTATCTTAAATAAAAAATATGATAGTGCTACTATTTCAATTTTAGATAATTTGAATGGAAGAGTTTTTTTTTGAGAAATTAGTATTTTTAACTTTAAAATTATTATGTTTCATATATTGATGGTTTTAAAAATAATATAATAAATACTTATAAATTATTTTTTGATGATATTAATAATTATTTAGAAAATTATAAATGTTTTATTTTTAATAATGATTATTTATTATTTTATGCTTACTTGGAGAAAAATATTCATTTTTTAACCTTTTTAAACTTACTATGAAACATGTAATGTGTTTAAATTTCATGTAGAAATATTTTTTACTTTTTAATAAATGGATTATATATGTGAATTTTATATTGTTACATAAAATCTCTAAACAGTAAAAAGTTCTAAAGTTTCTTGATTTTAAGAAATTTAAGTTTCATCTATGTGAATCTTTCAAGAAAGGGTATCAATATGAAGAATCTTTCATACCAACAAATCAGATAAGTTATAACTAAACCTTATAATTAGTAAATTTTTATCCATCTAAAACTACTAACCATGTAGTAAAGAAATTTACATCAGTAATTATAGATTATGTTAACAAACTTACTTGGTTGTATATTCATTCTCTTAAAAATAAAACCCTAGAAAATGTAATTTCTTTTTATAATGTAGTTAAAAAAAGAAAAGGTATGAATGATTGCTTATATTTTTAGTAATTAAGTAAAGGAATTTCAAAATTTATAATTTCAAAATTTTTGTGAAAAAATGGTTAATTTCTTAATTTCAATCACCTTGAACTCCTCAAAAAAAAATATAGTTATAGAAATAAAGAATCGATCGTTAATTGAAGTAATTAAAACTATGTTTAGTGAATATAGTTTAAGTTAATATTTTTATAATGAATCTATTTTTATAGATTTTTATATTTCTAATATAATTATTTTTAGAATTTTTTTTGAAATCCTACTTATGATTTATAGAAAGGGAATAAACTTAAAGTTGGATTTTTTAAAGTTTGGGATGTAATTATCTCATTAAAAATTTTAAGGATAATTTGTAAATTTTAGATTCTAAATATAATGAAGGAATTTTCATATGATATTCTTATGTAATAAATTTTTATAGAGATTTTAATAAATTTATTATTATTATAAATAAATATTTTCATGTAAATTATGATAAAAATAAGGTGAAAATTAATTCAATTTTTGGGAACTTTGATCAACAAATAGAGAACATAATTTCATAGAAGATGAATCTAATCAATTAAATATATTTTTTAATGGTTGGTTCTCAGTATGATCCTAGATATTAGAGAGCTCATAAATACTTCCCAATTGAAAATACCATTGGTAATATTGATTTAGGAATTAAAACTAGAATATTTATTTTGTTTTTTTCCCAAATTATTCTTCTGTTTCCAATTTCATAACTAGTGATGTTGATAAAGAATAAAAAGATGTAAAATTAAATATTTATATAGAATATAAACATAATCAATTAACTATTAATAATATTTTGAATTGGGTTAAAAATATTTTTTCTGACACTTTCGATGGGGCGTGTGCGTCCGTCTGCTGGAGTGCGACAAGCGTGGATTTTGTTACCCTGCATTCCCGCTTTCTAAAGGCGGGTGACATTTGCTCACTGTTCAGGGACGCCTGCTCCTTGATCAAAATGGGCTGATGGGATTTCAGTTCTTCCTTCCGTGGATTCCTCCTTGGAACTCGTCACCTAGTTCGGGTCTCCCTCATAGATTTAATACGTCGTTTGTTAAAATCCTCCCAATGCCATATTTTCATGGACACCAGTTAATTACGATGCTTCTGTCAGGACATTCCAAGGGGTCCGGTCAGGGCAGCAACCTTCGGTTAGGGGAGTAGTCATGCTGGGCATCACTGGCGTGTCTGGACGCTGGGTACTGGTGTGTCTTTCTTTTGTCCCTTGTTATAGGGATTCTCGAGGGCGTAGAATCCTGAGGCATACCACATCGAACGTGAAAAATTATATTCCATAGGAATTTATCTGACGTTTTCCTTAGCTTCCCATGTTTGAAACAGGGTATTCTGCGAGTTTAATGTCCAGCGGGGATGGATCGGACTGATCAGAACTTTGATTAGAGTGGATTAGATTGAGGAACCCCTGGAGGAACACTGATATTGGGGCCAACATGTGGGAGGCTCCTCGAATGCTGTGAAGGGGTATTAAGTGGCATGATCTCACCAGGATGTGGCGGCCCGAGAAAGAGTCATAATGGATGAAGATTTTGGGCTTGATCCTCTAAAAGACTTCCTACGTACCATGACTTGACATGGATCAAATTCCATGTAGTTCAGGTAATGGGGAATACAATTTAACTTCATGCGGGACGAGGTCATTTGGGGCTTATGCTCTATGCAGCCTAATGTGTTGGTGAGCCGACATGGTTGGGATGACCAGGTGGTGGGCATGAACCTAATGGTGGTTTCCTACGTACCATGCCTTGACATGGATCAAAGTCCTCGTAGTTTGGGATGGTTTGGGTTTTGGTGAACTGATTTGAATAAGGACCTTAGTCTGATGGGTGATGGGCTTGAACCTCAGGGAGGCTTCCTACGTACCATACCTTGACATGGATCAAAGTCCTCATAGTTCGGGATGGTGTGGGTATTGGTGAACTGACATGAAGGTGAACCTTGGTCCAAGTGGATGATGGGCTTGAACCTTGTGAGGATTCCTACGTATCATGCCTTGACATGGATCAAAGACCACGTAGTATAGGATGGTATGGGAATATAGTTTAATGTCATGTGGGATGAGGGTGAACCGACATGAAGGGGGTTAGAACGACCGAGTGGCGGGCTTGAACCTCATGAGGCTTCCTACGTACCATGCTTTGACTTGGTTCAAAGTCCTCGTAGTTCGGGTATGTAGTTTAACTTCATGCAGGATAGGGATTTTGTCATGGTCAATGCTTACTCTTAGCCCATGTGAGTCATTCTCGGTGTGGGAAACAAGATGTAGTAGGGACCTGACGATCACGTCGCAAAAGCTGCTTCCATGGGATACAGAGTGGGGATTACGCATAGAGCAGCCCAGGGAGAGAAAGATTGGAACTTACTCCAGGATGGAGGCCCGAAGGCAACAAAGAAGAGCGGGAGAGGGGGATTGGGACTTACTCCAGAATGGAGGCCTGAAGGTGACAAAGCGCAGCGGGAGAGGGGGATTGGGACTTACTCCAGGATGGAGGCCCTTTTCCCTATCACGCCCTCTGCTGGCCTTGGGACTGAGGAAGTGAGGAGGAGCAGGGGTGCCTCCTCCTACAAGAAAAGTTAGGGGCTTATACCAAGATGGTTTCCCTTCCCCATAGACAAACTCCACTCCAATAAGGAGGATATCATCCACCGTGGAGACTAGGGGGTGTGAAGAATGTCCTAGGTGGGGGGACCCTATGTGTGAGGCACGGGGTCAGGTCACAGTTTAACATCCTGTAGCTCGGACGAGGTGAGTTCACTCCACACCCTAGGACTTACATAACAATTACCCTCTACTCCTTGTGGGAAGGAAGGCACCGACAAGGTTGTACTGAGGGGGTGTCACAGAGTGGACCATCGAGGGGTCCACGTTAGCGTCACTTTGCGAAGAATCAATAGCCATTACCGTGCCTATGCTAAGAATCATTAGGCACAACAATGCTATGGGAGGTATCATCCATGGGACTTTGAAGTCACATCATGCCAACCTGGAGGGTCGCACTGGAAAAGGGTTTTCCAAGAAGAGGGGACCGTGGGTAGGGGCCTTATGGAGATCTATTTTCCCACATGGCGGAGGGCACTTGTGATGGGGTGTGCTTCACGAAGTGAGGTTCCTTATCCTTAGCAAGTGCAGAGGGGAAAATGGGAGGTTCTTCTCGAAGTGGACATGCGTTCGCGGAGCACACCCTCATAGAGAAAAGGTGCCTCACGGAGCAAGGTGTCGGGAAGCTATGTGCTTCATGAAGTATAGTGACCCTACCTTATCAAATGGATCAAGTGTACATTAAGGGTACTTCGCAAAGTATAAACACTTCGTGATGACCAGGGTCCCCTTGGGGATCCCCTTCCTTTGTGAAAGCCCTTAAGATTCGTGAAAGGCATCTCTCTCAGAAGAGGGGATCAAAACAGTAGAATGCTGAGGCACTTCACAAAGCAGAAGTACCACGGGAACTCATGGTTCTCCGAGTAGAAGAGTGCTTCGCGATTTAGGAGATGAGAAGCCAAAAGTTCGGATTGTCTGTTCTCCATATTTCATGGGGAGCCTGGTATTTATAGGCAAGAGGCACCATGGAGCAGGGCTCAAGCGGTGCGAAAAGTGGTCGGGTGGCTTCGCGACGCGCTTGTGAACGTCAAATGGGTTCACAGAGCACCCCGCCTCCTTCGCTTCGCGGTCGTCTTTCAAACGTCAAATGTGTTCACAGAGCCTCCCGCCTTCATTGCTTCGTCGTGGGCTCATGAACGTCAAATGAGTTTTTGAAGCCTCCCGCCTTCTTTGCTTCGCGCCGGCTGTAGTGCTGGGGGGACTCTGCGAAAGGGATTCACGAGGCAGTCCGTGGGGCAATCTTGGGGCCTTTTCTTCCTTCCAAATTTTGGCGCCAACAAATTCCCCCCCCCCCCCCCCTCAGACGTAGAGCTGCAGAGGGATCAAGGGTCGAAGTCAGAGGGAAATCACCAAAATCCTCGGCCGTTTGCGGTGCAGATTCGTGAAGAGGGTGAACGAGGTGGATAGGGGTCACGCGGACCAGGCGCGCCGTGAATCTTTGCTCGGACTGGACGTGTCGTGATGCTTTGAAGGATGTCACCTATAAATAGGGGGCTAAACTTCTCTTTTGTGCTTTACTTTCTCCACGATCTTGTCTTCTTGTGCTCTCAATTCATGAAGCTTTGCATACTCTGTGAGTAATGTCTGCGAATAGAGGCTTTGTGGTGCACAGCGAGTCTTCAACTCCACGTTTTCACTCCATGATCTGGCTTTGAACGCCGAGGCCGCGCTTTCATGGACAGTCTTTGCAAGCAGCCTTCTCGAACTCACTTATTGAGTGATCTTTGCAGACCAGAAAAGGAAACGTCCAAGATCCAGGACTGAATGGTCCACCAAGAATCTGCTCTGGGGGTCCTTGTGGATGCCACCCGGAGGGATGAAATGGTGAACAGACTGGGACTAGGAGAGCTAGTATGGAGCCACTCGGACCAAAGTTCTCTGGTGGAGCTGTTGTCGAAGATCCAAAAGAACTCACCACTGTGTAGGAGGTTCCCTCTATATGGATTCGGGCTAAGGGATGATGTCTTCATCCCTGCAGCAAGTAGGGATGAGCCAGCTTACTAGTTTCAGAGCACGTCATGCCAGCACCGATGGCTTAGGGTGCCCGATGGTTATGCATGGGAGGATTTGACACCTGTCATAACCGACTGTCTATACAATCACCTAAAAACATCAATGGTAGGGCATTGAAGCCTGAGAAATCCCCTCCCATGTACCGAACCATCCTTAAGGCGGCACTGGGGAACCCGAAGAAGGGGTGGTCTGAGGAATGGGACCTGCGCCAGGGCGAAAATTTCATAGACGATTGGGCTTGGGACTACTGGGTAGGGGACTCATGCAAGGAGTTTGGGGCGGAGTTGAGAAGAGTGGGCCTGTATGAGGCATCTTGGGCTTCCCAGTTCCATATCTACCAGCCGAATCAGTTGATGCCGGAGCTATTGAGACGGTGTTCACCAGGGACTAATACCATTCACCTACATCACAGGGAGGTCAGCATCAGCCTATGGGATGTGCATCATATCTCAAGGTTCCCGATACTGGGGGAATGTACAAAGAATTCCTCCCAGCCATGGGTGCGTGGGAGGGTCTGGATCAGATGTCGCGTCTGGTGGTGGCACTGAGGGATCTCATGCCCGGTGAAGACAAGGAGGTCGTGAGGGATGTCCATTTCACGAACTGGTTCAAGAAGTTCTTGAACTTCCCAAAAAATAGGCAGTTCTTGGCGAGGCCTCAAACTTTCCCAAAGGGTGCCTGGAGCAAGGAAAACTCGTACTGGCTGCTACTAGAGAATATCCAGTGGAAGACCTGGGGGTTCAGTATCAGCACTAAAAAATGACCAATAGTCAGGCTGGCGGCATTCATCGCAGCCGTCATCTGTGGTTGGATCCTACCGATGATGGATACAAACATGGGAGTGTGGCCAAGCACTTTCATCACGGAATCCACTTTGGTGAAAGGAGGGTGGGTTAACCTAGGGATCCTAATGCTCGCCAAGTTGTAGAATTTTTTTTGGCGCATCAGTAAAGGGAAAAGGCCACATAGGATATGTGGGCCATTAAACCTCTTGTACGGGTGGATGGCGGCACACATCAGGGGGATCTATGAGTATCTGAACCCTATCTCACCTCTAGGGACAAACTTTCATCCCTCAATATTGAACTCTGTGGAGATATTTCTGACCAAGCTTACCACACCATCAGTTCTAAACTAGTTGTGTAAGGTGGAGGAATTCAATTTCCACCAATTCCCATTGCCGATGGGGGCCTTCACGGATGATGGTCAGTGAACGGAAGAGCACCAAGCCTACCTCCTAGCCTTTCGAGGTGGAGTCCTGGTGGCCAGGGTGGACCGCAAGTATCTCTATGAGCTGTACACCCCACACAGGATCTCTAGGCAATTACGATGCCTACAATGGCTGACCCCACAGGTCTACCTGGGGGTACGCTACGAGGAGAACCCATGTGTAATGAGGTAGATGTGGCTCATGCTCACAAGGAAATATGGGAAGATGTGGAATGTATTTCCTCCACCAACCGCTGCCCTTGGGCTGATAAAAGAATACACCCAGATATGGGAGGCATCCTACCCAGGGGAGATGTTGAAGAGGCCAACTATCTTGGTAGGTGAGGGTGAGCCTCCCCAACCTCAGGGCCAGGGCCGGAAGGCGACACGGGAATCCCATAGTGGCGAGGCTACTGTAGCGCTGGCGCCCACACCAGTTTAGGAGGGAGTAGCAGCAGCGGGTTCGGTAGTGGCAGTAGAGCTAGTGTTCCCAACAGAACAGAGTCATCCAGAGGGGTGCCCACCGAGATGGTTCTGTAGGACTTCCACTCAGGCCTTGGGGAAACGGTTGTGCCACATTGACATGCCAGAGAATACTGCCTTTCCGGAGGCCTGGGACATCTGGGAGGTCAACCGGAAATTCCATGGCCCATTCGAGTTATAACAGCACCTTAACCACCTTGGGATGGACTTTTCGAAGATCAGACCCATTAGAGACGGATTTGCAGTATCCCAGGCGGAGGCAGAGCAGTAAATATCCAAGCTAGAGGACTTCATCCATTCCTGGGGAGTCCTGCACCCAATGACAGACTGGGCGAGGGTAGTGCTAGATTGGACGATTCCCCCATAGCTGTCAGCAACTAAGATGAGAGAGCGCTTCTCCCTACCGAACAAATCAGATGATTCCTCCTGGGGAGACGAGGCTGGCAGGGAGAGTCTGCCGGAGTAGGGTGAAGTATGTGACCAGTGCTTGGATCTTGAAGATTTTGTGGAGGCTCTCAAGGTAAAATCCCAAGTTCCTTCTTCAAATCCTACCCTTAGGTTACTCTGGATTCCTTATCAGCATCTGTACTATGCAAGAGGACCTTGTGCATAGACCTCGTTCTCGCCCCTCGGTGGGTGTCGATGCGGGACCTTCAGGATCCGCGCCCATGGTTGCATCAACCTCCACGTCTGGTGGGGCTGGGATAGTCGAGGTGTCTCCCTTGGAGTATCCAGACCTACCAACCATATACGGGGGGGCCACGTCTCGGGGTTCCGATGACATCAGACCAAGAGCGAGAGAAGGTATTTGACCTTTGTAAGTCTTCTCTACTACATTACCAACTGACACCACCTGGCCACATTAACTAGAATTCACATCCCCTTCTTGGTTTGTATAGTCCTAAAATTGGCCTGGGATGCTGTGGTGAAGTTGGTCGGGGCTTCTGGTAGTTCCCTTCCCAGAGGCATGCCAATGGTAGTGGAAGTGAACACCCAGCCTGACCGAATGGAAGCACTCCCGATCACCAGAGAGGGTGCTAGTGGGACTGTTCTTGAGATCATCGAGGTGGGATCCGATGATGAGGACCAACCAGATGATTCATACCCCTCCACGCCCAATCCTACGTGAGACATGGACTCGACCAAAAAGTTCCTCGGGGCATTCCCTGTATACGAGCCCACCAATCATGCTGACTGGGACGAGACAGCCTCTGATGAGGAGGATAGTAAGATAGTCCATCGACGATCGTGGAAGCTGATCACGCCCTTCATCAATGACACCCCCAAGCTCTATGGTTGAATGAGATGGATATACTTCTCTCACCCCTGCGTGAACTGTGTGCTGGGGGAGTGGATGACCAACATCCTCACATGCTAATCCGAGATCTTATGGCGGAAGAGATTCGGGTGTATGACTGAGGTCTTGGTGTGGGATGGCAGTGGAGGAAGGCGATGAACATCAAGAGGCTCTAGAAGGCTGAAGACGAGGTCCATCGGCTGAAAAGCCGGGCGAAAGAGCACTTGAACTCCCTCAATGAACAATCTGAGATGATATCACAACTGAAGGACTAGCTGGTAGAAGCTGAAGAGGGCCTGAGGTGAGCTTTTGGGGAGATGATCGCCATCCGGGCTGACGTGGAGCGGTCCCAAATCACAGCCAATGAATTTCACCCTCTCTCCGCTGAGGAGGATCAGGAGGTGAACAAGCGACATCATCTCCTGGATGCCACCAGCTAGAGGGTGGAATAGCTACAACGTTCCTTCGACGAGGTCAATCTGTCCATGGGGGGAGTCAACCCCCAGGTGCTGCAATGATTACAAACCCTTTAAACTTACTTTCACAATTTGATTGCTTGAATGCCGTATCATACATGAGTTCTGTTGTTTTCATTGGTTTATTTCATCCTTGTAATGTTCGCAGAGTGTCCAGTGACCATTCCCTAAGCTCACGTGGTTCAATCCTGATGTGAGAAACAAGGGATGGCTACTTCATCGCCCCATCGAAACGTAGGAGTGTAAACCAAGAATCGGGCATCCGGGGTTTGAACAACTGGTCTGGATTTCCAAGAAATGGGAGGGACCTAGCTGGAGAACAAAGTTCTCAGAACAGCAAAAATACCATTTTTTTTTCTGTGTGCTCTTGTGCACGAATAGTGTAATGCTAGGGGTGTTGAAATTGATCCGAACAGAAGGGAATGGGAGGTTTGAATCACGATACCCAGGATTCAGAACATTGTGGAGTGGAGTGACAATAAATAATAATTGTTGACCACATTAGAAACATAGTATTCTTATTGTATTATCCTAGAGTGAGGATAGAAAATGAGGGCCGACTGTTGACCATGTTCGAAACACGGGACCTCTCAAAAATGTCATCCGTTAGTCTTCCGGAACATTGTCCTAGGATATTAGGTATTCCATAGGCCGAGCATCCATACTATTAGGGGGTTCCTCCAGGACTGAAAGAGGACGAGGGTCTGAATAATGGGCATGCAAATCTTGGAGCGTGGAGTGAGGGTTTGTTCGAATAGAATCCAACACTCATGAAATTACACCATCGTGGTGCGAGAAAATTGGATGGGCACATCGGTTTGATCATGGATAATTCCTTCTTTCAGACAGGGCCTCTCTGGAAAGAGTGTTGTCGCTTCCCAATGCCATCGTGGGTCATCCCGAACTTGTTTGGGGTAAAATCACAGTTGCACAGTTCCCCACATGGGGTCAGGCTAGAGGCCGAAAATGGGGAGGAACAGGACCTTACGATTCTTGGGGTTGGACACTAGGAAAAAAATCAGGGTGTCTCTATGTATCCCTTGAGGATGGGAATCAAGCTTTACGTAGTTATGGAAGCACATTGTAATCATAGACCAACACTGACAGGTGGAATCCTCTCTGTAAGAGGCTTTGGTGCATCCCATGACTAACATGGGGCATCCAGAACTTGTTCAGGGCAGAACCACAGTTTAGTGTCATGCGTTGAGGACATATGGACTCCTATAGTTTAACGTCATATGATAGGAAGTGTAATGAAAGGAAAGAGCCCAGGGGTATGTGGTGTGGTAGCTATGAAACCGACACGAATGAGGACTTGGAGTCTAAATCACACCACGTATCCCCTGAGGAAACTCTTCAGGTCGAGGGACCAAGAGTGAGAATTAGACTGGGCCCGAGGTAAAGTGGTCGGGCATTCCAACATACCCGATGAGGATGGGAATCAAGCCATATGTAGTTTTGAGAGAACAGTTTAACATCCTTCGGTATGATGAGAAACTTGGCTGCATCAGTACACATCCTACCAAAACTACTAAGCCCACGTGAGTCGTGCTTGGTGTGGGAAACAAGAAGTAGTGGTGGGACTCTCTCGACACCGGAAGGGGCATGCTAGGACGAAGGGAAACTCAGTGAATACTGGCCCAATGATGCTAACCCGTCCATGATGCTCACCAAGACATGCGAAGAGATAAAGCTGAGTATGTCAGAATTCCACTTGAACATGAGGAAGTGAAAATGTATGAATCATGATGCTCAAAATCTGGATCACAATGATGGCAGCGTGACGATGGAGGATAACTGTTGACTATGGTAGAAACGTAGTATCCACATCACGTTAGCCTGGAATGGGGACAGAAAGATGAGGATCGACCATTGACCATGCTCGAAACACCGGACCTGTCGCAAATGTCATCCGAGATCCTTAGGGGTGTTGGCCCAAAACGGTAAGAGATCCCTTAGGCCTAACATCCATGGAGAGCCCTTAGGCCTGGAATCCATGTCCTCCAAGGGTCCTTTTGGATGTGGAAGAGGATGATGATCCAAATAGCGAGATGACAAATCTTGGACATGGAACGTGGGGAATGTTCCCATGAAAATTCCACACTTCAGGCTCTTTGTCAAAATGCATCTAAATATGGAAATGAGACATATTAGATAGAGGTATTCGATTCCCTTCCAATAGGTAGATCTTAGTTTAGGGTCGTATAACTCATACAATAATTGTTAGGAAACACGGGAGGTACCTAGAAGGGTAACTACAAAAACCAAGGTGAATGGGAACTGGGGGTTCCGACCACCATGTGTTCCTCGAAGAGGTTTTAGGTCAAGGGACCGAAAATGAGAGTTGATCTAGGCCTCAGGCAAAGCACACAGACGTTCATACATACCCCATGAGGATGGGGATCAAGCTGCACATAGTTCTTGAAGCGGCATGATAAGATACCAATGCCAAAGAGAAGAGGGCGTGTGGGCATGGCCCTCGCACCAAGAGAAGTAGAATTTGATAAATCTTGTTTGTACTTTAAGGTGAGTGGGTTTTTTTGTGAAGTGACAGGCCTAGGGTAGTAGGCCCTAGAATCCCCACAAGAATCAAGCCGTAGTAGGCGTTGACAAATGGTATGGAGAATTACCAATACCCAATGTGATGTTCTCAATGATGAGGTCATCACAATAACATTCCATTTTTTTCGTCGTGAAGACAGGTTGATAATATCACAGTTTAGGGTCATGTGATGGGACCAGGCATGAATTTTAACGTCACGCAGCGCAGACGTAGTAGAGATGATTCTAGATGGGGAATGTATGTGGTGTAATAGAACATCCCCGATGTGAATGGGGAAATGATCTCATATCACACCGTATGCCATTGCGAGAGGGGATCCTTGGGACAAGGGGCCCAAATAGGGGTAGGAGAGAAAGGGTTAGGAGAAACTAGCTCCCGACTGAGCTGGACCAAAAGACAATGCGTTCGGGTGGCCCTACGTATCTTATGAGGATGGGAATCAATCCTCGCGTAGTTCTGAATGAGATCTTAGTTTATGGTCTTAGAGCATGGAATGTAGAGGAAAAAAAACCTCCATGTAAGTGAATAACTCAACCCAATCCCTAAGCCCGCGTGAGTTAAAGTAGGTGTGGGAAACAAGGGTGGAAGATGTCTTTTTCAATACCTAGAATGCACGAAAAAGGGAAATCATTGTGGAGCCCCTATTGTGACTTTAGTCATCCTAACACACGGATGCATACTGAGGAACAGTACTAAGAGTTTCGATGTTCTAATTGGACATGATGAGGTGGAGAAGAGTGTGAATCATGTAACCAACATTTTAGGCTTAATGGAGTTGGTGTGGCGATGGAGGATAGCTATTGACCATGGCAGAAAAGTAGCATCCACATCGTGTTAGCCTGAAGTGGGACAACAAATGGGCATCGACCGCTGACCTTATTCGCAACGTGGGATTTGTATCAATTTTTTGTCCAAAAACCTTAGGGGAATTGTCCCATAACGGTAGGAGAGCCCTTAGGCGTGGTATCCATGCCATTTTTGGGGGTCCCTTTGGGTGTGAAAGGTGATGGAAGCCGTAATGAAGGGGAAACAAATCCTGAAAAGCAGGTGGAAGCATGTCCGAGTAGATTCGAACATCCCAAGTAATAAACCAGAGTACCCTTAGGCACATTGTTGAACCACCAAAGATGGTCGACAAGGGTGCTCAGGAGGGATAGGTACATGGTGTGGTCATTACAAGCCCGACACGAATGAGGACATAATCCCATACCCTTCCATATACTCCCCTATCCAGGGAAGGGTAGGCCAAGGAGCCAAGGTGAAACAGAGATTTCTAGAAGATGGGGCTGGACCTGAAGCCTAGACAATTGGGTGGTCCTACATATCCAATAAGGATGGGAATAAAGCCACACATAGTTATCAAGATGCAGTTTAACGTCATGCAGGACGAGGAGGGGAGTAGGACACCCCCAAATAGGGGAGGTGTATGACATGGTGAATAAACTGACGTGAATGTGGATGTAATCCCGCACTACACCATACACTCCCATAAGATAAACTGGGTCAGGGGTCCGAGAAGGACAAGGGACCTGAGGCTGGGCCTCGATCAGAGAGGCCTGATCAGCTTGCAGTTTAATGTCTTGCAGTGAGGATGAGGGTCGGGGGCCCGAAAAGGCCAAGGGGCCTGAGGCTGGGCCTCGGTCAGGGAGGCCTGACTAGCTTGCAGTTTAACATCTTGCAGTGAGGACAGGGGCTGGGGCCCGAGAAGGCCAAGGGACCTGAGGATGGGCCTCGGTCAGGAAGCCCTGACCAGCTTGCAGTTTAACGTCTTGCATTAAGGACGAGGGCCGAGGGACATAGAAGGCCAAGGGGCCTGAGGCTGGGCCTCAGCTAAGGAGGCCTGACCAGATTGTAGTTTAACATCTTGTAGTGAGGATGAGGGCCAGGGGCCCGAGAAGGCCAGGGGGCATGATGCTGGGCGCCAGTTAGGAAGGCCTGACCAACTTGCAGTTTAACGTCTTGCAGTGAGGATGAGGGCTGGGATAAGGTGACTCATCTGGGAATGTGTACGACATTATGAGCAAACCGACGTGAATGAGGAAATAATCCCATACCACGCCGTACAATCCCATAGGAGACAACATGGGTTGGGGTCTGATGGTTGTCATCACTCGGAGGGAGTTCGTCGATTGGAGATACAAAGGGGAAAAATTAACCACTACATTAAATTTTTGGGACATCTTGGGGTGGACCTAATGATCCAGGACAACTGTTGACCATGTTCAAAACATAGCATCCCTAGAGTGACCATTCAAGAGAAACAAATGAGCGTCGACTGCTGACCGTATTTGAAACGCGGTATTTGTATCAGCTTTTTTCTCAACATCCTCGAGGGCATTGGCCCGAAGTGGTAAGAGAGAGCCCTTAGGCCTAGCATCCATACCATTCAGGGGCCATTTCAGATGGGGAAGGTGATGGAATCCCAGTCAATGAGTGGGTGAAGCATATTTGTACCCATCCCTCAAATAGGCGAACATCTACATGGAGTGGGATGTACGGCCGGATCAAGGTTATCTTGACATGAATTGGGGCAAAACTTTTCACCCCTACCATACATCTTGACTAGGGGAAAAGATTCTGGCATTTGGGCTGGGACAACAGACGAAATGTCTGGGCATTTCTACATATCCCATGAGGATGAGAATCAAGTCATACGTAGTTCTTGAAGGCCATGTAGTTTAACATCGTGCGGTGGAGAAGTGGGAGGATAGAAGAACGGGAGTGGGAACATGGTGCGACCATTATAATCCTTGTATGAGTGGGGATAAGGAAGTCTAATCCATATCATGCAAGGATCCTACGAGGAAGCTATACCCAGGGGGAATAGTCAAAGAGAAGAGCTCGGGGCAGAGCTCATGACGAGGCGTCTGAGCATTCCTATGTATCCCATCAGGATGGGAATCAAGCCATACGTAGTTCTCACTATGTAGTTTAACGTCATGCAGGACGATATATTGTTTAAATTCATGAAGGACTGGATAGTTTGAGGTCATGCGGGACCATCGTGCATTTTAGGGTCATGCGGGACTAGCATGCAATTTAAGGTCATGTGGGACCATCGTGCAGTTTAAGGTCGTGTTAGACTAGCATGCAGTTTAAGGTCATACGGGACCATCTTGCAATTTAAGGTCATGCAGGACCAACCAGTTTATGTTTGTGTAGGACCAGGAGGCTCAGGAAAAGTATTCCTCGGGGAACTTGACATTGGTGGGAGGAGTTATAAGCTCACCATCCATGGTCACCAAGGTGTATGATCCATTGGGGTAAACCCTGTGGACTATGTAAGGTCCTTCCCATTTGGGATCTAACTTGGGTGGTTTCCTACGAGGGATTATTGGCGCTCGGAGAGCCAATACCAGGTCACCTTGCAGAAAGGAGTAGAGGAGAACCTTTTTATTGAAGTCTCGAGTCATCTTATTCTGAGGCCTTTCCAGATTGTGCAGGGAAAGGAGCCTCTTCTTGTCAAGTACTTCCAATTTAGCTAGATGGATTTCGACAACCTTATCTGGCGCCTTCTGGTCGTAGACTATAGTGCGTAACGAAGGCAGCTGGATTTTTATGGGCATGATGGCCTTAGCTCTGTACACCAGGGAATACGGGGTTACTGGGGTGGAATTTCGAGTCGTCGTCCGATAGGCCTAGATGGTGTTAGGGAGCTTGTCCGACCAACTTTTCCTATTCTGACTAACCATATTCTGCAAAATTTTAGAGTGGGTTTTGTTGAATGAATCGATCTGTCCATTTTCTTGCGCATGATAGCAGGAGGTACGGTTCGAGAGGATATTGTACTTGGCGTACAATTTCTTCAGCTCGGCTACTCGGAAGTTGATGTTGTTATCGGTGAGGACGGCGTGAGGAACTCCAAAACGGTGGATGATATTGGATCTCATGAAGTCAAAGTTGGAATGAGCCTTGACTTCCTTGAGCAGAATTTCCTCTTCCCACTTGGAAAATAAATCCATGGTGGTCAGGATGAACCTACACTGGTGAGCTGTCACCGGTGGATATGGTCCCACTACATCGAGTCCCCACACCAAAAATGGCTAAGAGTACTTGGTGGATTGGAGGGGTTCTGGTGGCCAATGCATGAAGTTAGCATGGACTTGGTATGCATGACATATCTTGGAAAACTCAACACAATCATGGATCATAGAGGGCCAAAAGTACCCCAGTCTCCGAATCTGATGAGATAGCTTCGGACCAGCCTGGTGGGCACCACAGGAACCATCATGAACCTCTTTCATGACCTATGGAATCTCGAATCCTTGAATTTAGTGAAGAATAACACCATAAAAATCGTGCTTATAAAGGATCTTCTCAATAATGAGACCACTATGGAGGGTAAACTGCAGCATGTGGTGTCAGATTCACTTACGCTCGGCCCGATCAGCCGAGAGGCAACCATTTTGGAGATACTCAACAAAAGAGGCTCTCTAGTTGGGAGTTTCATTTATCATTGGATTTGACAATCCTAGTAGTCCTGATGTGGAGGATCCGGTGGTAATATGGCTTACTCATAGGCCGTCATCATCCTCTGGGGAGACAGGAGCAATGAATCTCCGGTGGGCCACATGTATAATCAGATCATCCTGCTCGGGCTTTTCAAGCGATTCCACTAGGCCAGCCAAAGCGTCTGCCCAACTATTCTGTGATCGAGGAACACGGGTAACCTACAGTCGGGATGGGAACTAGGACATTAGATGGAGGGTACGCTCCAATAATGGTGCAAGCTCTGGATTTCTAACAACATATCCACCGTTGACTTGATTGATGACTAGCTTCGAATCTCCTTTCACATGTAAATGGGGCACATCGATCTCAAGGGACAGCTCAAGACCAGTAATGAGGTCCTGATACTCTACCTCATTGTTAGTGTAGCCTTATGACAATAGGAATGAGTACGGTAAGACATCGTGTACCGGGGAAATGAAGATGATACCTAGCCCCACTCTGTTGATCTTAGGATCATTGAGCCTCCTACCGGTGGGACTCTGGGAGGCTCCGTCAAAGTGAATCTGCCAGTAGTGGATAGCTTGATCTAATGAGAGGATTTCCTCATTAGGAATATCCAAGTCTAGGGACTGGTCCACGAATGTTGGATGGCCAGCTGGAAAGTCTGACAATGCCTGCCCCTTGATAGCCTTCTAGGGCACAAACCTGATGTTGAACTGCTGGAGAATCACCACCCACTGCGCTTGCCGGTTGGTCAAAATGGGGCGATTTAGAATATACTTCAGTGGTTCTACCCGAGAGACCAGATGTACCTCATGGCGGTGCATGTAATGCCAAAGCTTCTGCATAGAAAATATGAGTGCAAGGTAGCTCTTCTCGATAGGGGAGTATTTGGTCTCTGTATCGAGAATCATACGACTAAGGTAGTAGAGACTATTCTCTACCCCCTCGTTGTTCCTCTGGGAGAGAAGGGTGCCAAGAGATCGGTCCAGAGCCGTGACGTACAAGATTAGAAGCCTACCAGAGATGGGTGGCATCACGATCGGAGGCTGGAGAAAATATTGCTTTAATTCCTCAAAGATGGCCTAAGATTCCTCGTCCTATTCATAGGCATATCCCTTCTTCATGAGCTAAGAAAAGGTCTTACACTTTCTATCCAGATTCACAATGAATCAGCGTATGTAGGCTAAGTGGCCTTGAAAACCTCAATGCTCTCAAATATTGCTCGTGGGAGGCATCTGGCCGATGACCTTTATCTTCTCTGGGTCGATCTCAATGCCTCAGTACTTAACAACAAAGCTATGAAACTTCCAGGAAGTAATCCTAAAGGCACACTTCAATGGGTTCATCTTTAGGTGGCAGGAATGGAGGAAACCAAACACTTTCTCAAGGTCCTTGAGATGGTCCTGGTGCTAGAGAGATTTGACCACCAGATCATCCACATAGCATTCCACCAATTTTCCTAGGATTGGCTTGAATATGCGATGCATGGACCGCTGATAGGTGGAACCTTCATTCTTTAGTCCAAAGGGAATAACCTGGTAACAGAAAGTACCTTGGGGTGCCCTGAAAGCTGTGGACTCCTCGTCCTCGGGGCCCATCCGAATCTGATTATATCCAGAGTAGCCATCCATGAAGGAGAGGGATTGGAACTCGGCCATAGATTCAATCAGAAATTCTGTCACCAGAAGTGGAAAATCATCCTTCGGACAGTGACGGTTGATATCTTGGAAGTCGATACAGACTCTGATATGTATGTTCTTCTTTCTGAATGGCACAATTTTGGCTAGCCACGTGGGGTACTGGACCTCCTTGACGAAGTTGGATTTGATGAGCTTGTCAACTTCAGCCTTGACAATGCCACCATGGGAAGGGTGAATTTTTCTCGGAGGCTGCTTGAACCTGCGATGGTCGTTTGGGAGACTGAGACAGTGGATAGCGACCTAAGGATCTAGTCCTATAATCTAGTCGTAACTCTAGGAAAACAGGTCATGGTGCTGTTTAAGATGTCCACATACCGCTGTTTCTCCTCAAGGGACATGGTAGCACTGATCAATGTGGGTCTCAGATCTACCTTGCTACCAAGGTTCACTTGTACCAGTTCATCGACCGTGGGAGAGACGCCTTCTTCAAAGGAAGGGGGATCATCTTCCAAATCCTCTTCTTTACTTGTAGAGGAGGGATTCCAAGGGGATGAGGCTTCCCATTGGTCAAAGGAACCTGATGGGAGGCTGGTACCAGCCTGGAAAGCAGTGGAAATCACATCAGAAGATTCACGTGCCGCTGAGACCATGGCGATGAAGGAAGTTGATCCAATCCCATCCGGCCTTTATCCTAGAGGGCCACTCTTGATGACATCAAATCAATAGTGGCGTGTCGGCTTGAGTCGATTAACCTAGCCCAGTGAAACAGAAACCTATGATGTATTTCTATCACCATGGGGTAGACAACTTGATTCCGTATAGGGGTAGGAGGTTCCGAGATCACCTAAGCCTAGTTTGTGTAGGAGTGTGAGGTGATTTACCATTGTCACTTGGACTTGGGAATATGACTTCATCTTGTACCCTAAACAACAAATCATTTCCCCACGATGGGGTTTATGGCCTCCAATCGATGGATTGGGAAGACATAGGCATCGTCCAGACCTGCCTAGGGGTCACTGGTGACCGTGGCGGGTTCGACCTCACTTGCTAGAATCTGCTTATCATTGGTCTTGTAATAGTCAGCAACCAGATAACGGGCTTCACAAGAGGCGAAAAGAGATGAATCACATTGTAGTATGCCTACTCGACCATTAAGGGAGTACTTGAGCCACCGTTGATACGATGAGGGGACCACAACATGCAGGTGGAGCTATGGCCTACCCATCAATGCATTATATGCGGTGCCCTAGGAGACGACCATAAATTCAGTACTAGCAACTAGGCCACTGAACTAGGTCTTCAAATAGATATTTCCAACCGAGGTCTACTCTATCCTGTCATATCCCTGGATCCTTAAATCAGAGGGATTCAGGTCATCCTCGGATAACCCCAGTTTTCATAGCATCCGTGTCGGGATAAGGTTGATCCCGGAGCCAGTGTCAATGAGACAGCAGTAAACCTCAACACCATTGAATTGGTTGTTGATGTACTGCGAGCGTATATGACCTGGTATGGGAGAGCCTTCATCCTCTCTGGAGAATGAATTGATGGACTGACATTCATCAGTCCCAACTGCCTCGGCATGAATGTCTTCCACTGCTGCTACCTCCGTCTCAAACTGGAGGGGCCTTCTTAAATCCCCAACAAGGGCCTCATGCATATATGACGACACGAGGAGGCCTTTGAGGATGGAAAGACTTGTTGGTATACCGATGAGGTGATTTAGGACATCATACTTATGTGACAGGCGTGAGCTTATGCTTACAGGAGGTCACTCTGCGGTGGAAGGAATGGCGGACCCTGTCGGATGGACCAGCGACTGGCTGGTGCTGGGCATATCCCGCTACTCACTGGTTGAAGCCTAAAGTGTAGCTGCTGGATGAGGTCTGGGCACTTGAGGTCGACCTGTAGTGGGGAGAAGCTGGTCACGGTATGTTCGAAGTGGCTCTGCCTGATCCAATATCACAAATAGTAGTGGAGGTAGACCTGATGACACTAGATAAAAAGGCTATACGTGCTGAGATCTGTGATGGACCTACTGTCTGGTCTTAGTGGCATGCACGACAAGGCTAGAGGTACCAATTGGTGCACCTCGATGACCCATGTAGTCACGACTCCACCGACTTTGGCCTCAGTTGGGGACGTTGGGTAGGTTCTCTTGGCGTTCCCCCTCGTCGAGAGTCATTTATGGGTTTACCAACTCAGCGGTGTCAATCGAAGCATACCCTTGACTGTCACTCTAAGAATCATCCACCACTGGGTGAATTCTGGGAGGGATACCCATATTAGGGGGCATTAAGTCACCGAGAGTTTGGGACGATGATGGCATCAGCGGGGCACAATGATTCTTCTTGCGCTGCTAATTCTTGCTCTTCTGGGAAGAGGCCAACTGAGATGAAGATGCAGACGTAGTGGCTGTTGCTTCTGAAGGATCTGGATGGTTCAAGCATGCCTGAATGATTTCATGGGAGTCAGCGACCATTTTACGAGTCATCCAGTCATCGTACTTTTAAGATGCACATATGGGAACCTGCTTCCACTCTCCTTCGTCGTCTCTACCGCTTTCTGACCTTATAAAGACACTAGCCACTTATGTGAGGGATGGGCCCATCCTGACTATATTTTTATCGACTTGGTCTTGGATCCAGCCCTTAAACACATAGCACTACTTGATGTTGTGCCCCAGAATCTGATTATAGGGGCAATAGTGGGGGTGATCGGTGAGATTTGCCTCTGCCGGCATTCTACACTCAGGAAAGCGTACAATCCCTTGCTCTAGGGTACTACAGAAGTAACCAGGGACCTGATTCATGCTAAATTAGTAAGTCTGGTGTCTTATTTCCAGATAGGGAGCCCTTGGAGCCTGACCTTGACGAGGAGATAGAGGGTCCTATCAAGGAGGTGGATCCTGATTGTCTCGCCTGGGTGGTGGTGGCGCATTACGCGGAGGCACCTGCCGATTCTAAGGATGCTGCGGGGAAAGAGGTTGTGCCTGAGGTGGAGGATCTCTGCGAGGTTGTGGGTCCGGTGCTGCTAGTAGCAACTCTAAGTGCCTGGGGTCCCTTATTTGGGCCACCGCGGCGGGCTCGGCTCTAGAAGCTCTCCTTGCCGGGATTACAGGGGGCAACTGACGTGCCTGCTTGGCCTATTGCAAGGCTTCTTCAAGGTACTAGGCCTTATCTGAGAAGTCTCTAAACCCTCTGGGATAATTCTAAGTGATCAAGGAGGGAACCAGTTCTATTTTGACATTCCCTATGCACATCATCAGTAATTTATCCTGAGTCAATGGCATGTCGAGGTAATATGTGAGTCCCTTCCACCGGGCGATAAAGTCTGCGACTTGCTCATCAGGCCATTGTTTGCACTTGAAGAGGTATACGATTTTGGTCTTTTGGGTGGTAGAGCTGAACTGGTAGAGGAACTATCTGCAAAGTTCCTCCCAGCTTGTCACAGATCCGATGGGGAGCTGGCTATTCCAGACGAATGCTGGCCCCTCTAGTGTCTGAACGAAACAGTGGAGCTTTGTGGCCTCTTGCTATGCTGGAGTCCCCAACATGGTCCCGCACCTCGAATTGAAGTGGGTGTGGTGCTGTGGCGGGCACCCCATCCCATTAAAGGGGGAGAAGGTGGGATTCCTGAAACCCAGAGGTGCCGGTATATCATCCACCCAGGCAGGGTATGGCTTGCCATCCGGTGGGATTACCACCTACCACGTTTCCAATGCCTCAAGGCGGGAAATGAGTGCTGTCATAGGATCATCTAGGCGGGGTTCCCTATCTTGACGAGGATCCCTAATCACAAGTGAATTGTTGGGATCTTCGACATGGTAGACGGGTTCATCAGCTCATGAAGTGACTGGTGGGAGGCTTGTGGGGAAGCTGGGGGAACTCGGACTGGATTCCTCAGATTGCTGCATCGTTTGGGAGGGTTTGGTGAGACATACCTTGCCCTCTTTCTATGAGTTCTAGCTTCATCCCTGTCAGTGGGAGCGGCATGGTCAGGGTTTCCATGAGGCATCTCATCGGGGGGAAGTTGTTCATGCCCCTGCTGCCCCGTCTTAGGATTGTCATAGTCGGGTCATCGCTCTATCACACGTTCAACAAGGATTTCATCGACCAACCTGTTTTTCTCAGCAAGTTGCTGGCACAACACGACCTTCTCAGGGTCCTCTTCCATCTTCTACACTGAGGAGGATGGGTCAGAGTTCTTGACAGCTCCGAAAGGCTCTTTTCCCTTAATGACATTCCAGTTGAGCACCAACAACTCGGTGGGTGCAGGGAGACCTAGGAGGTTCCTCTACTGACGAGTAATCCTCCCCGATGGGTCCAACAATGGTGGCGCACCCTCAGGGGGTAAGTCTCCATCGATAAACCCCATCTCGTCCTCCTTGTACACTATGTCAACCATGTGGACTGTGACCCTTCCAAGAGGCATGTCCTTAATATCGCATAGCGAGTCGGGCTACTGTCAGATAGGGCTGAAGAGGAGGGCAGCATACTGCCCCCAGCCACAGACTTGCATGTGGGGTGTTGCTTCCCTGATGATTTTTTGGAGTACCTTAATACTCTGAACGCATTACTGTTGGAGGGCCTCATGATGACTTGGTGACTCAGGGAACTGGGCCACTGGGAGTGCGACCAGATTGACTAAACAACACTGCTCACTGATGTCCTCAAAATGCGCTTGGCTCCTTGGATACACCACACGATGATGACAGAAACTGAAATGCGTCACCCAGAGGGTGTAGCGAAGACACTCAACCTCCTCTGGGGTGAGGGACTTGGTTATGCAGAAATCCTGTGCTGCAATGGGCCAGAACTCCTTGGGGAAGCGGTCCACTACAAGGATTCTCTATAATATCCTCAGCTCAATTTCAGGATCTAGCACTTGATTACCCCACTTCCCAACTGGGGGTGGTTGAGGAACTGGCAGTGGTACTGAGGCAGACCACTGGGACGGAAGGTTGGCCGGTGGAGAATATGGCGAACGGGCTGACTGGCCGCTGATTCTTGGTTTGTCCTTCTAGGAGTGTAGTGACCTGGCCACTACATTGCGATAGGATAGGCAGATGGCCACCATTTCTAGCTCAGGGGCCAGGACTACCGGTTGTTGGTTGAGATGTTGCTATCCTACCATTGGTCCCTAGAATACCTCTATGTGATCTCTCATGGAGGAAGAAAATACTTTCGGTGATGATGGTGTTGACTGCATGACCGTAACCTGTGGGGTCACCAAATCTTCATCCTCCTGGATAAACCTGCAGAGGGAGGTGTAAATTTTGTGGACCTCTTGTTCTGGAAGTACCAAGCTAATGCACCTCGTCCCCGCTCTGGCCCTAGACTCAGATGAGCAAGGGGAGGTTTCCTGAGCTGAGTTTCACTCCACTCCAAAGTCTGAGAATCAGAATGGTTTGATCTACATCTGGCCCTTCCCAGGATTCTTCTTGTGGCGACGGTGACCCGCCTTCCTACACCTGGGTGGCTCCTCAAGATAGGGCCGATTTCCAACATGTGGTCCTTTGGCCCTGCTGGTGCCTGGGCAGAGAGGAATTCCACTTGAGACAGCTGGGGTACGAGGAGCACCAGGACAAATGTCGAAGGGGACACGGGGAGAAGCTCCATGAATAGTTCCTGAGTGGGAAAGACCCCCGCTGAAACCAGCGGGAGCATGGGGAGGACCTCCATGGTTGGTGTGGATGGAGCGAGGCTGGCCTTCACTCCTCTGGTTTCCAGGGAAAATAAGACCTTCGCCAGTTGTGGATAGGACATATAGAGGATCCCCACATTGGAGAGAGACCAGACCACAGAGTGGGCCCTCATTTAGATTGGGGGTGGCACGAGGTAAACCTCCATGCTGAGCCTCGAAGTGGGGAAGACCTACGCTCGCGGTGGTGGTGGTATGGGGAGGACCTCCGTACGGGGTGGCATCACGACGGGTAGATTCATGACGCCCCCGCTCGTGCCTATGACTAAGAGAGTCGACCCAGCCAGCCCGTGGGGTAGTCGGGGCCTCGATCCCGATTTGGCATTGAAGCGCCCCTACTCAGTGTGTGCAGGGACTTGATGATTTGCGTCGGAGGTGGATCGGGCCATAGTTCCCTCGACGTTGATGCCCGTTGGTGGGCATCCTCAGCTTGTTCCTGACGCTAGCGTTGGTTCAGACGGGCCAGTGTTGGTGGCATAGGTGCATGGCCTACCTGCTCCTTCTGCAAGTCCGGGCGGTGATGCTAACGCGACTAGGTGGGGGCCCCTGCTGGGAGCCCCTAGATTGAGACTCTGATCGGGCGGGGCTGGATTTCACCCACCCCATTAGCGTAAGGCAGGGATTCATCGAAGTGCTCCAGGGAAAACATCCTGAAACGATTGAATATTGGGGTGGGGAGCAGTGGCTCCCTATGCGGCCCTTGGGGGCAGTGTTGACGGTGGGACCTGGACACCTCCTGGTCCATGTGGGACATATCCAGGGTTGGGATTATGCCCTCCTCCTCATAACGATGTACAAGGAAATTAATCAACCTTAGATGGATGACTTCCGATGGGGAGATGGGTCATGGGCGCCCTGGAGATGTCGTTGAGGCAGCAGCGGATCCACGTAGAGTGGTTGTGCTGTTGTTACCCCTAAACCTGCATAGGTGGGAAAGTGGTGATAACATTCCTATGGTAGTAACCTGATTCCTAAGAAGCAGGGAGGTGGACTCGTTAGTGATGAGAGGAAAGGAAATAGACAACTTGTGCCCCAGTTCCATCATGTCTTCCGTGGCCGGTAAGAGGGATCCACGCTGACAACATTGCAGAACGGGATGCCCAATGTTCTACTGCCCCAACTTCTGGTGAGTTTCACGCTAGGCCCTCTATTTTCTTGGTGGGACCCGGTGCCAGATAGCTGAATCCGGTGACACATCAATCCATGTATGCCTCGAGCATTACTAATATCTATATTGAGGAGAATAACTTCACGTCAGGTTCACCATTTCTATTTCTGACGCTTTCGTCAGGGCAGGCACGTCCATCTGCTTGAGTGCGACAAGAATGGCTTTTGTTACCCTGCATTCCCGCTTTCCAAAGGCGGAAGGCATTCTCTCCTTGTTCAGGGATGTCTACTCCTTGATCGAAATGAGATGATGGGATGTCAGTTATTCCTTCTGTGGATTCCTCCTCAGAACTCGTCACCTAGTCAGGGTCTCCCTCATAGATTCAATATGTTGTTCGTGAAACTCTTCCTAGCGCCATATTTTCAAGGACACTCGTTTATTACGCTGCTTATATCAGGACATTCCAAGGGGTCCGGTCAGGGCAGCAAACTTCGGTTAGGGAAGTAGTCACACTGGGCATCACTAGCGTGTCTGGACACTGGGGATTGGTGTGTCTTTCTTTTGTCCCTTGTTATAGGGATTCTCAAGGGCACGGAAGCCTGAGGCATATCACATTGAACGTGGGGAATTATATGCCATAGGAATGTATCTGTGGTTTTCCATAGCTTCCCATGTTTGACACATGGTATGCCATGAGTTTAACGTCCAGCGGGGACGGATCAGACTGATCAGAACACTAATTAGAGTGGATTAGATTGAGGAACCCCATGGAGGGAACACTGATATTGGGGCCAACACGTGGGCGACTACTTGAATGCTATGACGGGGAATTAAGTGGCATGATCTCACCGGGATGTGGTGGCCCGGGTAAGAGTCAGGATGAATGATGGTTTTGGGCTTGAGCCTCAAAGATAATTCCTACGTACTGTGCCTTGACATGGATCAAAGTCCACGTAGTTCGGGTAATGGGGAATACAACTTAACGTCATGCGGGACGAGGGTATTTGGGGCTTATGCTCTATGCGTCCCGAGGTGTTGGTTAACCGACATGGTCGAGACGAATGGGTGGTGGGCATGAACCTCATGGAGGTTTCCTACGTACCATGCATTGACATGGATAAAAGTCCTCATTGTTCGGGATGGTGTGGGTGTCGGTGAATCGACGTGAATAAGGACCTTGGTCTGATGGGTGATGGGCTTGAACCTTTTGGTGGCTTCCAACATACCATGCCTTGACATGGATCAAAGTCATCGTAGTTTGGGATGGTGTGGGTGTCGGTGAACTAACATGAAGGTGAACCTTGGTCCAGGTGGATGATGGGATTGAACCTCATTAGTCTTCCTACGTACCAAGCCTTGACATAGATCAAAGACCACGTAGTTTAGGATGGTATGGGAATACAGTTTAACGTCATACGAGATGGGGGTGAACCGATGTGAAGGGGGTCGGAACGACCGAGTTGCGGGCTTGAACCTCATGAGGCTTCCTACGTACCATGCCTTGACATGGATCAAAGTACTCGTAGTTTGGGTATACAGTTTAACGTCATGCAGGATGGGGATTTTTTCATGGTCGATGCTTACTATAAGCCCACATGAGTCATGCTCGGTGTGAGAAACAAGAGGCAGTGGGGACCTGATGATCACTTTGCGAAAGGTGCGTCCGTGGGATATGGATTAGGGCTTACGCATGGAGCAGCCCAGGGAGAGAAAGATTGGGAATTACTCTAGGATGGAGGCCCAAAGGTGACAAAATGCAGCCAGAGAGGGGGATTGGGACTTACTCTAGGATGGAGGCCCGAAGGTGACAACGCGCAACAGGAGAGGGGGATTGGGACTTACTCTAGGATGGAGGCCTTTTTCTCTATCATTCTCTATGCTGGCCTTGGCACCAAGGAAGTGACTAGCATCAGGGGTGCTGCCTTATACAAGAAAAGATAGGGGCTTATACCATGATGGTTTCCCTTCCCCACAGACAAACTCCACTCCAAGAAGGAGGATATCATCCCCTGTGGAGACTATGGGGTGTGGAGAATGTCCTAGGTGGGGGGACCCTGCATGTGAGGCGCGGGGTCAGGTCAGAGTTTAACATCATGTGTTGAGGATAAAGGCTCTTGGCAGTTTGACATCCTGTAGCTCGGATGGGTCAGGTTCACTCTGCACCCCTAGGACTTACATAACTAGTACCCTCTACTCCTTGTGGGAGGGAAGGAACTGGAAACGCCATACTGAGGGGGTGTCATGGAGAAAACCATTGAGGGGTCCACGTTAGCGTGGCTATGCGAAGAAGAAATAGCCATTAGCATGCCTATGATAAGAATCATTAGGAGCAGAAACACTACGAGAGGTATCATCCAGTGGACATTTAAGTCACATTGTTCCAACCTGGAGAGTCGCATGAAAAAAGGGTTTGCAATGTAGAGGGATCCGTGGGAAGGGGCCTTGTGGAGCTCTGTTGTCCCACATGGCGGAGGGAACTTGTGAAGGGGTGTGCTTCACGAAGTGAGGTGTCATAGCCTTATCATGGGGAGGAGGTGAAAATGGGAGGTGCTTCATGAAGTGGACGAGCATTCGCGGAGCACATCCTCGCGGAGCAAAGTTGCCTCGTGGAGCAAGTTGTTGGGAAGCAATGTGCTTCGCGAAGTACAGTGATCCTGCCTTATCAAACAGATCAAGTGTACAAGAAGGGTACTTCACAAAGCATAAACGCTCTGCGATGACCCGGGTCCCCTTGGGGTTCCCCTTCCTTCACGAAATCCCTTAGGCTTTGTGAAAGGAATCCCTCTAAGAAGAGGGGATCAAAATGAGACAACAGGGAGGCACTTCACAAAGAAGAAGTTCCTCACGAAGCTCATGGTTCTCCGAGAAGAAGAGTGCTTTGTGATTCGGTAGATGAGAAGCTGAAAGGTTGGATTGTCCGTTCTCCAGAGCTCAGGGGGAGCCTGGTATTTATAGGCAAGAGGCACCATGGATCAGGGCTCATGCGGTGTCAAATGTGGTCGGGTGGCTTCGTGGTGTGCTTGCGAACATCAAATGGGTTCGCGGAGCGTCCTGCCTCCTTCACATCATGGCAGGCTCGCAAACGTCAAATGTGTTCACAGAGCCTCTCGCCTATGTTGATTCACGATAGGCTCGTGAACATCAAATGCATTCGTGGAGCCTCCAGCCTTCTTTGTTTCGTGGCGGCCGTGGTGCTGGGCGGACTCCGTGAAAGGGATTCGTGAGGCCGCCCATGGGGCCATCTTAGGGCCTTTTCTTCCTTCCAAATTTTGGCACCAACAAACATAAAGATAAACATATTAATAAAACTGAATGTATTTTTTAAATAAATTTGATTAATTTAATCAAATTATAATAAATTTTACCAGATTATTTTCTAAAGGATATTTCCAAGAGAAAGGAGTTGATTTTCACAAATCTTGTAACCAATTTATAGGATTTGATCTATTATAATTTTATTATATTTTTCTTATTTTCATGGATTTAAATTTTTTTAAATTGATATTAAAAGTTATTTATTAAATGGTTTTATTTAAGAATAAATTTTTTTTAATCAACCACCAGGTTTTAAACATGAAAAATTTTCTAATAAAAATTTTAAAGTATAAAAATATTTATATCAGATTAAGGAAACTCATAGATCATCGTATGAAAGGTTTTATTTATTTTTATTTACTAATGGTTTTAAAAAAGGTAGAGATAAAAGTTATTTACTCATTAAAAATATTTTAAATTTGAATTTTAATTTCTCAAATGTATGTTAATGATATTTCTATTGGATATTTTAAGGATTTTATTTGTAGAATATTCAAATTTAATGACTATTGAATTATACATGGGTTCAATGGGAGAATTAAATTTATTATTATGACTTCAAATTAGTTAAATAATTGATGGAATATTTTATTCATAAATCTAAGTATTATTAATAATTAGTTAACAGATGTATTCTTGATTCTTATAAAAAATTTAGAAACCCTATGAGTTATAACTATAAATTATATTTAAATGAATCTTGAATATCTATTGATGTTAAATGGATTAAAGGAATGATATGTAGTTTAACTTGTTTCAATTTTTCTTGACATGATATTTTTTAGTGAATATATGTGTACTATATTTTTTTATTACCATAAATAATCTCACATGAAAAGTATTAGTGTAAACATTAGATATATAAAATAACATCTAATTTTAGGATTATTTTGTTCTAGATTTTTTTAATTATTCTGATTTGGATATTGGTGGTTTTTGAATTGATAGAAAAAGTAAATTAGGTGCATTCAAATTTCTGGGTAAAATCTCAATTTCATAGAGTTTAAAGAAATAATAATCAATTAATTTTTCAATAAATAAATCTAAATATTTTTTTTCTATTGATTATTGGTATAAATATTTTCTAATTAATAAAATATTTTTTAATATTAACATATACTAAATAATATTAAATTTTTTTTTATAATTATTAAGATATTTCCAATTCATAATTTTTTTAAAATATTCAATAATAAATAAATTTAATCATATATTTCATTATATTTGAGAGTAAGTTAATATATTGGGTGATTATATAGAATTTTTCTCAAATTATATTCAAATGAAAGATATCTTTAATAACCTTTAGATTCTTTTAAGTTTTAAAAGATAAAATTTGAACTTAGTGTAATGAAAACCATTTTAATTTGTAAATGTTTAAAATTTATTATATGAATATACTCAAATCCATTTATGGATAGTATGCGTGTAATATGATTATATTTTCTTTTTTAATGGATCATTTCCTCTATGATTGTTACTATTTTAATTCATTAAAAATATTTATATAATTCCTAGAATATATTTAATTTTTTTGTGAATCATAATATCTATATAACTCTATTTATATGGGATTTTTTGTTGTTTCGTGTAATTTAAAATTCAAAATATATTCAAATTTTATTAGATTTATTTTAATGAAGATAGTAAAAATTAAGAGGGGTTTTTACTGTTTATTGATTATTTTTATGCTAAATGGTGTATATTTTTAAAATGCATAATTTTAGAGAGATATATAAATTTTGATTTTTCTCATTAAATTTTTTATTAAATTAAATTGTAATCATCTTGTAATTTAAATATATTCTATTATATAAAGGTTTTATACAATATTATCATGACCTATATGATCTTTTCACCATAATTGGTGTCAAAATTAAAATTATTTTCAAAATTTACACTTCTGGATCAATTTCATTAAATGTTAGGGTTTTTAATTATTATGATTAGTTTTTAAAATTATCAAAAATGGGAAGATTGTTGGAGTAGCACATTCTTTATCCCACTTTCTTTTTTCTTTTTTCGTATTTAAAAATTTCTCAATTATTTAACAAATCATTATTATTTTCCAATTCTTATTTTATTCCCTCTAATATGAGTTAGGAATTTATTTCAAAGTCTTCATATTTTTTTATATCTCTTATCGACTGATTTTGGTGAAAATTACATTATTATGAGTTGTGTTTTTACTCATATGTTGAATCCTTAACTAGATTTTATATTTCCTTCATTAATTCGATTATTATAGTTTCTCACAGCGTTATTTACTTATTATATACTAATCCTTACTATTGTTACTGTGTATAATGTTTTTATAAAGTGTTCTATAGTTACTATGTTATCTTCGTCATAACCATACGACTATTTTTCTCAAGCATATGGATTTATTTCTTAACCTTTTTATGGAATTGTGCTGACCATCTTATGACTTATATGAACCTTATAAAGCCAATAATATAATCTCAATAGTTTTTTTGAACCTCATAAATTCAAAATTAGGAGTTAAACTATATTTTTTTATTTTTACAAGCTAAAATTTACAATTTCTTACCATATAATCCGAAAACATGAAAATTTTGAAAATTATTGAACCCTATGAAGAAATTTAACATATGATGAAATGAGCCTTATAAGCTGAGTTAAACATTATGAGTTACATTTAACCATTTGAGTTCGGTGTATCATACAATATAGGTCTTTTATTTTTCTAATTTATTATATTTTTATGATTATAATGATTTATTAAGTTATGAATTATTATTTATATCAAATGATCATGGTAAAAATTATTTTGTAGTGTTTAATACATTTTATATATTTGTTAATATTTATTTAATATACTTTATTTTTTTTTGAAATATATTCAAATTTCAAAAAATTTAATGGAAATTAAGCTATGAGTTTCAAAATATGCATTGTCAAATTATTACTAAAAATATTTCATAGTTGTTCAATATTGATAAATATAATTTTATGAATTGAGAAACTCTAATGTAGTTTGTTATCATTCACAAGAGATTTATTGGAGATTGATGAATCTATTTTGATATTCTAATATTAGTGATAATTACGGTGTCATTATTTTTTATTCTGAATTATTTTAATAATTTTATGGATTTCTATATATAATATAGACTTGTTAAATATTATATAAACGATAAAAGCTTTACGGTGGGCATATAATAGTGAAATAATATTAAAAACTACAACAAACATTAACTTCATGGTCTGATGTGAACATTTTTTTAAACTACTAGATAAATCAAAAGGATGAAAATGATATATAAAATCATTACTACCTTGAATAATAGATATATTAACTACTCATGGACCATTTTTTTTCTTAAATGGTTCTCTATTGAGTTCTATTATCTGGTTCATTGAGTCTATACATAATATTTTAATCTTCTTCACATGTGCTTAAATAAATATTTTTATACCTTTATCTTCCAAAACAATTCTTATTATTATCAGGTTGTGAATCCCAATTTTATAACTTTATGTTAAGTTATACTACCTTTAAAAAGGTTCATTTTGGTTGTGACTTTGGGATCAAAAAATAGTGTTGTAATTAGGTTATGGATCCCCATTACAAGTTAGTGTTTTTTTGTTGTACCTCCACTAAAAAATGTAGGTTGTAATAGTGATGAAACTCCCCATAAAAATATATGTAATTTGGAGTATTCAATAAATCTTAAGTAGTAGAGGTATGTGAGGAGTATATGGAGTATCACTTTGATCTGTGATACTATAAAAAGTACATGTTCTCTCTTTCTTAATTTAGACATCTTATATTAGTGTATGATATTTTTTATAACTGTGATATTATATTTAATTATAAAAATTTAATATATTCAACCCCTTTATACTATCAAAAAATTAATCATGACCTAAAAAAGTGGATATAGATAATGAGTTACTCATATTTTATAGGATCAGTCTTGTATGTCATGTTATGTACTAGGCTTGATGTTACTTATTATAAGGACACAACCTTAAAACATTACGTAATCTTGAATTAAATGAATAATTCACATTGAATATTTTTTCAGGTTTAGAGTTTTAGATAATTTGGTCATAAATATTACATATCAACTTGAAAATTATATGTAGACACTACTACTCAATATCCATTTTTTTCATAAAATAAAAACTCTTAAAAATAAACATGTCTAGTTCCAAGTTTTATACATCATGACTTTTCCTTGATCCCATCCTTAACCCTATTCATCTTTAAGTCCTATGGAAAACATTTCAAAAACATGGGATGAGCATAAAAAGCTTAGTAAGGGATATAAAATAAGGAATGGAAACATTATCCCATTAATAAATACAAAACAATGAAACCATACTTTTCAATCATACCATACCTCATAAAATCATAAGATTTATGAATAAAACACAGAAATCATAAATCATTAATGTAACTTGTGGCATAAAAAACATACTTACATTATAGCTATCATAGATACATAGGGAGTTATGTTGGAATACTCATCACAATATATTTCCTAAATCTCTTAGGAGAAACATTAACGTTTACCTCCGTCATGTTGCCTAATGAATTAGAGAGCTATCTCGGGCTCACCCGCCCTAGGTTTATAATAGAACCACTCATATACATAAACAATTCGCAATAACTATAACATATTCATAACACATAAAACAAGCATAAATTAAAGATAACCATTCCATATTGAAATCATGATATATCATTTCTAGATATTGACATAATCAATGCTTTATCAAACCCTTTTCAAAACCATTTAAAACATTTAATGAAGATATTTTTGAATCAAAGTGTCCCATACGAATTTGAGGATTTTAAAGGAATTGACATTTTAAATCATTAATGTCCATATAAATAAATATTTAAAACCATTTTTGAAACATGGTCATTAATGAGAAATATTTATAAGAATAAATATTTAAAACATTTAAAACAATATTTTAGTTAAATAGTCCCTTACCACTTGAGAAAAATATTGAATATAAATAATTACAAAATAACATTAAACAATTCTTATAATATCATGATAATAAGTATATTCATGATATAATATGTCAAAGGGCAGAATATACACCATATAAAAGTGAATTGGTGTATAAGAACAAATAATTTTCAATGGAATGTAAATTGAGGCAATGTCCCATACAAAGATCATATCCTTAGATTAAGGGTAAATCAATTATATAATTACGTGTGAAAAATATAAATACATTAAATATGAGTTTATATTCATTTTAAAACAATAATAGGTCATTCACACATATTCATATCATGACATAATCAACAAGTATATGTTTAACCCCAAAGAATTGAAATTGGTTTAAAATTTCTCTTATGGAAATTCGACAGCCTAACGACGTCACTTTAAAATTAAGAAAAATATTTGATGAGAGAGAAAATGGTATCCCATAACTTGGACATAAAAGTTTTAGTAATAATGATATATAAGAACATATCCCAATATAAGAAGATATAAATTAAAAGACAAAACAAAAGGAAGTCTTTTAAAAAGAGGAGGGTGAAAGGTTCACTTATTGATTTGGTAACTTACGAAACATACACCCCATAAAAGTAGGATCATACAATGAAGATTTAAATACCCATAAATTTAAGTATATTATATAAAGAATACAATCATGGTCAGTACATACACTACACAAAAGTAAATAGTGGCAAATATATCATGAATCTCACAGGAATAAAAAAATGAAAACCCCTTACCACGTTGTAATCAATCGAGTCATATGAACAAAAGTTAATAAACACAAAATTAATCATATAATACCATTAGTATAAAGATAATAATGATAATATATATCAAATGGTAGTATAAAATACACCACATTCAAGAAATAAGTGGCGAACAATGGAAATATCACAGAATTAAATGTGAGATAAGAAACCCCTTACCATATTGTAATCAATCGAGTCATATGAAAAAAAGTTAACAACCGAAAAATAAAGCACAAAATATCATGAATATAAATATAATAATAATAATATATATAAAATTTTAGTACAAAATACACCAAAAGCAAGAAATAATTGGTGAACAACGGAAATCTCACAGAATTAAATGTGTGATAAGAAACCACTTACCTCATGTCTGAATTGACTCGATCATTATTTAACCTCCTGAATAATAAAAGAAAGTTAATTTATACTTGATTAAGAAACATTTTCATGTTTATTATTCCTATTATCTCAATTATTACATTGCTATAAAAATTAGTTAATTATTTGAGTTCATGTCATGCTTTTTTTCGATGTTCGGAACTTGAGTTAAAAATGAACTTGTTATAATTATAAATTGTCCATGTGGTCAAAATTCCATCATATCCAGAATTATATTAATGATTTATATATCATATATATAATATATATCTAGTATATATATGCATTTATAATAGTACATAACATTTTAAGATAATAAATGAACTGCACCGTTTATGGAGACGGTAATTCGTACATATGCATGAACGCTACTTTCATTTCTATTTTATATTTAATGGAATGAAAACATAATGATACATAGGTATATTATAATTACAGTATAATATTATATGATATATATTTTATATAATTTCATTAATTACATTCTTTATACAATCCATGTATGTCATGAACGAATCATATCACCATGAGGGGGCGGTAGTCCGCACTTCCTCGAATGAAATTATCATATATACACATATCTGAAAGCATAAAAGTATGTTTTTAAAAAAAATTACAGATGAATAGAGAAAACAAAAACATAATATATATCACAAAAAAATTTATTTCCATCATAATGGCTACCATGAGAGGCGATAGAAGATAATTGAACAATCATCGTTTCGTGAGGAAGTAGTTCGCCGTCCATAGAAACAATATGTTCATTACCAATTAGACAGAGGTGTGTGTAAGTGTAGTTAGAATACATCACATAAAAACACCCTATTATATTGATTATATTGTTTATTTTATAAAATAAAGGAATAAAAATAGTTTTTTGGTTTGGAGAAGTAAAATAAAACAAAAGAACTTAATAGAATATGATACCATTAAATCAGGGATCTCCATTCGGTTTGAACCAAAAGGTTTACTTGAATTATCTTCTACCCAGGGGAAGGATTTTAGGAGAAATAGATGGATTTAGGGAGCATAATTGGGTAGATATTTTATGAACCAAGGGGCTTGATAAGTGCGAGGAATGGGTAAGAAGTGAGGTCTTTTTATAAGGGGGGAGGGGCTCTTTAGGAATGTTTAAAAATATTATTTTATTATATAATTAATTTCAGTTTATAAAGCTCAAAAACATATTAAAGTCAAATAAAAGATGACTCATGTTCTAAATAAAATCATCCAACAATAATTAGTTAGGTTTTGGATATTGTTTTAATCTTGATAATCTTATTTATTTAAATCATTCATTAATGAGGTACACACTACATCATTATTATGTCATAAATAATTTAATTTATTTGATGTCTAAAAATTGTAAAACAAATATCATAATGTAGGACATCATTTTAGATTTAAAATGAATATTTTATATTTGAAGAGATAGCTTATATAACCCCATGTAATAATTGATTTCCTAAAAGATATATGTTTAAGTCATTTTTGTCTTTACTTTAAATTGATCAATATAAAGTGTCATTATCACTCTTAAGTGACTTCATGGTGTCCCAAAATCGACAAAAGGGTGTCCATGGTCGAAAATGTATCAAAAAATAGGATTATGACACATGTTAGGGTAATTTAATATTATTATAATATTATTTGTTTACCCTTATTTACAATATTTACCTTTTAACCATGGTAAATAAAATTTTTACGGAAGTAAATATTCATAATGTCTAAAAATAAAAGTAACCTATTTACACAATTTGGACCTCCTGATTCCATATATGGAATCCATTTTTCCAAATTCAAAACACTGAAGTGGCAAAAATTAATTTAATGTTAATCCCACTATCAAAACAAAAAGCGTGGTTTTAAGAAATAACTATCAAAAGATTGACACTTATTTATGTCCAATTTCAAAGTGAATTACTTCCAATGATCAAAATTGGATTAAATAGTAAAACTATAATCTAATTACAGTTTAAAAATAATTAAAAAGATAATCTATCCTTATAAATATATTATTTTAAAAGGAAGTTTTGAATTAAAATATAGTATTTTCACTATTCATTAAAAATGAATTTTATTAGAAAAATATCAAAAATTTATCCAAAGTAAATTTTGATGTCCCGATTCTAAAGAAGAATTTTATTTTTTCAAATATAACATATAAAAGTGACCAAAACTATATTTAAAGATGGTTCCTCATAAAAAGGTAGTAAATCGACCTTTTAATGAATATTAGATTATTTATTCTTAAAATCATATTATTTCTTATTTTGAGCCTTTAAAATTCATTGGATAAATGTAAAAACATTTAAAAACACATATAATCATATTTTAGTTATTTATATTCATTCGCTTCAATATAATGGCTATGTGTTAACTGCCATTTAAAATAATAATATTATTATATTAATTTTCAGTATAACTCAATGTTGTGTACAACGTAAGATTTCAAAGAAACTTGTTGTTGCATATCGAGTACGCCATCGAACATAGCATCCCCTTTAAAGTAAAATTAATATTTAATTCACAAATATTAATAAATATAAAATGTCATATTCTTTATTTACATGGGATGTTACATCCTTTCCCCCTTTTGGGAATGATATCCTCGCAATTTTAAAATTATACTCGGAAACATCATTGAATATCCCACATCGGAAAAAGTGTCAATAAAAATATCACTTTAAAATAATGGAAGATAAGTACAAAGGTCACCTGAGATATCCCATACTGTGATTACATGTAGGAAAACATGGATATGGAAGAAAAAAAAACCATCAAGTTTTGATGGAGAGTGGTAGAAAACATGATTTGGAGATATTTAACCACAAGAAAATCACAAACTTGTAATGGGTTAAATGATCTTTTATTCCCCAGTAGGAAAATTTAATGGACAATGTTTTTGTTTTAATTTTATTTTCATAAGGTAGAGGAATTTATTGATGAGCTTAAAAACATAAGGAAACATACTTACTTGTGATGTAGAGTTTCATCCTTTACTAAATTTCTACCACAAACTCATCTTTTCTCCAAACGATGAGTATTTAAACTGACTTGGTCACATTAAAATCGCTAGAATAAACTTCTAGATTAACTGATAATCCAAAAAAGATGAACTATATATTTCCCCTGTCTTTATACATTAACCAAATCCAAAATGTTTAGTACAAGACCTGATAGTCCCTCAAAAAGGATAATACTTTATAAAAAGAAATACTAGTCTTAATCCAAAAAATTAAACAAAAATAACCAAAAGTTCAAGAAAGACCATTCGATATACAATTTTCCTTAAAATTATTCAAAATAATTCAAACTAAGATTGAAACCCAAAACTCAAAATGATTTAATCACATTGTCTTCCACAATAAATCTTAACATTTATCTTCAAATAAAATCGACTACTCTTAATGTTTCATACTGAAGTGTAATTAACCAAATCACATATTCTCTATGATAGGTTAATCATTTCCATAAATAATCCAAATCACCATATATCCATAATAAATACATAGATTCTTGATAAATAATATTTAAACCATTACACCACATATTAAATCCCATAGTATTTTATTTTCCTTAAGAATATTGTGTTCCCAAAAGAGAGAATATCTTCCAAAATAACCTTTATTAATTAATCACCAAATCATTTTCCTATACTAAGGATGCCCATTTGATAAAAAAAAGATCTCAAATAAAATTAATCTTGATCCATAAAATCATTTAACTTAAAATAATAAGTCATACAAACTAGGGACTTCACGTAGGACAGTGGTAGGTGATGTGCCCTTATCGCCCTTCAATTGTGGGTTCGATTCATGTGGCCTTGCCAGACATGAAAGGTCATCACACATCTTATGGGTTGTCCTTTTTATAAAACTCAAAAATGTCCCTAACATGTTTTAACCTCAAAGGTTTTCTTATACCTTTAATTTTCATACCAATACATTAAAACCTCAACATATTATATATTGTCATTTTTTTCACCTCAATATGATAAAATAAAACTATTCACAATAGAAAGAACATCATACCTTGATCGTGGTGTCCATATGGTTTCATCATCATCTTGTCCACATAGGTAGAAGGTCCGTGCATTGCAAAAATGATTTATATATCCTTCAAAATCATTTTTTCCTTCATCCAGATACACCTTGTACTACTTGGGTCATATGGGTGTTCGCAGAAAAACAGTTTTAGAAAATAATCATGTATGACATATAATTTCAAAACATCGGATAAAAAATAATTTTTATAAAACAGTCAAATGAAGTTTGAGTTGAAACATTCAATCAATGGTCCTTTTAAAATACCATGAGTATGTTATGAGAGACTATATTATAAAAGAAAATATAAATAGGTTGCACAAGGGTCTCCTTCTTTAAAACATTTTTCAAAATCACAATATGATTCAAAATCCTGTGATAAGGTAAAATATTTAAAAATTCCTTGATAATATTTACCTTTATTGAAAATACGAGAATATTGAGAAATTATGATTTGATTAAATACAAACAATGATCTATGATTATATCAAGGTATAGTGGAGGTGTTTGATATCTCAAAAAACATCTTTTAAGTGTGTTGTATGCTAGAAAAAGTTTCACAATCATCTGAAGATGACTTTGCAAAAATTATTGCAAGCATGTCGTTAGGAAGAGAACGGAATGTTTTTTGATAATCTCATCCATCTATTTCAAACCAACATTCCTTGATCTATAAAATTTATAAAACAAGGATTTAACTGAAAAAATACACATAGGGACTAACCATGTGTTTAACTAAATCTCTTAATCCCTAAATTTGTCTAAACGGACCTTTGATACCAATTATAAGAACCCAACATTAAAACATTTCATAATATTGAATTAAATGAATAATTTACATTGAGGATATTTTTAGGTTTGGAGTTTTAGAGAATTAGGACATAACTATTACATATCAACTTGAAAATTACATGCAGACACTACTAATTAGTATCCATTTTTAATAAAATAAATACTCTTAAAAATAAACATGTCTAGTTCCATGTTTTATACAACATGACTTTTCCTTGATCCCATCCTTGACCCTATTCATCTTTAAGTCTCATGGAAAACATTTCAAAAACTTGGGATGAGCATAAAAATCATAGTAAGGGTTATAAAATAAGGAATAAAAACATTAGCACATCAATAAATACAAAACAATGAAACCATACTTTTCAATCATACCATACCTCATGAAATCATAATAATTATGAATAAAACAAAAAAATAATAATCATAAAGGTAGCTTGTGGCATACAAAACATACTTACATTGTAGATATCATATCTATATAGGGAGTTAGGTTGGAATACACATAATAGTATATTCCCTAAATCTCTTAGGAGAAACATTAATGTTTACCTCCATCATGTTACCCAATTCCTTGAAGACAAATCTTTGGCTCACACGCCCTAGGTTTATCACGGAACCACCCATATATGTAAATCAAGCCACATAAGCATAACATACTAAAAACACATAAAACAAGCATAAAGGAAAGACAGCATGTCCATATTGTAATCACGATATATCATTTCAATATATTGAAATAATAAATGCTTTATCAAACCATTTTCAAAACCCGTTAAAAAATTAAATAAAGAGATGTTTGAATCAAAGTTTCTCATAAAACTTTGAATATTTTAAACGAATTAACATTTTAAAACAATAATTTCCATAAAAATAAATCTTTAAAACCATTTTTAAAACATGGTCATTAATGAGAAATATTTAGAAGAATAAATATTTAAATCATTTAAAACAATGTTTTAGTTAAAGAGTCCCTTACCACTTTAGAAAATGATTGAATAAAAATAATTACAGAATAACATTAAACAATTTTTATAATATCATGAGAATAAGGAGATTCATGACATAATATGTCAAAGGGTAGTATATACACCATATAAAAGTGAATTGGTGTATAACAACAAATAAGTTTTACTGGAATGTAAATTGAGACAATGTCCCTTGCAAAGATCATGTCCTTATATTAAAGTTAAATCAATTATATAATTATGTGAGAAAAATATAAATACACTCAATATTATTTGATATTCAGTGTAAAACAATAAGAATTCATTCACACATATTCATAGCACAACATAATAAACAAGTAGAAGTTTAACCCCAAAGAATTGAAATTGGTTTTAAAAGTTCTCTTACAGAAATTAGACTGCCTAACGGTGTCACATTAAAATTCTGAAAAAAATATTTGATGAGAGAGAAAAGGGTATCTCATCACTTGGACGTAAAATTTTCATTAATAATAATATACAAAAACATATCCTAAAATAAGAAGATGTAAATTAAAAGACATAACAAAAATAAGTCTTTTAAAAATAGGAGGGTGAAAGGTTACCTTAACGATTTGGTAACATATGAAACATACACCCCATGAAAGAAAGATCATACAATGAATATGTAAATAACCATAAATTAAAGTATATTATATAAAGAATACAATCATGGGAAGTATATACAACACACAAAAGGAACTAGTGGAAAATATATCTTGAATCTCACGGGAATAAAAAATTGAAAACCCCTTACCAAGTTGTAATCAATCGAGTCAAATGATCAAAAGTTAATAACCACAAAATGAATCACAGAATTCCATGAACATAAAAGGAATCATGATAATATATATCAAATATCAGAACACAATACACCACATGCAAGAAATATTGGTGAACTATAATGTCCCAAAAATTCCATATATTATTTCAATTATATGAAATTATTTTGAGACAACAAAATATGATGGCGCGTGATTCCGAGGCCCAAAGTTCCCGGAATGATCCATCAAAGTTTTTTTAAACTTTAAATAGTGCGCATAAGAAGTTTTATTGAAAAAGAAGAATAATTCTGAAATGGTTTCCCGAATCAGAAATCTGAGGGCACTTTTGCACTCAGGATGGTGGTTTTAACCTAGGCACGACTTAAGTTTAGTCGGCACGGGCCTCCTGTGGGAAAAACCGAAAATGGCATAACCATAAATAAAATAATTAAATAAAGTTATTTTATTTTTAAAATTCTAATAACTCACGAACGGTTACTCAGATTAAAAATCTAAGACCACTGTTGAGATTGTGAGGGTATTCTTTCTTTAGGAAGATACTAACATTGTCCAGTGTGAGCAACTAGTGAAAGTTAGTTTTTGGCCATAAATAAAATAATTATGTGGCAATTATTTTATTGTTAAAATCCCTAACTTATAAAAGGTAACTCGGATTAAAAATCCGAGAGTACTGTTGGTTTCGTTGGGGCATGTTCTCCTTAGGCATATCCTAACCTCAATCGGGGCGGGTCAAGGGTGAACGTTATTAATTTATTGAACTTTTTAAAGGTATGTTCAGCAAACACACGAGTGGTGTTTTCTAACTTTTGAACGGGTGCTCGGATTAAAAATCTAAAGGCACCATTGAACTTGTAGTGTCAGGATTTGCTTAAGGGAGGTTTAACCTTGTCCATAGTGGGTCGATAAGGAAGTTGGTTTTTTTTATTTTTTTCATAGACGATTAAATAAAATAAATATATTTTATTTTAAATATCCTCTCACCTCTCCTTTTAATTTTTGGTGGTGAGGACCACAAGAGGGTGGTAGGGAATTTAAATGTTGGGCATTAAATTCCCATATACACAAATTGTGTAACCACCAATTCCTTTAATTAATAGGTATCATTATTTATAAATAAATGAATCACCACTTAAACTAAGAGTTATATTAACTCTTCCTTGGGGTTGGGTGTTTGTTCCCATTGGTAAAATAAGGAGCAGGATCTTGAGACTTTTGAAGAAGAATGGATCTCTCAACTAAGAACCGAAGATTTTCATTCGAGAGAAGTCATTGGAAGCTTGTTACGGTAACGACGAACACCGACCCACATTCAATTGTGAACGTTCTCCAAAAGATTTACGAGGTAGGGGGTTTAATTTGAAGTATGATAAATATCTATTTGCTAATTCCTCCTGTTCTTGATTCTCAATGATGATGGAAAAATAAACATGGCCATCTATTAGCACATAGACAATGATCCTTTATATTTCATTTTTCATGCATTCATTATCACCAAATAATTAAGCGCACTAAAAACATAATGTTTCATTGAGCATGGAATATGGACGCGGAGATCTCGACCTGAGGATCACGAATCTACGGCCGTCACATTTATTCTGGATTAAAACAAAGATTTGGCATCCCACAGAAGGGGTGGCGTGGAAGTTTGATTTCTGGCATGTGTTGAGGTCACGACTGGCTAAAGGTGGTGGTGGTGGTTTTGGTTGTGTGGAAGAAGGCTGGGTGTTTGGGTTTGCTGAGGTGTTAATTGGGAGAAGAAAATGTGAAAGAATGAGTTAGATTGTTGGGAGAAATAAATTCAAAGGGAATAAAATTAAAAGAGAAATAAATGATAAATGAGGGAATTAGTGATTGATTTCAGCACATAATATAGGGCTCCAAATCACCGATTGATTTTAGAGTTAGGAAAATTAAATAAATAAATAATTAATTATAATAATAAAATACTGTAATTATTAATTTTAATGATAAAACACCTTTTTGTCCGCAATATCTTCATGCGATCTTAGTTTCACGAACTGTCAGCAGAAGTGTGACCCTGAATACGAGGCACACATTTCAATTCCAATATTGGATGTCTTTTTTGGGTTTTTAGATCGGGTACCCGAAGTGCTCGGGAAATAATAGATTTAATAATATTATTAAATCTTCGAGCCGACATAACTCCAACGTACGAAATCCGATTTACTTTCCATCAGTGGCGACATGATCCCATAATTAAGACGGTCGATCCAACTCTAATGTTGAATATTAAATTCTTGATGGTGACTCGGTTTCACGAAATTCCCAATAACAATGTTATTAATATTGTTGCAAAATCTTTCTTATGTCGTAACTCATTCATATGACATCATATTGGCGAACCGTAAGTAGTGTTGTGATCTTGAAATTAAGACAGACATTTCAAGACCAATTTTGGATATTTAAGTCGATGTCGAGGTGCGGGCCCCACGAGGCTCGGTTCGTGCATGTTGTGGGGAAATGCAACATTTTCAATAGGTATCTATTTTGGAAAAATGGGTAGTCTATATCGTGTGTTTTTTCATGTGGATCATAAAATTGTGACCTGTTTGGTTTTCTGGTATCGTTTGATGTATAGTTGGTTTGGATCTAACACGAATCCAATTGGGCCCTCGGTACTAAAATGCCAATAACTTACAGTCTGGTCATCTGATTGACGTGAAGTATATCATGTTGGAACCCTTAGGATGAGGTAGTCCTTTTGAGATACTACACATGAATTTCATAGAATGTTGGAGTTTGGTCGGATTGGATCATACTCGAATCCAACCGGGCCCTCGGTACTATAATGCCTATAGCTTACAGACTGAGTGCCCGTTTGATGGACCATCTGCAGTGTTGGGACCCTTAGAGTGAGAAGGTCCTTTTGAATTACTCCATTAGAGTTTCAAAGAAACTGGGTGTTTGGTTGGGTTTGATCACACCTGAATCCAACCGGGACCTCAGTACTAAAATGCCTATAACTTACAGACCAGACGCCTGGTTGATGCACCGTCTGTTGCGTTGGAACCCTTACGACAAGGTGGCCCTTTGGGTTACTCCTTTGTGGAGCATAGCGGAAGTCGAGGTATGACTGGTATCTCAAGGGACAGATTCTATGAAGCATGAGTGCACCGAGTGCGATAAATCTTGTGGATGGCTGTAACGTGAAGAAAGAACATCGATCTTATGTGCGTCAGCGCTCAACAATCCTATGTGGGTCCTCGCATACCGATCTTGTGTGGGTCAGTGCTCTGCGATCCTGTGTGGGTCAGCACATACTGATCCTATGTGGGTCATAGGGGGTTAGGTATCTATCGATCTTGTGTGGTTCATAAGAATTTTTACTTAATAGAATAAAATGATTTAGCCTTACGACTAATCATATATACTTCTGTACTTAAGTTACACCTGATTGTGAGCTGATAATTTTACCTATGTGGTACTTCAATCTTTGTGGTGTTACCTATGTGGTACTTCAATCTTTGTGGTGTTACCTGTGTGGTACTTCTATCTTCACGGTGTTACCTGTGTGGTACTTCTATCTTTGTGGTGTTACCTGTGTGGTACTTCTATCTTTGTGGTATGACCTGTGTTGTATTTCTACCTTTGTGGTATTTTCTTCGTGGTGTTACCTATGTGGTACTTCTATCTTTGTGGTGTTACCTGTGTGGTACTTATACCTTCATGGAGTTACCTTCATGGTTTTATCTTCATATTGTCACCTGTGTGGTACTTCTACCATCGTGGTGTTACATATGTGGTGTCCTTCCCACATGTATGAGATTAGTATTTCTTGATAACTTAGGTATATGTATGGGCATATACCTAATAGAGTTGATGTCATTCTTTGTTGTTTTTCCTTTGTGGAACTCTAGGAGACCTACGGGGGTCTTGGGGTCCCTACTGAGTATTTTTATACTCACACCTACATGGGCTAGGCTCACACCTTGTTGTGTCTATTGCAGATGATGTACAATGTTGATCGAGGCTCCAGGAGCTAGGAAGGAACGGTGCACAGAGGTGGACCATTTGGCATGACGTGACGCAGTGGATACTGACAAACATGGATTACTGGGGAGGCGATCTGTACCTACCCTTCATGTAGGAACCTTGGAGGATGAAAAATATATATTCTCCTTTTTCTTTTAGTTGTATTGTGCTTCTAGTTGTACTTGTAATTTTACAGTTGGTCTTGTATTCTGACCCTTTTTACTTTCAGCACTCTTTTAATACAACAGTTTACCTTATGGTTGCGTCTTATTGTATTCTTGTATCTGTGGTTGCTTCTTGTTATGTTCTTGGATTGTGTGTTTGTACAAGTTAAAAAGGTAATGCCTTCCCATTTAAGGGATATGCTTTTCTGGTGCTAGTTTCCATCCCCTAGCATATGAATGGTGGGCTTGGGGTAGTCACGACACAGGACCCTTTGAATGGGTCATGAAAAAGTGGTATTAGAGGAGTCGGTTATACCGAAGAACTATGGCTCCGATATTTTCAATGTAGCAATAGTGTTAGGTGTTATGAGTGCGGTTTTCAGTTCAGGGAGTCCAGTGTTGGTGCAGTGGCCGACGTATCCATACACCAGGACCCTGAATTCTAATTACTGACTCAGTGCATGGAAAAACTGATTGTGTGCATTTTTTGAAGAGTTTTTCTTGAGATTTATTTGGATTCATCTCACCAGGTATAACATAATTATCGTGGTGTACCTGTTCTTTATCAGGATGCCACTGCATAGACAGCCGGATAGGTTTCCCAAGAGAGTACACGATGACGACCCACTGAGTGATGAGGCTACGGTGTAGGGACATCTTTCTGTGTTGGCACCTTCAGGTGGTATACCAGTAGCACCACCACCCGTTCGGCAACAGTTACAACCGGTTGTACCGATAGAGGACACATTTAGGCTTAGTGTCTTTCATGAGTTTCAGCATCAGATACCCCTCAGGTTCTGAGGTGAACCCGACTCATATCTGGCTAAGGAATGGCTTGAGGAGGTGACTGAGAGTTCTCTAGAGCTTCTATAGCTTTGGCCGGATGACATGTAGGTAGCTGAGTATTCATTGAGGTGTACTGACCATTCCTGGTACTCGATGAATACAATACGATCAGTTCTTTGGGGCTCAAACTTTCGAGCACAATGTGTTTAAGGACGATCATGCCAACACTATTCCTATATGAATTCCTACCTATGTTAGGGTTCTAGAGAGAACCTTTGTGGTTGAATGTTCTTTGGTTGAGCAGATACAACCAGTGAATGTTAGTAGTGGGAAAGCAGGAAACTAGAACCAGTCTCAGAGACTTAGGCATGTAAAAATGTTTCAGGATGAGGATGTTATTGGGATAGATGAATCTACAGGTCTACAGACATGGAAGTAGTGGTAGGAGAGCAGCATGAGGTGGTGTACATTTTGACATGTTACAACCACCACCCTTTGTGGCCCCCACCATGCTCAGGGAGATGGAGGATTGGAGAAGGGAGTAGCTGTATGCAGTCAAGGAGAGTGACCCAAGGCCTCAAGGAATTATTTGAGGTATGATCTATGTCTAATACTAGCTTCAGTATTAATAGACATATGTACCAATCATTCCTTATGTCTATGAATCTTGTCCAAGACCTAGAGTTTTTGGTTAAAAAATTTACTTGACCGTCATGTCTGGAGATACCATTGGGAGGAGACTCGATAATCACACTTATGTCGATAGTGTGATCTAACCCTTGAGTTGAGAGTTTTGTTTGGAACCTCTTGGTGGTAGTGTCGAGGCCTTATGACGCTAGTTTGGGTATGGACTGGAAAACCAAAGTTTATATTCAGATTGACTGTATTAGGAAAAAAGGTTTTGGTTTATCTACAACATTGGAATGAAGTTTTCCTTGGTTGGAAAAAAGGAATCCCAGACAGCACATGACAAACTCATGCAAAGGAGGGTGAAACCGATCACACTTGAGTTGGCCAACCCTACCCTCTTGGCAATGGGAGTTTTGAGTTTTCAATTCCCAAAAGAAGCGGAAAATTATGTGGGAAACTGACTATGAGGCTCGACATGCTCAGATATCCACAGAATAGGCACCTGATAGATTTTCTGAAGTTGGGGAGCACGTCATCCTCTTCAAAGGACGTACTATGATACCGATGGCGCTACAGGAGGAAGTGTTGAGGGAGTTTCATACGTACCCTCTAGAGGTACATCCAAGAGTGGTGAAGATGTTCCAGGACCTTTGGCGTCAACACTGGTGGCCTTGGATAAATAAAGAAGTGGTAGAGTTTGTATCATGATGTCTCACTTTTCAACAAGTGAAGACTATACAGAGCTGACAGAAGTCTTATTCTAACTAGAGATGGAAACCTTTGAAGTTCCAGGAGGGGGGAACATGTTTTCTTGCGAGTCTCCCCTCAACGAGGACTACAGAGTTTTTGCAGAGATGAAAAGTTATCATCGAGGTTTATCAGACCATTTATAATAATTTAGAGGATTGGCGAGGTGTCATACTGCTTGGCACTACCACAACAGTTGGAGTGGGTTCATGACGTCTTCCACATATCCCGGCTGAGGAATACATGGATAACCCTTCATAAGTCATCGACCATGGATATATGGACTTATACGATGGGGAAATGTTTACGAAAGTTCCAATAGAGATTGAAGATCTATAAGAGAGGGTCTTTTGTGGGCGGTCAATACCTCTAGTGTACATTCGCTGGCAGTACGAGAACCTCCAAGAGAGCACATGGGAGTGGGAGGATCAGATCAATGCTCAGTACCCCCATTTGTTTCCTTAGTATATGTTGTGGATTTCGGGGATATAAAGCCCTAAGTTGGGGAGAATTTAATGTCCCAGAAATTCCGTATAATTTTTTTTAATTTTATTGAATTATTTCGAGACCAAAAAATCTGATGGTGCGCGATTCCAAGGCCCAGAGTGCCCAGAATGATCCATTATAGTTTTGTTAAAAATTAAATAGCGCACGTAAGAAGTTTTCCAAAAAAAGTGGAATAAATCTTACATGGTTTCTTAGATCAGAAAATTATGGGAATTGTTGCACTCAGGATGTTGGGTTTACCCTAATTGCGACTTAAGTTTAGTTGGCATGGGCCTCCTATGGGAAAACCTGAAAATGGAATAACCGTAAATAAAATATCTAAATAAAGTTATTTTATTTTACAAATGATTATAACTCATGAATAGTTACTTAGATTAAAAATATGATACCACCGATGAGCTCATGAGGGTGTTCTTTCTTTAGGCAGAAACTAACATTGGACGATGCAGACCACCAGTGAAAGTTAGTTTTTTTCCATAAATAAAATAATTAAGGGACAATTATTTTATTGTTAAAATCCATAACCTCTAAACGGTAACTTTGATTAAAAATCATAGAGTACCGTTGGGTTCGTTGGGTCATGTTCTCTTTAGGTAGATCCTAACCTCTACCGGCATGGGTTGAGGGTGAATGTTATAAATTTATTGAACTTTTTTTACAGTATGTTCAGTAAACGTGCAAGGTAAGTTTTCTAACTTTTCAACCAATTCTAGGATTAAAAATCGGAAGGCACTGTTGAACTCGCAGTGTTGGGATTCACTTAATGAAGGTTTAACCTCGACCACAGTTGGTCGAGAGAAGAAGTTGGTTTTTGTGTTTTTTTGAGGATTAAATAAAATAAATTTATTTTAGTTTAAATATCCTCCCACCTCTCCTTTTAATTTTTGGTGGTGGGGACCACAAGAGGGTGGTCAGGCATTTAAATGTTGGGCATTAAATGCCCAGTTACAGAAAATTTGTAACCACCAATCCCTTTAATTAATAGGATTCATTAGTTATAAATAAATGAATCACCACTTAAACTAAGAGTTATATTAACTCTTCATTGGGGTTGGGTGTTTGTCTCTGTTGGTGAAAGGAGGGGTAGGATTTTGAGGCTCTTGACAAAGAACATATCTCAAAATTGAGAAACAAATATTGTTGTTCGAGCAACATCATTAGAAGATTTTCGTGGGAACGATGAACACTAACCCAACTTCAATCGCGAATGTTCGCCAACAAATTTTAGAGGTAGGGTGTTTAGTTTGAAATGTAATAAATATCTATTTGTTAATTCATCTTGTTCTTGATTCTCAATTACGATGGCCAAACAAACAAGGCCATAGATCTACACATAGAACATGATACTTTCTATTTCATTCTTCATGAGTTCTTCATTTCCATATAATTAAGCACGCTACAAATATAATGTTTCATTGAACGTGCCATATGGACATGGAAATCTCGATCCAAGGATCATGAATCTATAGTCGTCACATTTTTTCGACCTTAAAACAAAGATGCATCAGCCCATGAAAGGGGAGATATAGCAGCATGATTTCCAGCATGTGTTGAGGGTGCAGCTAGCTAGAGGTGGTGGCAATGTTTCTAGTTGTGCGGAAGAAGGATGGGTGTTTGGTTTTGCAGAGGTGGTAATTGGGAGAAGAAAACGTAAAAGAATGAGATAGATTATTGAGAGAAATAAATTGAAAGGGAATAAAAAAAAGATAAATAAATGATAAATGAGGTAATTTGTGATTGATTCTAGTGCGCAAGAAGGTGCTCCAAATCGTGGATTGATTTTGGAGTTAGGAAAAATAAATAAATAAATAAATAAATAAATAATAATAAAATTTTTATTATTACTTTTGATGATAAAATGCATTTTTGTTCACAACTTCTTCATGGGTTCCTGGTTTCTTGAACAATCAGCTGCAGTGTGACCCTGACTTTGACGCAGACATTTCGAGTCCACTATTGGATGTCTTTTTTGGGTTTTTATATCGGGTACCTGAAGCGCTTGGGAAATAAGAGATTTAATAATATTATTAAATCTTTGAGCGTCCATAACTTCTGTGTGCGACGTCTGATTGATTTTCCATCAGTGGTGACGTGATCCGGTCATTAAGAAGGTCGATCCAAGTCTAATGTTGAATATTAAATTCTAGATGATGACTCGTTTTCATGAAACACCCAATAATAATGTTTTTAATATTATTGTGGAATCTTGCTTATGTCGTAACTCATTCGTACAACATCAGATAGGAAAACCGTAAGCAGTGTTGTGATATTGAAATTAAGATGGACATTTCAAAACCAATTTTGGATATTTTAGTCGAGGTCGATGCACGGACCCCATGAGGCTCGGTTCACGTGTGTTGCGGTGAAATGAAAATTTTGCAATGGGTATCTGTTTTGTAAATATGTGTAGTCCATCTCGTGTGTTTTTTTGTTTGGATTGTAACGGTGTGACTCATTTGGTTATCCGATGACATTTGAAGTATGGCCAGATTGGATCAAACATGAATTCAACCGGTCCCTCAGCAATAAAATGAAAATAACTTACCGAACGATCATCCGACTGACACGACTTCTGTCATATTGGAACCCTTAAGACGAGGCAGTCTTTTTGAGATACTCCAGCTGACTTTCAGGAAAAGTTGGAGTTTGGCCGGGTTTGATCATACTCGAATCCAACCATGCCCTCGACATTAGAATGCCTATAGCTTACAGACTGGGTGCCCGTTTGACGAACACTCTGTGGCGTTGGGACCCTTGGAGAGAGATGGTCCTTTTGACTTACTCCATTAGAGTTTCGGAGAAACATAGTGTTTGGCCGGGTTTGATTGCACCCGAATCCAACCGGACCCTCAGTACTAAAATGCTTATAACTTACAGACCGAGGGTTAAGTTTATGCACCATTTGTTGCGTTGGAACACTTACGACATGGTGGTCCCTTAGGTTACTTCTTTTTGGAGATTAGTGGTGGTTGAGGTACGACTGGTATCTCGAGGGGTAGATTTTATGAAGCTCAAGCGCACCGAGTGTGAGAAATTCTGTGGCTGGCTGTAATGTGAATAAATAACATCAATCTGGTATGGGTTAGCACTCACCAATCTTGTGGGGGTCAGAGCATACTTATCCTGGGTGGGTTAGATCCTGTGTGGTTTAGTGCTCAGAGATATTGTGTGGGATAGTGCATATTGATCCTGTGTTGGTGAGAGGAGGTTAGTTACCTATCGATCTTGTGTGGGTAAGAAAAAGTGCTACTTAACAAAATAAGATGATTTATCCTTACAACTAATCTTCCATACTTATGTACATAAGTTATACCTAATTGTGAGCTGATAATTTTACCTTTGTGGTACTTCAATCTTTGTGGTGTTACCTGTGTGGTACGTCAATCTTTGTGGTGTTACTTGTGTGGTACTTCTATCTTCGTGGTGTTACCTGTGTGGTACTTCTATCTTTGTGGTGCTATCTTTGTGGTACTTCTATTTTCATGGTGTTACCTTTGTGGTATTATAACACCCCGAGATTTTATGAAAAATATTCTATTAATTTAATTAATTTATTGTGTTGTATGCTACACCAAGATTACCTTGCGCTATACGCAACACCGTATTAGCTTGCAGTATATGAAACACTATTCTTGGATCGTGTTACACACAATTTTGATAATAGTTATTCTACGCAACATTGAGTATATATATATATATATATTCAATGTATAAACGAAATATGGTTGGATTATGTTATATGAAACAACGAAGGATTCTTGCACAACACGCAACCCTGACTTGGCTTGCATTACACGCAATCGCGACCTTCCTCGATAGCGTGTGTTGTACGCAATACCGGGTTTTACTAAACAACGATATATTATTATAATATTATTATGAACTAGCCGTTATGAATAGTATTAACTAAATTTTGAATCTTATAACATTATTATTCATCTTGCACATTTTCTAAAACATGGTATAAGAACAAAATAAATATTTTGGGTAAAATAAGTATTTTTCAAAAAATGCAGTTTTGCCGCCTTTTGATGGCGCACCCACTTTAAATCTAGTTTTTGACATGTTTATAAGTTCAATTTGAAAAAAATAAAATTCTTCTTTAGAATCATGAAATAAAAATTTACTTTGGATAAATTTTCATATCATTCTGGTAACTTTCATATTTTGATGAATAGTAAAAACACACAATATTTTAATTAAAAACATCTTTTTCAATCGAAATAATTAATTATTAATTTGAGTGGTTTTAAAGTATATTTAGAATATATTTTTAAAATTTAATACAATTTTGGTCATTGGATGTAATTCAACATTTAAACCAGACGTAAACAACTATCAATCTTTTGATAGTTATTATCTCTTAAGAACACGCTATTTGTTTTGACGGCAGGAATTAATTTTTAAATTAATTAATGAAACTGATTTTTTTTTAAATTTGGTAAAATAGACATCATTTTTGAGTTCATAATATAAAATATTTATTAGGCCTAATTTTTTGTATTTTTCTGGAAACTTTCATTTTTTGATGAATAGGGAAACCACTAAGTGGTAGTAAAAAAAATGATTTTTTCATAAAACTTAATTTTACCGCTTTTGTGAGTGGAATTTTAAAAATCCGAGAGACACTGTTGATGTTAGTAAGTAAAATGTGGTTCAATGAGATGAAAATAATTTTTGGTGAATAGTAACTTTTTACTTTTATTTTCCACGGTTAAAAGTAAATAGGGTAATTAAGGGTAAAAATTATATTATTATTACCCTAACACATGTCCTAATTCTATTTGACAAGTGTAATTCAACCAAAAACAACCTTAGGAATAAAATATGACCATTTAGGCCCACTTGGATTAGATTAGGACATTTATTATTAATTTATTTAAAGAAGGGTTAATATAGTTAAAATCAAAGTTTAATAAGTAAATCATTTTTAATATAGGGTTATACATAAGATAAATTCAACTATAAATATTCATTAAAAATATAAACAGAGTTCCTACATAATGGTATTTTATTTGTAATTTTTAGACATTAAATAATTTAATTTATTTATGACACAAAGATGATGTAGTAATTATCTTATTAATGAAATATTGACATAATTGATGTTATATATACCAAAATAAATGTAATTTGAGACTTTTTATGAATTAAACTAATTTTCTAAGTTAATATGACATGTTAGTATTGATTTAATTAACTTTATTCTAACTAATCATTCTGTTATAAGTTTTAAAAAAATCAATTACTAAATAGTGTCAAAATTGACATAAAATAGTTTTTAAAACAAATATTATATTATTAATTGTTATTTTATTCATAAAAATATTCGGTTCATCCAAATGACTTAGATAAGGTTATATATATAATACTAAAGAACGTGGGGTTCGTTTGGCTTCTTATAGTAAGTTTATTAACCTTATAGTGTAAGAAAATAAAAAGACACGGTAAAAGTAAAATTATCTAACTTAATGTTAAATATAAATGATAAGGTTAAAATAGGAACCTAAACTTGTCTAAATTATATTGGATGAGAGGGTGTAGACCCATACCCACCTTATCTTAGAAATAACTCAATTTGGAACTATTTAAAGCCGAATTTGGCTTTATAATAAAATAATATTTTTAGTTTTTCCAAAGGAGCCCGTCTCCCCCCTTATAAAAGGGCACCTCCTCCCTCTCTTCCTCATACCAATTTGAGCCTTCAAGATCTACCAAACCCTGAAAAATTATCTTATCCACTTCTCTAGAAACATCCTAGAGGTCCTGGTCTTCTTCAAAGACCAATTTTAGTGCCCTAAGAGGAAGACTCAAAGAGGTGCTTCAAAGAAGAGGTAATGTCTGTTACCGATTCTTTCATCTTTATTTCTTCTTCCACTTATTATTCGTAGGTTGTTTCATTATGAAGTAATAACATCAGTATCACTAATATAATGATATATTATTATAAGTATTAAACAACCCTATTTCACCATCTATCAATCCTACGGAAAATGAAATCACCGCGCGTGCGTACGTACGGAATACCGTCTCCATGCCGTGGTGTAATCTATTTTCCACCACCAACTTACTTGGATGGGTATAATGGTTTAAATAATAACTATATATGATTATTGTAAAGTGATATTGATTCTGAAATAGTATACATACACTCCAATACAATTCCACGATCATGAGAACGATATCATCGCTCGTGCGTACGTACGGACTATAGTCTTCACGGCGCGATGAGATTCATTCTCCACGTTAACCATTCATGAATGATTATAAAGTAAATATAATAAGTAATCATGAAATATATGACATAATAATAATACTGGATTTATGTGTATGTATGTCATCTACTTAATTCCATTCAACTCAATAAGGAAACGAAAACAGCGTTCATGCGTACGTACGGCCTACCGTCTCCATGAACGGTGTATTTCTTTCCATTTACTGATCTATTATATATATGTATATTATGAATATATAATATATATAAATCATTTTTTATATTCTGGAATTAAGTAATCATGATCTAAGTAATCATATGAATAATTACAAGTCAAAACACGGACGAAAAATGAAACGATTTTACCCAAAACACTCTTTAACATGGAATTTACAAAAGAACGGGTAATATAAAGTCATAAGTGAACCATATATGATATCATAATAATGAGTACGATTATGGAATAAGTCAATGACATTATTTAAATCATTATACAGTAGTTTCAGACACTTACGAAGAAAATCGTACCTAAGGTAAGGGAAATATCACAATCTCATTTTTATCAAAGATTGTTTATACTTTGGTATTTACTGGGGTGTATTTTCTCATCCAAATCCATGTTTCCTCAATATTTAATATTATTTCCATCCACCTACAATTGTTTAAATCCAATTTTACCCTTCGTTGAGTTTTTAGTAAAAGATATGAAAGGAATCTTTTGTCGTTTTTTCGTATGAGGTACTTTTTGACTTTTCTGACAAAAGTATGAGAAGAATGTTTTTTTAACTTATACGACATGAATGGATTTTTAAAAAATTATTTCCAAGAAGCTTCCTTTACAATTTTTCAAGTTTATTTTTAATCAACTTCTTTTAGTTTAAAATTGTATGACATGTTAAGAAAGGAAAAATGTTTTTGAAGTAGAAAGGAAACTTTCCTCAAGAATGGAGTTCAAGAGTTTTATCAAAATTATTTTCCATATAAAATAATACAGGGTTCTATTTCTATCCCTATTATTACATGGATTTTATTATATTGTGATGGAAATATTTTTATGAATTCATTTATCTTATATGAATTGTTTTATGATGTCACGATGTTTAAGATTCCCATTTTTATTACATGGGTTATGCTATGATGTATGGTTTATGATTTTGTGGAACACATAAGAATGGTATCATTATGAGATAGGTGGGACCTATATCTCCATCCAATGCATTGGGTAATGATTTTATATCTCATGAGATAGACATGGCTGGAACGGTAGGTTATACCGGTTCAGTGAAACAGGAGTGAAACGAGGAGTGAACTCGGTTCAGAAAGGGACTCTGTCCACTAAGATAGTCTTGGCAATGAGTCTTGACTAACAAGAAATTATTCTCTATGATTATGTGTGTATGCCACAAAGTTTCATGTTTTAAGTTATGATTATTGGGATTACATTTCACTACTATGATTTATCCCATGTTATGATATTATGATCTCTTTTGCAGGTTAAGATTTCCAAAATTTTATGTTCTTATGAATATGATGTGATAGATATTTCTTTTTTTTACCCTTACTGAGCATTTGAGATCACCCTTTTATGTTTTCTTTTCCCCAGGATATAAAGAAAGGTTTTAGGTTAAAAAAAGGGAGATCTTTATGGGAGATGTTGAAGATCTTTCACCACGATTAGAAGATTACGTTCCGAGTTTCCAAAGACACTAAACTATTACGGTCCTTGTGTGTATGTTTTTGTTATGTACTAAGTATTCCGAAAAAGTAATTTAATGTCCATGTATGTCAAGATTCGGGTCTCTACAGTTGGTATCATAGGAAAGGTTTAGTCAACCTTTGGAAACTAGGATGCGAAAATGTTAGTAAGATCCCTAGAGATATTTCTATGGTATGTCTAGGGATATCCCTAAGGATAAGTATACGTATAGGATATAGTCCTAGAACTATGGTAATGATATTAGATTAAACCAAAGATATTAGATATTGAAGTTACTCCCCCTTTATTACGATTTTTTCCTCTCACACTATTCTTTTTGGGTTTTAGAAAATGGATGGAAACAAGATGATTAACGATAGTGGAGGATATGATGGACAATGGAATGATATTCTTCATGAGCAACCAAATAAAATGGGATTTGGAAGTCCAAACATCATTATTATTCCGAATCAGAAATCTCATAATATGATCAATAAAGTAAAATTTGTTCAGTTTCCGGACTCGACTAATAATAGAAAGATGGAGTTTCATGATGATCATAGAGGAAAGAAAGTTCAATTTCCTCTATGTAAATCATGTGGGAAGATGAATCAAGGATAATGTTTCAAAGGAACTGGAAGATGCTTTGGGTGTGGAAAAGAAGGACACAAAGCCAGTAAGTGTAAAGGAAAAGGTTCAATTAACACTATGGATGAGGATAATGGTATTGCTACGACATCAACAATGGTTAAATGTTTTAAATGTGGAATGTACGGGAATTATGCAAACCAATGCCCTAAGGGAAAGTCTCATGAAGAGAATCAGTATGGTCGTATGGGTAGTATTTATGTTGATGATGATGAAGAGACTACAAATGATATGTGAGATGAAGGAATTGTTGATGCTCGGTCAATGGTTTAAGAATGTAGTGGAATGATTATATGTTTATCATGTGTAATGTTGTATAAGTAATCTCATGGTACTATGGAATAAAGAGACATCCAAGGATTGTTACGCTATTGTATTTCCTTGAGTTTTGAAAGTGTATGATTAATGGTACCAGTATCCATGAAAGGTTATTCAGATATTTTTGGAATGTAGATGATATGCGCATAATGAAGGGATATTGAGAAAATTAAATGTTTGATAGTATTCATGAGCTCATGAATGATATAAGGAGAAGGATATATCATGGTTTGAGTATATATAATTGTTGGATTTTGGTATGTGGAAAGAGTTAACTTTTGACTGCATTCATATCTTCACTAAGGTTCAATGGGTATTCATTCTTCAAGAGAATACATGATTAAGGTATTCACATGTTTGTAATTTGTCCAACAAGATATATCTTATGATATATGGGGGATAAATGACGGAATTCACGTGATCATTTTCTTTATACTATGATCTTGGACCGAAGTATTTTAGATAATCCTAAAGATTGGAATGGATTATGTTGGACATAAGTTAGTATTGTTTAAGGATAAAACTTTTTTGATATTGTTGATAGGATGTTATAGTAATATAGCTTTATAAAAAGTACAACTTGCAGGACGGGTGACAGCCCATCGCGTCAGACAAGGCTGTGGGAATCGAACCCAGAACCGAAGTGCGACTGGCCTTTATCGCCTACCACTGGCCTACAGGAAGTCCCTGTTTAGTAGAAACTAGTTTTATTATATTAAGCAGTATGATATATGAAGTATAAGTCCATTTTAGGAACCATATATGATTAATCTCACTATAGATGGACTTATGTATTTTTTGATAACTTTTCTAACCTTTTGTTTGAGATAGATGGAATGACCCGTCATTCTATCACATGATCTGCTAACACATCACGAATGACAAATTCAACTTCATTTCTTTAAGAGATGAAGTGGAAATTGTCCAAAGAACGAAAAACAGTGAGACTATACCAAAATCACGAAAGTATTTCATCTAATTCCAATTTAATCAACTTTATGGAAATGATCTTGAAAACCACAAATTTTGTCCTAGTGCTCTTATATTTGATTAATCAGATGGTACCTTAGATCGTCACAAATTTATGGCTTTGTGATTGCTGGCTTTTCCATAGCCATGTTCTCTACCACTCTCCATCAGAACATGATGGTTAGATTTCTCTTCCATATCCATATTTTCATCTATGTGGAAACCCAGTGATTAGTTTATTTGGGTAACCATTAAGTTTCATAATTTTGTTTTTAAAGATTGGTTTTGGTATTCCTTCTTACGATGTGGGTTTCTATTAAAGAAACATTCTAATAGTAAACCATTTATAACCCTGACGAATTTCTAGGGAGAAATTCATTTTAAGGGGGGTAGAATGTAACACCCTGAGATTTTATGAAAAATATTCTATTAATTTCATTAATGTCTTGTGTTGTATGCTACACCAATATTACCTTGCGCTATACGCAACACCGTATTAGCTTGCAGTATACGCAACACTATTCTTGGATCGTGTTACAAACAATTTTGATAATATTTATTCTACGCAAAATTGAGTATATATATATATATATTCAATGTATAAATGAAATATGGTTGGATTATGTTATACGAAACAACGAAGGATTCTTGCACAACACGCAACCCTGACTTGGCTTGCATTACACGCAATCACGACCTTCCTCGATAGCGTGTGTTGTACGCAATAACGGGTTTTACTAAACAACGATATATTATTATAATATTATTATGAACTAGCCGTTATGAATAGTATTAACTAAATTTTTAATATTATAACATTATTATTCGTCTTGCACATTTTCTAAAACATGGTATAAGAACAAAATAATTTTTTTGGGTAAAATAAGTATTTCTCAAAAAAAATGCAGTTTTGCCACCATTTGATGGCGCTCCCTCTTTAAATCTAGTTTTTGACATGTTTATAAGTTCAATTTGACAAAATAAAATTCTTATTTGGAATCATGAAATAAAAATTTACTTTGGATAAATTTTCATATCATTCTGGTAACTTTCATATTTTGATTAATAGTAAAAACACGCTATATTTTAATTAAAAACAAATTTTTCAATCGAAATAATTAATTATTAATTTGAGTGGTTTTAAATTATATTTAGAATATATTTTTACAATTTAATACAATTTTGGTCATTGGATTTAATTCAACATTTAAACCAGACATAAATAACTGTCAATCTTTTGATAGTTATTATCTCTTAAGAACACGCTATTTGTTTTGACGAAGGGAATTAATTTTTAAATTAATTAGTGAAACTGATTCGTTTTTAATTTGGTAAAATAGACATCATTTTTGAGTTCATAATATAAAATGTATCATAGGCCTAATTTTTGGTATTTTTCTGGAAACTTTCATTTTTTGATGAATAGTGAAACCACTAAGTGGCAGTTAAAAAAATGATTTTTTCATAAAACTTAATTTTACCGCTTCTGTGAGTGGAATTTCAAAAATCCGAGAGACAAGGTTGATGTTAGTAAGTAAAATGTGGTTCAATGAGAATAAAATAATTTTTTGTGAATAATAACTTTTTAATTTTATTTTCCACGGTTAAAAGTAAATAGGGTAATTAAGGGTAAAAATGATATTATTATTACCCTAACACATGTCATAATTCTATTGGACAAGTGTAATTCGACCAAAAACAACCTTAGGAATAACATATGACCAATTAGGCCCACTTGGATTAGATTAGGACAATTATTATTAATTTATTTAAAGAAGGGTTAAAATAGTTAAAATCAAAGTTTAATAAGTAAATCATTTTTAATATGGGGTTATACATAAGATAAATTCAACTATAAATATTCATTAGAAAGATAAAACGATTTCCTACATAATGGTAGTTTATTTTTAATTTTTAGACATTAAATAATTTAATTTATTTATGACACAAATATGATGCAGTAGTTATCTTATTAATGAAATATTGACATAATTGATGTTATAAATACCAAAATAAATTTAATTTGAGACTTTTTATGAATTAAACTAATTTTATAGGTTAATATGACATGTTATTATCGATTTAATTATCTTTTTTGGAACTAATAATTCTGTTATGAGTTTTAAAAAAATCAATTTCTAAATAGTGTCAAAATTGACATAAAATAGTTTTTAAAAAAAATATTATATTATTAATTGTTATTTTAGTCCTAAAAATCTATGGTTCGTCCAAATGACTTAGATAAGGTTATATATATAATACTAAACAAATTGGGGTTCGTTTGGATTCTTATAGTAAGTTTATTAACCTTATAGTGTAAGAACATAAAAAGACACGGTAAAAGTAAAATTATCTAACTCAAAGTTAAATATAAATGATAAGGTTAAAATAGGAACCTAAACATGTCTAAATTCTATTGTATGAGAGGATTTAGACCCATACCCACCTTATCTTCTAAATAACTCAATTTGGAGCTATTTAAAACCGAATTTCGCTTTATAATAAAATAATATTTTTAGTTTTTCCAAAGTAGCCCCTCTCCCCCCTTATAAAAGGGCACCCCCTCCCTCTCTTCCTCACACCACTTTGAGCCTTCAAGCTCGGCCAACCCCTGACAAATTTTCTTCTAAACTTCCCTAGAAACATCCTAGAGGTTCTGGTATTCTTAAAAGATCAATTTTAGTGCCCTAAGAGGAAGACTCAAAGAGGCGCTTCAAAGAAGAGGTAATGTCCATTACCGATTCTTTCATCTTTATTTCTTCTTCCACTTCTTCTTCTTAGGTTGTTTCATTATGAAGTAATAACATTAGTATCAATAATATAATTATATATTATTATAAGTATGAAACAACCCTATTTCACCATCTATCCATCCTACGGAAAATGAAATCACCGCGCGTGCGTACGTACGGAATACCGTCTCCACGCCGTGGTGTAATCTATTTTCCACCACCACCTTACTTGGATGGGTATAATGGTGTACATAATAACTATATATGATTATTTTAAAGTGATATTGATTCTGAAATATTATACATACACTCCAATACAATTCCATGATCATGAGAACGATATCATCACTCGTGCATACGTACGGACTACCGTCTCCACGACGCGATGAGATTCATTCTCCACGTTAAACATTCATGAATGATTATAAAGTATATATAATAAGTAATAATGAAATATATGACATAATAAAAATACTGGATTTATTTGTATTTATGTCATCTACTTAATTCCATTCAACTCAATAAGGAAACGAAAACAACGTTCATGCGTACGTACGGCCTACCGTCTCCATGAACGGTGTATTTCTTGCCATTTACTGATCTATTATATATATGTATATTCTGAATATATATTATATATAAATCATGTTTTATATTCTGTAATTAAGTAATCATGATCTAAGTAATCATATGAATAATTACAAGTCAAAACACGGATGAAAAATGAAACGATTTTTCCCAAAACACTCTTTAACATGAAATTTATAAAAGAACGGGTAATATAAAATCATAAGTGACCATATATGATATCATAATAATTAGTATGATTCTGGAATAATTCAATGACATTATTTAAATCATTATACAGGAGGTTCGGACACTTACGAAGCAAATCAGACCTAAGGTAAGGGAAATATCAGAATCTCATTTTTATCCGAGATTTTTTATACTTTGGTATTTACTGGGGTATATTTTATCATACAAATCCTTGTTTACTCAATATGTATATTATTTCCATCAAACTACATTTCTTTAAATCCAATTTCACCCTTCGGTGAGTTTTTAGTAAAAGATATGAAAGAAATCTTTTGTCGTTTTTTCGTACGAGGTACTTTTTGACTTTTCCGACAAAAGTACGAGAAGAATGTTTTTTTAACTTATACGGCATGAATGGATGTCTAAAAAATTATTTCCAAGAATCTTCCTTTACATGTTTTCAAGTTTATTTTTAATCAACTTCTTTTAGTTTAAAATTTTATGACATGTTGAGAAAGGAAAAAAAATTTTGAAGTAGAAAGGATATTTTCCTCAAGAATGGAGTTCAAGAGTTTTATCAAAATTATTTTCCATATAATATAATACAGGGTTCTATTTCTATCCCTATTATTACATAGATTTTATTATTTTTTTATGGAAATATTTTTATGAATTCCTTTATCTTATATGAATTGTTTTATGATGTCACGATGTTTAAGATTCCCATTTTTATTACATGGGTTATGCTATGATGTATGGTTTATGATTTTGTGGCACACATAATAATGGTATCATTATGAGATGGGTGGGACCTATATCTCCCTCCAATTCATTGGGTAAAGATTTTATATCTCATGAGATAGACATGGCTGGAACGGTAGGTTATACCGGTTCAGTGAAACAGGACTGAAACGAGGAGTGAACTCGGTTCCGAAAGGGACTTTGTCCACTAAGATAGTCTTGGAAATGATTCTTGACTAACAAGAAATGATTCTCTATGATTATGTGTGTATGCCACAAAGTTTCATGTTTTATGTTATGATTATTGGGATTACATTTCACTACTATGATTTATCCCATGTTATGATATTATGATCTCTTTTGCAGGTTAAGATTTCAAAATGTTATGTTCTTATGAATATGATGTGATAGATATTTTTTTTGTTTACCCTTAATGAGCATTTGAGCTCACCCTTTTATGTTTTCTTTTCCCCAGGATATAAAGAAAGGTTTTAGGTTAAAAAAAGGGATATCTTTATGGGAGATGTTGAAGATCTTTCACCATGATTAGAAGATTACGTTCCGAGTTTCCAAAGACACAAAACTATTACGGTCCTTGTGTGTCTGTTTTTGTTATGTACTAAGTATTCCGAAAAAGTAATGTAATGTCTATGTATGTCAAGCTTCGGGTCTCTATAGGTACTTCTGCCATTGTGGTATTGTTTTCGTGGTGTTACCTATGTCGTACTTCTATCTTTGTGGTGTCACCTGTTTGGTACTTCTACCTTTGTGGAGTTACCTTCGTGGTGTTATCTTCATGGTGTTACCTCTGTGGTACTTCTACCTTCGTGGTGTTACCTATGTGGTGTCCTTCCCTCATGTATGAGATGATTATATCTTGATAACATAGGTATATTTATGGGAATATACCTAATTATATTTGATGTCATGCATTTTGGTTTTTCCTTTGTGGAACTCTAGGGGACCTACGAGGGACCTACTGAGTATTGTTATACTCACACTTGCATGGGCTTCGCTCGCACCTTGTTGTGTCTGGTGCAGATGATGTATGAAGTTGATAAAGGCTGAGGGAGCTAGGACTAGACAGTTCATGGAGGTGGACCATTTGGCGTGACATGATGTGGAGGAGACTGATTGACATGGAATGCTGAGGAGGCAATCTCTACCTACCCTTCAGGTAGGAACCTCAGAGGACGACCCAATAACTGTTTTCCTTTTTCTTTCATTTGTATTGTGATTCCATTACTACTTGTACTTTTACAGTTGGGATTTTATTCTTGTCCCTTTTACTTTCAGCACTCTTTTACTACAACAATTTACCTTGTGGTTGCATCTTATTGCATTATAGTTCGTGTGGTTGCTTCTTGTTGTGTTCATGGACTGTGTGTCTATACAAGTTAAAAAGATAATTTCTTTCCATTTAAGGGATAAGCCTTTCCAGTGCTAGTTTTCAGCCCCTATCCTATGGAAGGCGGGTTTGGGGTAGTCATAGAACGGGCCTCAAGGGACTAGTTGTGACACGAACAACGAAAATCTAACAGAATTAAATGTGACATAAGAAACCCCCTACCACATTGTAATCAATCGAGTCGTATGACCAAAAGTTAATAACCACAAAATGAATCACATAATATCATTAATATAAATATAATCTTGCTAATATATATCAAATGTCAGTACAAAATACACCACATGCAAGAAATAAGTATTGAATAATGGATATCTCAAGGAATTAAATGTGAGATAAGAAACCCCATACCTTGTGTCCGACATGAAGTGATCATGATTTAATCTCATGAATAATAAACTAAAGTTAATTTATACTTGATAAAAAACCTTTTTCAATTGTATTATTTCTTTTATATCAATTAATACCTTTCTATAACAGTTATTTAATTTTTTGAGTGCATATTGGACATTTTGTTGATGTTCGGAACTTGAGTTAAAAAAAAACTTGTTATAATTATAAATTTTCCCTGTGGTAGAAATTACATCATCTCCAGAATAATATTACTAATTTAGATATCATATATATCATATATATCCTGTATATATATGTATTTATAATAGTACATAACATTTGGAGATAAGAAATGAAATGCACTGTTCGTGGAGACGGTAAGTCGTACGTACGCATGAACGCTACTTTCATTTCTATTTAATATTTAATGGAATAGAAACATAATGATACATAGGTATATTATTATTCCAGTATAATATAATATGACATATATGTTACATAATTTCATTAAAACCATCCTTTATTCATTTCATGTATGTCATGAATGAATCATTTCACCTTGAGGGGGCGGTAGTCCATACTTCCTCAAATGAAATTATCGTATTTACACATATTGGAAAGCATAAAGGTATGTTTGTAAGTAAAAACTATATAAGCATAGAGAAAACATATATATAATATATATAATATATAAATTAAGTTCCATCACAATGGCCACCATGAGAGACGGTATGAGATAATTGAACAATCATCGTTTCGTGAGGCAACAGTTCACCGTCCACAGAAAGAGTTTGTTCTTTACCAATTAGACAGAGGTGTGTGTATGTGTAGTTCGAATAATTCACCTAACAACAACCTTGTATATTTATGATACTTTTTTTGTTATTAAATAAAGGAATAAAAAGGGTTTATGGGGTTGGAGAAGAAAAATAAAACAAAAGAACTTAAGAGAAAACGTTACATTTAAATTGGGTATCTTCCTTTGGTTTGAACCAAAAGGTTTAATTGAATTTCCTTCTACCTAGGGTAAGGCTTTTTGAAGTAATAGAGGGATGTAGGGAGACTAATTGGGAAGATTTTAGATGAGACAAGGGGCTTGAGATGTGTGAGGAATGGGTTAGAAGTGAGGGATTTTTATAAGGGGGAGGAGGGGTTCTTTGGGAATGTTTAAAAATATTATTTTATTATAAAATTATATAATTATATTAGGTATATAAAGGTCCAAAACTTATTAAAGTAAAATATTAGATGAATAATATTCAAAATAAAATCATCCAATAATAATAGGATAGGTTTTGGATATTTTTTTAACCTTTATAATATTATTTATTTAAATCATCCATTAATGAGGTAAACACCGCATTATTATTGTGTCATAAATAATTTTATTTCATTGATGTCTCAAAATTATAAAAAAAAATATCACGATATAGGAAATATTTTTATATTTCAAATGAATATTTATAGTCAAATAGATAACTTATATAACCCCATGTATGAATTGATTTACTAAAATATATATGTTTAAGTCATTTTTGTCATTAATTTAAATTAATTAATATAAAGTGTCATTATCACTCTTAAGTGTCTCTATGGGTCCCAAAATCAAACCAAATGACCCTCATGGTTGGAAATGTATCCAAAAATGGGATTATGACACATTTTAGGGTAATTTAAAATTATTATAATATTATTTGTTTACACTTATTTACCAGATTTATCGTTTAACCATGATAAATAAAATTTTTACAGAAGTAAATATTCATAATGTATAAAAAAAGTTACATATTTACACAATTGGGACCTCCTAATTACAAATATGGAATCCATTTTCTCTAATTCAAAACACATAAGTGGCAGATATTAATTTAATATTAATTCCTGCTATCAAAACAAAAAAGCATGTTTTTAAGAAATAACTATCAAAAGATTGACAGTTATTTATGTCCAATTTCAAAGTGAAATTACTTATAATGACAAAAATTGGATTAAATGGTAAAAATATAATCTATTTACACTTTAAAACAAATTAAAAAGATAATATAACCTTATAAATATATTATATTAAAATGTAGTTTTGAATTAAAATACAGTATTTTCACTATTCATTAAAAAAATGAATTTTATCAGAAAAATACTAAAAATTTACCCAATGTCAATTTTGATGTCCCTATTCTAAAGAAGAATTTTATTTTATCAAATAGAACATATAAAAGTTATCAAAAATATATTTTAAGAGGGTTATCCATCAAAAGGCGGTAAATCGACATTTTAATGAATGTTAGAGTATTTATGCTTAAAACCAGATTTCTTCTTATTTTAAGCCTCTAAAATTTATTTTATAAATGTAAAAATATTTAACAAACATATATAATCATATTTTAGTTAGTTATATTCATTCCCACTAATACAACGGCTATGTGTTAACTACCATTTTAAATAATAATATTAGTATTTAATTTTTTAGTATAACTCAACGTTGTGTGCAACGTAAGATTTCAAAAAAACCCATTGTTGCGTATCTGGTACACCATCGAACATAGAATCCCCTTTAAAGTAAAATTAATATTTAATTCACAAATTTTAATAAATATTAAAATGATCCATTCTTTATTTACCTGGGATGTTACACTTATGCATTGAGTATGAGAGGAAGATAACAAGAAAAACTATGAGAGACACATTGTTTTGGTGTAAAGACTATATTCATATACCAAAAAATAAAAAATATATTATCATATTTTAGGGATGAGAGGAAGATCTGGATGTGATGGGATACACATATAAATCATAGTCAAGATAAGTGGTTTTTCTTAATGTAGGAGTTGTTAACTGGAAGATCTCTAAGTAGTCAATGGCTACTCATTATATACCAAAATAAGAGTATATTAAATATTTTTATAAAAATAAAGAAGTCTTATGAATATGAAACTTCATCTAGGAGTTTTGTGCTGTAACTATTAGTAAAAAAGTTATTTCTTTGTGCAGTGATGATATTGTAGTAGTAGTTGTATCCAAGGATCCCATGTCACATTAAAAATGTAATAATATAATTTTGAAGAATAACCTCTTTATATATTTTTCTAGAAGAGGTAAAATCACTATTTTTATTGAATCCACATAAGGAACTAGGGAAAACCCATTGAATAAATCCTTATCTCATAAAACGTATGAATATCATGTAAGAGACAAATAACTAAAAGTTATTATCAATTGGATATTGTGAAAGTGGGTGTTGGTTTGACTTAGTTTTAAAGAACCTCATGATATTTTACTTTTTATTACAATAATATTAAAAAATATCTTATCACATGATTATTTTTCTTCTACATAACATTAATGTGATAACATCTTTAGATTATTTGTTCCATTTAAATGTTATAGAAGTTCCTCGGTATAGTGACAACCTAGAAATTATTTAAAAATATCCTTAAAAATATTCCCTGTGGTATAGATAACATATATATAATGGCACACAATTTATGTTTGACTATATAGTGTTGGTGGATCACAAGATATTGAGTCTTCTTCTCATGAAGTTAATGTGTATTAATCTCAAATAAGGGAGGTTATGAGGAGATACCCAGTAATAATAATTACATATGTATTATGTTTCATTGGATGTTATTATCCAGGAATGTGTGTATTGGTCCATAGAATTGATATTACAATTAATGTATATTATGAGTGGATTTCATTGATATAGGGGAAAAACCATAATAACGTATGCTCACGACTTTTTATTATACATTAGTTGTGTGATAAGTGATATAACATTAATTGAATAATATAAGAATGGACTTCCCCTTATTTTTGAATGGAATAATATATCTATAGAAATTTGATTGAAATATTTTTGTCTGATTACATCCATAGCCATCATAGTTCACTCATTAGTTAATTTTGAAAATTCAATGAACCATAATTCAAGGTTATAGGGTGATGACATAAGTATGTATCCTTCTTGATGTGATATCATGATTAAAGGATTGTACTACATAATAGTATTCAAAAAATTGTTTTTTCCTTATGGAATTAACTTATTTATCATTTGGTGCCTTCACATGTGGTTAGATATTGATCATAAACTTTAGTTGTGTTCACCTAAATTCACTAAAACATAGTCATATAGGGACACACAATAAGTGTTTATTTAATATAATTTTTATATATTGAATTTAATATCAAGAATAAATATTTTTATTATCTTATAAAATAATAATTATTCAATTTAATTTTATGGTATAAATTCAATAACTAGATATTCATGTTTATAATTTTTAAGATAAATTTTTTCAATTATTAATTATTAAAAAGGTAAATAATAACTATTTATTTATTCACCTGTTTTTTAAATATAATGACAAACATTTTTTATATGAAGATAAAAAAAAATTATTCATGATTTTAGTGAATGTAATAATTATTTATCTTTTAAATGAATATTTTTTATTTGAAAAAATATTTTATTATTTAAGGTTTGATAAATTCAATGGAAGGATTGACTGGCCGAGTGATCAGCATGACGAAAATGATTTATTTTATCTAATAAAAGTTAAATAAATATTAATTTATTTATTTGGAAATTGATATTAAAATAAATTAATTTCATGATAAAGAATAATAATAATATTATTATTATTATACATGGGGAATAACTTGTAATAAATATTTAAAAAAGTGTCATTTCACAATTTCCAAATATTAACCCTATGTACATATTTTATCCTAAATCATTTTAGAGGATTTTAGTTTTAGTGAGAAATGGAAACTTTAGAGATTTATCTCAAACCCTTGATGGAAAATCATTCTCCTTCCCTCTCAAGAAAAAAATAGAAAACAAGATAATCACTTATTGTGATAAATATTGGATGATGTAAAGATCTAGATTCATCTATGATTGCATTCTGAATACCAAGAACATTTTTAATAGATTTTTTTGGGTATATGGATACAACTAGTAGAATCCTTTATTGGATTTGTCACTATAATAATGATAGGACATAAGTGAAATTGAATTGATCAAGAATAATTATCATATTCAAGGTAATTGTTATTTTAAATTTAATACAAAATAAATTTGAAATATCCAATCTATGTGTTTTGTATGTTGTGTTAATTAGGTTACTCAATATTAATCAGTTTAATTTTATAGAGGAATGAAAATCATGCATCGATCCACCACTTCCATTATGTTTTATAACCTTCACATGTATATTCTCCATGAATATGAAATAATAAAGCCATTTTAAAAAAAATCATATACACAACCCTCTCATTAAAAAAGGATGAATTCCAAAAAATGATGTGAAAAATAAATTTTAATTTCTTGTTCAAATTGTAAAAAATAAATTTCTTCCTTAATTCAGTGTCTTATTTAAATAAGAAACTTTTTTATTAAGTCATTAATTTGATTTTTTTGTTATGTAATAATTTTCTAAAATTTTGGTTGACATTTTAAAATTCATTGTATCCATGGAGGGAGTCTAAAAATAAATTATATTTTAATATAATTTTTAATATGAGTAAAAGTTTAAGGTATGCTCTTGAAAATGATATTTCTACTAAATATGGAGATATTATTGAGATATGTGAAATAAATAGAGAAACGTTATGCTTATTCCATTAAAACATTCACATATGTTTATTTTGAAGAATTCAAATATTTATTTTTGTTATATCCCTTAAATTTTGATTCATGAATTAAAATTTATATAATTTAATCTATATTTCAATTCAATTCTACTAGATTAGGAATTTTAGAAATATGATGTACAAATTATTAAATATTATAGAGAAAATATTAAGTGATAAAAAAATTATTTCATCAATTCTAAGTCTGTAAATTATTTTTTTGGATGAATAATTTTAGACCTATATTCTCTTAAATATATATATCTAATTAATTTTAAAGTCTTAAAAACTAATTTTAGGATTTTTATAATTCTTAGATAGAAATATTTTATCATAGTTTAATTAAATGAAGATAACTTCATTATCTAGATGAATCATGGTACATACCACATATTGTTGGAATGCCATTATTGATGAAAAGAAAATTTCACTAGAACCACTTATGAGTGACATTTATTCATATATTTTGTTATCTATATCATCACATTTTTTGTCAGTGAATGAAAAAAATTGATATAAAGCACCCTAAACTAGCACTATCAGGTCTGGTGCTAAAACCCATTCTCTAAACTCATTTTTTGAAACAAAGTGAGATAATCCAAGCTAAAAATAAATTTATTTTACATCATTTCTATAAATTAAAATTTAGATCTCAAATTAATCATACAATATAACAAATATAATTTGTAGTGTATTTAAAGATCAACTACATAAGTAACTTATTTTATGATACCTATGAATGTTTCACCACAATTGATCAATGATAAACTCTCTTATAGACTTCTATTTGGTTATATTCATTTTCATGACTTGGGGAATATAATAATAAGAAAAGGTTGATCTGAAATACGTATTAAGGGTAACAACTCATCAACTTTTTTTTCAATGGTTAGATCATAAGTATATGATAAAACATAAGAAAATAATAAATATCTTATTAATAAGAACATTGAATAATAAAAGTTATCTATAAGTCATGATAGATGTAAATGTAATATATAAAGAATAAACATGTACCATATAATAAGTGTGTGAGTTAATAAGCATGATAGGGGGGATATTCATATCCATATTACATAGATTATTGGAATTTTATTGAATCATAGCATAGTAAGGAATTATAAAAAACATGATCATATAAAAATATCATATTGTGAAAAGATATGAGTGTATCCACACTTTATGTTTCAAAAAATCCAAAAATTTATACCCTTTAAATTGGTACCAAATACAATAATGTTCATGCATTATGTTATGAATAAATCTAGTTATCTTCATGCTTAATTATCTTATGATATTTAAAACTATCAGATATGAATTTTAGGTTGATATATAATACACCATAAATCATCCACTCATACGTGTAAAGTTGAAATAAATCATTCATCATATCATGAAGAAACCATGCAATGAAAATGGGTTTTATATAATTTCAAATGGAATCACATAATGTAATCATTTATAATCCCATCAATAATCATAACATGAAAATACACAGAAAATAATTGGGTTTCAAATGATATTAAAAACATTATTGGAAAATAACCTTTCAATAAGATAATAAAGCATATGGTATTTACATCATATAAATAATGATTAAATGGTTTATTAAAAAATTTCCATAATCAATCAATTTAATACATCTATGTTAACTCCCTTCAATAAAAGTAAATATAGAGTTTTCACAGAGGAAATATATTGAAAGAACAACCATATTTATATATATTGTATGATTAGGAAAGAAAAAAATGTAATGAATTTCCATGAATTTTATTCCCCAATATAGTATTATATAATTGAGATGGGAATTTATGAAAATTATTATGTGAATAAATAAATAAAAATTAATAAAGAGTAAAATGAAATATATACCCTAAACTAGGTTTTTAAAAATTATTTTATCATTTTCATAAGAAAGAAGTTATGAGTCACTTTCTAAATAAATATTTTTAAATTCTATATGAAAACTATTTAAAAAATTTATTTTTAATTTAAATCCTTAGTTATGGATCATTGAAAAAACTACATAAATTTTATCCCTAAAAAATTTTGTGTGGAAGATAAATAAAATGATCATTGAAGGAAGAAAATTTTAATATTTTAAAAGCACTTTATTGAAACACACATCATAAAAATGAGTAAAAAATTATTTCTTTGTAAAAGAGTAAAATGATTAATTTTAAGGACACGTGATATAACAAATAATTTTGTTTCCATATATAAATAGGATAATTGTATGGAATGAAAAATAATTACAATTAGGAGAAACTATCATTAATGAAAATGTTAATTATAATAAAAAATCTTATACTTTATGATAAATAAATTAGTAAAAGGAAAATATTTGAATTAAAAATTAATATTCCACTATAAAGGAAGATAAAAACTATGAAATAACATATTAGGTTGGAAGAAACCAATATCTGAAGAAATAAGTTTCATAATAACAATTTTAACTCAATGAAGGGAGTTGAGTTAACAAAATACCATAACACATTGATATCAGTAAAATAAAAAGTGATATGGATATTTAAATTAATTATATTTATTTAAAATTATTGAAAACTTATATCCAATTATAATATATACACCAAAAATAAAAAAGAAACAAGTGGTTAATATGAATTATATCTCAATGAAAATAATTAAGAACCAAAATAAGTTACCTCGGGTCCTGATTCATAAAATACATGATCCTAATTTCTGAAATAAAAAATTTAGTTTTATTAAAATTTATTAATAATAATTTACATATATATTTCATTATTTATAGTCTATTTATTATTATATGTTATTTATTTATTAATTAGTTTTCTCTTATGGTTCTTACTTAATGTGGTTTGGTCGATTTCTATAAAACAAGCTTGGTATGTTGACCATGAAAAAATGTATTATAAAATAGATTTATAACATTAAAAAATTTATAATTTATTCCTTTTATTATTCTAATAGAGTAATATTTATACAATTTTATAGGTTTTCCCAAAATGGAATCAAATTAAGAATGGTTCCTCAACATGTTCATTAAAGCAGTTAAGTTTACTATGGTTGTATATTATTGAAATCACTTATAGAGTATATAATATTATCTTTGTATAATTTTATTACTATCATAAATTATAATTTTATATATAAAATATATTTTCAAATTCATCCATGTATGTTTGTGAATGAAAATAGACAACATCATTCATAGAGGTGGAGATCCCCACGTATGAATCGGACATCTACATTTTTATAATAGTTTTTAGAGGGTAAAAATCTATATAATATTAATATAATGACATTTGAAAATATTAAAATACTAAATTATTTATAATTTATTATATATAATATGTTTAATGGGTAGAATAAGATAATGACCACATGAGCTCAGTTGATAATATTACATCTCCCTTGAATGTTCTCCCTTGGGTAACACCTTAAGGATCCATAACATGGTCTCTTAGTAAGAAAAAGGATTATAGAAATTTAGATAGAGTTTAGTATAGACCATGGTAGATTTTTGGTTGAGATAAGTCATTGTAATGTCTGGATAAATGTGTTTGAAGATATCTCCTTTTATCAGTGAAAAAAATAAATTTTTTTACTTTTTCAATGATGGAATGAAACCATTGAAAGGAAAAAAGGCTCAAAAAGTTCGAAATAATAAATTTTAGGATGATATAAATTTTATAAGGGATATGAAATTTATTTTCTTACCATTTTTAAACATTTTTCTAATCTTTAATAACTAGATTTTTACATTTTACTATTTTTGTTTTCACCATGATAACTAGTTTTTTAACCAATAAATTTATATTTAATTAAATTTAAAAGGTAACTCATATTAAAAAATTAATTTTTTTGGGAAACTAAATTCAATACCCATAAAATATAATTCAATTTCTAATTAAGTGAAAATTAACTTTTAAATTAATACATTTTAAATATAGAAACCCCATTTTGTAGAATAAAATATTGATTTTATCAGTAAGTGTTTTTAATCTAATATAACATTAAGTAACTATTAAAGGAGTAATAATATATTTTTATAGATGATTAAAACCCATATAAAACTAATTTCATTAAATATATCAATTTAGTTTATTAGATGAAATTATAAAACATTTATAAAATAATTCAATTAAAATAGCTCATTCCCTATTATCATCATCATTAACATTAACATTATTAATCAGACTTTTATGACTAAAGTGGAAAATAAATTATTATAGAATATGAATATGTTGATCTAAAATATAAAATTCGTTATTTATTTAATTTATAAAAGTGATGAAAACTAATATATTTATAGATGTGAATAAAATGATATTTAAATTAAAATATTACTTATATTTCCAAAACATAAAACAAAGGCTTATAAATTCAACATAGTATTTTTAATTGATTAATTTTACTACTAAAATATATTTTTCCCTAATAAAATATTCTATTTATTTTTAAGTAATACTTTCCTCATTATAGTGTTATAAACATTACAATATTGGTTAAAATGATAATTCCTTACTACCTAAAAATCAATTATTTTAGAAAAACATCCAAAAATCAACTTTGACTAATATTAATATGTGGAATTAAAAATTAAGTTAATTTTATTGAAATCAAGTTCTAAATGTGATTGAAATATATTTTAACATAAAAACTCATTTTTGAAAAAAAAAATTAGAAAATAATGACTCATGTATCAATATACCTTTTTAAAATAGTTTTCATAAGGTGGATACTTCGATATGATACTCTCTAATTTAACAACTATAATATATTAATTTTATTTATGAATATTATTTTAATAATGTACTGAGGATTTCATTTTATTTTGTTGTTTTGTGTAATTCAAGATTCTGAACATGATATTTAATTTAGGAAACAAATTATTTACCAAAATCATGGGCCATTACAATCAACCCCTATTAAAAATAATTTCTACATATAAATCTTATTACTTGAAATAAAATAATGAGGGTAATTTTATCTCATTACATCCTTGGGTTCCCACATATATTGTTAAAAAATCATTATTCCTCTATATAACTTTGACAAGCTGAGTGTCCTTGTTCCACAATACCTTAACTCTTTGAAAACACATTATGACATTTTTTCCTCATATAAAATATCATGCTCTAGTTTTACAGCTTATTATCTCATTACATGAGAAGTTTATAGTATTTAATTCCTATAAAATGACACATGAAACACATCATGCACTAGGTAGAGGTATGAAGGGAGTTTTAAGTGATATTAACACCCCTAACATGATCAAGGACCTCAAAGAGACCGATATATCTAGGGATAAACTTCACTTTATTCCCAAATATAATAACCCTCTTTGAAGGATATATTTGAAGGAATAACTTATAAAAAAATTTAAACTCTATATCTATTTGATGATTATCTACATAACTATTATATCAAAAAAATTTCACTTTCATATGTCGTCTGATGGTTTGAACCTTCTCCATAATTTTATAGACATGGTCATTTTCTATCAGATTCCTATCTAAAAATTTATCCAAGAACACTGGGGTAATACATCTCTTCCCATACTAATCCACATATGGTTCCATATGAATAATAAAATAGAATCAATTATTATATGGGAACTCTATTAGGGGAATTTATTGATCGCAACATCCTGGTAAATCGATTTAACATGATCTTACCATATCCTCAAGGGTTTTAATGGTTATATCATATTGACCACCTATCAGTAGGTGATAGGTAGTGTTGAAGTTTAGTTATATCTTCAATACCTACTAAATAATCCTCCAAAACCTCTAGGGAACCCTCATATATAAATCATATACAATAAAGAGTGGTACTTTATGTATCCTTACCACCTCCCTTATATTCTTCTTAGAAATATTTTTAACCAAGAAATATTCATTATAGTAATGAAATGTGAATCATTTATAAGGGAATCCACTACAAACCAAATAAAATTATTTAGGAACCCTAGAATCAAAATCCCAAGTTTTGTGCTAAAAACATAATTTTAAAAGTTTACTTTGATACTAATTGAAATTATCCAAACTAAAATTTAAAAAATTTCATAAACGATTTAAATCTCAAAATAATCTCACATAACTCAATAAACCTTTCAGTTCCACATATTTGGGGACTATTTGAGTAGTTAAATTATTTTAGGAAACTTATGAAAATTTATACATAATCAAAACTAGAATCCCCTTTAGAATTCTCATGGTTTACACTCATATTTATAACCTAGGTAACAGAAACACTATTAAGGGGTGATATAAAACACTAGGAAATGTAAATGTTATCAAATTTTCATCAATAATTAGATCATATGAATATGATAAAACATGTGTATCAGATAATTTTTTTATTAAATAGAACATGGTACAATAAAAATTTCCCGTAAATAAGCAAATGATAATGTTAAATTTAAAATGAAAAAAAAACTATGCCATTCCCAAAAAGTGTGGAATAAAAATATGATAAATATGAACCATGGAGAATAATAATAGGCATATAATATGGAAATACACCAAGAACATGAATCATAACATAAAAATTTACTTTTTCACAAACATTATCTTGTAAAAATTATAACACTTTGAACAAAAGAATCATGCTGCCTGTTGTGAAGAAAAAACTACCATGTATAAAATCATTATCTTATATGATTGAAATAATTAATAAATGAATTAGTGTGAGATATATAAACTTAAAAATTAATATAATATATATGTGTGTTCCACTTGAAAATAATCATTCATCACATCATAAAGAACACATGGAAATTGAAATGTTTTTTTAAGATTCTGAGATGGAATCACCATGATTGACCTCAATAATGTAAACCATTTATACCTAGAATTAAATGAAAAAAATATATAATTTTTGAGTAATATATATTATTTTATTCATAAAAATAATTTCCAAGGAATAAAACCCTTTATAGATAAAAATTAAAATGTTAGTGAAACTATAAAAGAGTTTTTAGAAAACAAATTGACATTATCATAAAAGAAGAAGTTATGAATCCCATGAAAACTCATTTTTTGAATTGGTGAAGTGAAAACATTGAAAAACATGAACTTTTAAAAGGAAAATTCAATAATATATCTTTTGAAGGAAATAAATGTATTTATAAATCAATATGTATTGGATGATAAAATATTTATTTTGGAATGTATGGAAAATGTTTTGAATATTTTGAAATACCTATGTTGAAAACAAAAATGATAAAAATAGTAACAAAATTTACATTTTAAAATATATAATGATAAATATAAGGGTTAAATTAAATAAAAAATAATTTTATTTCTAAATATAATGTAGAATATTGGTAGTAAATAAAAATATAGACAATAATGGGATACTGTAGTTGAATAAGATGTGAATTGTTCTCAAAAATTATATAATTTTTATTGGAAATAAATTCATAGAGTTTAGATATTTGAATCAAAAGGGTTTTTTACATTAATAAAAATTTAAGTTACCAATAAATAAAATATTTGGTTTTATGAAACCAACCATAGAAGAAATAAGTTCTAGAAGATGCATTATAACTGGATAAAGGGAGTTCAGTTAACAAAAACACCTACAGTAATGGTAACATACAAATAAAATTTCATAAGGAATCTAACATGATATGGACATTGAAATACAATTAAATGAAATATATTTATTATGATTTAACTAAACGGGGTATTTAATACACCATATAATATAAATTATGGGGGAAATATCAAACATGTCTCGTGGATTTGAAAATGTTACAAAGAAAATGTTACTAGAATTCTTGACTACCACTAATGTTCTTGAATATCCAATATATAAATTTAACAACACTAAAAACCTATTTTAGAACCTTATTCATATATATATAATTTTAAAAACTTCACATATATTATGCTCTAAATTTATTTTAGTTATTTATTATATATCTTAAATATCAGGTGTGAGATATCTTAATTGTTTTAACTAGATTTATAATATTAGTGTTATTATTAATTATTCTACAAAATTTCATCATTTATATATCATTTCAGTTAGTTTCATAGATAAATTATATTTATTTAAAAATATATTATCTCATCACATTAGTATTTTAATTATGTTGCATCAAAATGGAATCAGTGTCATCTTATTTTGGTAATTTTAGAGATTGAAGATAATATTTTAATAATAAGATAAATACTTAATATAACTTATACATAAAAATTAAAAAAATAATTATTTTTATATTATCTTAAATTTATATTATTATTTTAGTTCCCATATTCTTCCATAATAGAGTTTTGTTGCATTATTCATATTGGAGGTTAAACTGACACAAATAAGAGCACATTATAACTCAATGGGTGAGTACGGTTGAGGAACTGTATAATATCATCATAGTAGAATAAAAAATATAATATTTATATTTTTTAATTTTTCAGTAATAGTTGAATATGTTTGTAGAAATATTTAAAATCAAGATGAAAAATGAAAAATGTTATTTCATGGAGGTGATAATCCACACAATACACAGTTAACGTTTTCATTTCCCTACTAATGAGAGGGAATGAAGGTGGATTATAATATTTATCATCATATTAAAAATTATATTATATATTTAACATTTATTCTTAAATTACATCATTATAACTAAAGGATATAAGTGTTTCTGAAAAAATGAAGATGTTAGTTAATGGTGGTAGTAGTCTCCACAAATTCGCAATCAATTTTTTTAAGCATATGTGAATGTATAAATAATGGTTATTCAATTAATATAATAAAAATAATTATATTATTAATATTTTTTCATTATATTACTATTTTTAGGATAGTTTTTAAGATAAATATTAAGAATAAAATTTTAAGGATTAAGTAATAATCACGTTAGGACCTTAAACATTATCCTGAAAGTCTCTTTAAAAATGATGGTATTATGATAAATAATCGAGATTATAGGATTATGAAAGTGATATAGGTTTCTTGGTGGATAAAAATAGAATATTTTCATGAATAAATTTAAAATAATAGGTGTTTCATGAAGTGGTGTATGTTTTACCCATTTATAAGTAAAGAAAATATAATTTTGTGAACACCCATTATTTTTCAATAATGGAATAAAAATAATCAACGGTAAAAGGCTCAGAAATTGATAAATAATGGATTTTAGGGTGTTATAAGATCATTATGTACTCCAAATAAAATTTTAACACATGTTTTAAACAAGTTTAAAGTCATTTACCATTATGTTTTTACATTTTACCATTCTCTCTTTTACTGAGGTAACTAGTTTTTAAATATGTAATAATTTTTTTATTAAAAATATAAAGTAACCCATATTAAAAAAAATTTATTTTATTAACCAAGATTAAATCCTTATATAATATAATCTAGTCTATAAATAATATAAAATTAACTTTTATATTGAAACATTTAATATATATATATATAAAAGGTTTTGTAAAAACAAAGTTGTTTTCAACATTAAGTGTTCTTAATATTATTTGCTATTCATTAAAAATTTAATCAGTGATAATATATTTACATATAGTATTAAAATTTATATTAAAGTAATTTTTTAGATGCAATTTATTTATTTTATTTGATAAATATTACACAATATTAATAAAAAAATTCTTTGAAAACAACAGTTTTTCCATTATTATTACCATTAAATTCAGTCTTAGAAATCATAATTTTATGCCAAATGAAAGAAATTTAACCTATGAAATGTTATTTAAATTTTGATATAAAATATTAAACATATATTTTTATATTAAATTTAAAAATGAGATCAAAACTAATTTTTAATATAAGTGAATAAAAACTGTATTTTGAGTAGGATATTGTATAAGTTTCTAAAATGTTAAACACGGGTTTTATAAATTCAACATAGTGTTTTAAAATGATTTATTTTATTTTTAAATATATATTTGTATATAAAAAATGTTTTAGTGACTTCTATATCATTGTTTTATTATAAAAGTGATAGTATTATCAAAATAGTTATTATTTTACTATTCACCAAAAGGCCAATTATTAAACAAAATATTGAAAACTAAATATTGGATAATTTATATACGTTGAATAAAAAATAAACTAATTTTATAAAATTTAAATTCTTAAATTTATACACTTATATTTTAAATCAAAATTCAATAAAAATATATATATACAAAACTTCTTTGTGAACATTGTCCATTTAAAACATCAAATGCTCTTAATCCTATTTTTAATGAATTTATAATTTACTGAAATATTTTTTATTTACAATAGTTTTTATTACTAATCAATTTTACTAATAATAAATATGTTTTGTCTTGTTTTAATTTTATTTTCATGTGGATAAATCTATCGAATATTGTATTGATTAAGTAAAAAAAATCTGAAACCCCTTAAATAAATTACATCCTTGCAATTTTAGTTGTTACTCAGTAATGAAATTATTTGAGTTTATTCTTTAAATATTTATCATTAAAGATATGAATTATGATATGAGTCATAATATAGTCTCATAATCTATATCAAGTAATATATCTTTCCTAAAAATATTTTAATCATCCATATAGTAATACTCAAGTATGTATATACTATAATCATACATTCTAAAACATATACCTTTCCCAAAACCATAAGAATATCCAAGACATTAAACCAAAATGAAACCATATATTATTCCATAAATTAACATTATCTTTAACCTTAAAATGGTATTAACCACTAGTACAAAAATTCACACACTAGTTAATATTTTTCATATTTAAAAAAAGAGATAAGATTCATAAAAAATGTCATGGATAATTATTTTTATAAAATATATAATCGCATACAAGGTTATAAATAATATATAACTAATTTTATCATAATAAATTATACTTTTAAACCAAAGGGTTATCTATCCCTCAATCATGTGTTTTTTAATAGTTATCCTAAAAAATGTATACATTGAATAAACCTTATAAGGTTGTTGATACCATATAATATATGTTTCCAAAACATTAAATAAAAACTACTAAATATAAATTATTTAATTATTCACATTATCCTCATAACTTTTAGAATTTACCAGTGTATCATTAATAAAAATTACCCATTAATAAAAATATCTACGAGTGTCAAGAATTATTTAATATTAAGATATCCACTTTACTAACGAAGGTAATAGTAGGAAAATAAAATTTCCCATAATAATATGCATATACTGAAATTATAAACCATTTTAGTATGCTCCATTATTTTGTTATAATAAATAGTGGCTTTAGATACTTAATTTTCTCATGCTCATTTATGTGATCATGTTTAATCCAAATATAAAAACCAAAATGGATATGATAATATCCAAAAAATAAATATGAATATTTATTTCCCTATGAAACTATTTTTTGTTAACATATGATAATTTTAGTTCAACTTATGGATATCTTTGTTCAATCCTTAGTTATCCATAGTCATTTTTATTAGGTTTTATAACCTATTTAGTTAATAAAACACTCTAATCCTTAATAATGGTTTATTAAATAGAATTTTAATTTTTCATAGTATATCCCCTATGAGTGTCAAACTAGGTGTAAATTTGGGCTAATTTTTCATTCAATAGGTGAAAATAAAGTTAGTACCCAATCTGAACATTTAATGTTTATCACCCATAGATATATCATTTTTTGATATTCTATTTACTTGTGGTAACAAGATAGTGATTTCATTTCCCAGAAAACAAACAAAATATACATTAACAAAATATTGGGATGTTATAATATACTTATTATTATCCTTTATAATTATCCTTAGGGTATTCACTAATGATCTCTCATCCTATTCCCAAAAATTATAGTAATATTCCTAAAAAATAAATAAAAAATACTTTTACACCAACTAAGGTTCCAAAGTCCCAAACTCCTTGATCTGATATGAACACACTTAGTTTTAAAAATTTACTTTGATAAAAAGTTAGGTGATATATACAGAACCTACAAAAAAATTTACTTTAATGCTGCATCTCACATTATCATACACAACATGGAAAATATTTCGATTTATTGTATTTGAGGAAAAGGTACATTGGAAAAAGATTTTAAAAGACATGTTAAAATTTATCCAAAATCAAACCATACAAGACGCCCTTTAAGACTTATCATAGGGGCATAAAATCAAAAACCAATAAATAATACCACGTAAGAAGATTTTTTTTCATGATATTATAAACATGATCCATATAGTACAATCATAAGAATATAATATAGAAATACACCAATACATTATAATAGATAATGAAAATTTACGTTGTCAAAAACATTTTTATATATAAGTTATAACATTATGAAAAAATGTTAATTATTCATGTTTTGAACAAATAAAATGTCTTTTCTTCTGATTGTGAAAAAAATCAACACTTATTGTTATAAACATAAAAAATTCCCATACAAAACAACAATATAAAATGAGGTTTAAATACTTTACAAATGTATTAAAGGGAGATATAGTAACCCAATATCCAATAATCAATACATATGAGTGCCACTTAGAAATAATTATTATTCAAATAATAAAGAACCCATAGAAATGGAAATGGGTTCCAAAACATTTTGAGATGTTATCACCGTGATTGGACTAAATAATGTTACTGGTTAATACCAAAAATTCAATCAACCTAAAAGATTATTTTGCAAGAACATTTATAAGGTTATTCAAGAAAAATAATTACCACTTAAATACTTTATATATAAAGATAAAAGTTATAGTTAAACTATAAAATAGGTTTTAGGAAATGTTTTCAACAATATCAATAAAGAAGAAGTTTCATATCACAATAAAAATTCATTTAAAAAATATAAAGTGAAACCATTTTAAGAAAAATTATATTTAAAAATAAATGTCATAATATATATAATGGTTATTAAAAATTAATGTGTATTGGAAGATAAAACACTTAATTTTGAAAGGATCGAAAAACAATTGAATAGTTTCCAATAACTTTGTTACAAAAATTATAAAAAGAGTAAAAAATAAATTTTAAAATAGGAGAATGGAAATATAAATGTCACATGGAATAATACATTATTTTTTTCCAAATATAATGTATAAAATTGTTGGTAAAAGAAAATATACACAAATAGATAAAACTGATGTTAAAGAAGATGAGAATTACTATCAATAGTCATATAATTTTTTTGGGGAGGAGATTCATTAAGGACAAAGATATAAATAAAAAGTTTCATTTCCATAGATTCAAATAGAAAGTACCATGAAATAAAATCATATGGTGTAATCAACCAATCATAGAATAAAAAAGTTCAATAACATGCATTATAAATCAATGAAGGGAGTTAAGTTAACAATACCCCTTATTGTAATGGTAATATAACAATCAAAGAACATAATAGAGATACCATGAAATTGACATTAAAATATCATAAAACTTAATATATTCATTATTTTTAAATAAATATTTTATAGAATACACAATATATAATAAATGATGGTGGAAATATAAAGCATGTCTAAGGGATTTGAAAATGAGACAAAGAAACCCTTACCTAAATGTCTAACTTATAATAATGTACTTGAATATAATGTATAACAAAAAAATTCAAAACTAGTTTTTTAACCCATTTAATATGTATAAACTTATTTAAAATACATTTATAATTATTCTCTACATGTATATTAGTCAGTTATTATCTATTTTCAACAACGAATGTGAGTTATCTTGATGATTTTGAACTAGTTTTGTAATAACAATGTTATTACTATTTATTAACCTAAATTTCATAATTAATAGATAATTTAGGTAGAATAATAGATATATTCTACTTATTTTTAAATAATTATCTCAATCCATTAGTTATTTAGTTATGTTATATGAAAATTGAATCAATGTTGGCTAATTTTAATAATTTTTGTAATCAAATAATATATTTTAATAAAAAGTTAAATAATTAAAATAAACCTAAATAACCATAAAAATTAATTATTTTAATATTAAATTAAAATATTATTATTATTTAAGATCTCATATTCATCCATGATATATTTTCGTAACAACTTTCCTGTATGTAGTCACACCGACCCAAACAAGAACATGTTATAACTCTATGTGTGAGTATGGTTAAAGAAGTGTATAATATCATTATAAAAAAATAATTATTATATTTTTTATAATTTATGAATCATATATTAAGAGTTATTTTTAATTAATGAAAAATATATATTAAATAAAAAATTATTAATTTGTGGAGGCAGTAGTCTGCACAACCCATGGTTAGTGTTCCCATTTTCCAATTAATGATATGGAATGAAGGTGGATTATAATTTGTATCTTGATAATAGTAATTATATTATATATGATGAATTTATTATAAAATTTCATCCTTATAACTAGTTAGCTAAGGTTTTGTTGAAGAATGAAAACATTGCTTCATGAAGATGGTAGTCTACACAAATTCATAATCAACATTCTTTTTTTTCTTAGTTGATGGGAAGGAATAAATAATTGTTTTACATTTATATAATAAGACATTAGTATAATAATGATACTAATTTCATTAAATTATAATTTTATGATATTTTTATAAGAGAAATATCAACAATAAATGGTTTAGGATTAAGTAATACTCATTTTGAGACCTTGACCTTTCTTACCAATATATCCTTGAAAAAAAAGAGTTAGGATAAATAATTGAGAAATGAGGATTAAAAAATTGATAGGGGATTATAGAAGGAACACTTTTTAGTAATAAATTCAAATGAAAAGGTGTTTCAAGATTTGGTGTAAGTGTACCACTTTTATATGTAATGAAAGTGTTTTTTGTTAACACCCATTATTTTTCAATAATGGAATTACACTATTCAAGGGTCAAAGGCTTCAAAAGTGAATAATAATGGATTTTGGGGAGGTTTACAGTTGATAAATCATATATATATATAATTTTAAAACATGTTTCAATCATGTATTATTTCATTTACCATTAGGTTTTTAAATTTTACTTTTTTTGTCTTTATGAGGGTAAATAGTTTTTAACTATGTAAAATATATTTTATTAAAAAATAAGTTAAAGCCTATTTCCAAATTTTGGTTTGATTAACCATAATTTAATACCATATATTTTAATTCAATTTATATATTAGATAAAATCATCTTTTAAATTAAAACATTTAATATATAGAAAAATCATTTTGTAGAGAACAAATTCAACATTAAGTGTTCTTAATATTATTTATTATTGATAACCAATTGAATGAGTAATAATATATTGACAAGTATATTTAAAAATTATAATAATTTCATTTTTATAAGGTATTAATTTATTTCATTAAATAAAAATTATAAAATATTAATAAAATAATTCTTTGAAAATAGAAACTTTACCATTATCATGTCCATTTACTTTATTCTTAATAATCATAATTTTATGCCTAAAATTTAAAATGAACTAAATAAAAATTATGAAAAAATTGATATTAAAAAAAATATTTATATTTAATTTTAATATATACATGTGATGAAAAATAATATTTAATATAAGCTGGTAAAAATATTTTTTAGAGTATCATATTATATACTTTTTTAAAATTTTAAACCTGGGTTTTATAAATTCAACATAGTATTTTAAAATGAATCATTTTTTTTATAAATGAATATTTTTTGTAGAAAAAAATATTTTGATCAGTTTTAATTCATTATTGAGTTAAAAAAGTGACAGTATTAATAAAGTATCTATTTTCTATTCAATAAAAAATCAATTATTTAATAAAAATACTAAAAAATTGGTTTAAAATTGTTTTGAAAGTGAGATTAAAAGATGAATTTCATTACATAAAATTAAAATTATAAAATTTATATATTTTAATTTTAAATAAATATTCTATATATATAAATAAAAATCTCTTTTATTAAAAATGCTCTTTTAAAACCTGAAGTGTTCTTAGTCCTATTTAGTATGAATTTTTAATTGATTAAAATATTTTTAGTTTTTAGTTTTTTTATTATTGTTAAATTTTATTAATAATAAATTTGTTTTAGCTCATTTTACTATAGTTTTACATGTGGATAAATCTATCAAACATAGTATTAATTTAGAAAAAATATGCATTCCAAAATTTCAGGCCATTTGAAATATAGGATTTAGATGTCCTTTGGAGTCTTATGATGAAATAAATAGTGATTATTTACTATATCAAAATAGTTGTGGGTAATAGTTTTATCATACCATTATGATTCTATTGTTAAGCCTTAACTTTTTGGCATAACAAGCATCGAGATATGTATTCTGCAATCCCCCTTCATGTTTTCCCACTATATGTTTTTCTTTAGATCTTCATGTATCATCATGATTCTAAGATGAGTAAAGAAATATTAGTTATGTTCATCATCTAGTGGTTACCTTTTTAATTATTTTTTATAAGGAAACATATCCTAGTTCTATATTTTATTACTCTCTCCTTATCAAAGTTAAACATTAGAATATTCCCTATGATTCTTTGTAGATCAATATCAACTTTCTAGTATAATTGGGTCATTTCGTGGATAGAAAGTTGAGAATTAATTTAGTCAAGATAATAATTATCACATTCCATTATTATTACAAGATTAATTCTTTTAAAATCCTTAATTATTTGGTCTTTTTCAACCCTCATCACGGATAAGGTAGAATGATCTTTCCTGCTTAGATCATTATCCACCTTAGTTGCCTTCCCTATGTGATAATTTATTTAGAAGTAATAGTATTTGATCAATTCCAAACATATCCATTAGTGTATTTATAACGTATTCTATGTGATTATATATTTCATATTATTTTGGTTAGTATATATGTATCACACCTTTCACCATAGGGATAATTCTAAATCATTAATGCAAAGATCACTGTTGTGAGATCCAAATCATGTGTTAAGTAATTTTTCATGTGTTTTTAATTGATGTAATGAATAATAAATTACCTTATCATTTCACATGAGGATACACCCTAATACCTTAAATGAAAAATTACTATATATAATAAACCCTTTTCCACTTCAAGATATTGTAAGAAAAAGTGTCGTGACTAATCTCTTCTTAAGATACTTGAAACTTCCCTAACATTATTTTATCCAGAAGATGTTTACTCTCATCAACGTTATATTTGTTATAGGTTTGTAAAATTGTGATACAATTCTCAAAATCATTGTAAGTGTCTATAAAACATTATAAAACTACAAATCTCGGTTATTATGGTTAGTTTGGGCCATTGATCAATAACTTTTATCTTTTAAGTATCTAAAAAAAATTCATTTATTGTGATTACATGAAATGATAATAACACTATATGTATCTATAATTCAAACTTGCTAAAGCTAGCACAAATGTTTTCATTTTTTAGGGTCTTAAAAAAAATTCACAAAATATCTTCATTCTCCCTTAATCATCGAATATATAATAATATCATCTATAAAAAACATATTGATCCAAATAGTATCTAAATATTATTCATTATATCCATGATAATTGTTGGGGAATTTTTAATCCCAAATGGATAAACTATAAATTCATAGTTTCCAAACCTCATATATAAGGAATTCTGGGAATTATATCACTTTTTGACCTTTAATTGATGATATCTAGATCAAGGTTAAATCCTTGATAATTATTGGTATCAACTGATTTGATTGAGTAGATAATTAGTACTAGGTATAGAATACATGTTCTTTATTGTGGTTTTATTAATATCATGATAACCAGTATAAATACGCATTTATCCATCCATATTTTCTACAAATAGGATTAGTGAAACCCATTTTGAATCACTAGGGAGTATAAAAACCTTTTATAGACTCTATTTTAACTTCTTGTTTATTTATTCTAACTCAATGGGTACTATTCTATTACTTCTCTTTAGGATAGGCTTGAATCTAAGTATGAGTTAAATTGAAAACTCAACTTCATGATTTAGGGGGTGACCTAGAAGTTCATTTAGAAATACATTAGTATATTCCCATACAATAGGTATGTCACAATTGTTTTGACTTTCTTCAAGTTAATTTGTGTTTAAAGACCCTCATTTTCAAGAATCATGAGCCATATTATTAAATTTTCTTTGAAATATAGTATATTCTGATCCTTACATTGATATTTGATAATAGGGTAAATCAAGATATGAAATGATATTTCTTTATACTGACAATTGATATGTGATTTAAATAGGTAAAGTCAATCCAAGCTCAATATTATATAAAATTAAACTAAGGAAGATAAACTAGATCTGTAAGAAGTATCTTCTCATAAGTTCCTATTAGAGTGTAGTTATATATCTTATAACTTATCAACATTTCACCATGTGTTTTCACTAATAGTGTAATATCAAACACTTGAGGTGGTGAATCAATATTCCCAGAAAACATTCATGATTTGAAAGAATGGGAAGAACCATTTTCAAATAAGTAATTCAAAGCTCTAGTATGGAGAATGAGTTTACCTTATATCACTTTATTGTCATAATATAACTCAATATTATTGATAGAACACACTCTTTATTTATCTATTGGTTTAGGATGTTTTTGGGGCCTATTCTCTCCATAAACTCTAGGGTTAGGGAAAATATTTTCACAATTCCAAAAGTCCTTGCATTTAAAGCAAAGAAGTGTGGGTGGTAATTTAGTAATGGTATTTTTTTTACTTCATTATTTTGACCATCTTATTCATCCCACTTTGATAGTTAGGATCTCTATGGCCAAGACTTCCATACTTAATACATTTCCATATTCCCTTGATGCATTTACCAAGGCCCTTCATACCACATTTTTTACATGTAGATAGTTGAATTTTTTTCTTGCATGTGACCTTCCATCGAAGACTCCATAATTCTACACCTCCATTTTCTTTTCCCCAGAATAGTGAGATTATCGATCTTCCATCTCTATGTTTAGTTCACATTGATCAATTTTTTCATAACATTGAAAGTCTATTATGTGTAATTCCTTTCAAATAAATATATTTAATCCATAAATTAATCAATAAATTTTACTCTCATGTTCAAAGATAAAACCATAGGCATATCTTGTGAGCGTCATGGAGCTTGTTTCTTAAGTTCTAATGGATTTATTATTCTTTTTTTAATATAATAATTTACTTTCCACTTCTTTAAAATATTCTAAGTAAAACACTTACTGAATAATACTTTCTTGAACTCATCCCACTTTATAGAATCAACATCCTCCCTTTTGATGATATTCTTAATGAGAGTACACTATTGTTAAGACCCTCTTTCCAAATGATAAATGACTAGAAAACCCTTCTTATGTTCTAATCAATGGAGAATGAAATATATATTTTTCATTCCACTCATTCATTTCTCAATAATAAATTGATTAAAATATATATTCAAGAAGGGTGTACATTATCACATTAAAGACTCGATTTATGGATATCCCTTCCATAGTGTGTTTGATAGATCAAAAAGATTTTCATTATTATTCATTGCATGTGAAATTTGTGTGAGAGTTTACACAACATTATATAATCCTACTCTTCACCACTTTAGTTTCTCATCACTGTAGTCATCACTTTTCCCATCAAATCCATTTCTAACTCAACATCTACTTCGTATAGCTATTTCAAAAATAAATAATAGATAAAATAATAATACATAATCCAAAAAGGAAAAATATTAACATGAAAGGGATAAATTATAAAGGACATATATACCCTTATATAGAAATTTCTAGGTTTCAACCTGGGTAATTTATTATTTATATCTTAATAGGTTATTTATAAATACCATAAATATGTTCTCCAATCCTTCATAATTATTCATAAATAAAATATGATAAGCCAAATCATATCCCTTAGGTGTGTCTATCTAGGTGTACAGTCCTATGATCAATCATCATGCACAGAGTTTAGATCTAGTTGAAACTCAACCACCCTTTTTCAGGGTGATAAACCCTAGGTAAATTTATACAATAGATACATCCAATTGATAGTATCCAGACAGGGATGTAGTTTCTAGGAATACTACAATCTGAAAACTAAAAAAATCAAGATTTTGTCCTATAATTAGTCTTATCACTATGGTTTTTAATAAATTTGAATTATATTAATCCCAAAAAAGGGATAAACTAGTCATAAAAATAACTAACCCCTTAACTAATACAAACTGAGTCACCCAAGACTTGTACACTCATGTACAGTGTTAAAAAAATATTTTAATAAATAATAATTTGGATATAATGTTAGATGATACAAGATAAAAATAACTTTATATTAAATTATTTATATGATTTAAACATTAAATATTATAGTAGTCACATACACTCAACAACATAAGTTTTAGTATCTTTTAGGATCAGATATGAAATCAACTTATTTTAAAATACTTGCAAACATTTCACTATAATTGAGTCACAATATCATACCTTCTAGAATTTCATAATTTAAAACTTCCTTCATAACATGGGTAATGAAAATAAAATAATGTGGTGTTCTTAAACACTTGGTATGGAGAAAAAATCATCAACATGTCATAAAGGGTTAAATCATAAGAATAGGATAAAACATGAGAAGTGGATAAATATCTTATTAATAAGAACAGAAAATATTAATAGTTCACCATAAGTCATGATAGAAATAAATGTAATCTCTAATGAACAAACATATACCATGGTATAAGTGTGTGAGATAATAAAAATGATATATAGATCATAATCATAGGCATCTAACATATAATCATGGGTTGTTATTAAATCATAGCATGGTAGAGAATTATGGAAAAAAAATAAGCACATGAAGGCATCATATTGTAAACAAATATAAGTATGTTCACCATTTATATTGTGAATAAATATAATCATGTACACCTTGAAAAAATCCATTCATTTACATGAATTATGTTGTGAATAAATACATGTATTTCCATGATTATTTATCTCATGAGATATAAAACTATTACCAATGCAATGAAGGGAAATATAGGACCCCTCTAGAAAACCAATGGTTATACGACAGTAGGTAGACAATATCCCCTAGGCCAAACATTTTTTTTACCAATGGGGTCCTAAAAACCCATCCAAAAAACCTTCTAAAATAGTAGAAAATTTCCAAAAGGTGGTAGCCTTTTTCTGTCATAAAGAACAGGTGATGCATCATCGATGGGAAGAATTATTGTCCATGAAAACATTAAAGAAAACTCATGAAACCACCATGCCTTTGTAAAATAAAAATAAGAAATAAAAGGGGAGGAAGTATAAGCCATTTGAAGTCATAAAAGACAAGATACATTCCCCTGGATGTCTACAAGGCACCGTGAGACCCCAAAAACATGTTCTCCTCATCCCACTAATGCCCTTTGGCATATCATCCTTGTTGTGCGAAGTACCTCAAGTATATCTATTAAGTCCACAAGGTTTAATACCCTAAGAAGGGGTGTGAATTATGGTATGATAGATTCAAACTTATTATCCTTCGGATCTTGTTTCATTGTTAAAAAAACTGAATTCTCTCTTCCTCTCATAGAAATATTTAATAGATATGAAATCATGCACAGGACACAAGAATTTTTACTTTGTTCACCCTCATTGGGATACATCCAAGGGGCCTAAAACGGTGTTGTGTCGATGTACCAAATTCACTTAGGCTCATTTCCAATAATGAGTACATGATTTGGGCAAGATCTTCTATGCCCAATACCACTTCCTTTACAAGTTTTAGGGTTTTCTCACTACATTCCCAAGGGTCACTCCCTTTACCTCTTTCTCTGGCTCATTACTGGTGAAAAGGGACACCATCTTCCTCTTTCTTTGCTCACTACTACTAAAAAGGATTCTAATCATAGTTTATAGACTTGTAGGTCGAAAAATATTTATGGACATGTAGGTACCTTAATTTCCATGAATACTACATCCTGAACTGTATATAGATTCTATGTTGAAGTCCATTTTTCACCTGCAGATGAAATATACCTTTTAGAGTACTTTTAGGTAATGGAAATTAAATTCATAGACTGAATTGAATTTTTTTCAATCTTCCTTGAGTTTTCTGCAAACCACCTGCTCCTCCTGGATATTGTGTACTAGGTATGTTATGTGGAACACCTCCTTTTAATATCATTTCCACTGCAACAAACCTCCCTTCATCTTGAGACTCTTCTTCTTTTGTTGTCACGTACTACCTCCATGTACTGACTCTGCGAACCTCCTCTATGAACCACCCTCTGTCTGTGAACTATTCTCTATTCATGGACTTCCTTCTCATCCTTATACTATAGAACCCCCTCCGACATACATCATTCTTCTTCTGTAGACTATTCTTCCTCTGAAAACTACAACGCCCCATAAAAACACATTCATAAACTATTTCTCACACTTCTTTAGTCTTTGTATAATCACTTCCCACAAAACACTTCTGTTTTTCCCTGAATTCCTGTAGTAAATAGATGTTCTCTGATGATTTTATCTCTCTATCCTAATGAGTGGGATTAGATATTTGCATATAGGTAATGATATCTGCAAAATCCTCTAATCAAATATTAACCAAATATTTGATTTCATACATCCTCCACCACATACTGATCCTCCTATCGAGAACCTCACCCATTCCATAAACCATTTTCCACCATGTTTTGCATACTAACTTTGCTCATATGTGTTTTCATTCTCTTCTTCCATCCCGCGAACCATTACACCTTCCACATACAACACTCCCTTCACTGTAAACCATCACCATGAACCATTTTTGGTTCCACAAACCTCTCATGTGTGTCGTTCCTGCTGCCTAGTATGCATTCGGGAACCTTTCCCAGACATGGTATGTGGTTCATGTCCCAAGCTTGGTATTTCTCTTAATTTTCTAATTTTTTTCACCCTTCTTCATAAAATTCAGTATAATGAAGAAATAATTACATTTCTAAACATAAATTCCTGATTTTAAGGCCCACAAATTTGGAAAATGCTCTAAAACTCCACCACCATAAAAAAATGTCTTTAAAAAACACCAACCAAACTCATTCATTGACATCTAACTTTTTTAATAAACACAATCACACCCAAAACATATCGAGAGGACACATTGTGGTATTTTTACCCAACAATATCCCCCTTTTGGTTTGTTGACAACTCTTCTCATAATAATTCTTCAGAATTTGATACCTTATTAAAGCTCCTTCCTTCCTCAATTGGAATTCTCTTCTTGATATTATGATACTAATCAAAGATTTAATCAACACATACTCTAAGACCACATGATCCATGCTCGGTGTGAGAAAAAAGAGTATAAAGAAAATTCAATCAATGAATCACTTCATTCCTGACTCCAACTCTTAAATCTAATAAACTACTTTCATCATTAATCGTAGCTATTGTGATATGTAATATTTGATCAATCACTTATTGCATCATCATATTTAATACTCCCCCTATGTTTCTACTTCTCCAAATAGCTTCAGCTCAACTTAAACTCCCCATATCTCACTGATCCACTTAACAGATTCTCCCCATGTATTTTCTCACCCTAGAATAGTCACACTTTCTCTCCCTTTTTCCAAAAATATGAAGGACACTACATGGTTTTCTGAAATAGGGTAAAGAACAAGTATCAGTACATTAGGAAAAAACACAACATACCTCAGGGAGAGAGGGTCCCATATCCAATCTTTTTCAAGTGTGGGGAGTCGATTAGACTCCTATATCTAGTCAATATCTTTAAAATTATTCATTGGGTAAGGCCTTTGTAAGAATATCTGCAACTTTTTGTTTTGTTAGCACATACTCCAACATCACAAGCCCTTACTCCACTTTTTACTTGATAAAATTATATTTTATTTCAATATGATTTGTCCTCAAGTGATGGAATAGATTTTTTCTCAGATTTACATCACTTGATTTATCATAATTAATTCTAATCAGAGACTTCACTTCAACTCCCATATCATCATGTTTATACTTTATCCACAGTAATTGTGTGCATACTTGAGTAGCCACAATGTTCTCAGCATTTTTAGTGCTTAATGAAATGAAATATTGTTTCTTTCTCAACCAAGAAATACACAATACATTAAGATAGAATTCATCTCCAGATGTTAAATTCCTATAATCTGTTGAACTGGACCAATCTGCATCGGTATGTCCCAATAACTCTAGGTAATATTTTTCATTATACATTAAGACAAAATCCACCATTCCCTTGATATAATGAAGTATTCTTTTCACTGTAATCATGTGGATATTCTTGGGATTAAATTGATACCTCACTTCTTATCATGTGGAAAATACAATATCAGGCCTTGTCGTTGTTAGGTAAAACATACTTACAATGATTTTCCTGTATTCTATGATTTTTATTACCCTGCCTTTATCATCCCATGATAGTTTCAACTTGGTAGAAACCATAGTCTTCATCTCTTTGTAATTATCCATTCCAAACCTTCCCAAAACCTCCTTGGCATATTTAGATTTAGAAATAAAAGTTTCATTTCTTCCTTGTTTCATCTTTAAGCTAAAGAAAAATGTTATATCACTAATCATTAACATTTAGAACTCCCTTTTTATGAATTCAGAAAATTGTTTGCATTATGATTCATCTGATCCACCAAAGATTATTTCATCGATGTAAACTATCACCATCATACATTGACTACTACAATTTTTTAAAGATAAATTTTAATCAAATCCACCACACTGTAAACTGAGCTTCTTTAGAAACTGATCAAGACTTGAACAACATGATCTTGGTGCTTGATTTAAACCATATAAATCCTTATCTATATGAAAAACTCTATTCTCATATTCATGAATTAGAAAACCATCTGGTTTCTCAATGTAAACATCATCTTCCAGAACTCTATTTAGAAATTATGGTTTGACATCCATCTGGAAAACCTTAAATGTTCTTTGAACTTCTATGGAGAAGAATAATCTTATTGTATCTAGCCTTGAAACAAGTGTAAATTCCTCATAAACATCAATACCCTCTATCTGGGAGTACCCTTTTTACACTAATCATGCTTTGTTTCGAATCACAACACCAAATTCATTCATTTTTTTTGTGAAAACCCCATTTTGTTCAATTTGTTCAAGATCTTCATTCATTTCCTGATCCCAATTCTCATCTCCATCTAATTCATCAAAGAATTTAGGAATCACTTGTGATAAGTATGATTCTTCCTGTAGAGACTTCATCCTTCTTTTCTGCACTAGTGTTGTATGATCACTAATTATGTTTTATCTATAAATTTCAAATGTTCTTGTGGGTATCTATATAGACACTAATTTATTATCATTACTCTCATAATCTGAGTCTTATTTTGAATCAATCTATGGAACTGAATCATCTCCCGGTTTTCCTATATCTTATCACTATCCTACTAATTCTAATCATGTATTTCCTAAAGATTATTCTCATTCTCCTCTATAGTTACATCATGGATTTCAACAATCTTCCATATATTCTTAAAAAATAATTTATATAATTTTTTCTTCTTTGAGTATACAATAAATATCCATTCATCTCCATGAGATTCAAACTTCTTGTGTTTCACCTTGTTGAGAATGAAATACTTACTTCTGAAGACATGAAATTATTTCAATGATTGATACTTTCCACACCACAAATCATATGAATTATTCTCTTCTTTTGGGCACAATAAGGATCTATTTTATATGTTTACTTCTATCATCACTTCCTTTTTCCAAAAATTCTATGGAAGATCTTTCAGAATGAGAATTTTTCTAGACATTTTGTTCACAATAAAATTTCCTCTCTCAACTATTCCATTCTTCTAAGGAGTTCTTAACACTAAAACTTGATTCCTTATCCCATGTGTATTGAGATAATACTCCACTTGGATATTTTTGAACTCTGTTCCATTATCTGTTCAAATCTTCTAGATTTTCTGACCAAGCAACTTTTCACACTCCCATCGATATCTTATAATTCAACTGAACACCTCGGATCTGTGGGTGATGGTTGAAACCCATGAAATTCTACTATAATCATCAATTAAGAGAACATAATATCTCCTCTCATCAATATCACTTGGAAAAGTTGGCCTACACATATCGATATGCACCAACTCAAGGAGTCTTGTTGATTTTTCTCCTTTAACATATATGTATTTTGAATGATCTTCCCTTGTTGGAAGGCATCACACGTATGAGTATGATCACATGATAATATAGGGAGATTTCTAGCAGCATTATATTTCACTAGATCTTCCAAGTAAGTTTGGATTATATGTCCAAAACACTTATTCCATAAATTGTTTTGTTCATCCTGGAATAGAAAGCACATATGTTCTTTTTCACTCACGTAGAAGAGATTCCATTTTGTATTCTTTTTTTGCAACAAAACAACACCATAATTTTCCTTGATGATACACTGTCTCTTGGAAAAATTTATGGAATTCCTTGAGTCACACAATTGACTAACACTAAGAAAGTTGTGACTAAGCCCTTCAAAAACCAAGACATCTTCTCATCTTATGTATTTTCCTCCAAACATGGATTTTTTTGAACCAATAATTTTTAGGACCTCGTCATTACCAAATATTACAATACCTTATTTATCATAACTAATTCTTTTCACTAGATCTTTACTTACAATCATATGGTATGAGGATCCACTCTCAATGATCCATATCCTAGTGTGATTTGATGCCTTGAACACAATTTCTGTAACCACTTCCTGCTCATCTATTTTCTTTTTGACCCATGCCTTTGACTTCCTACCCAAAATATAATGATAATCTTGATATTCCTCAATATATAATCTACCAACTTCAACTTACAGAGCTACAAATCTATTTTGAATTTTTATCTATATTGATGATACATTTGGCTACTTATGAGAAAATTTAGTCTACCTTGACACATTCCTCTACATTATTGTTATGAAATATCTTGAAATATGTATGAGTCCTTTACACATGAAACAAAGACAATAAAATGATGACCTAGAATATTCAGCACTGTATGACCACCTTTTTTGGTCTTGTTCCCTTTGGTACCTCTTTGCTATGGAACATACATTTTGAGAGTGACTTTTTTACCACAATAATAGAATCTTATGCAAGGTACATTCATATGTGGATATGATGCACCCCTAGTTGTACCTTGGGTTATATAAATATTTTGATTCTGCTTCTTATCCAAATCAATCTTCAATCTTAGAGTGGGTTCTTATGGTATGAAATGAACCGTAACTGCTTTATGTTTTAGATCAATCCACAAACCAGCATTATCATTCAGAGTTAATTATTGATTCTCTCCTAAAGGACCATTCTGCTCAAAGTTCATCTTCTCTATAGCATGTATGATCTTATTTCATATTGTTGAACCATGATTTAACAATTTCTCTTGGTCTTTAACTATTCATTGCATACCGAAGACTTCTTCTTATAGTTATTTGATACATTTTATTTGATCTTTTCTAGTTTCAGTCAAACTATCAAATTATATTTTCTATTCTTCAATTTTGAGTTTTTACTCAAACACCTTTTTAGAGATTTCTGGCATTAAATACCTCAAGTTTTCAATTTCTACATTCATCTTAGAATACTTTTTTTCTACAATTTCATATAGATTTTTTCATTATGAACAAATTTTTTAGATTTCTCTATTTTGGTTCTCAAAATATCTATATTTTCAAGGGAAGCTTCTAATTAATCTTGAAGATCAACTGTTCCTTCATGTTCTCCTTCTTCATTGTCACTTTCTTATCTTGTTAATGAATTTCTGACAACTTCCACCAAAGCATCTACTTTTTGATCCTTGTAGTCCTCCAAATATTCTGCCTCAAATTCTTCTGAACTTTTATCTTCTTTTGAAACTAGATTCTAATTTTTGATGAACTTTATCTTAGTACTTCTACAACCATTCACATTTTATAAATACTTCTTTTAGGGAATTTAATCATTGTCTTTATTTTCATCATAATACTTATTAGGACACTTTACTATAAAATTCCCAATCTTTCTATATATAAATCAGGAAAAAGGAAGTTTTCCATTGAACTTCCTTTTTCCCCTTTGTAGATTTTGGAAGACAAATTACATGACATCATCCAAATTTTCCTCCTAAATACTATATTCAAAAGAAAGATTATTTATGTCCTTGAATTCCACTTGATTGGACTTTCTATTTTCCAATCCATTTTTATCATTATTTCTCATTTCATATACTATAAGGGTACTATGTAGGTTATCCATTGCCATCTCTTTCAGGTCTTCGTCTTCCAATATTGAATCTTTCAAATTGAAATGTGGTAGAATTTTTCTCAAGATATGTTTCACAATATTTATTTCTTCAATGACTTCCCCAAGACCCTGCATGTCTTCCACAATAACATTTACTTTATCAAAGAATTCATAAACAGCCTCATTGGGGTTCATTATGAGATCCTCAAACGTGTTCCACAGAACCTGCATCTTTTCTTCTTAGACTTTGGTGTTGCCCTCATAAATATTCAATAATTTTTCCCACATATAATGTGATGTCTTACAGGACATTAAATTAATATAAATTTCATTTTATATAGCTCCCCCTAAATCATTAATCTCGTTAGCATCAACATCCAATTCCCTTATTTAATCTTCTAATAAAACACCACTATTGATTTTAGCTGATATTTGAAGCATATCTATAGGGAAGATATCTATTTCTAATGATTGGAAGATGTGTTGCATCTTATTATTCCATAGTTAAAAATTATTTCTATCGAATATCATAATTCCTTTATGATTAAACTCCTTCATTTCTTCTTCTGAGAGAGAACCACTAACTTTCAACCATTCTCTCTGATACCAATTGTTAGGTCCATAAGGTTGAATACACTGAGAGGTGGGTGAATCAAGGTATGATAGATTATAACTTTTGCCCCTTTGGATCTTGTTTCATTATTATAAACTCAATTATCACTTCTTCTTACAGAAATATTTTAATAGATATGAAATCATGCAGAGTACAAATCAATTTTTACTTGGTTCACCCTAACTGGGCTACATCCAAAGAGAATACAATGATGATGTGTTGATGTACCAAATTCCCTAAGGCTCACAGCCAATAATGAGTACAAGTTTTGGGATAGATCTTATCTGCCCAGGCTCACTACCTTTAAAAGTTTTATGTTTTTGTCACTGTATTCCCAAGGGTCACTCTCTTTGCCTCTTTATCTAGCTCACTACCGGTGGAAAGAGTCACTGTCTTCCTCTTCCTTCGCTCACTTCTCTTGTAAATGAATCCACTCATATATTATAGAATTGTAGGTCAAACATAGTTTATAGACCTTTAGTTGCCTTAATTTTCATGAATACTGTATCCTCAACTATAGTTTAATCTTTATTGAAGTACCTTTTTCACCAGTAGATGAAATGCACCTTTTCAAATACTGTTAGGTAACAGAAATGACTTTCAAAAACTGACTTAAAGATTTTTCAAGATTTCTTGAGTGTTCTAAAAACCACTTGCTCCTCTTCGCATACTGTGTACTAGGTATTTTATGTAGAACACCTCCTCCACATTCCATTTCTGCTTTTCTGAACCGCCAATTTTCAATAGACTCCCCTTCCTTCACTATTGTGTACTGCCTCCACATACTGACTCTGCGAACCTGCTCTACAAACTACCCTCTATCGGTGAACTGTTATCTATTAGCGTACTACCTTCACTTCCATGTACCAGAGCTCCCCCTTAGGGTATTAAATTCTTCATCTATAGAATATTCTTCCCTTGCGAACTATAATGTCCCATAAAAAACGTTCACGAACTATTCCATGAACTTCTTCATCCTTTGAAGAATTCCTTCTTACAAACCACTTTCAGACATCATCAAATTCCTGATGTAAATATATATTCTCTAATGATATTCACTGTATATCTTATTTTGTGGGATTAATGCTCCTTATATAGGAAATGGTATCCACAAAATCCATTAATCTAAGATTTACCAAATCTTTCATTCAGTACAGCCTCCACCACGTGTTGATCCACCTATTTCAAATCACGCCCATTCCACAAACCATTTTTTCATGGTGTTCTACATACTGACTTTACTCCTATATTGTTCCATTCTCTTCTTTCATCCCATGAACCATTAGGCCTTCCACATACCACATTCTCTTCTCCACAATTTGTCCGTGTGAATCATTTTTAGTTCCGAAAAACCACTCTCGCATACTCTTTCTACTGCCTGTTATGTGGTCGCGAACCCTTCTCAGACATGGTACGCGGTCCTTGTCACATGCTCTGCATTTCTCTTACTTTTCTGACTTATTTCACTATAATTGATCCCATTTAGTTCTATAAATAAAACAAAAAATTTCCAAATACAAATTCTAAATATGGAGGCAAAACAATTTGGAAAACACTCGGAAACTACGCCACCTTAAAACCCCATCTTTAGAAAACACCAACCAAACTCATTCACTGTCAGTTGGATTTATCAAAAAATGCAATGAAACCCAAAATATACTGATGGGATAAATTGAGGTATTTTTTCCCAAAAATATCTAAGAAAATCTTCACTCTCCCTTTTGATCCTCAAGGAAAAATAGATGGAATTGTCCATATGATGTTCACACATCTTCATAGGACCTTTATTGGTCACTTGATGTATCATAAAGAGATAGAGTAATTTTATTTTTCTTTACTCATGTAATATTGAATGAGCTTCAACCTTTGGAAAAATAAATAAAGGAAATTAAAAGAGGGGGAGGCATAAGCCTCTCACATGTGTACAACTCTCACAACACACTAAGGATGTTCATAGCATGATCTTGGGAGGCTCCTTGAAAAGCTGACTAGATCTCTCAAAGCACCTAGACATGCCATCCTTACCTCCCAAAATGTCCCAGTTAAGGGCAAGATCATCTTTTTAATGACTTTCAGCAGGCATCTTGATCTCATTAAGTACCTTAAACATGTCAATATGACAATAAGGAAGTCCTTTGGTAGATCTTAATGAGTTAAAAGGTCCACATTAATAATAAATAATCCAGTAAAGGATGTGTTTATAGGACAGACTCATGGTCACTAAAAATCAGGTAACGCCCTTAGAGTGATCCATGATAGGGACTCTTGAGGACGCATAGAGCTAGAGCCCTACTCCAACTCCATCATAGATGCATAAAATATGAACAATGAAAAATGGTGAATAACTAGGGAAGAGGGGTCTATAAATCCCCCACCCCAAAATAAAAAATGAACCATGAATCAGACAAACTCTATGGCCACCACATGGATGAGAAGCTAGCCCCTTTTGTGTCCAAGCGCAAAATTGGATTTCTCAGAGTGGCCGATCTAGCAACCGGAAAAGCCCCTCGTCAGGTAAATATAGAGGAACCACCAGAGCGATCATGCACCATGCATAGAATAATTCACGTGATCACTCATAGATCATGTGAAGAACACTTGGAAGGATATGTATAGAACATTCTGCACATCTTCTAGATTTCATGAGACTTAAAATAAAATGACACTAAATAAATCTAAAGCAATCACAAAAAAAGGGCTAGAAAAAAGAATAAAGGTGGAATAATTAAACAAAATATATTTTTTCTAAACCTCATATGATTTGTATGATCCATACAAGACACACGTAAATACTAGTAAATGTAGCCTAGATTTCATGACACTCCTTCGACATTCTATTTGGGTCATGAAAAATCCTCTGGACATGTTAGAGCAAGTCACACGGCCTCCCTCAGCATGTCGCCTTAGTCTCGAAAAACCCATCAGACTCATTACCCAAACCTCACAATGTCCTTCAGATATGTCTCTTGACTTATATAATGGCACCCACTCAAGTCATCCAAGTCTCACTATAACACCCAAGTATGTCAACTTGCTCTTGAAACACCCTCTGTGCAGGCTAGATATCTTTCATGATGTACTCCTAACATGTCATCTATGACATGTGACACCCCCTAGACAAGTCATTTCGTTCATGTGATAGCTTCTAGGATTAAAAAACCAGTTTTCATTATTCCCTCTATACATGCATGTTAGGACATGAAACACCCCTTGGACATGTCATCTAGATTATGCAATTACTTCTAGTTGCAACTAGCCATGTATTGCAATGCCCTCTATAAAATGAATTCTTGATTATCCAATAACCTCTCAACATGTCTTGTAGGTTATACAAAGTCCACTGGATAAGTTATATGGATCATTAAAATTTTATTTGAACATGTTGGGAAGATTCCTTCTGACATGTCAAGTGGAAAATCAAGTCATGTCAGAAAAATTATCAACACATGTCCGGAAGGCAGGCAGGCAGGCCAGGACAGTAGGGCATCCCATGAATTGATAAAAATTTCTATACTTAGTGTGTAAGACCTAATTATAAGGAAAACATTAGTGTGTAAAAACTGATCCCATAAACTACAAGAACTCTAATTCATGTTATAATCAAGATATATAGGATTATTTTCTAAGGCCCATGATCCATATTAAATCTACACAGGTATTTCCCAATATGTAAGTCCCTCGTCCACTAATAAATTACATTGATCATTTTTCCATTACTTATTTCTCATACCGATCATAGCTCATGTGGGATTAGGTAGCTGTAATAATCATATCATTTTCATCATAAGCCTCTACAATGGAAAGGGAAATGTCACTATGTAAGACCCAATAAACTAAACTGGGAGAACTCTAATTCCTATCATAACCAAGATATATACTATGCCTTTTCTAAATTTGTAATCTCAAACACAAATGCACATAAAACTTAAGTATAAGTCCTGTTATTTCAACCATCAAGACCCAATAATTCCTTTTAGGTGACCAGTCTACCTCGTCAATCAGTAGACTGATAAATCAATTAAACTATGATAAATATGATTCCTTCTATAACAAGGATATATAGGATGCATCCATGAGGCTCGATATCTATGGTATGTGTCTTTTGAAATATATCAAAAAATAATTCTTGTATTCTTCTGAAATGATACTGATCACATGTTATCCCTTGTTTCCCATATCGAGCATAGCCCGTATCAGTTTAGGGAATTACTATAATCACATCATTTTTATCACAAACCACCACTAGCTAGGGAGATGTCAGTATATAAGCCCCAAATGTTATGATGAAAACCTCCCCCATATGAGGTCATCTAACTTGGATCCATTCCCAAGGGTAATATTGAACTACTATAACTCTAATTCCTATAATAAAAGAGGATATGTAGGATTCCTTTCTTAAATATCTAAGCCCAAATAAGCATCCAACTCAGTGTTAGTCCTCCATAACTCTAAAATATCAACCATTATGACATAATCATTCCCATGGGATGATAATTCTACCTCATTCACCAGTGGATTGAGAAACCAAATAAACTATGAAACTCTGATTCTCTCCATAATCGAGATACATAGGTTGTCTCCCTAGGAATTAAACTCGAATACCCAATGCCTTAGAAAACTCATATATGTCATCTCTACATGTTGTTAAACTACATGGGTTCAACAAACAACATGGTTTTTTATTCATTCTATAACTGGGATATTTAGGGTGAATCATAATGGCTCAATCCCCTCCTCATAATATTAATTGTCTCCTTGCGTGGCATCACATTTTGAATCTCTAGGTTATATGGATTTAGAACATAAGTAGCTAATCATTACTGTGAAATGGATGAATAACCTAGGATACATGAAGATGGATTCACTAAAGAGACCATAGTCTTTTGAACATAAAATAAAAATAACCCTTGATCATTTTTTAGTGTAATTGTCCTGAATCGGGATTAGGAAGAGATTCATGAACATATCTTAAATCAATAAGATATCCACAGTGTTGGAAATAATTCCCCCCAAAAGGGTGTGATGATCCTAAACTATCATCCTCTCAAACAATGTGAGTCCCAAAAATTCATTGGGATTGAAAACCCAGATAACCACCTACCTTTGGATATAAGGTTTGTACACAATTACATATGTGGGATGGTAAGAGAAATAATGGTTACCTTATGTTCATGATTGTTCACAACCCAAACCCCGCACAATCAACCATCAGGTCAAACCAAACCCACTTCTATGAAGATTCTTGGTCGCATTACCTTTTCCCGAAGAAACAAAAATGATGAACCCAATGTGAATCTATAAAATAATAAATGGTTGGTTATTATCTATTGGGCCATTTAGTTTTCACCCAATATGAAAAAAAACTGAAAATCCTAACATGACCTTTTAAGTGAAAATATGATCATTAATCATGGGTTAGGCCACTTTTTTGAATATCGTATGCACACAATGCTAGTAAGTATAACATGATTTTATAGATGATCCTCTGTAACTGGGGTTCTCAGGAAATAAGTTCATCCTCAATTTGATAATTCCAAGTGATCAGAATGGATGAATCGGGAATAAAAGAAAAATTGTGCTAACCATTCATATCTAATTTATCATATTATATCTATGATATTGAACTAATTAGTAACCTTTTTATTTGTCATCTACGTGACTGTAGATACTTATCTTTGCACCCCAATTTGAGACAATGTCTTCTTCATCCAATGATCACTCTGGTAAATCACCTATGGCTACAACCCCCATGGGTCGCCAAGCGATCTCACCTACTTGACAGATCCAATGTCAGGTGATGAACATGATAATATGGGAGTACCACTAATGCAGTACAATACTTACCCTAGAAGCTGCATGCAAGGTTCTCCAAGAACAGAAACCGACAAGTCTAAATCGCCTAGTTAAATAAACTGTTAGTACAGTGCTCTTTATCTCTACAACCAACCACTTTATGAGTTTATCCCCATATACTAAAAACTTACACATTCATTCACTAATGAATTTGGATCAGGAATCCAAAATACTTCTCCCTTCCAATTTAGGCGTCACTAATGAGGAAACCTGTCAACTACAATTGCCAACACCATCCCACTGGTACCCACTAGTCACTTGCTAAGGCTACCACACGACACACTTACACCTCTTGTACCCATGCATAGGAATCAAGGAAGACATATCAGGTGAGGAAGGTGTTGGATATCCAGGAGTGGACTCATATTCCCACTCTTGCAGACAAGGACGTCTAGCATATTCTAGTGGTAACCAGCGATCATGCACATATTCCTACTCACTCAGAACAAGTCCATGGGAATATTATTATAACAGGCATGGGGAAGGCACATATCCCTACCCCTATTCATAAATACCATCATCATATTCTGATTGCACAAGGAAGATAGAAGTGGGAACATTTCCTCAATTCAATTTAAGATATCTACCAGAATATAATGGAGATGAAAAATGTGAATGCTTATATCCCTGTACACACTTCTCTAAAATAAAATTTCTTTTTGAAATATCTGAAGATATATTCTAGAATATTCTATTACTATTGCATATACAGGGAAAGGTGAATATTTCTATCCCTACAACTAGGGTAACTCAACACTCATATCATTATGAACAATTGGTTGTATCGTAATAAGAACACATACTTTCTCACATCCAGAAATATTATTGTCATATTCCAATAAAGTATGAGGCATTATTTTGTGATCATACTCTCATTACAATTGGGGCTCACTAGGTGAGAGTAGCATAATATTTGAGATAGGGGAACATGCCAGTCAGAAAAGTTTGGCGGCATACTCTAAAGGCCCTAGATCAGTCTTATATTCCCATTCTAGATGGGGATCACCATGTGAGAGGGAAACCACCCTTAGTATAAGATCATATTCCCATCGAAGAAGTCCAGCAACATACTCTAAAGGCCCAAGATTAGGCATATATCACTGTTTTGGCTGGTACTTACCAATTGAGAATCACATAAGCATCAGGACAAGTTCATATTACAATTATTTAATCTTTCTAGTGTATTAAAGTATATCACAAAAGTCGGGCTCTTATTCTTACTTCCTCCAATTAACAATTGCACCATCTTCATTCCAATACAATACAGGACCAGGCTCATATCCCTTCTCCCATTCTGGAGGCCCATCCATATGTTCTAATGGTAAATTCATGTTCGGACGAGGCACATATTACTATTCCAACTAGGGATCACCAGGTGATAGTGGAACATGCCATGGGGAAGGCCCATATTCCTACCATGAAAAACCAGTAGCATATCCCAGGGGCTCAAGATCAGGATCATACACCCATATTAACTAATGATCATTAAATAAAAATGGAACATGTCTCAAGATAATCTCATATTCTTATCAATAATGAGACAACTCATTGGAATATTCCAAAATCTTCTCAATAGAGGGCACACATTCCCACAATACCAAATGTTTATAAGCATGTTCTGACAACCTTCATACAGGGAGCTCATATCTCTACATAATTTCAAAAGGAAATTTTGAATATTCCAACCATGATGTAGATCAAATCCCATATTCCCAATCTTCTCAATGTTAGTGTCCTTGAGGTTGTTTGTTACAAATTCCAAATTCTATAAGGGTCTTTGAACTCTTCAACTAATGTAGAAGATGATCATATCCATGATATTCCTTCTCATGTTACTGTAGAGATGGATATTAGGGACTATACTCCAAACATCAACCATGTTCAACCTCCCTAGAGAGATATCTCCCACAGATAAAGAAATACTCACCTTTCCCAGACACCTTTATATACAGTGGTGTTCAAAACTCTTACACTCCATGAAAAGATGTTATCAAAACATTAGGGTCAACTATATATAGTTCCCAATAAACAACCAGTAGCACTCCAATCCCTTCAATAGGAGATCATTAGAACCATCTTCTATGGTCTAACCAAATGGAGGCATGTAAGTATGATGAAGAGGAGGAAAACATTGACACATGCATATATTTATCCAGAAACAACCTCCCCACCAGGTTATGGCCATTCTCTAGTTATGACTGTGAGATCCCAGATGAGTTAAAAAGGATTTCATGCCTTATCTATGCCATAAAATTTTGTTTACTCATCAATTAATGAAGGATAGACATCTCCCATATCTAGGATATGAGTGTCACCTTCAGAAAATCAAGATACAATGTTGTTAGCTAGACCTAGCCGCTATCTCCATGGCCTGAGATCTACACTGGAAAAGAAAATCGCAAATCTAAAGCACACTTTCTACCATTACATAATGAAATTTCATCAACTGATCTCTGAATCCATGTCATACATATGTATTCAAGGATGGGGATAGTGTGGATTGTTACACATTGCCTCACCCCTTTAATAGTAGAAACCCTCAAATATGGAATCCTATAATGTTATAGCCTTTGGAGAAATCTGGGGACCATGTAAAGATAAGGCTAGTTGGTCACTAAAATAGAATTACCCCACTTCAATGACACATAGAAATCACGAATGGAGGGACAGGATGTCCAAAATGACTTCAAACTAGACCCCTCAAAGTAATGAGAATTCATCTCGAATAGGGAGACCGAAGTTCAGATCATCTGAAAAACCTACCATAAAGAATGTTTCTCATCATGTACTATCATCACAATTGTATACTATGCAAGCATAACTACATCGTATTAAATGATTCATGGTAGAAATTTCCATAACAGTTGTCTAGGATCAGACCCGACCCACCAGGATCAAACCCGAACCACTCGGCCATGAGAATATCTACTGCCTCCTCCACCTCTCAGATCATCAATTCCTAAGAGGACCAAAAAATATCCCCAATAGATACAAAAAACTCCATCCCATTGGTCTAGAGGAATTTATATATTAATCACCATCTCCATATTCATCACCCCTTGAGAGGGCCCTGGGGAAATCAATGGTGATTCTAGATCACCTCCACCCCACTGGGATGGGGGAACTTATATATCAATGTCTATCCTGAGAATCATCAATCCCTGAATAGAATCATTGGATCCTAAACAAAAGCATCAGTTAATTCTAATTGTGGCCTCTAATAAACCCCAATCCTCAAGGATGGTGCATTTTCATCATCATCATCATCACTACATAGACAATCAGTCTTCTCTAGATATGAGGTAAAAATCAATGGTTGGCATCCCATCTATTAATCTCACACTAAGAAAAACCTCTTCTTTTCATATCCCATTTTGAAATCATAACCAGAAACTCCCTTAAGGGAACTTATTATAAACTGATATGGGAGGAATTTATATTTAAGGCAATCAGACCCCACTGGGTCCGCACACCAAAATGGCCCAATATAGCCAAGGGTTGGAAGAATGACCCTTATGAAGGCAGTGTAGAGTCATATTTTTACGTAGAAAGTAATGACATAACCAATATTTCATGATATGCCTCTATAAATGTCATCACTTTCAATAAGGAAGATGTTTTAGATCAAGATAAAAATGTAGAGGGTTTCAACATGTAAAACCTACCCAGAGAGGAGGGTCATTTGGATTCACCATATGAGGCTACAAGCACCCAGAACCAGAGAAGGCTGCAAAATATGGCACCTAAGAATAATGATATACCACCTACTCAGTGGAGCACTACCAAAGAATAATTCAAATGTATGACTACATCCCAATCACCACCCAGAAGAGTTGAGGTTCTTACCACGGAGGAACAATTTTCGTAATATGATAGTGAAATTAAAATTATATGACAACTCAATGAGGAGCTACTAATGGGAAGTATCCCCACTGGGTATCATCTTCAAGTTGAGGAAAATATCCCTCCTCCCAAAAGAACTGATCCCCCAACAAAAGTGGTATCTAAATGTCAGATAGGATCCAGCACTATGGGGTCAGTTTATATAGATGAGGATGTCTAAGATGATCATGACCTCACTCTATTAAGTGATAGCATTTCCCTTTCTAGGTAAATAAGTTATTCCTATGAACAATTTATCATTATTGGGAGATGAAGGCTGGATCTCCTTATCCACCCCTCCCACTCCCTATAGATGGGAGAGGGCTCGAACAGCAAGCCCCTGGAGTTTCTTAATGTCATAGAGTCTCTTGATACTCAAATAGAATACATGGAAGGGTAACACACACATGTTCATCATGAGAGTAATCCATATCCCAAATGGGTGGATGATACTCCACCTCCACCCATTTTCTACAATCCTACCTTCTCTATCTTTTACGACACAAGAGACCTCGAATAAAATCTCACACACTTCGTATCCTGATGTGAGCTGATGTTTGACCCTCAAGATCAGTAGGAGGTGATCAAGATGAGTTGTTTTGTATATAATTTGAGAGAGCTAGCATTTTTTTGGTATAGAAATCTCTTAGCAGAATCTATTATAGGGTGGGAACACCTTTGTCATCAATTAATTTTCTAGTTCATCTCCATTCTATGGAAAATGAAGATTGTTGATGAACTAAAATTAATTAAAAAATGAGAGAGTGTGTGATTTAATATCAAAGTTGAAAGGTTTGAACTATTTTCTCAACATCCCTATCATATAGGATGAACTAATGGAAATTTTTACTAAAAATATTAGGGATGATTTTCATACACCTATAATTCCATTGAAATATCTAGGTGGATTTCATGAGTTTGTAGAAACATACCAACATTTGGAAAAATCCTTTCATAGAACTCAATCCAAATATCGACTCATACCCTCATCATAGGGAAAGGGTTTGGGAAAGAAGAAGATATATTTGTCACTATCAATCCAGAAAAAGTACCCATTCAAGCTCTTATGAAGGCCCTAAACCCCCCAACACCTCTTTTCAAATGGCATCACCACAGAATCACCCTCGACGAGAAGCAACGAAAAATTAGGGTTTCTTGCAATTTGTGGAACAGATGAACAAGGAATAGACCATACTAAATGAAAAATTCCTTGGCTACTTCTTAGTATCCACCAACAATAACCTGCTCAAGCTCCCATAATCTAGGAATCCCGATGAGGTCAACCTCATCGACCGCCCCAACTATTTCCCTTACCATAGAAGGTTGGGTCATAATATCCATGAGTTATTGATCTTTAAATAAGTACTTCAAGGCATGGTTGATTATGGATTGTTGGAATTAGAAAATTTCTCAGAGAAGGTGGCCTATATAATCATTGTCTTGTAATAGGAGAATATGGTTGGTCGAAAGTTTCAACCAAGCATGCATGAAATTTTGACTACTAGATTACTCAAAAAATAGTTGTTCAATCTCATGACACCCTGAAAGTATAGTTATGAAGACCCACAATAGATCCACTAACTGAGAATAAGACATAAAATATACCACTCAAAGGTGGGTGTGATCAGCGTAGGTAAAAAGAATCATATTCTTCTCTAACACAATCACTAACGAATTTCTTCCCTTCCACATCTACAATAGGGAAACCACCCCACCAAATGGAATCCTCATCAGATGAGAATCTCATATTAGGTTTTATAAATGTGTTACATAGGGTAGGAACTTTCTATGATGATGAATAAGACTCTAAATATGCATTCCTTGAATATAATCAGGGAACATATGGCCGAATGCCATGAAATTGAGGATACAGGGGACAAAATGAGTGTGTTCAAACCTAATATTTTAGTCACGTCACTATAGAGTACATATATGTTGATGGAACCTGTGGTCGTACACTCCATTGAACCTAATAAAGTCAAAAATTTGTCTCAAACCATCTGATAGTCATCCACACCAAATTTTCTTGCATGACCAATTAGTGGGGGTTCGATTATCTGATCATCCCAGACAACAAGGAAGGTTGGAATGACCCATGATACTGGTAGAAGATACTCCCACAACCTCTACACAAGAACCAGACTCATCCACCTTAAATACCTTAGTTCTTAAACTGTATGTCTAGGAGAAACCCCACATTAGGTAGTACCAACCTATGGCCTAAAATTATGACATTCTAAAATAGCTATAAATGGATTTAGAAAATATCTAAATCCTAGATGCACTCCATATTTGAAAATAACTTAAGGAGGCACTCATTGAATCCCTCAATATCCAAAAGTAATTCATGATATAAGGCATTGTATTCAAGGTTTATCAAGTAGATACCATGCGTTCATAATTCCATTTCACTATCACATTCACTGATCAGGATTAGGAAGAGATCATCCAAGGTCACATCAAGCCCCTATATGTTTCAAGCAGTCTCAATAATATCGATGTTCAAAGGTATCTGATTCATAATGGTTCTAACATCAATATCATCCATGTTCAAACCCTTCAACATTTTGGATATGGTGATGGGGACCTATATCCCATAAGGCCAACCATTCAAGGGTATAATAAGCATGAGAAAAGACCTCTTGAAAAGATAAAACTTGAATCTTAGTTTGGGGAACTCACATATGACACTGAGTTTATGGTTATCAAAAAGACACCACATATAATGTTCTGCTTAGAAGGCCCTAGCTCTATATTCACTTAGTGGTAAATTCTACATTCCATCAGTGTCTGAAGTACCCCATTAATGGAAAATTTGGCATACTACATGGTGAGAATTCTCCCTTAGAGTCTTGAGAAGCCCCATATGATGAAGAATGTTTCTAAAATAATAGAGGAAAGAAAACAATGGGTGATTATGATATAACATTTTCTTACCAAAATGGCTTGGGGACCAACCCAATGAATCCATAGAGTATGCTCGATAGTGACTATGTTCTCCCTATAAATATGGTCCAGGTAACAAATCTAGTCTCGAAGGCCCTATCCCCTTATGTCCCCTACGATAGTGTATAAAAATAATTAGCTCTAGCATCTCTCTATAATAAATCAGGTGGTGTGGTATGATAATGTCTCTTATCGTGGCCTCCCCTACCTTGATTGTGATAGAGAAGCCCCAGATTTCCACATTCTCCTAAAACTGTCTCTATAGACTTAGAATTGGAGGAATATTAGTATAACATAAGGAATTTTCCTCCTACATTTGAGGAAGGATTTTCCACCACCATCGATGAGATAAGGCAGATAAATCTGGGAACAAAAGAATACATGTGGCCCACATTGATTAGTGTCACCATACCCCTCAAATAGAAAGATATATATATTTCATTTATAAAGATATATCATTATTTTTTTCTTGGAACTATACAAAAATGACCAGACTGAATCTAGATGTAGCTACACACCATCTTGGACTACCCAATGAGCAATGAGGATAGTATGAATCCAAGAGGATGCACCACTATCATTCCACAAATGTAGAGGTGGAAGTTGATAAGTTTATCTAATCTAACTTTTTTCAATAATTGAAATATCCAATATGGATTGATAACATCATCCCTATCAAGAAAAATAATTTGAGATTAGGTTTTATGTTGATTTCAGAGAGATTAATCTGTACTGTACAAAGTAATATTTCCCTTTTATGATCATATAAATATTGATCAATGAAATTACTAGCTTCGAAGCCATTTCTTTCATGGATGTGTACTCAGGGTACAATCAAATCAAGATATCCCCTAAACATGAGGAATGAACTTACTTCAGAGTGCCTCAAGTGTTCTTATTTTATCATTTCATTCCCTTTAGGATAAATAATTATTGTTCTATATACAAACATTCCATTGATCTTGTCATTAAGTTGTTCCTAGGAAGAATTGTTGAATGTTATGTCGATGACCTTTTTGTTAAATCCCAACAGGAAAGTGATCACTTCATGAACCTTCAAACAATCTTTGACAAGATATGACAGTATATTCTAAATATTAATCTAATGAAATACACTTTTAGGGTAACATTAGGAATGTTCTTTGTATTTGGGGTATGCCACCATGGCATTGAGGTTGAACCAAAGAAGACTGGTTCTATTTTAAAATTTTCACATCCTAGAAATATCATAGAATTTAGGGGGGTCCAAGGGAACCGCATCTACATTCAGCTATTCATAGAAACTTTGGTCAATAAATATCTCCCATTCACGGGGATATTGAAGAAGGGAATCACCTACCAATGGGTTGATGACTGCCTAAAGTCTTTTCAAAATCTCAAGATGTAATTTCTACACCCACCAGTTCTGATGCCTTTGGCGGAAGGGAGGCAACTCATCATGTATGTGTCCTCTATGGAGTGATCACAGGGAACCCTACTCAATTACTTACAACACCATGAATTCCATCTAGTCTCTCATATTTATCCTCTAAATTATATCATTGGAAACACTATGTTGATAGTGTGCTTCAACTGATGGGTAGAAATTATATAGCAATATGACTTTTAGTTTGTATCAAAAAAGTCAGTGAAAGGGAAATCCCAAACTGATTTCCTAGAAACACATCTTGCCCCATAATATACATCATAAGACACCGAGATTTAATATAAGGAGGTCTTCTATAACAATGACACTCCACAAACATGAGAGATATATTTTTATATCACCTAACAATGTTCTATCGGTAAAATAATGGGAAACCTAAATCTCAATTAGGTTGTTCTAGGAATTGTGTTTATCTCCTAGACAAAGAATTTTTTTCCTACTCTTTTAAACTATCCTAAGGGTGCACAAATAATTAATAAATATACCAAGCCCCCATCACAGGGTTAGAAATCACACAACAGCTTAACATATCCTACCTGAATATCAAAGGGGACTTATAATTGGTGATAAAGAAGATCAATGGTGAAAATTTCCTTAAAAAATAAATATCATACCCTCTCAATAGATACATTAAGGGACTATTGTAAGAGTTTCCATTTAATCTTGTATTACATCATGTTTCCCACTTATAGAATGCTCTTTCCGATGCACTAGCTAATGCAGCCACCATCCTAGCCTATTTGGATTAGGAGTAAGAAATATTTCATATCACACTTTGAAGAATGGTATAATCTATCATCATATGCGATATAGAAGAAATCAATCAATTCAACATCATCCCAAAGCGTGATGAACCAATTACCACCCCTAGATGGATGGTACCCATAATCAGTTATCTTCAAAATGGTACTCTCCCAACAGACCAGGCTAAATGGGAATGGATTTAACATCATGAAAAAAAATTTACCCTATAAGATGGTTTTAATGGTAAAAATACCCTCTGCAAGAGAGGTTTTGATGAAATCCTCATCATATGCATAGAAGTAGGAGAGATTCTCACTATAATATAGGAATTCCATGAAGGATCTTGTAGTTCCCATAAATCTTGAACCAAGCTCTCTCATCAAATTAGAAAGTTGGAATATTACTAGAAAATCATGATACAAGATAGTTTTTAATTCACCATGAAATTTCATATATTCCATATCCATGAAAACTTCATCTATCAGCCCCCAAAATTGCAACATATAGCTAAATATTTCGGTTTATTTTCTGTTTGGGTAATGGATGTTGTAGGGCCATATCCGCTAGCCATAACTAAGTAATTAAAGTAAATCCTTACTGTTACTAACTTCTTTTCTAAATGATCTGAGAAAATACCCCACAAATAAATTGGTATCAAGAATATCATCAACTTTATGGAGTCTCATATCATAACCAGGTCAATATTGATAGACAACAACACCAAATTATATTCTGTGGAGTTTAATACATTGTAAAAGTAGTACAATATAAATTCCCATCACTCATCTTACCATAATGCAGTGGAAAATGGAATGATAGAGGCCTTTAATAATTATCTATTGAATATACTCTATAATATGGTGAATAAGGATAGTATTTCTTGGTTTAAAAAGCTCCTCCATGCTTTATGGGACTACTGCATCACCACACATACTTCCTCACAAGAAATTCCATACACATTAGTGTATAGAAATGAGTAAGTATTAACCATATAGTTCTAGCTGCCTTTTCTTTGAATATCCATTTACAGATAGCTCTCAGATGGTGAACAATCTCTGAAGCTGTTGGACGAACTGAAGTGACATGATGAGAATAGGTTTTTCACACAACACAACCTGAAAACCAATCAAAATCAGATCATAGGAGCCTTTAATAAGATGGTTCGACTCTATTTATTCCTTCAAGGAGAGTTGTTATTGGCGTTCAAAACTCTGATAATACTAGGTAAGATGCCTCTAAAGTTGGAACCCAAAAGGGAGGGACCTTACATCATATGTATGGTCTATTAGAATAGATCGTACTCATTGGACACCATGGATGGGGAGAATTTCAAACCCCTCGCAAATGGAAATTTTTCAAGAAATAATTCACATAGATATCATCAAGCATATCTCTTCCTAGAAACATGATGTTAATATTTACGGAGTAAGTCCTAACATCAATAATTTAAAATACACAATATCCTTCATCTTAACCACATGATGAAAAAATGTACACAGATAATCCTAAATGTATGATCTTAAACTACACGGATCCCTAATAACTATGTAAAAATTGATTCCTCCCATTACAAGATATGTAGTAAAACCTGAACAACCAAGTTTTGGGCCCATCAACAACATGAATTTTCCTTCACATCAGGTGATCCATATCTTTACTATAAGATATTAAATTGCACTACTAAAATTCCTTTCCACATGACATTAAACTGCATGGGTGTTCTAGAACTATGTACAATGTGATTCTCATTTTCAATGTGACACATAGGGACACCTCAATCCTATATCTTTTTCCAGCCACCACATGAAACACGACACCCCTGTCATGTCCCGGTTTCCTCTGAATGGTGAGAGGAACCCTAGATATTGTTTACTTCTCACACCAAGAATAGCTCATGTGAGATTAGAAAATATAGTAAGGGATTACCCATATGAAAAAGGCATGAAATCACATGAAAGGACCATTATGGTCCTAAATGTAGGACCATAAAAGGCACACCATATGTCCTTACCACATTACATAAATCTACATGGTTCCTCAAGAACTATGCGTGGATTGATTCCTACCATCACATGATACATAGTGATGCCTGGATCTATAATCCTAGTCCTAATTAAAACAATCAATGGAAAAAATTACTACCTATCCATATGATCCAAACCTATAGAGAGAAATTTTCTAATTCAAAAACTACATGTAGGATGATTCCTACCCTAATAGGATATGTAGTGACACCTAAACTTCCATCTCTGGGACCAATCACAACAGATAATTATAAGAGTTCCCCCTATTTGTGTATGGGTTAGACCTGCATAGGGAACTCCCTTTAGTACTATGTATGGATTGATTACCACCACCATGGGATACTTAGTGACCCCAAAAATTCTATTCATGGGCTCAGCTATAGTATTACCATTTCACATCTGGCGACCTACATCCTAACCATATGAAATTAAACTACACAACCATTCAGAACTACATGTGGTTTGATTCACATTCTCATGATATATGTAGTTATTCCCAGAATTTCACCCTTGGGCCCAACTACAACATTTTTTTTCTTTCACATAGGTTTATCATAGTCCTCACTATATGAGGTTAAACTGCATGGGATTTCATGACCTACGTGTGTCATGACTACGAACATCATGAGATATGTAGTGATTACTAGATCTTAAATCCTAGGCTCAACTGAAACAAATGATAAGGAATTAACTCCAACTATAGATAAACCAAGTCAAACAAGCTCATTTTTCCTATGTACAAACCTGATCTATGTACAGATTGTTTTTGTACATAATATATTATTTGTACATTTTTTCACATCGGTTCCCACATCATTAACACATGACATTAAATTTCATGGGTGTACATCATTATCGTACAATGATAAACAACATGGAATTATGTCCTTATTGAATGACATTAAAGTGCAAGGAGAATTTCCCAGTCACATGACATTAAAACTGCACAAAAAAACATGTCTTTACAGCATGATGTTAAACTACCTAGAAGAAAGTACACCACTACTACACGAAATTAAAATATGCATGCGATCAACTATCATCATCCCTTATCAAAGGACCACAAGGGCCTTAACATGGTCAACTAGAGTACAGGGTGCTTCAGTCATCTTTTAAAGCACTTCAATCCATATACCACACTTCATTTCTCTAGAACATCAGGTTCTTGTCAACCTATCATAACTCTTGTAAAGGAAAATAGATCTCTCTAATTGTCCATTCTATTGATACATAAGGGTCCATAACCACCAGATAGATTCATATTGGCCCAATATAAAAGGACTTCAAATTCTTGAGAGCTTGACATCACAATGGAGGAACCTATCACCATAGTTTGTTTTGGGTCATCCCCAGTATTATTGTCCCATATCATTACTCATGACCTGAGGACCATGAGAAATGATTTAAAAAACCTTTATCTCACTCTCAGAAGGATGTTAGAGGACTCTTGGCCCTAGGTATCCTAATTATGATCTTATGTAACATCCCCTATATTAGGTCCATGAGTGTCACAACTTTAACTGCCTACACTTCGGTAAAAGCTATGTGACCTTAAACTCTATCCTATGACGGTTCAATTCACAAGACCTTAAATTGATAGCAAAATAAACAGAAAAGCTTGCCTAATTGAAAACCCTCAATGGGAAGCCTGAGAAAAATTCAAGCCTTCAGTTGCTAAACTATTTTTCTCAAGAGTTTAGGAAAAAATTAGGGCAAAAATAGATAAGTCATAAATCTCATATGGACTAAATTGTATCCCTATAAAAAGATAATATATGCTCGCTGGACCCACTAGTCCAGGAAAAACTTGTAATAATTATTTTTCACATATCTTCACCCTGAGAATATATTCTTTAGGTGATGGCATAACTTTTATGGTTCTCAAAACCTTATTGGATATTATATTCTCCATAATCACACTTCAGGATTTGTGCATTTTGGGTCACCGCAAACCTCCCATATCCCTTAGAAAGGAAAATAAATCTCTCAATTCATCCATCCTATTGATTTATAAGGTATTAAGACCCACCAACCAGAAATATATTGTCCCAATATAAAGTTATTTCTAATCCCTGTGATCCTGACATCATTGTGGCGGAACTCAACACCTGAGGGTGTTTGGGCAATCCCCAGTACAATTATCATGTGCCTACCTCATGACCTGAACACTTTGTTCCATGATTTACAATCCCCATACCAAACTATCCAGTTGGATATGACATCTTTAATTTTATGTCAGCATGTTCTATACCCTTTCTCAAAGCCGGAATGTGACACTTCACTCGTGAACCTTTTATGGACCACACCTCAGGATTTGAAACTACAAATTGTAGATCTTGAGCTTCACATTTAGAGCTAAATTGCCCAAGGGTACGTGAACCCCTCCTAGATATCTTTCTTTTCATACCCAACCTCATCATCTAGATGTTTGATACTTAATAAATCTTTCATGGACCTCTGAAATAAGTTGATATTAGCTTTTATTGGTCGTGATATTGATACATTAAGGATTTGAACTTATAACTAAAGGAATATCCTCCTTGAAATAAAGGTTATTCAATCCTTGGTAGACCCATCAACGCTACGGCAGAACCTATCACCTTAGAGTGTTACGGTTCATGCTTGGTATGATTGCTCCATTCCCATTTTCATAGACTTAAACTTTTGGATTATGATTTAAATCACCCGCATTTCAACTATACATGTGGACCTAGTATCTCTAATATTTCTCCATCAACCCATATTACTTCCATGAATATTCTATGACCATTGGAAAATAATGGATATCATCTTTTTTGTCCATGATCTCAATGCATAGGGATTTAACCCACCAATTAAAGGAATATCCTCCTTACAAGAAAGGAACTCTAATCCACGTGATCCCTAGAAACACTTTGGTAGGAATTCAACACCCCATAGTGTTTTGATTCATCTTTGTTCTGTCTACCCCCACATTTTATATTAAAAAAAGGTCTAAGATAAAATACCCTAAACTACAGCATATCAAGTTCTGACCTAAAAGACCCTAAACTATAACACATCATGGTCAGAGAAAAAATACCCTAAATTACATCATATCAAGATCCGATCTAAAATAACCTAAAAAAACACATCAATGTCCAAGAAATAAGACGATAAAATAAATCAATATAAGGTCCAATATAAAATACCATAAACAAAATAAAAATCATATCTGATCTAAAAGACCATAAACTAAAGAAATATCAAGTCCAAGATAAAAAAACGTAAACTAAATAAATATAAGGTCTGATCTAAAAGGCCATAAACTCAAGTGATATAAGGTTTGAGATAAGAGACCATAAAACTAAATGAATATCAGGTATGAGATATAAGACACTAAAATAAATTTATGTCTGGTTTGAGATAAAAGACCTTAATATAAAACATGGAATCTATTTAGTCTATAATAACTTGTGAGTCCCACCATATGGCCTTAAAAAACATTAATATTCTCTAACAAAGCCTATCATATTGGAAAAAAGATATAGAACTATCCCATTGGGACATATATCCTACCTAATAAAACCTTCTAAAAATATTGTGATATCAATACAGTTGGAACAGATTATCAATAAATAATCTCACGTTGGTTGGAATTCATGAGAATCTCTCAAAAAGAATCTGTTAGAATTTCAAAATTCAAATCCAAGAATGTATTTTTAATTAATATTATTCAAGGGATGGGTGTTGTTCATGATCCATATAATATCATAACAATGAAGCATCATAAATATCACTAATAGAAAGAAACTAGATAGTAATGTGGAATGTTTATAAAATTCATTCATTCATAATGTGAAAAAAGGAGAAGAAGATACACATTTTGATGTTTCTCTAAAGTTTCATAAAAATAGAATTCATTACAAGGCTCTAACTATGATAAAAGTTGATTAGTCACACAGGAAAGGTCGAAAAGTGTTTGGAAGGATGTTTCAATCAAACTTCGAAGTGATGCTCACCCTACTTCTTCAGATTCTACTCTGAGACAAAGAGTATCGACTAAAGCCATTAATTCTTCAACCCTATTTCAAGCAGTTTATAAGTAAGATAATGATGTTGAAACATCTTGCCTCATATGATATATAATTTCCTCACATCTCCATATCTACACAATCCATGTATCCATATGAGCCTAAAATTAGAATATCAAATGATGACCCTACTCGAATGCCTCCAATGTCTCCCTCATCTTCCTAGAAATAGAATCCTAGTCTACAAGATTCATGAAAATATCTTTCACTTATGTCCAGATCATTAAAAGTCAAAAACATTGGTTCTTAATTTCATAAAATGGTTTTCTATCAAAACCATATTCCACTAATTCATAAAATAACTGGTGAAGGTGTTCCCCTTATTCAAGGAATACTTTTAAAGGGGTATTTGTCATCATGTCATGAATCTATTTATAGACCACCCTAAATTGCGTCTGAGCCTCTATGACTGATGGAGTAGGAGTAGAAGGAGGAGGAATAACCAGTTGATATGATGACGAATAAATATAAGATACCTCGTACTCCATTATCTCAATAGGTGTATCATCTGTATCTTCTGTTGGAGGAAAAATTTTCTCAATAGATTCTATTTCACCATCAGGGTAATCATCACTTGAACGAGGTCACTTTCTTGACATCTCACCAAGATATATGATCAAATCCATCATCACCACTAACAATAGCATTGGTGAGTAAAAATTCATTTCCACATGACGGACCAACTATCTTATCATTCCATCTAGATAAGTTATTACTCAAGACAAGGCATAATCCTAGGTAAGGACAGTCAGAGGGTCATCAGGAAGAAGTATGATTTTATCTTTGGTATTATCACGTGTTAATGTCATCCAAAGCTGGGGAATGACTACAGGATGTATGTCCCCTCTAACAACATCTAAATAAAGAGGGTAAACCCTTTATATTCATGAAAACTGGTGAGATAATCGATAGGATGTATAATTTTCAGAGATAATTATCTCTTACACCCTGGTTGTGAGAGCCCCATCCCCAAGAGAGATCATATACAACCTTTAATCAATGGAATCATTGTTTTTATCAATAATTGGTCAAGACGGTTCTTGGAAAGAAGTAAAATTTAAGCCTTCATATTGGATTAGTGAATATTTAACCTTGTATGGTTACTGTGACATATTCCCAACCCCTAACATGTTCAATATTCTGGGGTGGGGTGAATCATTGGGAATCCAAGTGGCATTTTAATATTCAAATAAATTAATGTGCTCCCCTATCCATCCAAAAAAAAGTAGAGGACCACTGATTCTGTAAGGATTTTATCCTTTTAGTATGTTTCTTAGGAGTTGATAAAGATATAAAAGGATCAGACCTACCAAATATAGGTTTTTTCCTTCCATAATTTGTGCCTCCATCACCAATGTACTAACTCAGATCCCTAAATACGTATCCTCACCTAGGAAAATTCATACATTTAATGGATCAACTCAGTGGGCTTAGAGATTTGGTTAATGGATCAATGTCAAGTTCTAGATCAAAATAAATGATGCAGGAGGAGAAAAATGGTTAAGGGCCTAGGTAGTGGGCCTAAAAAATGGAAGAGCTACAAAACTCAGGGGGAGCACTCTATATCCTAATCAGATGAAAAATATCAATGGGATATGAAGGATGAATGTTTATGTTCATGAATAATGATTGGGAGACAAGCATAATAACATAGGTTTTTGAGGATTATTTATTTTGTTCTAATAATATGGTATCAGCTGGCTGCTTTCAGGATACCAAGAAGCTGCGTGATAAAATCAAAGGTGCTTCAATCAAAATCTGAGAAATTAGTTGAAAGAAATGATGTCATTAAACAATGACACAGTGACAAGTTTTTTTGTTAAAAGTGAGGAAGTGGTAAGAGACTCAAGGAGAGCAGAGATGGCTAAATTTGATTCAGAAGAAGATATTGATGGTGAGTATGAGGAATTAAAATCCTTATATGCACAAAAGCCAAAGAGTCAATCTGAAATTGACAGGTAGAATATCATTGATGATTAGTCAGCTCTAGCTCAAACAAGGATAATGAAATCACTACAGAAGACATCTTTTCTATCTTAGGATGATCTGAAATGCTTTGCTGATGCAGCTGAAGATGACAACTGGGACTAGGCCATGAATAAAGAGCTAGATCATATTGAGACGAATCGGACATGGGAGATTGTTTCAAGGCTAGTAGATAAGAACGTCATCAGAACTAAATGGGTTTTTCACAACAAGATGAACGAATATGGTGCAGTAATTTGAAAAAAAGCATAACTAGTGTGTAAGGATACTCCCTGATAGAGGGAATTTTTGATGATGAGACATTTTCACCGGTTGTAAGGCTGGAGACAATCAGGTTATTTTTAGCCATAGAAGTGAAAATAAAGTTAAAACTGTTCCAAATGGATGTCAAATATGCATTTCTGAATGGGTTTCTAGAAGAAGAGGTGTACATTGAGCATCTAGATGGTTTTATCATTCTTGAAGATGAGAATAAATTTTGTCTGCTGAAGAAGGTTTTGTATGGGAAGAAACAAGCACCAAGAGCATGGTACTGAAGGATTGACCAATATTTGAAGAAGCTTGGATTCCAACATGGTGGAGTTGATTACAATATATATTTTAGAGATGACGGTAATCAAAGGATTATGGTGTTTTTTTATGTCGATGACATAATATTTGACGGATCAGACAAAGATCAGTGCAGACAGTTTTCCGAATTCATGAAAAGTGAGTTTGAATTGTTAATGATTGGAGAGCTAACATTTTTCCTTGGTCTACAAGTGACACAAGGAAGGAATGGAACATTCATTTCTCAATCCAAATATGCCAAGGAGGTTTTGAGAAGGTTTGGAATGGAAAATTACAAGGAGATAAAGACTCCAGTTTCTACCCAAATGAAAATATCCAAACATGAGGATGTCAATGTAGTAAATATCATAGAATACAGGTAGATCATTGGAATTCTATTGTACTTAACTACAACAAGGCCTGGCATTGTTTTCGCCACATGCCAAGCAGCAAGATATCAGAGTAATCCCAAGTAAAGTCACATGCTTGTAGTGAAAATAATACTTCGGTATATCAAGGGCATGGTGGACTTTGACTTGACATACAATGAAAAATCTCAGATAGAGTTATTGGGATATACTGATGCAGATCGGGCCAGTTCAGCGGATGATAGGAAATCAATGTCAGGTAGTGCTTTATATCTTGGTGGATTGTGTATTTCTTGGATAAGAAAGAAGCAAGATTGAATTTCATTGAGCACCATAGAATATGAGTATACTGCAACCACTCAAGCATTCACACAGTTATTTTGGATGAAGTAGCAGATTGAAGATATGGGATTTGAAGTGAATTCTATGATTGGAATCCAGTGTGATAAATCAAGTGTTATCAATCTTATAAAAAATCCAGTACATCACTCAAGGATAAAGAAAATTGAGATCAAATATCATTTTATCAAGGAGAAGGTCGAACAAGGGCTTGTGAAGTTGGAGTATGTGCCTATAGAGCTACAGGTTACAGACATTCTAACAAAAGCCTTACCCATGGAAGCTTTTGAGAGGCATCAACTGGCTATGAGAGTTCAGTCGACTCCCCGCACTTGAAAGAGTGTGCATGTGGCACCCCCCCCCTCGAGGTATGCTGTGTTTTTCCCTAATGTAATGATATTCTTTTTCTACTCTGTTACAGACTGCAAAGAAGTGACCTTTGGGTTCGTTGACAAAGGTGGATAAAATAGTGATTGTTCAAGGGGGAGACAGTGTGGCAATTTGATAAATCATAATTGACATGGGGAAAAGCATGATAAAAGAATAGATATCACGATAGCTGAGGATCATGATAAAAGCATAAGAGTGGTGTTGGAATGTAGTAAGAATATTTCCAAAAATTGGTATCAGTTTGGTGTCAACAATGGGTGTTAGAGATGAAGTGATTCATTGATGAACTTTTCATTTACTCTTGTTTCTCATGCTGATAATTTATCATGTGGGCTTAGAGTATGTGTTGAGTAAATCTTTGATCGTTATCGGAATCGCAATAGGTGAATGGTGGCTGAACAATTAACGGTGTATATTTTTATGGAAGAGTTTTCAAAAAACCCAAAGGGGGATATTTTTGGGAAAAATACCTCAAGGCATCATTGAATCATTTTTTAGGTGATTGTGTTTGTTGACAAAGTGGACATTTGTGTTGTGATTGTTGACAAAGAAAACCATGACGTACAAATTTGTTGACAAAGGGGATTTATTTGCGGCATTTCAAGTTCAAGGGATGTGGTTAAGGATCCATGTTTAATTCAAGAACTTCGACAAAGGAATGGATGATCTGGAGGTGGTACAAAAAGAGCAGATACATGGTGATGCCATTTTCCAGTGTTTTCTAGATTTTTGGGCCTGAAATTGACAAATAAAGAAAAGTGGTTTTTGGCAAAGGGACTTGCATACTGTTTACTTGAAGGAGAGGAAACTTGTGTGTCATATTTTTTTCAAGATCAAAACATCAAAATTTGGAAAAGGGATAAAGGGCGCCCAAGTTTTATGGTTGGTCGTGCAAGTGACTTGCGCGGTAGAGACTTGCGTGCCAAAACATGCATGCCGAGGGGAGACTTGTGTGTTGTCGTGCAGGGTGTCCAAATGACTATAAATTAACCCCTCCTCATTATTTATGAGTTCAAAACTTAGAGAAAATTAGATCTCCTGCCACGTAGGTGTGTGGTCACGGAAGTGGTGGTGGGTCAAACAGGTAGGAGTTGCACGCCAGTTGTTTGTTGAGCGCCCAAGGTGGTTTGGGAGAGAAAGGAATGGAGTCACCCAAGTTTTTAGTTGAAGAAGGTGGTGTCACGCAAGTGGTTTGGTTACACTTGCATGCTATGTTTTGAAGAAGTGCGGGAGTTGGTGGATGCACGCCAATATTGGTTTGGGTGTAAAAGGGTTTGAGTCAAGCAAGTTTGGAGTTTTAGAAGCTTGTCTCACACAAGTGGTTGAGGTTGACTTGTGCTCTAGTTATAACTTGTGCACCGATACTTGCATGCCAGATTAAAGAAGGGAGCCAGGTAAGGTTGATGCACGACAGTGATTCAGGGCTACATGAAAGCTGGATGATTTCCTGATACCTTCGGTGCAAAGTGATATTCATCTATGGCTAAAAGTTGGACTTTAATAGAGCATCCACATAAAATAGAGGATGTATTCATTAGTGATAATGAAGAGACCTATAGGTCTATAAACTGTGAGTGGATCCTTTCCAGAGTAGCGAGCAAAGTAAGAGGAAGAAGGTGATCCTCTCCACCAATAGTTATCCAGAGATAGAGAAACAGGGAGTGACCCTCGGGAAAGTAGTGAGCTGACCCTAAACCTTTTAAAGGCAGTGAGCCTAGCCATAGAAGTGATCTAGCCCGAACCTTGTAAAAAGTAGTATTCTTTAGTGGATTTGGTACAGTGGAACATCACCATTGTATGCTCCTTGGACGTATCCCAGTGAGGGTGAACCAAGTAAAGATCTATGTGTATGCCCGCTTACTTCCCTGCATTGCATTTAAAGCATCGTCATTAGATAAAGAAGAAAATAAATGGTCATAATAAACACACAAGTGCAAAAAAGGTGACCCTTGTAATAAAGAGGTCAAGATCCAGTGGGGCATGAAGAATTTTGAAAAAGTATATCCATAACCTGATTCACCCCCCCCCCCCTCTCAGGGTATATAGGCCCCTATTGGTCCTAACAATTGGTATCAGAGGGAAGGTTCCTTTTATCAGATTTTTTTGCTCTGACTTGGTTCAGTCAATCTGTGTGGTTAAAGAAACTATCTACTCTTATCGCAGTGTGCCATGGTAAAGAGAAAAACATCAAAAAAGAATCAGAAGTCTGGTGATATCCCTCAGTGTGGAAGTGTTTATGGAAAAAGTGTGATTCAACTTAAAGAATCAAATAGCTTACTGAAGGAAGGCCTGGATGAATCTAATAGGGAAAATATTGATTCACTCAATCATGATGTAGTAATGAGTGAAGTAATTGAACTTATAATTGATACTAAAACAACTGATGATGAAGAAGTTTCAAGGAGGTCACGAGTAGATGTTGTCAACATGACAAAGATATTGGCTCAGAAATTGGATGAAGAAGTTAAATCTAAATATATCCATATCCAAGTATTGGAAATTGAGATCAACAAGCTAAGAGGCTTAAATCAAAGGCTTATTTATGTGGCTACTGGCCTAAGGGAGAATAATGATTCCCAAGGTGAAGAACTAAAAAATATGGCTAGAATGAAAGGAAAACAAAAGGCTGATGAATATGAAGGGAATCAGAAGTCATATGATGTTCAGAATCTAAAATCCAGAAATGATGATCTAGCTACACAGTTATGTGAACAAGTTCAGAATAATCAAAGGTAACAACAAGATAATACATGTTGTTCTGATTCTTTTTCTCAAGAAAAATTGAAAGTAAAGGAGTAGAGTGACATGGTGGATAAGCTGACATGTGAATTGGAAGATGATATGAGGAAATGGAAGCCTCTAAAGAGAGAAATTGATGTCCAACTTGAATCAATGGATGTGAAGATTCAAAAGTTGCACGAAGAGCTAGAATCAGTAAAGAAGGAAGTGGATAAATCCAATACCAAAGGAAAGTCTAAAATGTATGATGCATTGAACTTACTATTTGATTATCCTTTTACAAGTGATGATAAAATGAAGAATAGATATGCTATTTCTGAAGAGAAACAACATAATATTTTTTTAGCTTAGAGACTATATAGTTTGGGAAAAATTGTCATTGGATTTGATGAATCCCCTCCCGTGCATGATAGAAAGAGAGCAGTGAACAATTTCAGAAGTGGAGAAAATACTGTAGGTGCTGGAGAGAGACCTAATAGGACATTTACAAGAAATAGTGACAACATGTTCTATTTCTGTGGGATTCATGGACACACATCAAGTTTTCATTTATAGGATTAGGAATACATTTTGTATTGTGAAAATAGAAAATGTACAAAATCTAAGAATAAGATGAAGCATAATGAGAAATCAGAAAGAAAAGCCTCTCAGAGGAAAACATTCATCAGATGCTATTACTGTGGAATAATGGGACACACAATGAGTATGTTTCTGGAAGCTCAAGAGATTAATGTCAGAAGAGGGACACAAGTTGCATCAACATATCGATAGAGAAATGTTGAAATGAATTATACCTTTGATGGAAAATGATTTATATGTTCTGATTATGGTAATTTGGCAAGACATTATCGCAAGAAGAAAGTAGGAAAGGAAAAGGAACTTGAGAGGAGATTCACGACTCCAGTGCTGTATAATAAGAAATCCTACACTGGAAGAGAATGTGGTAGATTGAAAAACAGGTTTACTACCTCAGGGGAATCACAAGGTGATAAACAAAAGGTGTATCAATCACCTTCTCTATCACACTCACAACAACCCTTGTAGAGAGAATGTGAACAAACTTCTAAGATTAAGGGGAGATTGACACCAGCTATGAGTAAGAATAATTCACATTCAGTGAAGGACTCACCACCAGTGAAAAATAGTGTGGTGACTCAAGTATCTGATAAAAGAAATATGAACCATGAAAGTATTGAAAAATTTGCATGTTGTGTGCCTCAGTGAGAAGTGGAGGAAAGAGAAAGACCCCTAAAATGGTGGATGAAGAAAGTAAACATGACGAGTAAAGAGATTCATACCCAAAGAAGGAATCAAGGTAAATGGAATTTTGGTGGAACAACAAAGAAGGAAGTGTGTACCAGTGGGATTAAGCCCCAAATTGTGAAAAAGGATAGGCCTATAGAATCTAAATATCAGAGAAAGATTCAGCATGTGGGTAATGAATTCTTAGTCATATGGCTAGAACAGTTGAAGTTGGCTAGGAAACTAGAAGAATTGAGGAAGGAGTGTGAATCTCTACAAGAAAGAATCAAAGAGTTGACCCATCAGGATCAACAACAATCCTCATCTTGAGGAGTCCGGAAGAATCCCCTCTCCCAATGTATATAAATTAACTAATAATTCAAGTGTTTCAGGTTTTAGGGTGATACTATCCAAGGGGAATTGGCATCTAAAGATGCAAAGTGGATAATGATATGATTCAGAGTTTTAATTGACTCAAATTAGGTACCAAGGTTGATGAGGAAAGGGAAAACGTAGCATAACAAGAAGTGAATGTTTTATTAACTTTATCTCTTGTTTCCTACACCGAGTTTCAACTCATTGGGATTAGAGATTTGGTTAATGGATCAATGTTGAATTCTAGATCAGAATAAATGATGCAGGAGTAGAAAAATGGTTAAGGGCCTAGGTAGTGAGCCTAACCAATGGAAGAGTTTCATAACACAGGGGGAGCACTATATATCCTAATTAGATAAAAAATATAAATGGGATATGAAGGATAAATGTTTATGTTCATGAATAATGATTGGGAGACAAGAATCAATACACAATTTTTCAGGATTATTTATTTTGATCTAATAATATGGTATCAGCTGGCTGCTTTTAGGATACCAAGAAGCTACGCGAGAAAATCAAAGGTGCTTCAATCAAAATCTGAGAAATTAGTTGAAAGGAATGACGTCATTGAACAATGACATAGTAACAAGTTTTCTGTTAAAAGTGAGGAAGTGGTAAGAGACTCCGGGAGAGTAGAAGTGGATGAATTTGATTCATAAGTAGATATTGATGGTGATTATGAGGAAGTAGAATCCTTATCTGCAAAAAAGCCAAAGAGTTGAGCTAAAATTGACAGGCAGAATATCATTGATGATTAGTCAGCTCTAGCTCAGATAAAGAGAATGAAATCACTGCAGCAGATATCTTTTCTATCTCAGGTTGAGCTGAAATTCGATGTTAAGGCAGCTAAAGATGAAAAATGGGATCATGCCATGAATAAAGGGCTGTATTAGATTGAGAAGAATCTGACATGGGAGATTGTTTCAAGGATAGTAGATAAGAACGTCATCGAGACTAAATGGGTTTTTCACAACAAGATGAACGAAGATGGCACAATAATTTGAAACAAAGCATGACCGGTGTGTAAAGGATACTCCCAAATAGAGGGCATTGTTGTTGATGATACATTTTCACTGGTTTCATGGCTAGATACAATCAGATTATTTTTAGCCATATTAGTTCAAAAAAAGTTAAAAGTGTTCCAAATGGATGTCAATTCTACATTTCTGAATGGGTTTCTGGAAGAAGAGGTGTACATTGAGCATCCAGATGGTTTTCTCATTCATGAAGATGAGAATAAAGTTTTTCGGCTAAAGAAGGCGTTGTATGGACTGGAACAAGCACAAAGAGCATGGTACTCAAGGCTTGACCAATATTTGAAGAAGATTGGTTTTCAGAGTGGTAGAGATGATTACAATCTATATTTCAGCAATGACAGTAATCAAAGGATTATGGTGTTGGTTTATGTCGATGACATAATATTTGGCAGATCAAATGAAGCTCAGTGCAGACAGTTTTCCGAATTGATGAAAAGTGAGTTTGAAATGTCAATGATTGGAGAGCTAACGTTTTTCCTTGGTCTACAAGTGACATAAGGAAGGAATGGAACATTCATTTCTCAAACAAAATATGCCAAGGAGGTTTTGAGAAGGTTTGGAATTAAAAATTCCAAGGAGATGAAGACTCAATTTGCTACCCGGATGAAACTATCAAAAGATGAGGATGGAAAGGTATTAAATATCATAGAATATAGGCAGATCATTGGAAGTATATTGTACTTAACTACAACAAGGCTTGACATTGTTTTTGCCACATTCCAAGCAGCGAGATATTAGAGTAATACCAAGGAAATCCACATGCTTGGAGTGAAAAAAAATACTTTGGTATATCAAGGGCATGGTGGTCTTTGGCTTGACATATAATGAAAAATCTCAGATAGAGTTATTGGGATATACTAATGCAGACTGGGCCGGTTCAGTGGATGATAGGAAATCAACATCAGGTGGTGATTTCTATCTTGGTGGATTGTGTATTTCTTGGCTAAGAAAGAAGCAATATTGAATTTCATTTAGCACTGCAGAAGCTGAGTATATTACGGCCACTCAAGCATGCACACAGTTATTGTGGATGAAGAAGCAGCTTGAAGATATGGGATTTAAAGTGAAGTCTCTGATCGAAATACAGTTTTATAACTCAAGTGCTATCAATCTTAGCAAAAATCTAGTTCATCACTCAAGGACAAAGCAAATTGAGATCAAATATCATTTCATCAGGGGGAAGGTGGAGCAAGGGCATGTGAAGTTGGAGTATGTGCCTACAAAGCTACAGGTTGCAGAAATTCTAACAAAGGACTTACCCAAGGAAGCTTTTGAGAGGCATCAACTGGCTATGGGAGTTCATTCGACTCCCCACACTTGAAAGAGTGTGGATGTGGCACCCCCCCTCCTCGAGGTTTGCTATGTTTTTCCCTAATGTGCTGATATGATTTCTCTACTCTGTTACAGACTGCAAAGGAGTGACCTTTGGGTTTGTTGACAAAGGGGGAGAAAATAGTGATTGTTCAAGGGGGAGATAGTGTGGAAATTTGATAAATCATAATTGATATGGGGAGAAGCTGACAGCTAGAGCAGCAAGATAGGGGAGAGTAATGAGACAAGGATAGAGTATCAAATCTGACGATTCTAGAAGTAATCGATCTAAGAATAGATATCACGATAGCTGAGGATTGTGATAAAAGCAGAAGAGTGGTGTTGTAATGTGGTAACAATATTTCCAAAAATTGGTATCAGTTTGGTTTCAATAGTGGGTGTCAGAGATGAAGTGATTCATTGACGAACTTTTCATTTACTCTTGTTTCTCATGTCGAGCATTGCTCATGTGGGCTTAGAGTATGTGGTGAGTAAATCCTTGATCACTATCAGAATCGCAATAGGTGAATGGTGGATGAAGAATTAACAATGTATCTTTTTATGGAAGAGTTATCAAAAAACCCAAAGGGGGAGATTGTTGGGAAAAATCTATCAAGGCATCATTGAAGCATTTTTGTGGTGATTGTGTTTGTTGACAAAGTGGACATTTGTGTTGTGATTGTTGACAAAGAAAACCATGACATAAAAATTTGTTGAAAAAGGGTATTTCTTGGTGTCATGTAAAGTTCAAGAGCTATGGTTAACAATCCATGTTTGATTCAAGAACGTCGACAAATGAATGAATGATCTGGAGGCGGTACAAAAAGAGAAAATATAAGGTGACGTCGTTTTCTAGTGTTTGCCAAATATTTGGGCCTGAAAATCAACAAATGAAGACAAGTGGTTTTTGGTAAAGGGACTTGCGTGCCATGTACTCTAAGGAGAGGAAACTTGTGATTCATATGTTTTTCAAGATCATAACATCAAAATATGGAAAAGGGATAAGGGGTGACCAAGTTTTATGGTTGGTCGCTCAAGTGACTTGTGCGGTAGAGACTTGTGCGCCGAAACTTTCACGCTGAGGGGAGACTTGTGTGCCATCACGCAGGGTGTCTAAATGCCTATAAATACAGTTTGACCCCTCCTCATTCTATACGAGTTAAACAATTAGAGAAATTCAGAGCTCCCGTCACGCAGTTGTGGTGGTCGCGCAAGTGGTGGTGGGTCGCGCAGGTAGAAGTTGTGTGCCAGTTGTTTGTTGTGAGCCCAAGGTGGTTTGGGTGAGAAAGGAAGGGAGTCGCCCAAGTTTTGAGATGAAGAAGGTGGTGTCGCACAAGTGGTTTGGTGAGACTTGCGCGCCATGTTTTTAAGAAGGGCGATAGTTGGTGGTTGCATGCCAATATTGGTTTGGGTCTAAAAGGGTGTGAGTCACACAAGTTTGGAGTTTCAGAAGCTTGTGTCTCGCAAGTGCTTGATGTGGACTTGCACACCAGTTATAACTTGTGCACCGATACTTGTACGCCGGATTGGATAAGGGAACCAGGTAAGGTTGATGCACGGCAGTGATTCAGGGCTACGTGAAAGTTGGAAGATTGCCTAATACCTTCGGTGCAAAGTGATATTCATCTACGGGTGAATGTTGGACTTCAACAGAGCATCCACATATAATAGAGGATATATTCATCAGTGATAATGAAGAGACCTATAGGTCTATAAACTGTGCGTGGATTCTTTCCAGAACAGTGAGCAAAGGAAGAGGAAGAAGGTGATCCTCTCCACCTGCAGTGATCCAGAGAGAGAGAAACAGAGAGTGACCCTTGGGAAAGCAGTGAGCTGACCCTAAACCTTGTAAAGGTAGTGAGCCTAGGCATAGAAGTGATCTGGCTTGAACCTTGTAAAATGTATTGTGCTTTAGTGGATTTGGTACAGTGGCACATCCCCGTTTTATGCTCCTTGGACGTAGCCCAGTGAGGGTGAACCAAGTAAAAATCTCTGTGTATGCCTGCTTACTTCCCTGCATTGCATTTAAAGTATCATCATCAGATAAATAAGAAAAGAAGTGGTCATAATAAACACACAAGTGCAAACAAAGTGACCCTTTTAATAAACAGTTTAAGATCTAGTGGGATAGGAAGAATTTTGAAAAATAATATCCATACCCTGATTCACCCCCCCCCCCCTCTCAGGGTATATAGGCCCCTATTGGTCCTAACACATGGTGTAGTAAGAAGAAAAATTATGTTGCATTATCTACTGCTGAAGATGAATACATATCTACTAGTAGTTGTTGTGATCATATTTTTGTGGGTGAAACACACTTTACTATACTATGGATATAAATTCAAGGATGTCCCTATAAACTGTGATAATACAATCTCTATTAACATCTCTAAGAATCTTGATTCTCATTCTATAACAAAGCATATTGATGTAAGACATCACTTTTTGAGATATCATTTTCCAAAAGGTTATATAACACTAGAGTTTATTGGCATTGAAAATAAACTTTATGAAATGTTCACAAAGGCATTAAACTCAGAAATAATGAATTACATCACACACAAATTAGGGATGATTAATTTGTGAGGACCTTATATTGATAATCCTTTGTTTAAACAAAGTGTAGTTGTCACACCATTAGGATAAATAGACTGGTGATGTCTCACTGACAATGTCATGTCGACACTGATAGTGTCTCACTGACAATGTAATGTTGGCACCTTTGTCATGCCGACACCGATAGTGTCATTCCAACAGTGTCCTGCCAACACTAACCCTGGGCACACATCGATTGAACCTGAGGTCTGCATCTGTTTTTTTAATCAAAACGATGTTGTTTTATTTATTTTTTTTGAACTCGATTCATGAATTTACAGTCTCTAATGCCCTAAATGAAAAAATTGAGTTGATCCACTCTATTCCTTACCCTCACATTTTAACCCTTACACTCATGCCATTTCTCTCTACCCTCAGACCTTTCACCTTCCAACCTTCAATCGAACCATCATAAATGGTGAGAGTGAAGCATGTCTTCAAAGGAGGATCTAGAGATGGGTCTCATCTTACTAAGAAGTAGAAGGTAGTATCTTTTAAGTCTAATCCTCTCAATCCTAGACTTCCAAACCATGTGGTAACACCATAGAAGGATTTGTTTCACAGAATGGCTGTTAGAGAGTAAGTCTCTCTTATTAAAGTGATTGAAAAACCAAGGTTGGGTGGAATGGTTTTCAAATAATGAAAGTCTATTCTATCATAATATTGGGCATGAGTTCTACATAAATTTTGATTTTATTTTAGGAGGTAGTGAGGTATTTTGGATAAAATTTGTAGTTAAAGGAAAAATGTAATGCCCCGACCCCAGTTACCCAAAGTCGGTGCATTATTACATAACATTGGCATGATCACAAGAAAGATCAAGTCTTGGAAGACCGATTAGTTTAGTAGCCTTGGAATAACTAGATACATTCATAATGTTTAAATTACATCATAAAATGAAAACTACAACAATATAGTCTCCATAGTCCACACTCTTATCCCCTCATACTATCCCTATAGGTCATTCATAAAATACTTCTTCACATCCTGGGAAAAATAAAACATAGAAAGGGTGATCTGAAATGCCCAGTAAGGATAACAATATAGCGGAAACTTTCATAAATAGGGATAAACATTTAAGGAAATGTATAACTAAAACAAAAGCCTTTTAAACTTGAACTTCAACATAATATGGAAAAAATAAAATGAAATAATTCCATTTACTTATTCACATGGATATTCTACTAATCGAATAATCACATGCAATATCAATAACCACTTTCATAATGATGGAATGCATAATGCCATACTATCATAACCACATATCCAAGGCCTCGTGCCAAGACTACAAATAAGATTTTGTCAAGGCCTTATTCCAAGATACTAGTTTGTCTTATGAGACCTACCGATGCATCGAGGAGCTATAGCGGGATCCACCCGTCACATATTAAGTCCAATGCATTCCCACATGAAAAGGTTTAAACATAACATAAACATTCATATTAAAACTAGCACACAAAATGTAAATACTTCATCCGTAAACCATGAATTGTATAAAAATAACACATCCACATTCAAAGATATCACAAAAACTTCAATACAATATAGAAGTTTTGTATTATAATAAATCAACTTCAAATAAGCATAAAATCCATCAAAGGATGTTGATATAGATGAAATCAAAACTCTTTTTAGAGAAATATCTCTTTCTATTTTGAAATCATTTCAAAGTCATATATTTATAAAATAAAACATTTCTTTGAAAATATTCCTATAAGATTGTAAGGTAAACTTCGATGATTTTATAACGGCGGAAAATATCCGCACCTACCGTATAAGTTAAAAAAACATTCTTACCTTAATTATTTCGAAAAGGTTAAAAAGCACCTTGTTTGGAAAATGACGGAAAGATTCGTTTACAAACCTCTTATAAAAATTCAAACAAGGGTATAAATGACTTTAATCCTTATTCTTGTAAATATTAAAAAAATACATTTTTAAGAAACATGGATGCGGATGATAAAGAAGTCCCAGTAGATTATTACGTATAATCAACCTCAGATAATGAAGAGATTGTAAAATAAACCCTTACCTTGTACTTTTCCTTGGTTTAGGGTAGGTTAACCTCCTGTATAATGGTGAAATAATTGTTATTAAATTATACAAGAATCATATACATTAATATGGTATCATATATGATCTTTTAACATTGATTTGTTAATAATATCTTAGTATTATCGTCGTTTCGGGTGTTAACTTACTCGTTTTCTTTTATATGTTTTGTTACATAAGCCATGTTTGTTATGTATAGGTTGTATCTTATTCATATCCAGAATGATATCAAGTCCTTAAACATTATTTTTAAATCATAAAATGATAATTATACTTGAATTGATATGATGGAGAATGAATCGCATCACGTTCGTGGAGATGGTAGTCTCTACGTACGCACAAGCGACAATATCATTCTTTTGATATTAAAATAATATATAATTGGATGGTATATCATATATAAAGAATCATTATCATGTTATATTTATTATTTAGATGAATTAAAAATCATTATTATACCCATCCAAATAATAATATATTGAATAACAATTACACCACGATGTGGAGACGGTAAACCGTACGTACGCACGTATGGTGACATGTCATTCAAAGGATGGATAGAATACTGAATATGGCTGTACCATATTTATAATAATATTACAGTATATAGTAGGTACTGGATTCATTATTTTAGAATGGTAATAACAAATAAGGAAGAAGTTGAAGAAGAAATGAATTTGAAAAAGGGTGGTGAAAACATTACCTCTTCTTCGGGTTCTCATTTTTATATTATCAAAAGGGCTCCTTAGGTTGGATTTATTATCAAAATAAGGTGTCTAGACTGTATTGAGAGAATTTGAGAGAGTATTTGGGAAGGGGTTGGCTGAACCAAAAGGATTTAAAAGTGTGAATTAATGAGAAGGGGGAGTGGCCTTTTATAAGAGGGGTGAGGGGCACCTTTAGACAAACTAGAAATATTATTTTATAATAAATTCATATTCAGTTTATAATGGATAAAAAGTGTATTATTTAAAGTTTAAGGTGGGGATGGGTTGAAAAACACTCAACCAATATAATTTAGACAGGTTTGGGTCATTATATTAACCTTATCTTTTAGTTTTAACTCTTAGTTAATTAGTTTGACACTTACCATGTCACTTTGTATTTTTATATTATATAGTTAATAAACTTACTATATACCTCCAAGAGACCCCCAAGTGGTCCATTAATGATACACCTATCATGATATAAGTCGCTTGGACGAATATTATATTTTTAGAAATTTAATAAAAATTAATAATATAATATTTGTTTTAAAAACTCTTTTATGTCAATTTTGACACTATTGGGTATTTTGTTTTTGATAAATTCATAATAGCATTATTACTTCGAACCAAATTTATATAATAAATCCTAATATGTCATATTAACCTATAAAATTAGTTTAATTCATAAAAAGTCTCAAATTTTATTTATTTGGGTATTTATAATATCAATTATTTTAATTTTGCACTATTATGGTAATTACTGCATCATCGTTTTTTTCTAAATAGATTAAATTATTTATTGTCTAAAAATTATAAATAAAATATAATTATGTAGTAAATATTTTTATCTTTCTAATGAATATTTATAATCTAAATTCCATCATATATAACCCTATGTAAAAAAAATTTCTAAAAGATATATGCTTATGTCATTTTTGTATTTATTTTAACTTAATTAATATAAAGTGTCATTATCACTTAAAAGTGGCTCCATGGGGTCCAAAAAGCGATCAAAATATGCCCATGTTCGTAAATGTATCAAAAAATAAGGTTAGGACACGTTTATGGTAATTTTTTATTATTATAATATTATTTTTTAACCCTTAGTTACCGGACTTACCCTTTAACCATGGTAAATAAAATATTTACCGAAGTAATTATTCAAAATGTCTAAAAATAAAAGTTACATATTTAAACAATTTAAACATCCTGATTCCAAATATAGAATCCATTTTTCTAAATTCAAAAATCAAAAGTGGAAGAAATTAATTTAAAATTAATTCTCGTTGTTAAAACAAAAAGCGTGTTTTTAAGAGATAATAACTATCAAAAGATTGACACTTGTTTATGTCCGGTTTAATTGTAAAATTATGTGCAATGATAGACATTGTATTAAATTGTAAAAATATATTCTAAATATACTTTAAAACCACTCAAATTCATAATTTATCAATATAAATTATTTTGATTAAAAAAATTGTTTTTAATTAAAATTTAGTAATTTTCAGTATTCATCAAAATATAAATGTTATCTAAAAAGATCCAAAATTTCACCCTAGGCTAAATTCGATATTCTGAATCCAAAAATGAAGTCCATTATGAGAGATAAAATTTATAAAATTTTTAAAAAGTAGGAATTACTATTCATAACGGCTAGTTTGATTAGTTGTGGTGTGTTAGAACTCGATGTTGCATACAACAAACATTATCGCATTATTCAAAGAGAAGTGTACCATAGAAGTTTGGGGTGTTACATTATCCCCTCCTTCAAATAATTTCATCCTAGAAATTTCTATAATTCTACTGCATGAAAAGACTTGGGTGGTTCTTCATCATAAGTTCCTCGGGTTCCCACGTTGCCTCTTCCATCTTATAGATTCTCCAAAAAACTTTTACCAGATGCGTCGTCCGATTTCTCAGTACTTGTTCTCTCGTATCAAGAATCCTGACGGGCTCTTCACAATAAGACAGATCGGGTTCTAGTTCTAATTCCTCATAGGTGAGTACATGCGTTGGGTCAGGCATGTATTTCCTCAACAGTGATATGTGGAACACATCGTGAACTTTGGAGAGACTTGGCAGCATTGCCAAACAGTAAGCTACAGCCCCAATTCGTTCTAGAATTTCGAAAGGTCCGATGTACCTGGGACTCAATTTACCTTTCTTAACAAAACATATGACTCCCTTCCATATAGATACCTTCAAGAAAGCATGATCACCGACTTGAAATTCGAAATCCTTCCTTCGCTTATCGGCATAAGTCTTCTGCCTACTTTGAGCTGCTTTGATATGGTTTTGGATTACCTTCACCTTTTCCATCATTTCCTCCACCAGTTCTAGGCCTACAAGTTTTCTTTCACCAACATCATCCCAACAGGTTGATGTGCGACATCTCTTTCTGTATAACGCTTCATATGGTGCCATCTGAATACTCGAATGGAAGCTATTGTTATAGGAAAATTATACCAGAGGTAAATATTGATCCCACATACCCTAAAAGTCAAGTGAGCAGGATCTCAACATGTCTTCTAAGGTTTGAATAGTTTGTTCTGATTTTCCATCTGTTTGAGGGTGGTAGGCAGTGCTCAAATGAAGTTCAGTATCCAAGGCTTTCTAAAGACTTTTCCAGAATCTTGAAGTAAAACGGGGATCATGATCAGAAACAATCAATAGGGGTACTCCATGAAGTCTCACCACTTCATCAATATATATTCTTGCTAGACATTCCAGTGTTAGATCTTCTCTTATAGAAAGAAAATGTGATAACTTGGTAAGACAATCAACAATAACCCATATTTCATCATTCCTTCTAGGAGTCTTTGGTAGCCCCATGACAAAGTTCATCGTATTATTTTCCCATTTCCACTCTGGTATGGGAAGAGGTTGTATGACTCCCCCAGGCTATTGCCTTCTAGCTTTCACTTGTTGACAAACCATACATCTTGACACAAAATCAACAATCTCCCTCTTCATGTTGTCCCACCAAAAATGTTCCTTCAAATCTCTATACATTTTTGTGCTCCCAGGGTGTATAGAGAAATTAGAACTATGAGCATCATCCAGCAATTCCCTTTTTAGATCAGGTATATCGTGAACACAAAGCCTCTTCCCGAATTTCAAAATTCCTTCTTTATACACAAAGGCTCTCAATCTCCCATCATTCACAACTTTAATCTTCTTTTGAAATTTTTCATCATCAGTCTGAGAACTCTTTATTCTTTCTAGTAAAGATGGTTTGGAAACCATTTAAAAAAGAATTGATGTTTCACCTTCCATGGTGATTCACATATCCAGCTTTACTAGATCCATAAAAGTAGGATCCCTTTCAATTCTCATCATGCTCAAAACTCCATGATCTTTTTTTCTCAAAGCATCTTCCACCTTATTTTCCTTCCCTGGGTGGTAGTGTATCGTACAATCATAATCCTTGAGTAATTCAAGCCATCTCTTTTGCCTCATGTTGAGTTCTTTTTATGAGAAAATGTACTTCAAACTCTTGTGATCAGTATAAATCTCACATTTTTCACCATAGAGGTAGTGCCTCCATATATTCAAAGCAAAGATCACAGTTTCTAACTCGAGATCACGAGTATGATAGTTTTGCTCATGAATCTTCAATTATTGTGATGCATAGGCAATAACCCTATCATTCTTCATAAGGACACAACCAAGACCTTTCTTTGATGAATCACAATAAATAACGAACCCATCATTCCCCTATGGTAGAGTCAATATAGGAGAATTTACTAATCTTCTCTTCAGTTCTTCAAAAAAAATTTCACACTCTTTTGTCCAAACAAATTTAACCCCTTTATGTGTGATCTTTGTTAATGGGTTAGCCAGCCAGGAAAAATTCTGGACAAAACGTCGATAATAACCTGCTAAACCAATAAAACTATGTATCTCAGTTATACTCATAGGTGCTGACCATTCTTGGATTGACTTGGTCTTAGAAGTATCAACAGAGATTCTATCTTTAGAGACAATATGTCCAAGAAAAGAAATCTCCTGAATCCAGAATTCACACTTGCTAAACTTCCCATATAATTTATGTCTTCTCAGAGTCTTCAGGATAATGTGCAAGTGATTTTCATGATCTTCATAGTTTTTTGAGTATACCAAGATATCATCAATAAATACCACCAAAAATTCATCGAGATATTCCTTGAAAACTCAATTCATCAGATCCATGAATACAAAGGGTTCATTATTCAATCCAAAAGGCATTACTATAAACTCGTAATGCCCATACCTGGTACGAAATGTTGTATTTGGAATGTCTTACTTCTTTACACATAATTGATGGTATCCAGATCGAAGGTAAATCTTTGAAAAGTATTGATCTCCATGCATTTGGTCAAATAAATCATCAATGCAAGGTAGGGGATACTTGTTCTTTATTGTTATAGCATTGATCTCCCTGTAGTCGATACATAACCTCATAGATCCATCTTTCTTTTTAACAAAAAGAACATGGGCTCCCCATGGAGAAACACTAGGGCGAATAAATCCCTTATTACTCAATTCCTCTAGTTGTTTCTTTAGTTTAACTAATTCCACAGTGGCCATTCTATAAGGGTTCTTCAATATAGGCCTTGATCTAGGAATTAAATCAATGGAAAACTCAACTTATTGTTCTGGAGGATGTCCAGGTAAATCTTACAAAAACACATCTACATATTCTTTTACAATAGGTACATCCTCTATTTGAACATTACTTTCCTCACCCACAGTAATTTCATTCTCTTCCTCCATAATAATTGAATTTAGTTGAGCTACTGGGGGTGGATCTAGATAAGAATTAGGTGGTGACGATTCTGCTCTAAAGATAAGGTGTTCCTTATCATCATCTTCAAAAATCGTAACCTCCTTCTTCTTATAATAAATCTTTGCATCATGGTCCGAAATCCAATCCATACATAGGATTATATCAAACTCAATCATATGTATGAAAAAGAGATCAGAAAATAAAGATCATTTGTGTTCTCTAATGGGGACTGATTCACAAATCTTTCTTTCAATGATACTTCCCTTAGGAGTTTTAACTGACAACTCCCTTGTTAAATCAAATTGGAAATATCTAATTTTCTTAGAAAACTGGGAAGATATAAAACAATGTGATGATATAGAATCAAATAATGCATTTGCTAAACATGAGGAAACCATTAAATTACCTGTTACTACGTCTTTCAGAGCTTCTACCTCGGAAGTAGTGATAGCATAAGATTGGCCTTGATCCCTTGGCCTTTTCTGAGGTAAGTTCCCCTGATGCTTAGAACATTAATTTGCATAATGTCCCATCTCCCTGCAATTTTAGCATTGTACATCAGTAGCTTCCTTCTTCCCCTTACAATCACGAGCTTGGTGGCCTTTTTCACAACACTTGTAACAGACTCTCATTCCTTTTAAGCAAGTACCAGGGTGTTTCTTCCCACATTTACTGTAGGATGGATATTCAAATTTTCCCTTCTTCCCTTTATTTCCATTCCCAGATTGATCAGCAGATCTATTCTTCTCTTGCTTTACTTTAATGTCATATGACTTAGAGAATTCTTTCTCTATCTTGATAGCACATGAAACAATGTCTCCGTACGATGAGAAGGATTGTGAGACTAATGCTCAATGGAGAAATGGTTTTAACCCATCAATGAAACGATCAATATTAATTCTTGGGTTACGTATATAATCTCTAGAATACCTTTCTAACCTTGTAAAGTTAGCCTCATACTTTGCGAAATTCTCATCCTCCCTTTGTCTCAGGCTCAGAAATTGTCTTTCCATATCTGCTCGATGGTCACGAGGAAAGTATTTTTCTAAAAATGGATCTTTGAACTCCCTTCATTCCATATTTGATACTTCATTATCTTTCTTCATGTTTTGAATTAATGACCACCATTGATCAACATCTTTAGTAGGGCGATAAACTGTCATGATAACTTTTTCCCTTTCACTACTCCCCAAAGCCTGAAATATTTTCTCTAGGAAATTTATCCATTGCTCAGCTACTAAGGGATTTGTACTCCCATTGAACATTTGTGGTTGTTTCCTCATGAAGTGATCTAACATTGATCCTCCAGTCTGCGGATCAGGGTGCTCCATATGGGTAAGGTTATTATTCATAACCTGAGTGAGTTTTCCCAGTATGGTGATTAGTTGATCAACACCAGTTGCATCACCAGCTCCACTATAATTATCTTGAGCAGGAGGGAAATCCCTATATGGAGTTCGTGCATTGATACGGTTTCCATTTCTTCCACTAGGATCCATTTCTAAACAATGTCATAAACTAGATCAGTTTATAAATCAAAATACATAATTCCATACTTATAAAACACTCAACATAAAATGATCTATTTATGGATATAATCCATAATCATAAAAATGTTTTCTTTGAGGAAGTATATACTCATAAACCATTTATAATGATTTGTAAAAAAATGAGATTTATCCTAAGCATATCCCCCGGGAATGTCGTAACTAAGAGTGCAGCAAGGCCTGTTGTCGTGCACCTGTTCCTGTTCAAGTCATTCTCAAAGTGGTGTTTTCGGGTTTTACCCCTAGGTACATCTGTACTAGAGCCACCTTTACCTTCTCGTATCCAGATAGAGATGTATTTCTCAAAAAACCCACAAAATCTCTACAATACCAAAATTCTAGGAAGTTCTTCTATACTAATCCTGAAAGTCCATCTTAAATCTATGTTCTCTAATCAGAGTTTATCTAAATCTAGATTCCAAGGTTTGTACTAAACATCCTCTAATACCAACTGTAATTCCCCGACCCTAGTTACCCAGAGTTGGTTCATTATTACATAACATTGGCATGATCACAAGAAAGATCAAGTCTCAGAACACCGATAAGTTTAGTAGCCTTGGAATAAGTAGATACATTCATAATGTTTACATTACATCATAAAATGAAAACTACAAAAATATAGTATCCATACTCCACACTCTTATCCCCTAATACTATCCCTACAGGTCATTCATAAAATACTTCTTCACATCCTAGGAAAAATAAAACATAGAAAGGGGTGAGCTCAAATGCCCAGTAAGGATAAAAATATAGAGGAAACTTTCATAAATAGTAATAAACATTTAAGGCAATGTATAACTAAAAGAAAAGCCTTTTAAATTTGAACTTCAACATAATATGGAAGAAATAAAATGAAATGATGCCATTTACTTATTCACATGGATATTCTACTAATCTAATAATCACATGAAATATCAATTACCACTTTCATAATGATGGAATGCATAATGCCAGACTATCATAACCACATAGCCAAGGACTCATGCCAAGACTACTAATAAGATTTTGTCAAGTCCTTGTTCCAAGACACTAGTTTGTCTCATGAGACCTACTGATTCATCTAGGAGCTATAGTGGGCTCCACCCGTCAAATATTAAGTCTAATGCATTCCCACATGAAAAAGGTTTAAACATAACATAAGAATTCGTATTAAAACTAGCATACGAAATGTAAATACTTCATCCATAAACCATGAATGGTATAAAAATATCACATCCACAGTCAAACATATCACAAAACCTTCAATACAATATAGAAGTTTTGTATTATAATAAATCAACTTCAAATAAGCGGAATATCCATCAAAGGATGTTGACATAGATGAAATCAAAACTCTTTTTAGAGAAATATCTCTTTCTATTTTGAAATCATTTAAGAGTCATATATTTATAAAATAAAACATTTTAATTGAAAATATTTTTAAAATATTTTAAGGGAAGCTTCGACAATTTTATAATGGTGGAAAATAGCCGCACCTGCCGTATAAGTTAAAAAACATTCTTACCTTAATTTTTTCGAAAAGGTTAAAAGCACCTTGTTTGGAAAACGACGGAAAGATTCTTTTATAAACCTTTTATAAAAAGTCAAAACAAGGGTATAAATCACTTTAAACCATATTCTTGTAAATATTAAAAATGTTTTGAAATACATTTTTAAGAAACATGGATGTGGATGATAAAGAAGTCTCAGTAGATTATTATGTATAAACAACCACAGATAATGAAGAGATTGCAAAATAAACCCTTACCATGTACTTTTCCTTGGTTGAGGGTAGGTTAACCTCCTATATAATGGAGAAATAATTGTTATTGAATTATATAAGAATCATATACACTAATATGATATCATATATGATCTTTTAACATTGATTTGTTAATAATATCTTAGTATTATCGTCGTTTCGGGTGTTAACTTACTCGTTTTCTTTTATATGTTTTGTTACATAAGACGTGTTTTTTATGGATAGGTTGTATATTATTCATATCCATAATGATATCAAGTCCTTAAAAATTATTTTTAAATCATCAAATGATAATTATACTTGAATGGATACAATGGAGAATGAATCTCATCGCGTTCGTGGAGATGGTAGTCCGTACGTACGCACAAGTGAAAATATCATTATTTTGATATTAAAATAATATATAATTGGATGTTATATCATATATACAGAATCATTATCATGTTATATTTAATATTTACATGAATTAAAAATCATTATTATACCCATCCAAATAACAATATATTGAATAACAATTACACCACGACGTGGAGACGGTAAGCCGTACGTACGCACGTATGGTGACATGTCATTCAAAGGATGGATAGAATAATGAATATGGTTTTACCATATTTATAATAATATTACAGTATATAGGATATATTGGATTAATTATTTTAGAATGGGAATAACAAATAAAGAATAAGTTGAAGAAGAAATGAATTTGAAAAAGGGTGGTGAAAACATTACATCTTCTTCGGGTTATTCTTTTTGATTTGATCAAAAGGGATCCTTAGGTTTGCTTTCTGATCAAAATAAGGCCTCTAGGTTGTAGTGAGGGAAGTTGAGAGTATTTGGGCGGGGTTTGGACAAACCAAAATGCATTGAAGGTGTGAATTAATGAGAAGGGGGAGTGCCCTTTTATAAGAGGGGTGAGGGGCACCTTTAGAAAAGATAGAAATATTATTTTATAATAAATTCATATTCAGTTTATAATTGCTCCAAAGTGGATTATTTAAAGTTTAATGTGGTGATGGGTAGAAAACCACTCAACCAATAGAATGTAGACAGGTTTGGGTCATTATATTAACCTTATCTTTTAGTTTTAACTCTTAGTTAATTAGTTTGACACTTACCATGTCACTTTGTATTTTTATATTATATAGTTAATAAACTTAATATATAACTCCAATAGGCTCCCAAGTGATCCATTAATGATAAAAATATCATGATATAAGTATCTTGGCCTAACCTTAGATTTTTAGGAATTTAATACAAATTAATCATATAATATTTGTTTTAAAAACTCTTTTATGTCAATTTTGACACTATTGGGTATTCTGTTTTTGATAAATTCATAACAGCGTTATTACTTCGAACCAAATTTATATAATCAATCATAATATGTCATATTAACCTAGAAAATTATTTTATTTCATAAAAGTATCAAATTATATTTATTTTGGTATTTATAATATCAATTATTTTAATTTTTCACTATTATGGTAATTACTGCATCATCATTGTGTCCTAAATAAATTAACTTATTTATTGTCTAAAAATTATAAATAAAATATAATCATGTATGAAATATTTTTCTATTTATAATTAATATTTATAATCGAAAATCCAACATATATTACCCTATGTAAAAAATGTTTTTCTAAAAGATATATGCTTATTTCATTTTTGTATTTATTTTAACTTAATTAATATAAAGTGTCATTATCACTTAAAAGTGGCTCCATGGGGTCCCAAAAATCGACCAAAATGTGTACATGGTCGAACATGTATCAACAAATAAGTTTAGGACACGTTTTAGGGTAATTTGTTATTATTATAATATTATTTTTTGACCCTTATTTACTGGATTTACCCTTTAACCATGGTAAATAAAATATTTACCGAAATAATTATTCAAAATGTATAAAAATAAGATTTACCTATTTAAACAATTTGAACATACTTATTACAAATATGGAATCCATTTTTCCAAATTCAAAACATAGAAGTGGCAGAAATTAATTTAAAATTAATTCTCATTGTTAAAACAAAAAGCGTGTTTTTAAGAGATAATAACTGTCAAAAGATTGACACTTGTTTATGTCCGGGTTAATTGTAAAATTATGTAAAATGACCAACATTTTATTAAATGGAAAAACTATATTCTAAATATACTTTAAAACCACTCAAATTCATAATTTATTAATATAAATTATTTCGATTAAAAAAGTTGTTTTTAATTAAAATTTAATAATTTTCACTATTCATCAAAATATAAATGTTATCCGAAAAGTTCCAAAATTTCACCCTAGGATAAATTCAATATACCAAATCCAAAAATGAAGTCCATTTTGAGAGATAAAATTTATAAACATTTTAAAAAGTAGGAATTACTATTCATAATGGCTAGTTTGATTGGTTGTGGTGTGTTAGAACTCGATGTTGCATATAACACACGCTATCACATTATTCAAAGAGAAGCGTACCGTAGAAGCTTGGGGTGTTACAAAAAATAATTTTATTTTCTTTTAGTAATTAGGAAGAATGCCTCAAGGTTCCACATGAAGGAATATTTGATGATTATTAGGGAAGTAGTCCACCTGAAAGTGACATATTTTACTTTGAGACGACGTTGAAGGAGATGACTAGAAATCAAGAGAACAAAAGGCCAATAGCTACAGAGTTATATGGTGAGCGAAGATTGTTGTTTAAGTTGATTCAGCACCATATTTTCCCAAGAAAGGGGAATTTTCATCTTTAAAGTATCCAGATGTATACTTGTTATATTTTCTAAAGAAAGGGAACATTGTGAATATGTGTAGATACCTGATTGTTCACATCAGTGAGATGGTAAGGCCCTACTATAAAATAAATTCCTTGTCCTATCCAAGGATGATTTCTTCCGTGTTATAGGAGAAATGATGTTTTAGTGAAGATGGGGAGACTATATCTACTTTCATTAGAATCTATTTGAATAAGGAAAATTTTCAAATAATGAAGATTCGTTAGAATCCCTAGAAGAGGGAATGGGTTGGGGATTAGGAGAAACTTTATGAAAAGTTTAATCCTATTGATCATCCATTTAGTCCAAGAGATGTATCTGATCCCGGTTTAGGACCAAATGAAGAAGCTGAATATTTTGATGATGATGATGATGATGAATAAGTTAGACTTTCTAGAGAGGAAGGATATCCTATAAATGACAGGAGTGACCTAGACATTGCTGATAGCCCAAGGAGAATGACCTTTGGACCACCTAGTCCACATCTTGATATGCCTTCAAAAGAACCAATTTTAGGTGACAAGGAAGAAACTGAAGGATCTAGTTGTGTTGAGAATGAGAGTAGATCTAGTGGTTCTGAAGATGAATTTGGAGGAGAACAAGAAGAAGACATAGAAGAAGAAGAGGAAAGTGGTAGTAATTCTGGCGGTGAGGAAGATGAATATGATAAAAATGTTGAAAGAAGTGGCAGTGAAGAAGATGCATCTGAACATTAAAATGATGGAGAGGATGAAATAGGTGGGATTGATAGTGATTTGGATCATCCTGGTGATTATTATGATGCTACTGTAGTGCTAGATAGCACTGTGTATTAGGAACCTATTATAGACCCTCTTGGCTATTCAGTAGTTGATACTATAGAAGAGGCAGTGGTTGAAGTACAAAGAGAAGTGAAAGCTCAAATAATCTCAGTCCCTCAGTTGGTTTATTCTAGAAGGAAACCTCAAGATGAGGGGAATTAGCAAGTAATATGAGATCTAGTTGAGGGGGAGATTCAATATAGAATAGATAAAGTTGAGGGGGATCCTTAAATTGGAAGAGTGACATTAAACACACTCACTCTTTTGGAAGACTCCCTGTTTTTTGAATAGAAAAGGAATCATGGCTATGTTTTCCTTATCTTGGAATATTCTGGTTCTGATACTGAAGATGATATATTAGTTTCAAATAGACTAGTGGTGGAGGAGCCTATATAGTTTGAGACACTTCTTGTAGGTGCATATTCTTATGCTCCTTCACCTTCAGTAGTTTGAATTATAGGTGACTATATCACTATAGATGATTTTGAAAGTTTCAAGGAAGAAATTTTCTCTACCAGTAGAAATTTTTCCTTGCCCGTTCCTATGATAAGATTGAGTGAAAGTGATGAAAATATTTTCTCTAGCACTGTTATTGCTCAAGTAAAACCCAGACTGATTTCACTCATTAAAGTTATTATGATAGATAATCAAAAGCTAAGAAATGAGTTGATTGTATTGGTTTCCACTATCAATAATTTGACCTTTGAGTATAGGAAATTCCTGGACATAATCCTGAAAGGACTTAAGGATATTATTTCCCAATTTCAATTTATTAATTTTACCTAGTCGAGACATGATGTTAGAGACATTGTACAAGGTGATTATAACTCTGCAACTCCTGGATCTCACTCACCAGATATTTAGGTAGTGAGGAATGTGATTAGAGAAGAGTTTCATGATCTGTTGCATGGAACATATCAAGCGGCACATGAAAAATATTATGAAAAATAGTGACCATGTTCATGATATAGCCAGGATCTACTCCAATAGTGTTGAAACTAAAAATGTTCAGATCATAGAGAAAATGGACCATTAATTCAAGTGTATTTATACCAAAAAATAGTTGAAAAGTCACTTTAAATATTTGGTAGAGAATCAAAAGTTGCCTCTAGCTACTCAGAAGTTTAAGGAACAAGTTATAAAACTAAAGGACTTCACACTTACTCTAGAAAATTTTATGGAGAATAAGGGAGATTTTGAAAAGGCAATGCAATATAGTGGGGAGATAATCAGATATTTCATAAATCTGTTGAATACATGTATCCATGTTTAGAGTGAAGTCAGAGTGGTTCCATCTACTGCACCTCTTAGACTGCATCTGACGTATTTAGCCTCTCCCAACACCTCTTTTTCACCTAAGCTTCATTCCATGTTTGTTGCTCAGGCTTTGAGCCAGATCAGACCGATTATCATAGAGAAGACCCTGCCTCATTCCTCCTCTAGACCCAGCCTTGAACCTTCTATTTCTCAAGGAGTACCTCTTCCTTCAATTCAAATTCACTATAATCCTTCTAACAATGGAAAGTTCAAATTATATCCTAAGGAGTAGTTTGGATCACTTTTTGATAGGTCTTCTTGATTGTACTTTTTCTGTATTCCACTAAACTATACTATAAATTCATTATGAAATTTAATGATATTTTATTTCCCTTATTTTTGTTATTAATATTTCCTTCTTGCATTTTATTCCTTAATATCTTTAGTCATTTTGATAATCTCAAAAGGGGGATAAAAATGAAAAGTCATTATTCCTTTTTACCTCTTATTATGTATGAACTTTATCTATAATTATTATGATAGCATGAAATGGTAGATAACAACTAGAATTAATATATTATTCATCAACTGATTTTACATTATAATGTCATGATTTGTGATCATCAAAGGGGATATTATTGGCCCCTCTCTAGTTTTAATGGTTTAAATAAATAAAAATCATGTCTAATCATTTCAATCATGTTTATTTAAGTTTAAATATGTTTAATTATGATTATCTATGATCAACTACATATTTAACACGTTATGTGTATATTCATGTTATAATACTGTTAAAACAGAAAAATTGGTTAAGTATGAGTCACTGACACTGAGAGAACAAGTGTGACACTGATAGCACAAACTAAATCACTGATACTGAAAAAGTAAATTTCTCACCGATAGTTCAACTAAGACACTAATATAAATAATGTAACACCGATAGAACGAATTTCTCACCGATAGTACTAACTGACTCACCGATAGATGACTCACTGATAGTACAAATGAGGCACTGACAGAAGGAATAACTAACCGACATAATGAAATGAGTCAGTAACGCATGGAGATACCAACTGAATAACTTTGCAGTATAATGATTTGTTGATACCAATAGAAGGACTCACTGATAGAATGAGTCACTAATAGAATGACTCGTTGATAGAGGAGTCACCGACAGACTGTTTAGATTTTCTTTTATTTAAAATTATCTCGAATGGTCATATTTGAGTGTTTTAAATCTACTAATTAAATTAATGATTTTTTTGCAGAAAAAATTAATGACTATATTAGTGGAAATTATGAGGTATGAGGTACCTCCACATTCTCCTTATCAGCTAACTCAACACACCTAAAATAAAATGAAAGCTTGGCGCATGAGCCTTATAGAAGAAGAGAACAACAAAAAAGAACATGTGAGAATAGATACTAGTCCAAGAATAAGAAAACATGAATAACTATCATTATTTATAGATATAAACTAAAGGAGTATTGTTGAGCATAAAATATTCAATCATTCTTGTAGAAAACAAACACTAAGGAGAAGAATCCCAACTTCCTGGAAACCAAAACACAGAGCTCCAATGACACTCTTTTTTAGTTTATATTTCTAGAAGAGGACTCAATATTCATATTTTCTACATCCAAAGAATCCAAAGATTCATTTCACAACACTCGTAGCATTATAAACTCTATGTCCTTATTTCCTTCTCTGTTGTGTACATTTTTTACTTCATTTCGAGTAGTGTGTACATATTTTTGTTAAACATACATTGTATCCAACACTAAACTATAGAACACAAGATATCCTCACACTACCATTATCTTACACCATAATTATCCCATGATGAACTATGGAAGAGTTCTATGTGTGACTGTGTAGTAATATGTTTCCCATGTATAGCTGTATTATAGGTCTATCTTGACCTAGAAAGCTTTGTATTCTATTGTAAAACCTAGATCCAGGGTGTGGATCAATGTTTATTAATTTAAACTACTTGGTGGAAAGTGATCACCAAGTGGAGAGGATTAGGTCTCAGATTGGGAATAAACCTCTTGTTTTTTATACTCTTCTTTTCAGATTTAGTTTACTCTGTTTTCACTCATATTTTAGTAAACTATGTTTTACTTTGATAGTTTATCTTGGATAGTATTTATAATTTTTTGGGATTAGTAAATTGGTTTCAAAAGTTATTTCAATCTTTCAAGTTGATATAATTGAGAAGTAATCAATCTCTTGAGAAATTAATTGAAAATTAAAACTATTATAAACTTACTACTTTGATTAATTGTCTTGTTTTGTTTATAAATTGGGGGATTTTCAAATAAATCTTTTAATAAAAATATTTATAGGAACCCAATTCACACCCCCCCTCTTGAGTATCCTACTTATACCAACAATAACATATAACTTGTCAATATTTGTGAGATAAATTTCCTATTAAACCTTATGATAATCCCTTTTGAAAAATTAAATGCTCTCTTGGGTATGGAATGGATTTCCTTATACATAGCCAATATAAATTTCTAAAATAAGTAAATCACCCTATGTATCATGAATCACCTTAAAATTCTATATAAGTGTATGAATGATGATTTATCTCCTTGGAATCATTATATCAAGCATGGATATTATTGCTTTATAAGTAATTATATTCCACTTAACTTATTGAGACTAAGGAAAGGATCACCCTTAATGACATTCCCATTATTAGTGAATATTATGATTTGTTCCCCAATGAATTGATTGGTCTTACTCCTAGATAAAAGGTTGAGTTATCAATTTAACTTATGTCTAGATATTTACTAATATATAAGACTCTATTCAGAATGGCCATTTTTTAACTTGAACAGTTGAAAAATAAACTTTAGAAAAATCGGGATAAAGGTTTTATATTCCGAAGTACTTCAGCATGGGGTGTGATAGTCATTTTTCATCAAGAAGAAGGATTGTTCAATACACCTTTATATTTATTATCATGATCTCAACAAGATCATGATAAGGAATAAGTATCCTCTACCATGGATTGATGACTGGTTCAATCAGCTATGTTAATCCATAACTTCTCTAAGGTAGATCATCAGTTTGGATATTATCAAGAAAAGGTGAAGAAGGAGGATATCCACAAGAATGATTTTTATACATTATATGGTAACTATGAGTTCATAGTAATTCCATTTGGACTCATTAATTATTCAACTATCTTCATGTACTTGATGAATATGGTCTTCAAGGATTACCATGAAAAAATTATGGTAGTAATTATTGATTATAATCTTATATATTATAAATGAAATTAGGACCATAAAAATCATTTTAATTCTCTACTAATGAACTTAGTATAGGAATAGTTATATGAAAAGTAAGGTAAATACAAGTTTTGTATGGATCTAGTAACATTCCTAGGGTATGTTATCACTAGAAAAGGGATATCTTTGGATCCTTTTAAATAAATGAAATTGAAGGATGGCCCAAATCCATATTTGTGATGGATATCCTTAGTTGAATTGGATTATCTAGGTACCATCATCAGTGGTGAGGAACTTCCCATGATTGTTAAGATCACTAACCAAGATAAACCATAAAGTAGTGCGGTTTGTTCGGACTAATGAATATGATGATATATTTAAATAATAAAAGAATAGGTTAATCAATACACATATACACACATTACCCACCAGTGGTGAAGTATTTGTGATATAAAGTGATGTGTCTAAAAAAGTATTGGGTTGTGTACTCATGAAAAATGACAACGTGATAGCTTATGCTTCCTTCCAATTAAAGATCCATGAGAATAACTACTCAAGGTATGATTTGGAATTTGTTTTAGTGGTATTTTCATTGAATATTTTGGTTCATTTTATCTATGGGGATAAGTGAAACATATAAATATATTATAAAATCATCAATTATATATTCAAAAAAAAGAACCGAATATGTGTTATTGATGGTGGTTTGAGCTAATCATGGATTAGGATTGCTCAATCCATTACCATCATGGGATGTTAAAACAATGGAATATTCTCTAAGTATAAAGGATATTGTAACCCTATAAATGAATAGGATTTCAAGGAATCCATTTTTATTTGACATGGAAAGTATGGACATGGGAATAATAAAAGGAACATCATCCTACCTTGCTCAAATAACAGCTCGACCATTCATTCTTTAGTGGATCAATGAGGTCCAAAAAAGATGATAAGGAGCTAAAAAAAGGTAGTGAACATTATAGCATTTAAAGTTTCTAAATATATAGTTATAGTTTTGGATCCTAGATATGTGTCCCATAAAACCTCTAACTGGAGAAGGAACTTTTGTATAATATGTATAGATCTTCCTTATCTATTTATCCTGGAATCACTAAGATGCATGGAGAACTAAAGAAAAATATTTGGTTGGATAACATGAAGAGGGATTTTATAAAATTTGTATCTTGATGCTTTGTATACCAAAAATTAAAGTCTAAATAAAAATAAGTATAAGGGTATGATTTAATAATTACCCATATGAATATGTAAATAGTAAAACATAACCATGTATTTCATTATAGGACTCTCCATTACATCTAAGGGAAATAATTACATTTTTATGGTAGTTGATCACCTTAAAAATCTAGAACATTTCATTATTATCAATGAATATATCTTTCTTGAACAACTCTATAAGATATACATAAGAGAAATTGTAAGATTTAATGAACTGAAACACTCCATTTTATTTGTTTAATATACAAGGTTTACCTCGAGGTTCTAGAGAATCCTTCAATAAGCATCAGATATAGATTTGTGTTTCAGTAATTCTTATCACCCTCAGATGGATGGTCAGTCTAAGAGAACCATTTAAACTCTAGAGGATATGATGATATTATGATCAATGTATTTCGAAATATATTGGGATCATTACCTTCCCTTGGTAGAGTTCTCATATGATAATAGTTTATATTCTAGGCTTTGTATGGGAAGAGGTGTCATACTCCAATATGTTGTGTTAAAGTTTGAGAATTAAATTTTATGGGACTTGATCTTATCCAAGAGATGGAATAAAATTGTAAAACCATTCAACATCATATACAATTCATGTAAAGTTTATATAAAATCTATGAACACAATCATCAATAAGGACTATAGTTTAAAGTTGTAGATAAGGTGATCCTCTATATATCATCATGAAATAAAGTCTTATAGTTTGGGAAGAAGGTAAATTTTAGTCCTAGATATATCCTCCACATTGATATCCTTGATCACATCAGAGTTGTGACCTATTTATTATCACCCCCACCAAACCAATCTCAAGTACATGATGTGTTCCATGTATCCCCCTTAAGGAAGTACATACCAAATTCCTCAAACGTACTGAATCCAAAGTTGGTACATATGGATAAGGATCTTTCATATGAGGATTATCCAGTGAATATCTTATATCATAGATAAAAAGTTATACAGAATAAGAAAGATAACCTTGTCAAAGTATTGTTGCGGAACTAAAAGTTTCAGGAGGAAACATGGGAACCAGGAGAGGAAATAAAAAAGAAGAATCCTTGTCCATTTTAGTTTATAAAATGAAATTATGAGGGTGAAATTTTTTATGGGGGAAGAATTTAATGACCCAAAATTTTATAAATGAAATTCCCTTTTGAATGAATAAATTCATTATTATGTAATGTAGTTATAGAAAACACATGACTATATTTCATATGTTATTTTAGAACATTATATAATATATTTATATTTGTATGACTGGATTAAAATACCATTAATAATCCTAAGAATTGATAATATAGTAATTCAACAGTGACTACTAAGAGTAATATTTATTAAAAGTTTTGATAAGATCTAATTTTCATGAAAGGAAAAAAGTGGTAGCCTCGAACAGTATGATCATACCATATGAACCCAATTATCAATGCTTTTGAGGGAGATGGAATCATTGGGAATTTCCCTTGACCAAGCCTTAAAAAAGATAAAAAACTGAAACATGAGTTAAAACAAATATGATAGAATTTCAAGCTCATATAGATCACCACCCAAACCATGTTTGTTTAACCACCCTAATAAAGTACTACCATTACACAACATACCCTAAGGGTGTACGCTAATGTAATAAGGGGTTTTGTATCTATACCATTATAGTACGAATTTTAATATTTTATTTTTAATAAAATAATTATTACACTTATCCATATTTATTATTACATAATATATATACATGATTATATATTGAATTTGATAAAATTTTATATTGATACAAAGAAAACAAAATTGTATTTATGGGAAATATTTAGTTTCAATAAAAACACTCTTTTTGATAAATTAAAAAATATTTAATTAAATATTATTTTCATTAAATGATTTTATTAAATAATATTTATTTAAATATAAATGATAATACAATTTAATGAATTCCAATGTTATTTTAATAAGGGTCGGAATGTTGTTTGTATCATAAAAACTGGAGTTTTTTTAAAATAAATTTTTTTATTTCAAAGTAGAGATTCCTATATTTGTAAAAAATATATAATAAATATAATTTTTGAAATCAAAAAATCAAAATTAGCTGATAGTTAATTTTTTATTTATTTTCTAAGACAGTCAAAATTTTAAGTTAAATTTAAATTTGGTATAAATATACAGTATGTATTCTGAAATCATAATATCCTAAAAGTGATGTAATAAATACAATAAAAGGAATCCACCACCAAAAATAGTTTTCACTTTAAAATATTATTTTTTAAAGTTATTTGAAATTTTTTACAATCCTATAATATGTAATATCATGTTCTTTTATAGGTACATTCCCTTTTTAGTTTTACCATTTCTCTTGGGTGGGAAAGGGTTTTATTTGTTTTGAGAGGCATTAGAGGTAGTCTGGATCATTAATGTAAAATTTTGGGCTGAAAAAATAGTCTGTATAAAATTTACACACAGTGTAAATGGTTTGCATTATGCATAAATGTTTAATTAGGATAAAATCACTTAGGGTGATGGGTTTTTTAGCATAAAAATTAAAAATAATTACATGATGTGTAATGGAATTACTTGTCTTGTAATTCCATAATAAGTAAATTAAAATGTTCCATGTGGTTTGTTTTGGTTTCCTTCTTTCATGAATCCTTTTTTCTCTCAACCCTATGGTGACTCTTAGTGGTTTTGGAGTGACTTCTTCATCTCTGATCATTGTAAATTGAAGTTTTATTCCCAATCTATTCTACTATTTTTGATAGACCATTCTATATCAATTGAGGTTTGTGGTTTTGAAATAACTCATCAATGATCTTGAGGTAGGTGGATTAAATGTCAATTACCATATTCTTGGATTATAATTGAATGTATGTATTGTGGAATTTAAATTTCCATGTTTGTAAAATGAATCTTGAATTGAATTAATTAATTGGTTAATTAATTAATGGGAATATGAAATTGGTCAATTGATTGGATCATGCAATTGGTGATTTGATGGGATTACGGAATTGGTTGATTAATATGTTTAATAATTAGTTGACAATGGTAATTAAGGGGCATATATCTTAACCTTAAAGTTTTAATGGATTATATGATTAAATATTGATAAATTGTTTAATGTTGAATTGTTCATGTAAATTAAAGTGATGTACCTTTATTATTTGATAAATTGAAATGGTAACCATGATGAGAATGTTTGATAAGAAGGTTAATGGTGATTAACCATTATGAATATTATATATGTGATATATGTGTGATAGATTGAAAAATGGGTTGTGGGACACGGACTGGTGCTTTAAATACCCACGGGGTGTTATACATGACATTATAGGCCCAAATGCATGCATGTGAATATTATTTTATAGTACATGTACTGATTATCCAAATACCCATGGGTTTTGGGACATGGACTGGTGCTTAAAATACCCATGAGGTGTTAGACATGGTAACCTAGGACCAAAAATGTTGGCATTAGACTGCAGTTACAACTAGCTGTGATATTAAATTAAAATGAATGATAAATGATAACTCATGAGTTATATGATATCCCTTGGGGATAGTTCAAACTATGGCATAGGTTGAAGCAGGTATTGTTGGTTCGGGTGTCATTTTGAACCCAGGGATTTATATGGTCAAATAAAGAATAATTGAATGTGTAAACTATTTACTTTATCATGTATATTTTATTATTTATACAATCTTATACATATTAATAGATTGTATACTATTTTAGATGTCATTGGTGTTGGCCAACTAATTTTTACTCACACCCTACTTGGGATACTTGATCGGTACCAAAATAGAATTCATGTTTTCCCGATATGGTATGGGAAAGAGCCCTATGTTAGATGGATGGGTTGGCATTTATCTTGTATGAGGGAACCAAACATGATGTTGGAACCCACTTAAGAGTTTTTAGGGTCTTTATTTTTATTTTTTTTCATTTGAAACTTGACACATATTTTTTCTGACATATCTATCACTTTGGTTTGGGATATTGTATTCCTATTTTGGTTATCATGTGATTCTAGTATTATGCTGGTTATTGGTCACTTTCCTTTGGATATTGTTTTTTTTGTGCTGCTTTTATGAATAGTTTATAGTCTCCAAATGTTATATACTAGACCCTTGTTGCTAGTCGGCAGCCTTTGGCATATGGGGAGGTGCGCTGGAGGTCACATAACTGACTAGCTCAGGGGATGATTTGGGTCTTAGTCAAGAGCTCATGCATAAGAGTAGCTAACCCATGTACGAGGCTAAAAGACAATTACCCATCATGGGATTATTATTATTGACATTTTTTGTAACAATTGGATTTTATTTCTTGTAACACCCCGAGCTTCCACGATACGCTTCTCTTTCAATAATGCAATAGCTTGCATTGTACGCAAGTTCGAGATTCTAACACACTACGACCAATCAAAGTAGCCGTTATGAATAGTAATACCAACTTTTTAAAATTATAGAAATTTTATATTTCAAAATGAAATTCATTTTTGTATTCGGAATATCGAAATTTTCCTAAGTTGAAGTTTTTGTAATTTTCTGAGAACTTCCAATTTTTATGAATAGTGAAAAATACTTAAAAACAAATTTTTTAATAAAAATAATTTATAGTGATAAATTATACTATTTAGTGGTTTTAAAGTATAATTACAATATATTTTTACCATTTTATCCAATGGTGTTCATTATAATTAATTTCACTTTGAAATTGGACATAAACAATTGTCAATCTTTTGATATATATTGTTTCTTAAAAACACGCTATTTGTTGTGACAACGCGAATTAATTATAAAATTAATTAATGAAACTTATATGTTTGGAATTTTTTAAAATAGACATCATTTTTGAATTTGGAATATCAATTATAGATTAGGGTGAAATTTTGGCATTGTTCTGAAAAACTTCAATTTATGATGAATAGTGAAACCACTAAGTGGTAGTTAAAAAACTGATTTTTCGTTTAAATGAAATATTACCACTTCTGTGATTTTATTTTCAAAAATCCGACATGCATGGTTGTCATTAGGAATTAAAATGTGGTTCAATGGGATTAAAATAATTTTTGGTGAATAGTAACTTTTAAGTTTAATTAATCACGATTAAAGGTAATTAGTGTAATTTAAGGTAAAGATAATGTTATAATAATATGAAATGACCTTTACACTTGTCCTACCCCTATTGGATGAGTCATGGCCGACCAGGAAAATCCATGGGTCAACATTGGGACCCCATGAAGCCACTTTGGTAGGAAAATGACAAAAATAACATTTTATTTAAAGTAAAAATAAAAATGTCACAAACATGAGTTGTTTTACTAAAACAACTTTTAAATGCGGTTATACAAGTCATATTTTTTACTATAAATATTCATTATAAATCTAAAAATATTTCATACATCATGATATTTTTTTTATAATTTTTAGACATTTAATAAATTAAATTATTTATGACATCATGATGATGCATCGATTACCTCATTAATTAATGATTTAAATAAAATAAAACGATAATGTAAAATCTAAGAAATACACTTTTCAAAAACCTATTGGATGAGCATATTTAGAACCCTTATCACCTTATCCTAGAAATATATCATTTTTGGACCTTTAGAAGCCGAAAAGCATATCATAATAATTTAACATTTCATGAGATCCAAGAGTGCCCCTCCTCTCCTCTTATAAAAGCCCCCCACCACTACCACCTTATTCACACCTTCCAAGCCATTTGGCTCGTCCAACCTCTTCCCAAATACTCTCTACACTTCCTTATATTACTCCTAGAAGACTAACTTTGGGCATAAGTCTTCCCAAGTAAGCCTTTGGCTCAAATCAAAAAGAGTTACCCGGTTTTAAGGTAATGTCTCCTCTTGTGATCTTTTGTTTTATTTTGCTTCTCCAACCCATTAAACTCTTTTTATTACAATATTTTGTAACATCACCAGTATCTTAAATATACTAGGATGTTGTTATGTGAAGGATTTGATTTACACTTACACACACCTTTGTCTAATGGTTAAAGAACATATTGTTTCTGTGGGTGGAGAAATACTGCCTCACGAAACGATGACTGTTCAATATTCTTTTAACACCTCTAATGGTGGCCATTTTTATGAAACTATTTTGATATATGATATATTTATTATGTTTATGTTTTCCTTATGATTATGTATTTTTCATTTATGGAAAACCTTTACGATTTCCATTATGGGTAAACGCGATAATTTCATTTTAGGAAGTGCGGACTACCACCCCCTCAAAGTGATTTGAATCGTTAATTCCATATGTGGGATGTATAAAGGATGGAGTAAATAGTATTATACATTATATTATACTGGAATTATAGTATACCTTTATATAATTATAATTTCATTCCATTAAATATGAAATAGAAATGAAAGTAGTTTTTATGCGTACGTATGGCTTACCGTCTCCATGAACGGTGCATTTCATTTCTTACCTCTAAATGTTATGTAATATTACAAATGAATGTGTATACTGGATATATATAATATATATGATATCTACATAATTAATATAATTATGGATATAATGGATATTTTACCACATGAACAACTTGTAATTATAAGAAGTTTATTTTTGACCCAAGTACCAAAGATCGACACAACGACAGTTATTAACTTAAATGACTACATAATTTTAGTAACATTGTAATAAGTGATATAAAAGGGATAATGAACTTTAAAAAGGTCCTTAAGCAAGTAGAGATTAACTCTATATTATTATTCATGAGGTTAAAGAGCGGTCGAGTCAAGTCGGACATGAGGTAAGGGAACTTCTTAACCCAATTTCTATTCTTTAGGTTAATCTCTTATTTTCAAATTATGTCATGATATTATTATGTCTTATCATGTATTTATACTTTCTTAATGTGAAATTATCGTGAATACACATGGGAGATCAATTTTATTTAAAAAATGATCTTTGTAAGGGAACTTCTTAACCCAATTTCTATTCTTTGGGTTAATCTCCTATTTTCAAATTATGTCATGATATTATTATGTCCTATCTTATATTTATACTTTATTTATGTGTACATATAGTGAATACGCATAATATATCTATTTTATTTAAAAATGATCTTTTTAAGGGACTTCGTCTCAATCTCCTTTCATTGAGGCATGTTTTATTTTATACACAAATTTATTTTATATAGTGTATAAACCCCTTTGACTTTTACATTTATTCAAAAGGAATCTTTTTATATTAAGTGTTTTTACTAAATGACAAAAGGAATGTTTTTTTCTTACGTATGCAGCGACAACGAATTCCCCGCTTCCGTGACTGTTATTTGAGTTTCGACTTCCTCTACAATCCATATCTTTTTTTAAAATGAAAAATAAATTCCAAGTTTTAATTATCTTTTATTTTGGTATTGAAAATGGTTTTGGAAATATTGTTATTATATCAATGTTTTTTTGATATCTTGTGATCGAAATGTGGAAATTTTATGTTTCCTTTATGCATGTTTTATGTGATACTATTATGTTATGGTTTATGATATGTTTAAATCTGTTCATATGAGGAATGCATTAGACTTAAGAAGTGACGGGTGGAGCCCGCTATAGCTCCTCGATGCATCGGTAGGTCTCATGAGACAAACTAGTGTCTTGGAATGAGGCCTTGACAAAATATTATTTTTTGTCTTGGAACGAGGCCTTGGCTACATGGTTATGATAGTCTGGCATTATACATTCCATCATTATGAAAGTGGTTATTGATATTTCATGTGATTATTCGACTAGTAGAATATCCATGTGAGTAAGTAAATGGCATTATTTAATTTTATTTTTTCCATATTATGCTGAAGTTCATGTTTAAAAAGGATTTTGTTTAAGTTATAAAATTTCCTTAAAGGTTAATGTTTATTTATGAGAGCTTTCGCAATATTGTTATCCTTACTGAGCATTTGAGCTCACCCCTTTCAATGTTTTAATTTTTCCAGGATGTGAAGAAGTATTTTAGGAATGACCTGTAGGGATAGTCTAAAGTGGATATGAGTGTGGAAAATGGAGACTATGTTATTGTAGTTTTTCACTTTATGATGTAATGTAACATTTTTGAATATATCTAGTGTTTTCAAGGCTACTAAACTAATTGGTCTTTTGAGACTTTATCTTTTGTGATCATGCCAATGTTACACAATAATGAACCGACTCTGGGTAACTAGGGTCGGGGCGTTGCTGTTGGTATCAGAGGCAGTTTAGTACTAACCTTAGAAGCTAGATTTAGATAAACTCTGATTAGAGCACATAGCCCTAAGATAGTCTTTGAGGATTAGTATAGAAGAACTTCCTAGAATTTTGGGTATTATAGAGATTTTGTGAGTTATCCGAGCAATACATCCCTATCTGGATACGAGCAGGTAGAGGCGGCTCTGGCACAGATGTACCTATGGGTAAAACCCGAAAACACCGCTTTGAGCTAGACTCGAATGGGAACTGGTGCATGACAACTAGACTTGCTGCACTCTTGGTTACGACACTCCAGGGGGATATGCTTAGGATAATCCTCATTTTTTTACAAACCATTATGAAGGGTTTATGAGTGTACACTCCCTCAAAGAAAACATTTTTTTATGATTATGGATTATATCCATAAACTGTTCAATTTATATTAAGTATTTTACATGTTCGGAATTATTCATTGCAATTCATAAACTAACCTAGTTTATTCCATTTTATAGAAATGGCACCCAGTAGAAGGAATGTGAACTCCATCAATACGTATGATCCAAAGGATAAGAAGGATCATATCTTTCACAGTATTAAGCCAACATTTAGAAGGGAAATAGTCTCCCATATGTTCTCAACATATGAAGAAATAGTATCATGTGTTAATAAGATAAGTAAATAATTATCTGACTCTTATGGATTTGATGGGATGAAAGAGAAGAAAAGGATGGAAGAGAGAATGATGGATAAAGGGACAAGGGAAAAGAAGAATTTTCCAATATATGATAACTGTGGGAAGAAACACCTTGGAACTTTCCTAAAGTGAATGAGAGTTTGTTATAAGTGAGTAGAAAAATGACATCAAGTGCGTGACTGCAAGGGTAAGAAAAAGGTTTCAAACGTACAATGCTTCATCTACAAGGAGTGGGGACACTACGCAAAACAATGTCCAAATCATCAGATTATGCCCCAAATGATGTTATTGGATAATAATCAAGTTATGATACTACCACAGATGAGGAGGAATGATTAGAGTTCTTATGTTGTCATTAAATAATTTTTTCATTTGAGTGTTGTATCAATGATGTACTGGTTATAATAATTATGGAGTATATAAGGATTTTACTGCAGTATTATTTTATCAAGGACTTGAGATTGTGTGGAACCAAGAAAAGTGACTCCACAACAGGTTAAATTTTTGGAAAATATATGGTTGAGAGAAAGATAAACCATAATATGGTTCTGATACTAAGATAGTAATTTTGGAAGAATACATGATGAAGGTGTTCACATGTTGTTACGCAGAAAAAAGGATCTTAATTATGTTTACCTTCCTTATAAAATTTGGACCGTTAGTTGGATAAAAGTATTTTGGATAACTATAAAGGTTGGAATGGATTATGTTTATCATCGGATAGTATTGTTTAAGGTTAAAACATTTCTGAAGATTATTTTTGGAATATTATAATACTATAGTTTTTGGAAAAGGACAACCTGTAGGTTGGGGGATAACCCGTCGCGTCGGACAAAGGTGCAGGAATCGAACCCACAACCATAGTGCTACATGCCTTTATTACCTACCACTATCCTACAGGAAGTCCATGATTATTACAAATAGTTTTCCTAATCTAAATGGTATGTGTTGATATTTGGAACCTTGTAAGATTTGGATAAATATAATATTTTTGAGTTCTATTATCTTTTTGAGTGATAGATGGGTTTGTGGTAAAAATTTATTAAAGAATGAAAGTCTACATGACAAGTAAGTATATTTCCTTACATTATTATTAAATCTCTTAAATAAATTCCTCAACTTTATGAAAGGTAACTTGAAACAAAAACGTTGCCGGTTAACTTTTCCAAATGGGGATTCAATGACCGTTTAACCAATCACAAGTTTGTGATTTTCTTATGGTTAACTTTCTCCTAATCCTGATTTCTACAACTCTCCATCAGACCTTGATGGTTTGTTTCTCCTCCATATCCATATTTTCATAGAATCCTAGTATGGGCTATCTCGGATGACCTTTTTTACTTCTCTTTCTTTCTTTTCAAGTTATATTTTTATTAACCCTATTTCCGATATGAGTTTTCCAAAAAGGTATTTTCTGTTTTCAAACTTTTATTTACAAAAAAAAATTTCAAATTTTGAGGATGCAATTTATTGAAGGAGGGGAGAATGTAACACCCCGAGCTTCCACGATATACTTCTCTTTCAATAATGCAATAGCTTGCATTGTACGCAAGTTCGAGATTCTAACACACTACGACCAATCAAAGTAGCCGTTATGAATAGTAATACTGACTTTTTAAAATTATAGAAATTTTATATTTCAAAATCGAATTCATTTTTGTATTCAGAATATCGAAATTATCCTAAGTTGAATTTTTGAAATTTTCTGAGAACTTCCAATTTTTTATGAATAGTGAAAAATACTTAAAAACAACTTTTTTAATAAAAATAATTTATAGTGATAAATTATAATATTGAGTGGTTTAAAATTATAATTAGAATATATTTTTACCATTTTATCCAATGGTGTTCATTAGAATTAATTTCACATTGAAATTGGACATAAACAATTGTCAATCTTTTGATATATATTGTTTCTTAAAAACACGCTATTTGTTGTGACAACTGGAATTAATTATAAAATTAATTAATGCAACATATATGTTTGGAATTTTGTAAAATAGACATCATTTTTTAATTCAGAATATCAATTATAGCTTAGGGTGAAATTTTGGAATTGTTCTAAAAAACTTTAATTTTTGATAAATAGTGAAACCACTAAGTGGTAGTTAAAAAACTGATTTTTCATTTAAATGAAACATTACCACTTCTGTGATTTGATTTTCAAAAATCTGATATACATAGTTGTAATTAGTAATTAAAATGTGGTTCAATGGGATTAAAATAATTTTTTTTTGAATAGTAACTTTTAAGTTTAATTAATCGCGATTAAAGGTAATTAGTGCAATTTAAGGTAAAGATAATGTTATAATAATATGAAATGACCTTTACACTTGTCCTACCCCTATTGGATGAGTCATTTCTGACCAATAAAATCCATGGGTCAACTTGGGGACCCCATGGAGCCACTTTGGTAGGAAAATGACAATAATAACTTTTTATTTAAAGTAAAAATAAAAATGTCACAAACATGAGTTGTTTTATAAAAACAATTTTTAAATGGGGTTATAAAAGTCATATTTTTGACTATAAATATTCATTAGAAATCTAAAAAGATTTCCTACATCATGATATTTTTTTTATAATTTTTATACATTAAATAAATTAAATTATTTATGACATCATGATGATGCAGCGATTACCTCATTAATTAACGATTTAAATAAAATAAAAAGATAATGTAAAATATAAGACCTAAACTAGTCAAAAACCTATTGTATGAGAATATTTAGAACCCTTATCACCTTATCCTTGAAATATATCATTGTGGTACCTTTATAATCCGAAAATCATATCATAATAATTTAACATTTCATGAGTTCCAAGAGTGCCCCTCCTCTCCTCTTATAAAAGGCCCCCACCACTACCACCTTATTAACACCTTCCAAGACATTTGGCTCGGCCAAACTCTACCCAAATACTCTCTACAATTCCCTATCTTACTCCTAGAAGCCTCACTTTGGGCAGAAGTCTTCCCAAGGAAGCCTTTGGCTCAAATCAAAAAGAGTTACCTGATTTTAAGGTAATGTCTCCTCTTGTGCTCTTTTGTTTTATTTTGCTTCACCAACCCCTTAAAATATTTTTATTCCTTTCTTTTGTAAAAAAAACAGTATCTTCAATATACTAGTATGTTTTTATGTGAAGTATTTTATTTACACTTACACACACCTTTGACTAATGGTTAAAGAACATATTGTTTTTGTGGGTGGAGAAATACTGCCTCACAAAACGATGATTGTTCAATATTCTTTTAACACCTCTAATGGTGGCCATTTTGATGACACTATTTTCATATATGATATATATATTATGTTTATTTTTTCCTTATTCTTCTTTATTTTTCATTTATTTCAAACCTTTATGATTTCCATTATGGGTAAATGCGATAATTTCATTTTTGGAAGTGCGGACTACCGCCCCCTCAAAGTGATTTGAATCATTAAAGCCATATGTGGGATGTATAAAGGATGGATTAAATTGTATTATACATTATATTATACTGGAATTATAGTATACCTTTATATAATTATAATTTCATTCCATTAAATATGAAATAGAAATGAAAGTAGCGTTCATACGTACGTACGGCTTACCGTCTCCATGAACGGTGCATTTCATTTCTTACCTCTAAATGTTATGTAATATTATAAATGAATGTGTATACTGTATATATATGATATATATATGATATCTACATCATGAATATAATTCTGGATATAATGGATATTTTACCACATGAACAACGTGTAATTATAAGAAGTTTATTTTTGACCCAAGTACCAAAGATCGACAAAATGATCATTATTAACTTAAATGACTACATAATTTTCATAACATTGTAATAAGTGATATAAAAGGGATAATGAACTCGAAAAAGGTCCTTAATAAAGTAGAGATTAACTCTATTTTACTATTCATGAGGTTAAAGAGCGGTCGAGTCAAACCGGACACGAGGTAAGGGAACTTCTTAACCCAATTTCTATTCTTTGGGTTAATCTCTTATTTTCAAATTATGTCATGATATTATTATGTCTTATCATGTATTTATAATTTATTTATGTGAACTTATAGTGAATACACATGAGAGATCTATTTTATTTACAAAATTATCTTTGTAAGGTAACTTCTTAACCCAATTTCTATTCTTTGGGTTAATCTCCTATTTTCAAATTATGTCATGATATTATTATGTCCTATCTTGTATTTATAATTTATTTATGTGTAAATATAGTGAATACACATAATATATCTATTTTATTTAAAAATGATCTTTGTATGGGACTTCGTCTCAATCTCCTTTCATTGAGGCATGTTTTATTTTATACACAACTTTATTTTATACGGTGTATAAACCCCATTGACTTTTACGTTTATTCAAAATGAATCTTTTTATATGAAGAATTTTTACTAAATGACAAAAGGAATGTTTTGTTCTTACGTATGTGGAGACAACGACTTCCCCGCCGCCATGAATAATATTTGAGTTTCGTCTTCCTCTACAAGCCATATCTTTTTTTTAAATGAAAAATAAATACCAAGTTTTAATTATCTTTTATTTTGGTATTGAAAATGGTTTTGGAAATGTTGTTATTATATCAATGTTTTTATTGATATCTTGTGATTGAAATGTGGATATTTTATGTTTACTTTATGCATGTTTTATGTGATACGATTATGTTATGGTTTATGATATTTTTAAACCTGTTCATATGAGGAATGCATTGGACTTAATAAGTGACAGGTGGAGCCCGCTATAGCTCCTCGATGCATCGGTAGGTCTCATGAGACAAACTAGTGTCTTGGAATGAGGCCTTGACAAAATCTTATTTGTAGTCTTGGCACAAGGCCTTGACTACGTGGTTATGATAGTCTGGAATTATGCATTCCATCATTATGAAAGTGGTTATTGATATTGCATGTGATTATTCGACTAGTAGAATATCCATGTGAGTAAGTAAATGGAATTATTTAATTTTATTTTTTCCATATTATGATGAAGTTCATGTTTAAAAAGGCTTTTGTTTAAGTTATAAAATTTCCTTAAATGTTAATGTTTATTTATGAAATCTTCTGCAATATTTTTATCCTTACTGAGCATCTGAGCTCACACCTTTCAATGTTTTAATTTTTCCAGGATGTGAAGAAGTATTTTAGGAATAACCTGCAGGGATAGTTTTAAGTAGATATGAGTGTGGAAAATGGAGACTATGTTGTTGTAGTTTTTCACTTTATGATGTAATGTAACATTTATGAATGTATCTAGTGTTTCCAAGGTTACTAAACTAATCGGTCTTTAGAGACTTGATCTTTTGTGATCATGCCAATGTTACACAACAATGCACCGACTCTGACATCCCTAATTTTAGGCATTCATAGAAAAGCAAGTTTTGGGGTGATTTTTTTCAATTAAATGCTTTTATTTTATTATGTAAATTTAAATGAAAATAGTTCATAATTTGAAATTGGAAAAAATGAAAATGATGTAAAATATGATAATTTGAAATGAATAAATGGGTTTCAAATGAGAAAATTGAATTTTTAAAGTGTTTCACCCTATGAGATCCATGACCTATGTGATTGATGGTTAAAAGTAGTGATAGTTCCTTGGTTTTGACTGTGTGGTGGGGTATAGAGGATGACTTGTTATGGATTATTTTGAATCCCTCATATGTAAATGTGTTAATGTTGTGTTATGTGTCCTAAGACATGTGTTTGGCGTTGTATAATTATTCCTCCACAAAAAATCTTGGTTATAGGTTGATAGGAGGAAATGGATAGAAATGTACCTCCAGTGGTGGAACCTGAGGTTCTGATAGTTCTGAACAAGGAAGTTGGAGAGTAGTTCTATGAGAACTTTGTGAATTTTCATGTAGTCATGGAAATAGACCCAAAGAGGGTTGTGAAAATTATATCCGACTTGGCATGGGATTTCCAGTTGCAACACCCTATGAATTTCATAGGAGAGGGTGGGCGTGAGGTAGGTGAGTTCTGGGTTGAGTCTATCTAGAAAACTCTTGACCACTTAGAGACTCCTGCATGGATGATAATCAAATTGGTTGCTTACATGTTATGTGTTCAATCAGATCATTGGTGGGACATTCATACTTGAGATGGAAAAATAGATAATATGGTTTGAAAGGATTTTCTGGAGATGTTCTTGGAGCACCTTTACCCTAAGACACTCAGGTAGGAGAGAGAAGCAGAGTCCATGAGGCTATCCCAGGGGAGTATGTCCATGATGGACTATATTGGTTACTTTACTGATTTTTAGTTCTTTGTTCCAATTTTAATAGGAGATGAGGAAACTATGGTGAAACAATTTTAGGATAGGATTAAATGTGAAATTAAGTCCCATGTTAACATCTTCAGGCTAAATAAGTTTTCATAAGTGGTAAATTCGGCTCTCAAATCTACGGGGAACTAGAATAAGGATTCCTATGGAGGATAGGCAGTTTCTTATGGATTACTAAGAATTACATATTCTGAGACTAAGAAGCGTCTATCTGAAAATATCAACCAAGGAGATTGTAAGAATACTTTCTAGGGGGAAGGGTCAGTTACTCAAAAACATACCTGGTTGACTTGACACCAGTGTTTTAGGATGGGACACATTCATAGGTAGTATCCCCAACCACCAATAGAGTGAATATATTTTTACAATATGGTATATCTACAATGGTTCAATGCGATCCCATGACAAATGGGTAATGATGAAGGAGCTAGGAAAATCCATAGCACATGAAGGGGATCCTCTATCCCATATCAGTATGGAAGTAATATTTCTAATGGTCATGGTGGTAGAGGCAGTGGACATGGTAATTATGGGAAAGAGCACCTGTATCAGTAGAGTGGTGTAGCTCGGGGGACTCATACTACAACACAATGAAGAGGGGAAGGTTAGTTGCTTGCAATTCAGCCTACACTTTTTGATTATTAGGTTAGACCATAGATAGTTAAAGGTACTATTTTTGTAGCTTCTACGCTTTCTAATACCTTACTTCATACTGGTACCTCTCATTATTTTATATCATCACAACTTGTAAATGGGTTGAGTCTGGAAATATAGTTTGTGAGCTGGGTTATAATGATCAATGCACATTTGGGTGTATGGTAGAGAGACATTTTTATGTGCAAGTGGTGTTCTCTCAAGGTTGGGTAGTATTATTTTCTATGGGATCTTTATATCCTTGACATTTCAGGATTTGACTTGATTTTGGGTATGGAATGGTTAGTAGTGTATCGAGCCCATATTGATTGTTACCATAAGAGAGTGACCTTTATATATTATATGGGTGACAATTATTCTAATCATATAGAGTGGGATATTCATCCAGGATGATTAGGCCAATTCATCAGCAACTGGGGGAGATCACTACCTAGGTTTCAAGTCTTTTTTTGGATGATGGAGGTTTAAATCCTGATTTCTTTTCACCCATAGTGGACAGGTTCTATGACATGTTTCCTAAAGACTTCTCAGGGATTCCACTAATGTGAGATATTGAATTTAAAATTGATCTCATGTCGAGGGTTGATCCAGTTTCTATTCCACCCTACATAATTAAACCAACAGATATGTAAGGTATTAATACTCAACTAGAAGTGTTTATGGATAAGGGATTTATCCATCTGGTTATGTAAACTTGGGGTTCTCTGGTGTTTTTTTCAAATAAGGCTAATGGTACTTTACACTTATGTGTCAATTACAAAAAGTTAAATCATATGATAGTGAAGAACTGATATCCTCTTCCACGAATTGATAATCTCATTGACCATTTGAGGTGAGACAGTGTCTTCTCAAAGGTTGGCTTGAGATTGGGGTATCATTGGTTGAGAGTTAGGCCTTATGATATACCATGGATAGCTTTCAAAAGTAGGAATGGCCTATATGAGTTCATCTTAAATCCATTTGGGGTGATAAACACTCTAGCAGTGCTCATGGCCTTGATGACCTGAATCTTCCACTAGTACCTAGATCAGTTTGTGGTTGTTTTTTTGGATGAAATCCTTATGTACTAAAAGAATCATTATGACCATTACCAACTTCTTAACATCATCCTAAGTATGCTAAGAGAGAATTTTCAATACTCCAATATATTTAATTTCAAATTATGGATTGATTAAGTAGATTTATTTGGTCGCATCATCTTAGAGGAAGGTGTTTCAGTAGACTTAGAGAAGGTTCAGGCTGTGGTTCATTGGTAACATCCCAAGAATGTCTCTGATATCTGCAGTTTTTTTGGATTAGAGATAAATTATTGGAGATTCATCCAAGTCTTTTCAAAATTTTCAACACCATTTTTGGGCTTTACTAATAAATGATTTATGTTTCAATGGTTCATATCATGTAATAATGATTTCTTGGAATTAAATAAGTGGTTGAAAAACACACTGATCTTGATCTTAACCAAGATAGGAGAGGAGTATAAAGTGTATCGTGACCCATATGGGATCAGGATTGAAGTAGTTTATATGTAAGGGTGTCTATTTGTGGTGTATGGGTCATGGAAGTTGAGGCCAGATGAATGGAATTACCCTATTCATGATGTTTATTTAGGTTCAATGGTTTATGATTTGAAGTGTTGGCATCATTATCTATTGGGAGAAAGGTTTATTTTGTATACTGATCATAAGAGATTAAAGTATATGTTTTTAAAATGAGACTTGAATATCTATTATAAGATATGGGTTAATTATATGTAGTCATTTTATTTTGAGCTATCATATACACTTGATAAGGGAAACAATTTTGTTGATGCTTTGAGTAGGAAAACTCAGACTCAGGTAGTTCCAGAGTCTAGTTTTGAGTGGATGATGATGACTTTTCAGGCTGAGATGTATGCTTTGGGTTATGAAGTCCCGGATTAGATGACCCTCATATCAGTGTTAGTTGAATCAACACTTTTGAGCCAGATTAGGGAGAGGTAGTATTAGTATTTTAAATTTCTAACCTTAATGGAAATCCTTAAAGATGGAGATCCACCTTCCAATTAGAGTATATATTAGGATGATATCATCTATGTATGGGGTCATTTTGTTGTGCCTACATGTATGCTATAGGAGATAATGCATGATTTTCATACCTTTAAGTGGGTGGTAAATCTGGGTTTGACCAAAATGTATCATGAACTACATCGACAATATTGGTGGTCTGGCATGAAAAAAGAGATTATGGAGTTCATGAAATGATGTTACATCTATCAATAGGTGAAGTCTGAGCATCAACAACTTGGTTGTTTAATATATCCATTTCCCATTTTAGAATGGAAGTGGGATAATGTTACCATGGGTTTTGTGGTGGGTCTCTATAGGATTCCTCAAATAAATGACTCGATTTGGGTGTTTTTGGACCAACTGATGAAAGCAGTTCATTTATTTCCTCTCAGAGAGGCTTTCTCAATAGACTAGTTGGGGGACTTGTACATTTGTGAGATATTCCATATGCACATGGTGCCAATTATTATAGTTTTAGACTATGAATCATGTTTTAATTCTCACTTCAAGAAAAAATTATAGAAAGATTTTCGTACACAGGTGTTACTGAGTATGATTATCCACCCACAAACATACTAGCAATTGGAATGTATTATTCAAGTACTTGAGGTTATTATATGAGCATGTGTCCTAGACCTTTGTGGGTATTGGGAGAGTCACCTAGAACTTGTTGAGTTCACCTATAACAATAATTATCATGTGACTATTCAGATGGAACCATATGAGGCTCTTTATGGTAGTTTAATCAAATCACCTCTATGTTGGATAGACTTAGGTGAGTCAGAGTTGTTGGGACTAAGTCTGTTGTAGGAGATGTCAAAGCAAGTTTAGTTGATTAAAAAACATATGGATATATCTTGGAGTAGGTAGAAGTCATATGTTAATCGACATCAATGACCCCTTTAGTTTATAGTGGGTGATCATGTTTTTCTTCAGGTGTCACCTAGATTGGGTCACCAAAGGATTCGGAGGTAGGAAAAGTTGTGAAGGTTCCGGGCACAACGGAAGTGTGTGGGTGGATGTGCCCACTTGGCCTTTTGTAATTAGCAATGATCAATCTGGGATCAATATGACGATAAACGCCAGTCTCCACGGATTTAATCACAGAAAAAGACAAAGAAGAAGGTTTGTCCTGGAACCACAAACAAGGATCGTTACATGTTGATTATAATTAATTTAATTAATTATAAAGAAATGCCTTTTGGGTATTCTTTCATAGTTTATTTTCTTGATCACGTTGTCGATGTGATCTGTCGTTGCATCGCAGAAGCCAATTGTAGACTCCCTCTAGTGGTGATCCACACGTGTACCTCATATCTCTGGACGTCGCAAAAGGATTCTCCGGGTGCTAGCGTTGGGAAGTCTTTGCTTGCGTTGTCCGCCTTAGATCGTCTTGATCCGATGGAAGAGGATATCTCTCGGTCTTGAGAGCGTTCTTGGATGAAGAGGTTATTTCGGCCTTGAAATAATTTTCCAGAGATGTTGTGCACAAAGATTCTCTTGTGTGTAGGAAAAGAGTTGGGGTTATGAGGATATTTATAATCGGGTGTGTGGGGTTATAGAGGTATGACAATAAATAAACGCGTTATGCGTTTTATTTATTTCATTGACACTTCATTTAAAACCCCCATGTCGAATAAATAATTCCTTGACATGCGCCCACGCTGATTATAATAAATAAAATTTAAAACAATATTATATCCTCATAATCCTGAATGAAAAAAAACTACACGGCATGTATTAATAAATACAGGGCGTGTACTTGTTTTTCATTGAAAACTACACGGCGGGTACATTAAATGTATACGGTGTGTATATCTTATTTTCATTTATTCATTTCCGTTCCAAAATAAAACTACACAGCATGTACATTTAATAATACATGGCATGTACTTGTTTTATTTTATTTTTCCTCCATCATTTAAAACAACTTAGGCTTCCTTGAATAATTATTAAACCACGTACGGGAATAATCTTTACTCAACTTGAGATACTTGGATACACTTAGTGTGTGACCCTCTAGGCCTCTTTCTCATTGGCATTAGGCGGGCTTGCCTAAAGTCCAAGATTACTGTCTAGCAACGGGTCAAGGTACCCAAGAGAAAGTAGTTGACGCTGCATTGACGTATCACTTCATACGAACGCTTACTGTGTAATTTAATCCTTTTGTATTGATATCTCATCAAGCAGGTTTCATGGAAATGTCATAAACCTATATGCTTGATCCTTCGTTCTTTGACTACCTGAAATAAACTCATCATTTACACAATGGACATGGAATTTAATGCGATAGTTCTATTTTAATCAAAGGGACGAGATATCCACTTCCATAAATGGAAGGGACAAATCCTTCCTCGACTTATCCATTAACAACATGTCACTCATGACGCACCAAACGTACCCTACTTCCCACCAATTGTCTGCGTGACGGTTTTCGTCAGTAAATCTAAGTGCACGAGTCATGACATGAGTTAATGATAATCTTCCAGTCTAAGGACCATTACACATGCTTGCAGATAGCAATATCCGATGACACCAAGACATGCGGAATTACTAATGGCGGGTCTGTTCTCATAATCTCCCATCTTGGAGATTACCAAGTGTGAACTCCATGAGAGAGAGTCTCATCTTATTACGAGTACTCACACATGACGGTCTGTATACTATGTGTCCTATCATAGTATGTCATCCAACCGCAGAACTTTATTTAAGAATATTGTTATAGCATTTCAAGTTTATCATCATAGCGGGGATCTGCTATGACCTTATTAATGCAACAAATATTCCAGGACATTATTATATTATAGTCATGAAGAACAATGAACAATATATAATAAGTGAACATTTATGTAATCAAAGTAAAAAACAGTTGGTCCTGAGGACACCAACGCTAACAAACTCCCACTTGGACTAGATCCAACTGCCTATGACTTTTAGTCCGCTAGACCTCACATGATGATCATGTTTCTGATGAGTCAAGTCTTTAGTCAATGGGTCCGCCACTTTGTCTTCCGTGGAAATACTGCTCACTTCAACTTCACCTCTCTGAGAAAAAACCCTCAAGAGATGATATTTTCGAAGTATGTGCTTTGTCCGCTGATGTGACCTTGGCTCTTTTGCAAGTGCCACCGCTGTAGTATTATCACAATAGAGTGTGATAGGATCTTTACTGCTCGGTACAACATCCAGCTCTTAGATGAAGCTTCGCATCCATACTGCTTCTTTATCTGCCTCAGAAGCTGCGATATACTCGGACTCCACTGTAGAATCTGCCACAACACTATGTTTTGAGCTCTTCCAGCTCACTGTACCTCCATTCAAACTGAAGATGTATCCAGTCTGCGACTTCATGTCATCTTGATCAGTCTGGAAACTAGCATCGACATGTCCTCTGATGACTTGTTCCTCATCTCCTCCATAAACCAGGAACATATCCTTAGTACGCCTCAGATACTTAAGGATAGTCTTGATTGCCATCCAATAGCGGTCTCCTGGATCAGCTTGATATTTTCCTACCGCACTTAATGCGTAAGCAACATCTAGCCTCGTACATAGCATAACATACATGACTGACCCAATCGTGGATGTGTAATGGATAATTTCCATCCTTTTTCTTTCCTCATGTGTCTGAGGACACATTTTCTTGGAAAGATGAATGCCATGTGACACTGGAAATAATCCTCTCTTGGACTGTTCCATACTGAATCTCTTCAGTATCTTGTCAATGTATGTACTTTGACTCAGGCATAGCATTCTCTTAGATCTATCACGATGGATCTTGATCCCAAGAATATATGCCACCTCGCCCAAGTCTTTCATGGAGAAGCATTTATGCAACCATGCCTTAACTGACTGTAAGACAGGTACTTCGTTTCCAATTAGCAATATGTCATCAACATATACTATTAAGAAATCGACTGCACTTCCACTAAACCTTTTGTAGAAACAAGGCTCACATTCATTCTTAACAAAGCCAAATTCCGTAACAGCTTCATAAAAACAAATTTTTCATGACCTTGATGCTTGATTTAATCCATAAATGGATTTCTGCAACTTGCATACCTTGTTGGAATCCTTTCGAGTCACAAAGCCTTCAGGTTGTGTCATGTAGACATCCTCCTGGAGGTTCCCGTTAAGGAAAGCTGTTTTGACATCAATTTTCCAAATTTCATAGTCATGGTAAGAAGCAATGGACAATAGGATTCTAATGGACTTCAGCATTGCAACTGGTGAAAAGGTTTCATCATAGTCAATTCCTTGACGCTGTCTAAAACATTTTGCAACCAGTCGTGCCTTGTAGGTGCTGACTTACCCCTCCATGTCCAGTTTCTTCTTGAATACCCATTTATTACCAATAGGCATTACATCAACTGAAGGATCTACCAAAATCTAGACTTTGTTTTGGAACATGGAATCCATTTCAGAATTCATGGCTTCTTGCCACATGGAAACATCTGTACCCTCAACTGCTTCCTTGTAGGTAAGAGGATCATCATTGTTAACCAATAATCATTCACCATCCTCAGTGACAAGAATACCATATCGTTCTGGTTCTCTTACTTCTCTTGTGCTCCTATGCAGTTCTTGTGTCTCTAGAACAGATTGTTCTTCCACGGGGCTCTGTGGAATCTGTTCTTGTACCAACTCATGTGTATCTTGAGCCTCGACTTCATCGAAGTCTATCTCGCTCCCACTATCTCTTTTGAATATATGCCTCCTCTCAATGAATATGGCGTGTCTTGCCACTGTAACCTTTTTGTCTGAGGTGTTTTATAGGTAATATCCCCTTGTTTCCTTGGGATATCCTATAAAGATACACTTTCTGCCTCGGGGTGCAAGTTTGTTACCTGAAGAGGCCTTAACAAATGCTTCGCTACCCCACACATGTAAATTTGATAACATCTCTTTGCGTCCACTCCATAATTTGTATGGAATACCATTTATTGATTTAGTTGGTACTTGGTTTAGTATGTGCGCTTCTGTTTGTAATGCATATCCCCAAAAGGATAATGGAAGACTCTCATGACTCATCATTGATCTCACTATGTCCAAAAGGGTGTGGTTCCTCCTTTAACTTACACCATTCCACTGCGGTGTGTAAGGAAGAGTGAGTTGAGATATAATCCCAAACTCCCATAAGAAATCAATGAAGTCTTGATTAAGATATTCTCCTCCTCTGTCTGAGCGGAGTTTCTTAATCTTCCTACCAAGCTGGTTCTCAACTTCATTCTTGTATTCTTTGAACCGATCAAAAGAATATGACTTATACCTCATTAAATAAATATATCCATATCCACTAAAATCATCAGTAAAATTTATGAAGTTTGAGAACCCACCCTTTTCTTAAACTGGAAATGGTCCACACACATCTGTGTGAAATAATTCTAGAAGCTCTATAGCTCTTTCACCTTTCCCACTAAAAGGGGCTTTGGTCATTTTGCCTTGTAGACACGCATGACATACACCAAGTGGTTTTAGTTCGAAAGAATCTAAATACCCATCTTGATGTAATTTTGTCAAACATTTCTCATTGACATGACCTAGCCGGTGATGCCAAATTTGGGTGTTGTATGAGTCATTAACTTTGTTATCGATTTCCATTACTTGGTTTGTGTAGTCTAACACATAAAGGCCGTTATATAAATGTTCCCTAACAAAACAAATGCTATCTTTATAAAAGTAGCAACATTCATTTCCAAACTTGAATATGAATCCATCAGTATCTAATTTGGATACTGAAATAATGTTTTTAGTAACAGAAGGCACATAATAACAACCCTTTAACACCAAGATCATTCTAGTTGGCAATGTGAGGTGGTATTCCCCAACAGCAACAGTAGCAAGTCTGGCTCCGTTGGCTGCTCGTAGATCTGCCTCCCCTCGATCAATCTTCCTGAATCTACTTGGTTCCTATATTTGGATACAGATGTGAGAACCACAAGCAGTATCTAATACCCAATTATTAGAAATAGATAGATTGAATTCAATAACAAACGCACTTAAAGATTCCCCTTTCTTCCTTGGCTGGGTGCAGTTTTTCTTCCAGTGGCCCTTCTTGCCACATGCGAAACAAACAGCATCATGTTCCTTTGCCTCCCCTTTGATCTTCCATTTCTTGGAAGGCCTTGAAGAAGCTTTGGGATTAAATCTCTTCACCTTTCATTTCCTTTTATTCACCTTGAGGACAGAAGGCTTTTCACGCTTCATGTCAGTGTCCACTTGGCGAATGAGGATGAGAAGATCAGACAAAGACTTCTCAATGTTGTTCATATTGAAGTTCACAACAAAGTTTGAGAAGCTCTGGGGGAGTGATGCGAGAATGAGATCGGTACCCAGTTCTTCAGGGAGTTTAAATCCTAGAACCTCTAAGTGCTCAATGTATCCAATGAGCTTGACTACATGAGGCCCGGCTGGGGAACCCTCTCCAAGATTGCTATGAAATAGAGCCTTGGAGATCTAAAACCATTCCTGTCTTTCTCTCTCCTCGTATAAACCACGGAGGTTCTCGAGCATGTTGTAGGAATCCATTTCTTCATGAGACTTCATAAGCTCACTAGACATAGATGACAACATCAAACACTAAACGTTGAGAGCATCATTCAAATGTTGCTCATAGACTAGGAAATCATCATCACTTTCCCCTGGGGCAGGAGAATCAGGAAGTGAGGACTCCAGCACGTAAAATTTCCTTTCATGGCGTAGGATAACCCGAAGGTGCCTAAACCATTCCTGAAAGTTACTGCCGGTGGAGATGTTGTCTTTATCCAGAATTGATCGTAGAGAAAATGTGGTTGATGTGTTTGTCATCTTGATTCTACAATTTAAAAGAGCAGATTTATTAGTACTTTCTTGATTACTTTTTATGAGAAATAATAAATTTTATTAAGTCTCCCACTATTTTATCAAGTCCCAATGGCCCTCACCATTGAACTCGGAATGTCCAGTTGCTTTGACATTCTAGTGGAAAGGATCCATATTCTCCTTCGCATAACCCCAACAAGGGTTGGTCAATCTATTTGAAGGTATTTAGGTAGGTAGGTCTTTGCCAACTGTGAGCTTACAGTTACTTGATCTGTTGAGTGGACTCCCCAATCCTGAAATCCTGACTTGGATTTCCCCAACTCTTGCCTCCAATATTACATCAAGTCTATCAAGGGATACTTCTCTTGATGTAATATGGTTAAGTCAACCCGAAACCTTTCATAAGGGCTTCCTTTATAAAAGTAAGTGTCCCAACAAGGGTTGGTCAAACACATAGTTTTATTGAGTCTTGCCCTTAATCAAGTAACAGAAGGCTTGGTCTGACTTAATATGGTATTTGAGGGATTTTATTCTTTATGTGTATCTTTGCATTATCACATGCTTGTTAATATTAAGTGATGTTTGCTTAAGTGATTAACCATGTTCCGATAATGTTTACGCATAGTACAATTTTTATTTTATTCCATATTTTCATGCTTGTTCATTTTATTAATTATGTGATCACGAAAACACATACATAATAAATAAACCATGAAATCAGACAGAAATAAAATAAGATGGCATGATCATGAGCTTCTATTTGGTTAACTTATCTAGTAGTTTTGATAAGATAACCCTGACCTAGGGAAAACACCTTGAACCTGATGGTTCGTGTTTTGCATCTCCCACATGTCCACCTTTGTATCTTCTTGTGTCGGCTTCGCCTCGGCTTCGGGATCTGAACCGTCACCTCTGGCTGAGGAGATCCTCCATTACATGGGTTTACATTAAATAAACCATGGGCACGCAGGCCCTACATTTTATTGGAAGAAGGCTCGCAGGCCAAAAAATTTAAATTAAATAAATTTAAATGAAACCATACACATATAAAGTGTCTTTGGTCTAGCTCATGATCATCCATAGTATGCAACGACATTTACGCATATTTAGAATTCAAATTCTTTTAATCGTTCTTTTATTTAAGATAATACGTGCTCGAATTAAATTAATTATGATCTTATAATTAATCAATTATTTATCTTAAATTCCTTTCTGAATTTCCTTGAGATTCTTCTCATACATATTCCTTGTATGGGTATTTGTACATTAAAGGAAACCTGGTGAAATTCCATTTCTGGAAAGTACACGGAATGTAGTTTATAATTACATGGCGTGTATTTTCTTTTCACCATTTATCCAATGTACACGGCGAGGCTTTGGCGTGTTTTCTGTACTTTGGAAATTTTAGAGTACACGGCATGTAGATGAATCATACACAGCGTGTACTTCCTTGTTACGTGGTAACCGGCCTGGTGATCCCATGTACGCGGTACGCGGCTTATCTTTGTACACAATTTCACCTGGGTCGGAACGGACTACACGGCATGTTGTTCCAATATACACGCCGTGTATTACGGTTTCCATGCTCCGTTCTATTCTGGTCAACACTGTGAGATTAAAACTTAGGCATAATCAATTCACATGGCGTGGTTTGGCAGGCCAGTGCTGGTTCGTTGAACCTAAGTACACAACATGTAGTTTTAATTACACGCCGTGTAATCCTATGTTGTACAGACAGAAAGAGAGGCTCCTCCAGATGAGTTCCTCATTTTTATTTTAATCAAAATTAAAATTAAAAGGTCGTTACTGTGATATGAATCGAGAAACAAAGGAGGAAGAATAGATCTCGTTAATTCAGATTTATAGAACGATTTATTTAGAATTGAATCAAATATGAATGCGTAAATTAGCAACAAAAATTAAATAACTATAATAAATGTTGTAACATCCCTCTGATACCATTTGAAGGTTCCGGGCACAGCGGAAGCGCGTGGGTGGATGTGCCCACATGGACTTTTGTCATTAGCAATGATCAATCCAGGATCAATATGACGATAAACACCAGTCTCCACAGATTGAATCACAGAAAAAGACAAAGAAGAAGGTTTGTCCCGGAACCACAAACAAGGATCGTTACAGGTTGATTATAATTAATTTAATTAATTATAAAGAAATACCTTTTGGGTGTTCTTTCTTCATTGATGTTCTTGATCACGTTGTCGATGTGATCCGTCGTTGCGTCGCAGAATCCAAGTGTAGACTCCCTCTAGCATCAATCCACATGTGTACCTCGTATCTCTGGACACCGCCAAAGGATTCTCTGGGTGCTAGCGTGGAGAATCCTTTGCTTGTGTTGTCCGCATTAGATCGTCTTGATCTGATTGAAGAGGATCTCTCTCAGTCTTGAGAGCATTCTTGGATGAAGAGGTTCTTTCATCCTTGAAAGAATTTTCCAAATATGTTGTGCACAACGATTCTCTTGTGTGTAGGAAAAGAGTTGGGGTTGTGAGGATATTTATAATCGGGTGTGTGGGGTTATAGATTTATGACAATAAGTAAACATGTTACGCATTTTATTTATTTCATTGACTCTTTATTTAAAACCCCCATGTCGAATAAATAATTCCTTGACATGCGCTCATGCTGATTATAATAAATACCATTTAAAATAATATTATATCCTCATAATCCTGACTGAAAAAAAAACTACATGGCGTGTATTAATAAATACACGGCGTGTACTTGTTTTTCATTGAAAACTACACGGCGTATACATTAAATGTATATGGTGTGTATATCTTGTTTTCATTTATTCATTTCCTTTCCAAAATAAAACTACACAGCGTGTACATTTAATAATACACAGCGTGTACTTGTTTTATTTTATTTTTCCTCCATCATTTAAAACAACTTAGGCTTCCTGGAATAATTATTAAACCATGTATGGGAATAATCTTTACTCAACTTGAGATACTTGGATACACTTAGTGTGTGACCCTCTAGGCCTCTTTCTCGTTGGCATTAGGTGGGCTTGCCTAAAGTCCAAGATTACTGTCTAGCAACGGGTCAAGGCACCCAAGAGAAAGAAGTTGACGCCGCATTGACGTATCACCTCATACGAATTCTTACTATGTAATTTAATCCCTTTGTCTCGATATCTCATCAAGAAGGTTTCATGGAAGTGTCATAAACCTATATGCTTGATCTGTCATTCTTTGACTACCAGAAATAAACTCGTCGTTTACACCATGGCCATGGAATTTAATGAAACAGTTCAATTTCAATTAAATGGTCGAGATATCATCTTCAATAAATGGAAGGGACAAATCCTTCCTCGACTTATCCATTAACAACATGTCACTCGTGACGCACCCAACGTACCCTACTACCCACCAACTGTCTGCGTGACGGTTTTCGTCAGTAAATCTAAGTGTGCGAGTCATGACATGAGTTAATGATAATATTCCAGTCTAAGGACCATTACACACGCTCGCAGATAGAAATATACGATGACACCAAGATATGCGGAATTACTACTAGTAGGTTTATTCTCATAATCTCCCATCTTGGAGATTACCAAGTGAAAACTCCATGAGAGAGAGTCTCGTCTTCTTACGAGTACTCGCACATGATGGTCTGTATACTATGTGTCCTATCATAGTATGGCATCCAACCGCAGAACTTTATTTAAGAATATTGTTATAGAATTTCAAGGTTCTCATCATAGCAGGGATCTGCTATGACCTTATTAATGCAACAAATATTCCAGGACATTATTATATTATAGTAATGCAGAACAATGAACAATATATAATAAGTTAACATTTATGTAATCAAAGTACAAAACAGTTGGTTCTGAGGACACCAACCCTAACAAGTTGGCACCTAGGTTTGTTGTGCCTTTTGAGGTTGTGGTGATAATTAGGATAATTTCTTACCAATTGGCTCTTCCACATATGTATTATTCTATGAATTATGTTTTTAAGGTGTCATAGCTTTAGTGTTATCACCCTAACCCTTCTCATGTGATCGATGTGGATTATGTTTATCTTGAGATAGATGCATCATTTAAGGAGAACCTAATACGTGTTTTAGATAGTAGTGATAAATTATTGTGGGGAAAGACCATGCATATATTTTGAGTATTGTGGAAACATGGTTATGTTTAGGATGAAACATAAAAGAGAGAAATAAAAGATACGTGGTCTTAGTGGACTTAAATTTTTACCTTGGAATCTTAGAGGTGTTGGGGAGTACAACTTGAGGATGAGCTATTATAAGGTGGGGTGATTATAAGATCATGTTCCATTTTAGGTATATTTCCTTTTGAGTTTTCTCATTTTTCTTTTGTGGTAAATGGTTTTATTTGGTTTGGGAGGATTTGGAGGTATTTTGGATCTTTAATGTAAAATTTTTGTTTGAAAAACAGTCTATGGAAAATTTACATGTCATTTAAATGGGTTACATGATGTGTGAATTTTTAATTGGCATAAAATCGCCCCGGTTGATGGGTTTTTTGTCATAAACCATTAAAATGAATTATATGAAGTGTAATGTCATTAAACTCCATGTAATTACCTAAGAAAAAAAATTAAAAGTTTCTGTGTGGTTCATTTTAGTTTCCTTCCTTTGTGAAGCCTTCCTTCTCTCAACCCTATAGAGACTCTTAGCAATTTTGGAGTGATGTCTTCATCTTTGATCATTATATATTGGTTTTTTATTCTTGATATCTTCTATAATTTTTTATCCAAATATTCTACATAAATTAAGGGTTGTGGTTGGGCAAGCGTTCATCAAAGATCTTGAGGTAGGTTTTCTAAATATCAATTCTCAAAGTCATGAATAATAATTACATATATGTATTGTGGAATTTCAATTGTCACATTTAGAAATTGAATATTTAATTGAATTAATTAATTGGTTAATTAATTAATGGTAATATTAAATTGGTCAATTGATGGGATCATGCAATTGGTCAGTTAATGGGATTGTGGAATTGCTTGATTGATATGATTAAGAATTGGTTGATGATGGGAATTAAGGGATGTCTAGATTAATCATGAGTGGTTAATGGATTATATGATAAAATGTTGATAAATGTTTTAATGGTTAATCGTTCATCTGAATTAAAGTTATGAACATTTATTTTTTGATAAATTCAAATGGTAGCCATGAAGAGAATGTTTTATAATAAGGTTAATGATGATTAACCTTGATGAATATTATATATGTGATATATGTGTGATTGATTGATAAATGGGTTTTGGGAAATAGAATAATTCATAAAATACCCATGGGGTTCTATAAATGATGTTATAGGACCAAATTCAAGCATGTGAATATTATTTTATGGGATAGGGACTGATTCTCAAAATACCCATGGGTATGGGACACATATTGATGCTTCAAATACCCACAAGGTTCTAGACATGGAATTCTAGGACCAAAATTTTGGCATTGTAATGTGGTTCCAAGTAGCCATGATATTAAATTAAAATGAAATGATAAATGTAAGTACATCAGTTACTAGATATTTGATATCCCTCAGGGATATTTTAGGCTTCGACATGGGCTGAAACGGGTATTGTTGGTTTAGTTGTCATTGTGAACCTAGGGATTTATGTGGTTAAATAAAGAATAATTGAATGTATAAATAGTTTACTATATCACATGTCTTTTATTCTTTATACAACTACATACACTGTTATAGACTGGATATTTTTTTAGACATCATTGGTGGTGGTCTGCTGAGTTATACTCACACCCAACTTTGGTTACCTGATCAGTACCCGGATAGAATTCATGTTTGTAGGATAGGATAAGAGCAAGAGCCCTATGTTAGAAGCATGAGTTGGGACAGAAAATGGATAAGGGTACCAGACATGATTTCAGGACCCGATTGGGAGTTTTTAGTGTCTTTATTTTGGATTTTTTTCATTTGACACTTGACACATGTTTCCATAACATGTCTACTACTTTGGTTTGGGATATTTTTTTCCTATTTTGGTCATCATGTGATACTTGTATTATTCTGTTTATTGATTATTTTAATTTGTATTGTTTATTATTTTCTCAATTATGTTGCTTTGATAAAGAGGTTATAGTATCCATTTATTATATATTATACCATCACTCCTAGAGGACAACCTCTGACATATGGGGAGACACTCTTGAGGTCATGTAACTGACCGAATCATGGGTACCGGTGTGTAGAACCTAGTTTAGGATGTTAAATAATGAATCATTCAAAACCTATATTATATTTTATGGTTTTAAAAAAATATTTTTGAACATGGCTCACTTATACATCATTAAGGGTATTATATTAATGATTTCAATTCTTATCCAAATAAAAAAAGTGAAAACCACTCTATTTTGTATAAACCAAGATCATAATCCATTAGAAGTCTTTTGGTTTTAGATTATGTAATTACCTAGAGTCCAAAACAAAATTTTAGATATTGATAAATAATTCCCCTCTATTTCTATAAATACCCACCCAAAATATAATTTATCTTCACTAAAAACATATTGATCATGATTTTAATCTCTCTATACCTCTATAAATCCCTCACAATGTGTTCCCAATATCTTAAAAATATCCTACCAAACATTTAGAAGCACCCCTAAATGTAAGTGATTCTCTTCATCTTCCATTTTATTTATGTACTTTATTTTTATTATGCCTTTATATTTTCAATTATTCATATTTTAATTTGATTTTACACATACCTTTACTATCCTTATTATTCCAAATTAATGATACACCACCATTCACTCTCATTAAACCCTAATATGAGCCTTTGTGTACACTTGTTATGATTCTGAAATTATTTTGTGATTTCCAATGAAAAATTTTTGTGTTAGGATTATAGGTCCCTATTTCCACTCAATTTTATTCACCTAGAAGTACATATCCTTCATTTATTGGGAACTCCCATGTATTTAACCAGTAATTCTTGATTATGGGATTAAATTTGATGAAGGACATTCATATTTTGTTTGATCAAGGTGGAGTAGAAATTGATTTACATTATATGAATGTGATGGGTGGGCTTGGAATTATATAGCCATCCAATGAATTGGGTAATATTTTTATCTTATGATACCATGTATGGTGGTGAATGGGTGGTTATCCAAAAAAACCATGTTATGATGTCTAAGCGATTATCCTTTACTTTTTGATGTGATGTTTTATATCATTTCCACATTCCTATAATGCCTTGATGATATCATGTTTTGTTATTCTTTGAAGCTCATTATTATGATTATCATGTTTTATGACACCATGTTATATCCCTTGAATTATCTCACCCCTTTCTTATGTACAACCCCAAGATACCATGTGAAAAAATATAATATCAATGGAATTTAAGGGCATGTTGTGGAGTTTTTAAATAATTTTGTTATATCATTCTACCATGTTATTTTGATATGTATATAATTACCCAAATACATTAGGCATATTGGTCTTTTAGTATTGAATTATCTGTATCATAATTCAATAAATTATGAAATAAAATGTATAAAATATATGGGTTTTGTAATAGTGGGTCCAAGAGCCTGGGTATCAGGTGAACAATGGAAGGATTTATTCTTTTATGTCTATTAATATAATAATATTCTATAAATATAAATACTATATATGTATATTTAGGTAAATATTTTTTTGTTGAGAATTATGGAAGTGATTTATGGGTATCCTTATTAGAAATGATCATAAATGTTGTTATTATTGATGATAGTGTGTTGTGGTACTAGTTTTATGTATACCTTATTATTTTATATCTCATATAGAAACTAGTTATTCATGTGGTAGGATAACTACTTTGGATTCCCATATTGTAATGCCCCATACCTAGATACCACTCAATAGTGCCCCAATCCCAGTTTGTTAGATGGCCTCAAGCGCATCTCCCCAAATTCCAGAGGCTTCCGACTAGCAGCGATAACCTAATTAAGTTGGTTGGGAGACTATGCCCTCATTAACATAGTATCACATCAGAAGTAAAATATACAATAAGTAGCATAAGTGAGATAAACTACAGTCAACTGAAAGTAAGACAAGACAGGAATACATATCAATAACCAAAAGTGTCTCATAAACAAAATGATGCAGATAATACATGTATCTAGAAATAAGCTAAACTAGGTACATAGAAATGTAATATAGTACAAGTCCCAAAAATAACAAATGACTAAAAGGTATATCAGCATCGCAAGTCACATATTGGTCCTCTACTCCCCTACTCCAAAGCCACATTCAACAACCTGTACCAAGGTTCTTTCCTCTATCATCACCTACAACCATATAATGTGTTTGGGTCCCCAAGGAGGCCCAAAAAGGGTGTGAGATAAACATACCAGTAGGAAACCACCCAGGTCTATATAGTTCTAATAGAAATATACAAAGTTATAGAAAGTGCAATAAAGCAGTAAAGTAAAGTGTGTATGCCCATGGCATAAGTCTACTTCCATATGTAAAACCCACTAGCCCTCAATGCTACCTACAACAGATTCAACTTCTAACAAGTAAGTTATAAGAAAGTAAACAAGTCACTCAACCACTCCATAAATCCATTCATATCAAACAAACCATAGCCATACTTCATAATGATGTTAATAATTTGACGGCCATGCCATATAGTAAAGAGAAGACCACAAGGGCCAAATCCAAGGTATCATGTACCAGGGCATCCATGAAATAAATCTAGAATATGAAGGGCCGGATCCATGGAGCTCATCCAAGCCTTCCACATCGATCCCCATGGGTTTCCCAATGGAAACTCAGTCTATACACTGGTTGGAGTCCTAGGAACATATGTGCCGACATGTCCTACGTGATTCCAAGCAAGCCGGATCCACGGAGTAGTAAGGCCCGAGGTATCCCATAAAATAAATACCCAAGGGGTAGAGTCAACCCAAGGAATCCACTACCACATTCTAGATCCATGGAGAGAATTCCATGGTATCTATCAAACCATTCAATTAATTCATTCAATTTAAATGATCTAATTCCATGTGAATATACCCATTCACATAACCAAGAAAAATCCATGAGTATACCCACTCATGAAAACCATTTTCCAATCACCAATAATATGGGCCTACCCTCCCATATTAACCATTTAACATGATATAAGTTAATTCATCAAGGTATACCCACCCATATAACCCATTGAACAATCTCAGCTAATCAAAAATAAGAACAACATAGCAAGATATCACTAAGAAAGGAGGCAGTACATCTCCTAAGTAAGTTATTCAAAACCATCAAGGAAATAATGGGATTCCTCTAACTAGTAAATCACAAGCACATTCCCATTATGTGGTTTAAATAGGCATAAATAGTTAAATTCCAAATGTCACACCCCATGGGTGACTTCGAAATGAGCATTGGGTGTTAATGTACCTAACCAAACCTACAGGCATCCTTACTAGGTCCAACTAAGCCTACCAAGAGTATCTAATTTAAAAAAAGGGCCATGTATGAAAGTCAAATGGGTGTAATATTGGCTGAATGCCCAAAAATCACCATAAAATATGAAAGAAAGTATAAACCACCTACCTTGTATCAATAGTAGAGAGTTCGTCTAGTATTGGGTCTTGATTCATCCTGGTTTAGGAGAGATTTGAAGAACAGAAAAAGAAAAAGATATTAGGGAATATGATCCTAAAATAAAATAGTGAAAAAAATTTCTAGAAGAATCAAATATGTTTAAAAAATAATGTATGCCTTATCGATACCGATTCGATGAGACAATCCACACTCAAAACAGTGGTCAGAAGGAGAGTATGGATCAATCCCTACCTTTGGCACTAAAGGAGAGATACATGAGAGGGGTTTTGTTGTGCATTGAAGAGAAACACAAAAATGGGTTTTATGTTAAAAAAAATTAATTTAACTAAAATTTTAAAAAACTGACACAACAGACTCACACGGTTTCCCAAACTGTGCGGTAACTGTACATAGATCACTACCTCCAAGGGGCAGTTCAGACGGTTTCCCCACACAGCCTGACTAACTGTGCGGTAACCATGTGAAAACACTCTATTAAAAACCTGAAACTTTTTCATACTCTTGAACATCCATGCGGCCTAACCCACAAGGTTGCTCCTAACTTTATGGCCCCCCTTTTTACCCAAAAACTTGGTTTTAGGCTCCAAAAAAGGCCCAGACACCTCCAAAACACCCATGATCACAAGGGGGGCATATGTAAGGCCATAAAAATCATTTAAACTAAAAATTAAAGGCTTCAAACCTCATATGAAAACCCAAGTTATTACAATATTCCCCCTTATAGAAATATGTCCCTGAATTTCTTATTGAAGGATTTTCAAGATTCATCTGAGAACAACTCTGAACACTGAGCATGTATATCGGCCTCCCGCTCCCTTGTCTCATCCTATAAACGACCGTGATACCATAGCACTCATACTAAAAGAACTGACCAGCCTCAGAGAGCCTCCGTGCTCCTATAAATGATATGTATCAAATACTCTTCAAAGGATGCATCAACCTAAAGCTCAATCTCCTCAGGTTGAAAAACATTAGATGGGTCTGGATGATAGTTGTGAAGATGAGATATGGAAGATGTCTTGCGTGGCTTGTTACCTATTAGGTAACTACAACTAATAGAAAACCAACCCGACTCTCTCTAGAATCTCAGACAACCCAACATATCACAGTGAAAGCTTACCCTATCTTTTGATCCACCTGTGTCGCAACCTTATTGAAACATGCAAGAAAACCCAATCCCCAACCATGAACTTTAGTGGTCATCTATGTCGATCAACATATGATTTCTATCGATATTTTGTTGTATCCATTCAATTATAAATCAACAGGGTCTGCTCAAAAGTCTATTACACAAGACGCAATCCCAATAAAGCTGCATCTTCTTCCTCTAACCAGAATAGGGGAGAATGATATGGTCTTCCATATAAAGCCTCATAAGGTTACATTGGAAACGTCTCCTGATAAATATTATTGTAGGTGAACTTAATCAGGGGAATATTCCTCTCCCAAAAGACACTAAAATCCAGGATGTATGCTCGTATCATTTCCTCTAGTACATATATCATACGTTCTGATTGGACATCAGTCTGAGGGTGGTATGTTGTGATCAAAATAACCTATGTACCTTGTGCCCTCTGAAAACTCTACTAGAAATGAGACGTAAATCAGGAATGCCTATATGAAATTATTGAATGAGGGACCCCATGTAGTCATACCACCTCTAGGATATACAATATTCCTATCTCATCAACAGTTAAGGTCTCCATGATTGTCAAGAAATGAATGACCTTCGTGTTCCTATCAACAATAACCCATATAGAATCGTTACCTCGAGGTGACCTCGGTAATCCATTCACAAAATCCATCATGACATCATCCCATTTCCACTCTGGGATAGGTAACTACTGTAAAATATCTATAAGCCACTGATGATCCTCATTCACCTACTTTTAGGTGGAACACCTCATAACAATACCATATACCTATCTCTTCATACTCGGCCACCAATACTGACAACGTAAGTCAGGATACGTCTTGGTGACACCAGGATGCACTGCCCAAGATGAAGCATGAAACTCCCACATCATCTCCTCATGTATATCCACTGGAACCGAAACACATCCATGGATATACAGGATTTCATTATCACTTACCATCCAACCAGGAGGAGGGTCTTCACTTACCACACACTCTTATAGAACTAGGACTTCTAAATCTAATAGCTGCCTCATCCTAACTCTATCTAGTAAGGTAGAGGCCATAGATAAGGATGAAAGATAAGAATGTAATTGTCCTTTTGGACCCTATAGATTCATCTCAGAGAACAATGCCATAAGTTGACACTCTCTACTGGCCTGTTACACCGCCTGTATCAAAGTCCTCTTGTTCAGTGCATTAGCCATTACATTTCCCTTACCAGACATGTAGGTAAGATCAAAGTCAAAGGATATTAGGTACTCCACCCACCTTCTCTTCCTCGGATTAAGATCACACTGTGTAAAGATATACTTGAGGCTTTTTTGGTCAGTGTATACCACAAAATGCTCTCCCAGTAAATAGTGTCTCCAAAAGTGCAACATGTGTACAAATACAGCTAACTCGAGATTTTGTGTAGGGTAATTTCTTTTATGAGTCCTCAGATGCTGAGACCTGTATACCATGACTCGATCCCCCTGCATCATCACTGCCCCCAACCCAATACCTAAAGTTTCATAGTAAACCATGTAACTCTTTCCTTGCTCTAGAAGTATTAGGACTGGTGCCAATATCAACCATGATTTCAGCTCCTGAAAGGCTGTCTCACAAGGATCTAACCAAAAGAACTTCACACCCTTCTTAGTAAAGCATATAGGTAGTGATTAAAGCATGATAAGTCCTATATAAAATTTTTATAGTAACCATATATCTCCAATAAAATCCATATATCAAAATATTCCCTGTGTTTTTTCTAGGAAACTACTTCTCTCACCTTCTTTGGGTCCACTGATACTCTTGTCTTTGAGATTATGTTACCGGGGAAGTGAATCTGATCCATCCAAAAGTGTAATGTTGTGATATTATAGTATAACTGATTCCCTCTCAATGTATTCAAAACAATCTTAATATTTTTGGAATGTTCATGTCAACTATGAGAATACACCAAGATATCATCCACAAAAACTACCACAAAATAATCCAATTAAGGATGGAACACTCGATTCATCAGTTCCACGAAAAATGTTGGTGCATTTTAAGACTGAACAAAAAAACCATATACTCATATAACCTATACCTTCTATGAAAGGTCATACAAGGTATGATTGTACGTCAAAAAAATACCTGGTGATATCCTGACCTCAAATCAAGCTTCTAAAACACTCGATCTCCCTGAAGTTGATTAAACGAGTCATCTATATGTGACAAGAGATATCTGTTTTTAACCATAAACTGGTTTAGTTTCTGATATTCCACACATAGCCTAAGGGTACCATCTTCCTTTTTCACAAAAAGGACTGTAGAACCCCAAAAATAAGTATCGGGTTGAATAAACCCCTTTGCCTCTAAATCCTCTAGCTATTTATTGAGCTCTTACAGCTTCACTGTAGCCATACTGTAAACGGGAATAGATACCAGTACAACTCCTAGAACTATATCAATGGAGAAATCCACCTCTCTCTTAGTAGGTAACCCAGGAAATTCATTGGGAAAGACATCCATGAATCACTCAACCACTGAAGGTAAGTTTGCCTAACTCACTCCCTATTCATCCAGAAACAAACTAGCAATCTGGGTTGTCATCAATCCTAGACCATGATGCTCAGGTCTAGCTCGGCTCACCTAGACATCCCATTCATCCTTGTGAGTAAACACTACACCCTTTGATGATGTAAAAGTCACCCTTCAATGATAGAAGTCAATGTACACTCAATATGCTATGAGATAGTCCATCTTGAGAATGACGTCAAAACTTGTCCTCTCGAGGACATAAAAATCTCAGATGAAGTGAAACCCTCCAACATCAAGGGTACACTCCTTAAACTAGAACACATAACCCATTGTAAATGCCAATAGGGTATCTAGTGTCATAACACCCTCAAAAATCAAAAAAATAATCCCAAGGATTTTAACCATCTATGTAGATATAAAATTATGCAATTCACCTATATTGAAAAGAGAAGATGAAATAGTAGAATCTACAATGATCATACCTCTCACCATAGATGGTTCAGGATCCTACTCATGTTGGGTCTATTGAACAACATAATTCTGGCTTATATCGTGACCATGTGACACTATCTGGTTACCCTGAGCTGATCTACCCTACCATTTCTGATAACCAGGTGTCTGGCTACTATGGCCATGACCACCACTATCTTGACTTGACTAGCCTACACTGATCTAGCTCCCATCCTAACATGGAGCTGAAGAATATTCTCCTGAACCTAACATTGGATCTCACCCCCTACCACTCATAACTAGAGGGATGGTCTTGAAAAACTATTGAATATGCCCCATCCTTCCACAAGCTTGGCACTCGACTAGGTTGTGGTCACACTGATTATTCATGTGGTATCATCTACCACACTAATGGAAATACACCAATTTGTTTTCACCCACTACCTGACTAGAACTAAAATCACAAGAAGCATCAAAACGGTGCTTCCTGCTCGAAGACGTAGACCCGTTGGGGTGAGAAATAACACTCCCCTATTATGTACCCCTAGCTTCCCTTAGGTTTCTCTTTGTGATCAGTTCCTGATTCACAATCTCAGTGATAGAATTCAATCTAAACATGTTGACCTAAGACTTGATAGCATGTTTGAGACCTTTTTCGAAGCATCTCACCCATGAAATCTCATTAGTACGATACATCAGTGCAAAATGTTTTAGCTCTATAAAGTGTGATGGGTATTCCATAATTTTCATCACACCCTAATCTAGATGCATGAACTCACTATCTCACTATACTCACAGAGTTATAGGATAAAAGTAATCATAGAAGTATGTCTGGAAATCAGCACAACCCATATCCTGCAGCTTGTCAACTTGGTTCAAAACATCTCATCATTGCTTTGCTACCCCACATAGCATATAAGTCGTGATCTTGAGCCTCTTCTCTAGAGACATCTTCAGATGCTCCAAAATTTATAATGTGGTCTCTAGACATAGCTCTGCATCCTATAGACCACCATCCCCTAAAAATGTGGGAGGATGTTGCTGCTAGAACACCCACATCATCTCATGCATAGACACAGTGGGTTGTGGTGCTCCCTGGAAGGTATTCGTATATAGAAATAAGACTTCATGGAATTATGCCTCATCACTTGTGTCTGAAACATCCCTTGGTGCCTCAACTGGAACTAAAGGAGGATCAATCAGTAGCTTATGGCCCACTTTCACTGATGTATGGTCATTTCCTCCCTCGTGGTGTACCGTTGGAGGTCATCATGGTGGCATGTCTCTATAATGCCAAACACATTCCTTAGAAAATAAAAATATTAAAGAACACAACTCAAAAGTGTAGGAAAGGTCACAAACCTCATAGAAAACAAGTTAAGCACACAAAATACTCCAAAAGCCATGAATGTATAAAGAATAGCCATCAAACCACTAGAAACTATGCCACTTGTCCACTAAAAAGTGGGGTCTAGGTCATATCTCTATTTTCCATTTCATTCATTTCATTTAACAGCCATTTGTTCAAATGATTTAACCGATGGTCCATCAAGTTTCTATCCCTGAGGGGCTATAACACCTCATGAACGAGAATTTAATGCCCATATAATCCATACATATCAAATTAATCCTATAACTTTCATCTCATTAGTGCATCATTTCCCAAAACATAAGGGCCCATACTTCTTATATATTGAAATTGGAGTCACTCCTTTATCTACTGCACCCAAAATAACATGATAAAAGGTAAAACTATCACATCAGCTATCAAAGTAGAATATAATAACTAAGGCATCCTAAATGACATAGAAAATTCATGGTATATAATTTCTAACAAGTACCTATATGATGCATGAGATATCATACCCTCATCTAATCAGGTTGAAACTAAAATAAAACCCATAATTGCGTCAATAGTAATAGAATAAATCATGTGCGTCACCCAACGGTGAAATCAAAGTAACTGTAACCATCAAAATCTAGAAAAATTGAAATCTATTCGAGGTAATTTGGATTTTCCCTATACATGAGGTAGCTACTCACGGCATAATTTATTACCAAAATCCATTTCTTTCCTATCCCTATCTAATGTTTCCAAATAGTAAGTCATACCAGAAAAGGAAACTCCTCTTATACCACATTGTCATGTCCCAGACCTAGATGCCACTCAATAGTGCCCCGAGCTTGGTTGGTTACGTAGCCTCAAGTGCATCTCCCCAAATTCCAGAGGCTGCTGACTAGCAGCAAGGGCCTAGGTGAGTCATTGGGGAGATTATTCCCTCATTACCAGAGTATCACAGTAGAAGTCAAACATATAATAATTAGCAAAAGTGAGATAAATAGTGGTCAACTGAAAGTAAGACAGGACTATAATACATGTCAATAACCAGAAGTGTATCATATAAAAAATTATGCAGATAATACATTTATCTAGAAATCAACAAAATAATGTACATGAAAATGTAATACAGTACAAGTCCCAAAAAGAACAAAAGACCAAAAGGTATCCCAGCATTGTAAGCCTCAGTTTGGTCCTCTGCTCCCCTAATCCAAAGACATAATCAATGACCTGTACTAAGGTGCTTGCTCCTATCATCACCTACAACCATATAATCTATTTGGGTCCCTGAGGAGGCCAAAATAGGGTGTGAGATAAACATCCCAGTAGGCAACCACCTTAGTCTAAACAGTTCTAACAGCAACATACAAACTGCAATCAAGTGTAATCAAGTAGTAAAGTAAAGTGTGTATGACCATGGAATAAGTCTACTACCATATATAAAACCAAATAGACCTCAATGATACCTGCAATAGAGTCATCCCCTAACAGGGCAACTATAAGAAAGTAAAAAAGTCACACGACCACACCGTACATCCATCCATATCAAACAAACCACAACCATGCTATATAAAGAAGTTAATAATTCTATAGCCACACCCTATAGTGAAGAGTAGACTACAAGGGTCGGATCCACGATGTCATGTACCAGGGCATCTAAGAAATTAATCTAGACCACAAAGGGCCAGATCTAAGGAGCTCATCCAAGGTTTCCACATCAAGTACCATGGGATTCCCAGTGGAATCTTGGTCTATTCACTAGTTAGAGTGCTGGGAACATGTGTACTGACATGTCCTATATGAGTCCAAGCAAGCTGAATCCACAGGATACCAAGGCCCGAGGCATCTTACAGAATCAAGACATAAGGGGAAGAGTCAACCCAAGGTGTCCACCACCAAATTCCAGATCCATAGAGATAAGTCCATGGAATCCATCAAACCATTCAATTAATTCAATCAATTTAAATAATTCAATTCCATGTGAATATACCATTCACATAACCAAGCACAAGCCATGAGTATACCCACTCATGAAAACCAATTTTCATTCACCAATCATATGGGACTATCCTCCCATATTAACCATTTCACATGCCGTAAGTCAATTCAAATAGGTATACCCACCCATATAACCCATTTAACAATACCAACTAATCAACAATAAGTATGACATAGAAAGATATCACTAAGAAAGAAGGTAGTATATCTCTTAAGAAATCTATTCAAAACCATCAAGGAATCAATATGCTTCCTCTAACAAGGCAAGCATAATCACACATCCCTTGGGTGGTTTAAACAGGAATAAATGGTTAAATTCCAAAATACAAACCCCATGGGTGACTTCAAAATGAGAATCAGGTGTCAACACACCTAAACGGAACCTACGGGCATCCTCACTAGGTCTGACTAATCCTACTAAGATTATCTCGCTCAAAAACAGGGTTGTACTGGAAATTCTGATGGGTGACATATTCGTCAAATGCCTAAAGCACCAGAAAGGCCAAAAGAATGTATAGACCACCTGCCTCATCTTGGTAGTAGAGAGCTCATCTAGTATCGATTCTTGAATCATCATGGTTTAGGAGATATTTGAAGAACAGATGGTGAAGAGGATATTAGGGAATATGTTCCTAAAATCAAATAGCACAATCGATTCCTATAATAATCTAATATGGATAAAAATGAATGTAGGATTTATCTATACAGATTTTATTAGATGATCCATGCTCAAAACGGTGGTCAAACGGATAGTAGGGATCAATCCCTACCTTTGGTTCCAAAGGAGAGATCCATGGTAGTGGGTTTTTTTTGAATTTAAGAGAATCCCAAAATGGTTTTTAAGTTTAAAAAATGAAAATATTAATTTAACTAAATTTAAAAAAAACTCACACATCATGCTCACATGGTTTACCTGCACGGTTTCCAAAACCATTTGGAAACCATGCATAGATTACTGCCTCCAAGGGGTACTTCACATGGTTTCTCCACATGGTCTGACTAAACATGTGGTAACCGTGTGAAAAATATCTATTAAAAACCTTCAACTTTTTAGCCTCTCGCACGGTTGTGCAGCCTCCCCTTTTTAACCAAAAACATGGTTCTGGGCTCCAAAAAAACCACAGACACCTCCAAAACACCCATGATCACAAGGGGTACATATCCAAGTCCATAAAAAATATTTTAAACTAAAAATTAAAGGATATTTTCCTCATACAAAGACCCAAGTTCTTATACATAGTTAGTATTTTTTCAAACTTGTATGCTGACTCTCACATTGTTTACTCTCATGTCCATGAAAATCAGTTGATAAAAATGGTGGATGTCATTAGATACTAGAGGCAGATAGTGGATGGGGTAACTAAGCATGTGTAATTTACATTATGATAATCGCCTTCATGTCATATGTTCTCATACATACATATATTCATGATGTTGTACATATACATGGAATTACATTTCTTACCTAAAATTATATAATACATACATTTATTATATATTCATGTGATATATTATATGATTGATTTTATTTTATCCATTAATATATGATTTTCATGGCAGTATTTAACAAGTTTTAACTAGATATAATTCCTACCATAATTTTTGTGGATACTTGAATACGAGTTACCAATACTTTTCTTATTAGAGGCAGTTTTTAGGAGTTCACTTATCAATATAATGGATATAAAAATTTAAATAAAAAAATTAATATATATTAATTGCTAAAAATATTTAAAATAGAAAAAAATGGGCACAAATTTGAGCTATTAATGTCTCCCAAATTAAAACTATTACTTTCCCTTAAGAATAGAACTCTAAACTATCACAAAGTAAATTCATAATATCGAATATTTAAACATCATAATAAAAAAGTTAAACAGTTTTATATGAGGAATGAACATTCAATAACTACATAAAAATATATTTTGACTTCTCACTTCTCAAGAAAACCAAATAAAATTTCATTTTACTTCCATTCAAAAAAATTAAAACAAACTTATATTGATACTAGACTTCCAATTCTTTATTTTTGCAAGGATATCTATTGTATTTAATTTTTAATCACAATTGGGCTCTAAAACTCATACTTTTTTGTTTTTTCCCATTTATAAATGGAATTTATTCTAGAATCAAGTCTAACATCCACCAAATTAAATTTCATTGATCTTCTCTAAACACTACTTATAATACTTAGAATGGGATCATAGGTTGAGTGTGAATGATTATCAAAGAATCCAAAGAGAATCCTTGGAAGTAAAATTAAACTAGAAAATCTATACTCACCATTAATCTCATTACAAAACTATTTTTAATAGTTAGAATAATAATGTGGAACATTTCTAGCTATATACTAATCTAAGGAAATTGTATTATTTTTAACATGTTTTTCTTTTTTTCCATTCATTTTCTTCATATTATTAAAAATAAGAATAAATTTAGTTTTAAATATAAAAAACATAATAAAAAACTTTTGGAAATATTTATATAAAAAAATAAGTCTTAATTTTGTAAAATTGAATTTATAAAAATCCTTTAATCTCCCCAAATCATGATTCATGAATAAAAAAAATCATGTTTATCTTCAATAATCAACCCATCATCTTTCTTGTTCATGTATATTAATCATTATTGTTAAATTGTAGTATAATAGTATACTTAATCAATTCTTGTATCATAGATAAAAAATATAAAAACAAATCTAAGGGTATAATGTTATTTCCTAACATTTAGAATTATTAGAAAAAATGTAGGGAATATATATATATAATTTAAAACAACACTACCTTTTCTATTAAATATCATACTCTTTATCTTTTATATATTATTCCATCCTTCATGATTATGGACCTATAAAATCAAAATACACAAGTGAGAGTACAAGGTCCATGTCATTAATGATCCAAAATAATAAAGATTATTGAATTTTAAAAATTCTAAAAAATCAAAACATAAATTACTAAAAAAATATTTTCTAAGAATTCAACTTATTAAATAAATAATCAGGTTTCATTTATAAATAATTTTTTTAGTAAAATTTATATATACACAACTTCTCTATGTCATGTAATATAAGAATAGAAATAAATTTTATAATAGGGACCAATTAATGTTTTATATTGATATTACTCCAAAATATGGGTTATCTTATATTCTTTAAAATAAGATTTACTCATCCTTGAGGTTATATTTCTATAATTTCATGGGGATAATAAAAAAAATTATTAAATCCTAAAAAATAATTTTTTAATTCATTAATTATCAAAAATATTTGGTCTTATTCTATATCTATTTTCTCATCAAATTTTCCATCATATTTTATTCTTTAAATTTGACCTTATTACTCATTCATTTAATCAATATCTACCTTTTCCATACTCATCATAATAGATCCTTATTTTTCACTTATTAATGGAATAAACAACCTTAGTCTTCAACTTTCTATCCTCATCCAGATTATCATTAATTATTTTCATCATTTGATGAATGTTGAGCTTGACTTGATCAACTCTAACAAGCAATGATAACCCCACAATTTGAATATAAATTGAGACCCTCACAATTTCAAAAACAAATTCATTCCATGTATATAATGTTTAATTTCCCCTCATCTATCTCAAGCATAATAAAATCCATTATAGTGTAAAAAAATTCTACTTTAGCTAAAAAATCCTCAATTAAACCTCATGGATATCTCAGCATTTCATCTTCCAATTAATGATATACATTTATGACCTTCATATTCTCCATTTATAATTTTTTTAATATTTAGTGGGGAATAATTTTCAAATTCACACCTAAATAAAAAAAATATCTTCAAAAAAAAGATCCATCATTGATGGTCTTTTAAAAACAACCCAGATCTTGTTGCTTCTTTGGTGGACTCTTCAACACAATAATTAAACATTCACTTAAGTTGTATTTTACCCCCCTCATCAATATTTTTTTTATTTAAAACTAACTCATTTTAGAACATTATATATGTTTTTTTAGACCAATGAAGTTGGGTTAAATTTGTTTTAAATAAGGTATGATATCATGGTGATTGAAGAAGGATTCCAATATGTGTTTTACTACACAGTATTAAGTAGATCTAAATTGTGATGATTGTGAAACCATCCTTAAAGCTAAAACCATTGTTTCAATTATGAATCATTGTTTAAAACATTATGAATAATAGGAATTAAATAACTCAATACAATATTTCACAATTACATATAGACCATGAAAAATATGGCAGACCATGAAAATATTCTTTTTCATGAAGAATATTTAAAGATGGTGTTGATAAGTGAATAAATTTAAGGTGTTTGGAATTTTATAGTGATAAATGGATTGAAATTATATTATATACTTATAATATAATCTATTTAAATTATAATGGTACTTATACAAAAAATATTCCAACCACCCAGGCCACAATGGCCATCTTGATCTACCTTATTGTGGGATCAAGATCAACCATAAGGGAGAGATAGACCAAGAAGCTCACATAGTGTCATGGGTGAGCACCTCTATAGGTTCATAGGTGTGTGCATGTTGGTTCATATGAATTCATGAGTTTGTACATGTAGGTTCTAGATCTACCATATGGGGAGGTATGGTGGTGTGTTGGTGGGTGTGTTTTGTGTGGATCCAAAATCAGACCTCAAGTAATTCACATCTAACGAGTCATTGGGATGGATTTAATTATATAGAACTACTAAACAAATAAAATTCTTGATGTGGTGATAGATAATTGTGGCTACTATTATTGTGTTAAAAATTTTATTCATATAAATTTATCTGTCTGATCAAATTAATTTTCATCATTTGATTGCAGAACTACTCATCATCAACCTCTCGAGTCTACCCTAACATGCACTGTTGAACCATACATAGGGATTTCATTACCATTATATGAGTTTTTTAAATACCCTTACATTATTGATTTATTAGGTAGTGAACCTTAAGTAACACCTATTATTACCATTATCTAAAACCGCATTTCATTTATGTGAGACTTTTTCATGAAGGAAGAGACACCCGGAATTTTGACATCATGAGATTATGAGATGGTAACCCATGTAAAAAATCTTAATATCAATATATTCAGTAGTTTAAAAAAACATTGACTCTTTAGATTAATCAAATATAATAAAAACCCATAAATAGGCATGAAACACATGGATAAGGTAATATAACTTTCCAATAAAAGGATATTATCCAAACTGAGAGAAGTTGCTGCCATTATTTGAGGCTCTCATTTTCCAGAGAAAAACAGAGAATCGTGAAACCTATATTTTTAAAAATAATATCCCATGAATATTTTTTATTGCATTAAGAATAATAAAAAATCACACTAATTGAGTGAGGGGTAGGAGATACCATGTCCTCTTGACTTTTGAATCTCGCACTCAAGAGTTTCATGAAGAAACTAAGAACCATAGTACTTCGCTCATATTGCACAAATTCAAAGAGATTTTCATATAACTATTCCATGAAACCCTTCTAGTTTGTTTGAAATCATTGAGATACCATGTACCTATTTTTGGTGTGCATGAATAGGAAAATGTAATGTCATTCATGATATACTTGTACATGTATGAACATTGAAAACCACACTCATTTAGGTTGGAGTAAGGAAGAAAGTGCATACATCCTTATTAAATATGTAAATACACAAGAAATTGAGAATATAATTGATAAATAATTGAACATCACATAAAATAATTAAGAGATAAATATTATGTGTTCTAGAGTTTTGGATGATAATAAAACGCAATTCATTCATGAAGTACACTTGTTGATATTGAATTGAGAATTCAAGAAGATAGTGGATAGAGTTGTACAAGATTCATTCCTGAATAAAATAATATAAGAATAATTTTTTGGGCATCACCTGTACACATATAAGTAAGTACAAGACTTATTTAGTAGAAGGAATACTTTCCTGAGCATTGATTCATTGAGAAAACTAATCATACATAGGTGATTACAAATATTTGATTAAGACCATCAAGATACAAAGGTACTTAAATTTATACATGATAAAGTCAAATAAATAAAGTTCATATAAGAAGTTCAATACATCATCCTACAGTGAGTCAAGAATTTAATAAAGTTATGGAGTATAAATATTCTCTTGTGTGACTCAATAATTACAAGTCCATTTTGGACTCTGGTAACACTATGTGAAGAAGTATAAAGACCCTTATATGTGGACCCAGGAGTAGAAGACCAGTGTAGAATCTAGTAACACTATTTAATGTAGTATAAATATCCTCTTGTCTAAACTCAAGAGTTAATATATGGTGTAACTCTACATTGAACATTGTAATTTATAATGATATTTTATTGGAGAATCCATGTTGGGGAGTATAACTAACATGACAAGAAGTAAGAATATATACTGAACCTTATAAATACTATGTTTCATGTTGTTTATAATTATTTATGTATGTGATGTAGGACTTTGAGATATCACTAAGTGGATATAAAACCTTAGTAGTTTTATGATGTTGAAATTAAAATAATGAATTTCTAAAAATTAAACCACTAATTCACGCCCCTCTCAGTGGTCAATCTGACTTGGGAATCAAAAATTGGTATTAGAGCATGTTACCTCTAAAGATCTAAGAATTTTAAATATGGAATAAGATAAGGATTTAAATTAAATAATATCCCTTATTTCAAGAATTTTTAAAGGGGTAAAGTGAATAAAGAAGGAAAAAATTACCAAAGGGGTGAAATTGGAATGGAAATAAAAATATTTCCATAGATTTCCATAAGAAGAATATGATGAGTGGAAAAGATAATGTTGATTAACCCTTTTCATGAACCCAATTTAGATATTAAATCAATCTCATTACCTTTTATGATAATAATAATAACTCTAATTCATACCCAAAAAAAATTTAACTTTCCAAGGTAAAATGCAAACTAAATTTTATCTCTGATTATAACCCTCGTGTAGTGAAAGGATGTGAAATTATAGACTCTCTCTTAGATCAGAAAAGGAGATGTGACTCTAGTGATGAAGAGGAAAACATCAAGTTGTTATTCCAAGTAATTATCATGTAATTATAAAGAAGTACAGTGGATAATCATGCATGAATTTTACTATTCGAAATTAGAATAATTTTTACATGGAACAAATGATTAATAAGAGAAGAATTAGGCATTGGATCTCAACAAAAATAAATTATAAAAGAGAAAAGTGATATTATTGAAGATCTTTGCTGAGATATTTTAAATAAAATATCTATATAGAAGAAGTTTAAGGCTAGAATCATACCTCAAAAAACCCAACTTGAAGAAAAGATACAATAAATTATGGATGATTCTTAAAATATGAAATTAATGCCTACTTAGTTGAAAGAAAAAAATGTGAAAATAAGATACCTTGAGGAGAGGATGAATCCCTCAAAAGAGAAGATGTAGATCCCTCTAAAAATTTTCTCAACTTGTGTAGCAACAAAAATGAATCCATATATAAAATATGAAAGTAAAGTGTTGTTCCATTAAATATATGGAATTTTTTTTCTACAAATTTTGAAAGAACCACAATGATTTTATTGTGGAATATTTGGGAACATCATGAATATATGTTTTAAATACAACAAAACCAGATATTTTAGAAGAATTCATAAATTCCAACATCTCAATCAAGGAGATACCAAATGAGTGACGACACTTATGGTAAATGTTTCATTTGTTCTAACCTCAGTCATATGGCCAGGTATTTCAATTGGATGAATGAATTGGAGCTTAAATAATCCGTAGATACATAATAAACTCCTATAACTTACAAGGATATTTTTTATTCTTGAAATGTTCTATTAATCTAGAAAATAAATTCACTGTTTTTGTAGGATGAAAATGTATCTCAACAAGGGGTGTATCAAGAAAAAAAATCCTAGAAAAATAGAGAAAGGAGGAAAAGGATATTTCACACAAGTGCATAGAGATTCTACCTATATAGTGGGAGATATTCATAAATAAATATAATGCATCTAGTATTATATATGATCAAAGGGATACAATGGAAAAGGATATTTTACACAAATTAAAATAATAAATAGGAAATAAATAGTGTCCTTGGTTGAGAGGAATATCCCATACTAATATTTAATTTCGAGAAATCCAAAGGTTCCGCCTCATTCACTATTATTTTATGTGTTTTAACCTAACATGTAGGAAATTGATGGATACATATGAGGCTGTAACTACTATAAAACATTAATTGAATTTCTTTAAGGTATTCTTGTGACTAACATGAAATTAAAAAGAGGATTTCATCCCTTAAGGGGGAGAAAAATAGAGAAAGGAGGCTATTAAGGAATATTTCAAAAGAATTTTTATTTTTTTAATAACCTGATAATAATGGAGTTTGAGGAATGTCAATCACACTCATCACTAATTATTAATTTTATTAATCATATTCATTAAGAGGATTTCTTAGTTGATAAAAAGTTAAGACAAATGGGATGTTACTCTTGTTCACATTAACCTTTTGATTGTTTGTTAAATTGTGTGTAAGATCATGAATTTATTTTCTTAATATCCCCATAAATGATAATTGAGAGTTTCTGAGCATGATTTCACATACATGGTAGTTTATGGATAGTATAAACAAAATGGTTTATATCTCTATTATTTTTTATGTTGGGTTATCCCATATATACTTATAGTTGATTAATTAAATGACCTTTTCTAAGAAAATCATGTGATATCATCCCTCTCTTAGAATTGTTCAAGAAACAATAATATAAGGGAGGAGAACATGCTTAGGGAAAATTGATGAGATGATAATACACATAAATACACATTTTGATTTATTTTTAATAAGGGGGAAGAAAGAGAGAAAGATTCATATATTAACATGATTAATTATTTGGTAGTATTGAAAAAAATCAAAGGGGAGATTGTTGAGACCAATGAATTTGAGTTTTATTTGTTGTCAATAAGGTATGGAATCTTGGTTGCTGAATAAGGATTTAAATATGTGTTTTTCTACTTCTTATTATATAGATCTAAATTGTGATTTTTTTAACTAATATTAAATATCAATGACTTGTGATAATGATGAAACTTTTTTACAATAAGTTTAAGAAGAGGAATTAATGAATTCCATGAAATATTTAACTATTTCATAAGGACCATGAAAATATTCTTTTTCATGAATAATATTTGAAGATGATGTTGATAAGTGGATACATTTAAGTGGTTTGTGATTTTATGGTGAGAAACAGATTTATATTATATTCTATAATTAGAATATAATCTAAGTATTTTTTTTAATGGGCCTTATTCAAGAAATTGGGTTAACCACACAAGCCACAAGGTCCAGCTAAATCTATCTTATTATGGGATAAATCACAACCACATGGGAGAGCCAACCTGAGTGGATCACATGGAAGCATGGGTGAATACCTACATAAGTAGGTAGATGTGCACATAGAGGCACACAAGCATGCATGGGTTTGTGAATGGAGGTTCTAGATCCACTATGTGGGGCGGAACGGTGGCATGTCGGAGGGTGTGTGTGGTGTGGTTATGAGATTGGACCCTAGGCTACTTGAATATATCGATCCATTTGGATGGGATACATATAGATATTGTTTATTTGTTAAAAATGGTACACATATAACTATGTACTCAATATCAAATTAAGATTCATTTTCTGAATGTATTTTTAGTCCTCTTCAAATTATCATGTCTTCACTTATATATATTGTTAGCCTTTATATGGGGATTTCATTACCTTTGAATGAGGTTTTGTAATACCCTTACATGGTATATTAATTATGAAATTAACCCTTACATAATACCAATTATTACCTTTTGTGGTACTATATTAACTTTTCATGAGGCTCTGTTTCAAAGGAAGAGATTCCATGAATTTTCCCACCATAATATTCTGATATGGTAACCCACATTCAAAATCTAAATTCCAAGAGATTTGGTGATTTATAAAAAACCTTGACTCAATAGAATAATCATAGATAATAAATAAACTTGATGTGGCATGAAACAAAGAGCTAAGGTGGTGGGACATACCTATAAAATGAGAGAATCCAACCAGAGAGAAGACACTACCATTATTCAAGGATTTTTTTTCAAATAGAAATAGAGTAGTATGAAACAATTTTTCATAAAGATAATATCCCAAAAATCTTTCATATTTCTTGAATAATAAGAACTTGTTAAACATTCCTGAGGTGAAGGTGGTATCATGGCCACTTAACTTGGGAATCTCACACTCAAGAGTTTTGTAAATAAATTTATAAAAATAGGCCTTCACTTATGTTACACACATTCAAAGAGCTTTATGAACAATTGATCCGCAAAGCCTTCCTAGTTTGTGTTAAATCATTGAGATACTATGTACATGTTCTAGAGTGTGCGAAGATGAATACATAAGAACTTGGGTGATATACTTGTGTATAGAAGAAAAGTGATATCCACACCCATTTAGGTTTTCATGTGGAGGATAGTGCATGCATTCTTTCATTAAGTATGTGAATGCACAAGAAATTTAGAATATAAATAAGAAAAAATTGAGTAAAACATAAAATAATAAAGATAGAAATATTTTGCGTGATAGGTTTTTGGTTGAGAAGTCCATGCAATTCATGCATGAAGTACACATGTTGAGTTTAAATTGAGAATTCAAGAATATATTAGATAGAGTTGTGCATGATTCATTATTGCATAAAATAATGTAAGAAGAAGTTTGCATGCATAACTTTCAAGCTTCAAATTGAGGTCAGGACATCATCAAAATATGTAATAATTTCCCAAGAATTGTTTCACTAATTTAAATAATCATATAGAGGGGATCATATATATTTGAGCAAGACCAACAAGCTGCCAAGGTACTTGAAGTTGTACATGATAAAGTTAGATCTAGTAATCTCATGGAGGAACATAAAGTGATCATACTATAGTGGATAAATCCTTAAAGAAAGTATGTATACCTTTTTATGGAGTATTAATATCCTCTAGTGTGAATAAAGAGTTAGAATTCTAGTGTGGACTCAAGTAACATTGTGTGAAGCAGTATAAGGACCCTCTTATATAGACTCGGGAGTAAAAGGCTAGTGTGGACTCTACTAACATTTTGTAAAGAAATATAAAGGTCCTCCTGTGTAGAATAAAGGGTTAAGATATAGTGTGACTCTATATTGACAATTGTAATTAATAATAAGGTTAAAGTATTGAATCCATGTTGGGAGGTATAACCAACATAAAAAAGAGTAGTTCTTTGTACTGAACCTTGTAAATATCATGTTTCATTTTATTTCTCATTATTTATACAAATGATTTGAGAATATGATATATCACTAATTGGATTATAAAACATAAAAAGTTTAATTGGTTTAATTCAAAAGAGATAATTCATAAAAATTAAACCACTAATTGACCTCACTCTAAGTTGTAAATCTGGCTTGGGGATCTATATGTGTATGTTTGATAATACTTTTGTAAAAGGGATGATAATGTGTAGATTCTTAAAAATTTATATAAACTTACTTCATTGTTCTTTATTTTTCCCTTTCTTAATCATCTCTTGTAATGGGAGTTGTAGTTTGGATGGTGTTGGTTCTTCTTCACAAAATTAATTTTCAATTTCTTTTTTTTCACCTTCTACGCATCATCCTTTTTTTCTTATTATTTCACTAACTAACACCTCATTATTTTAGCACTTTACACAATGGTTATTCCACATTAAAGGGTGATAACATTCACATATTCTCTTGGTTTAATCTTCATTCCATGTTGTAACACTCTACATGGACACTCTTTATGCAAATTTATGATTTGAAGAACTAGAAAATAAATATATCACTTGGAATATCTTTAATCATTAAAATATAATTTAAACTTTTTGATGGTAGTTCTAGTGATTTTCATTAATTGTTTTGATGTTTCCTCTAAAAAATTTTAATCTGATGTGACAGGTCTTGTTGTTATAGAAATAATCTTAATACTCTTCTTCATGGTTAAAAAATTTATTTTATTATATAATCTAAACCTAAAAAAATATTTCTCTAATTTAAATTAATATAGTTTACATCATTGGTGTATGTACTTTGTCTTTTTTATGAATAACATAACTATAGAAAAAACTATTTAAAGATCAATATTATATTTCATCATATGGTATCTTTTATGTTTTCTTACTTCATATTTATATTAAAAGAAACCACTGTATATATCTTCCAATAAGTTATAAATCTATCCTAATAAATTCATCATCAATGATCCTATAATGGTTACATAAACATTCAACCTATTACATTGATAAAAACACTTATAAAAAGTTTTCATAATTAATTATATATATTTTCTATAATTATGTTAATTTCTTATCTTCTATTTGAATCTATATATTGAGACCAAGTGTTTCATTTGTCTTCATTGATGTTTCAATATGTGTTTGGTGAGTTATAATAAAGTAGTGATTCTTGGAAAATTATTATGGATTAATATAATGGAATTGGAAGGGATAATTGAGAAATTGTCCTTATGATTTTGATGATTGGAGAACTATTTTAAATAAGGTTGTTAAAAAAATGATGTGGAGATGATTTGATGATCTTGAAATTTATAATTGAATTACAAGATAAAAGTAAAGAAGAGAATTATGAATTCCATGAAAAATTTTATTTTTCATGAGGGAATATTAAAGAGAATATGGTTTGGTATTTTTTATGTTTCACCAAAGAATTATCCAACCATCCTTGATCACTAGTCCAACTCAATCCCACACTGTGGGAGTAGGCAAAACTATGTAGGAGAGATATCCAGGCAATCCATCATGGTTGATGGAGTAATATATTTGTATGGTGTCCATGGGGAGAACTCACAGGATGCATATGGAATGTGCAAAGCGTGCATGGAGGAACCTAGGTGGACCGAACATATGTTGTGTGTCCTGTTAATGGGAATTGTTTTATAGTTTATCTAAGTGTAGGCCTCAATGTCCACTCAAATAGTGAAAGAAATGAAATATATTATAAGGAAGCTTCTGGTTAAATGAATGTTATAAATAGGATCACAAGCTACATAACATAGTTCATATATATTAAAAACATACAGATATAATGTTTTCCATCCAATCAAATGAATCAGATTCATCCAATGGATCTCATGAATTGCCTATTTGAAGAGCCAACACATTCTACCTCCACCCTCACTATAAGTGTTGTTCATTGGGTACTTTAAGGAAGAACCTTCAATGATTTAACCTAAGGTTTCCATTGTTGTTATAAGGCTAAGATTCTATATGAATGATTCCATGATCCTTCATGCATGCATTCTATGATTTTTATGCAGTTAGGAGTTTGTGGAACATACTATTTTCAAATACAAAACATATTTTCAGTGTTTTTTTCATGTATCATGTATGCCTGGATGCGTTCAAGCTTCTAAAAATGATGAAGCATACAATCATTATCACATGTATGGTGAGGATTTCATCATAAAGACCCTATATTTTTTTAGCATAAGTTTTTTTTGGGAAACAAAAAGAGATTAAAGTGATTTAAATATTCTCATCATGGTATATTTTTTAAGATCATTAAATCTATCCTTCACATGGTTGTTTTATCAATGCTAAGAGGGTGTCAAGTAGTGGTACCCTACCTATAAATACCTAATCATAAATCTAAGGAGATTTTCTTCCACTTTAGAGAGCTCTTGTTTTTTAGGAAACTAGAGTATCCACGAAACTATTGTTTTGTAAAGAATATAATTCATGAAGCACTTTGCTTTCATGAAGAAGTAGAATATCCTAAACCCTCTTGACTTACACTCACACTCAAGAGTTTTGTGAAGAATATGATCCCATGTATACATTATATTACTCAACATATTATTTCATTCTATGAATCCATATAGTTTTTCATGAAGGTTTTACATGAAGAAGCACCTGTGTGATATATTAAGCATTTGTTTTAGTTTACATGAAGCATATAATAAAGGAGAATATAGAGTATGTATTCATGTGTGAAGTATGAAGAAACATTTATTAATAAAATATTGAGGAGGCAATATTAAATTATAATAATAAATAGAACATGAAAGTGCACACATATAATATTAAAAATGAGAAATATTATGTGTTCTAGGGTTTTTTATTAAGAATACCATGAAATTAATGTAAGAAGAATATTTGAGAAATTGTGTTCATCAATTTCACACATTTAAGTGACTTTGGGACACTACTACAAAAATGGGCAAGGGAAGCGCCCACTTATATCAGCGCTAAGAAAAACCGCTGATAAAGGTAACCCTGTATCAGCGCTAAACTTTTAGCACTAATAAAGGAGTTCTTTATGAGCACTTTTCTAGCGCTGATATATGCCCTCTTTATCAGCGCTAGAAAAGCTCTGATAAAGAAACCCTGTATCAGTGCTATAATTTTTGCACTGATACAGGGAGTCTTTATCAGCTCTTTTCTAGCGCTGAAAAAGAGACCATATATCAGCGCTAGAAAAGCGCTGATAAAGAACTCCTTTATCAACACTAAAATTTTAGCGCTGATATAGGGTAACCTTTATCAGCGCTAGAAAGTCTCTGATAAAGGCTCCCTGTATCAGACTTTTTTAGCGTTGATAAAACCTTAGTGCATTTTTTTATAAATCAATCGCACAGTTCCATCATTTTATCATGACCTAATTCTCTCGCGGTACTGGAACTCTGCGAATCCCCTATGTCGCCCACTGAGATCACATTTCCAGACCTCCACCTCCCTCACTACTCGTTGCCAGACCTCCGCCGCCTGCTGAGTTCGCATTTCCGGACCTCCGCCGCCCTTAAGCTTCAGTTTACCAGACCTCCGCCGCCTGCAACGCTTTCAAGAATCAGTTTGTAGGACCTCCTTTAAGGCATGTTTTCCAAATCTTTTTTCAATAATATTCTCCTCTCCCATTTTTATATCATTTTTTAACATGATTTTTTTTCTATGGGTGAGTATTATGGATTGACCGATTGAAGAAAATGGACCATACTTGATGGAAAATGATGTAAAAAAGGATGATTCACATGTGTTTAGTAATTTTCATTATATTTCTCAAGAACATGGTCCTTGTTTACTTTTATTGTTGAAAATCATCATTGTTTTTTGGTGGGGTTGTTTGAGATGTTTGTTATTAGTTTGGTTGTGATAGATTCCATTGGGGGAAAATGTGAGATGGTTGAAAAAACCCTATACCACATTGAGTCATATTTATTTTGAATCAAAAAATGCACTCATTAGTCTTTATCCCCTTTTAGTTAGACCAAAAATGTCTTATCACACATATTTACCATACTAAGTTTCACTTGGTATCATTCGAAAAATCATCTATACAACTTGATGTTAAACAATATCAATTATTTATTATTAGAAGTACATTACACATGGTTGTGATAAATACCCTCTGTGCATTCACTAACCCATGACATGTTGGAGGATGGTTTTAGGGGGTCACTAAACTATGATCTACTAACCAATAGAGGGGTATAAATGGGTATAGGCCATGAAATAGTGTTATAAAAAAATTATTAGGAGATATGATGGGGTTTGATGTTAGGAACATTTTAGGATTTCAATGGTTTGGTTTAGAAAGTATTTCATTTGAATTCATTGGTATGTTTTGGGTGTACCTTTCCATAGGTTTCAAATTATGCTCTTAGTGGTTCTTCATGCTTAGTGGTTGTAGTCACTTATTTGGGTGAAGGGATGTGTTCTTAGTATATTTCCATCTTATGATGTTCTTCATGGTTAGTGGTTGTAGTCTCTTATTTGGAGATGTATGATGTTCTTGGTGAGGGCCACTATCAAGCTAGTGGTGTCGTTGTATATGAGAAAGCATCGATGTAGTTGGAGATGTATGATGTTCTTCATTTGAGCAGACTCATTCAGATTCCAAGTGTGTGTTTCTATACTATATCTTATTTTTGGGATTCATGTGTTTCATGAATTTATATTTTATCCATTTGAAGTTGGTTAGACATCTTTTGATCATTTTGAAGCACAAAATAACCCTATTAATGAAAATAATATATGGAATGGATGGTATCTTATTGTGAATTAACCTTTTTCATTGAAATAAATTAGGTTTCCTTCTATCCAACATGAAAGACACTAACCTATTCTCAAATACCATGTTTTTCATCTTTTTTGGGGTATTTTGATTCAATCCCCCCCTTTGGTTTCCATTTCTTCTTGGCATGATCATCAGGAACGGTTTCACTTCCACCAGTAGTGAGTATTTAGGCATGATGAATAAATAATAATGGTTCGGCTCTATTAATCTCCATTTTTATAAGGAAGTGGTTCTCTTCTACTTTATTTAGAATTCTCATTTTGTGTACTTGAACCATAAATACTAATATTTTAGATTCAAATAGGATGGAGATGAATAAAGATTGGATGGATGCTAATTGTTTAACAATAGAGTACGAGAATAGAGTGAAAGAGTTCATCAAGTTTGTAAAGGATCACTCAAAGGATCCTTCTCAAATCCTTTGTCTGTTTTTACGTTGTTGTTATTCTAGACTAGTTACTCCAGAGGAGTTGGAAGAACATTTGATATGTCACGGAATAGATCGGAGTTGTAAATGTTGGAATAAACACTAAGAAAAAGCGAATGTAGCTACTGGTTGGGATAAAACTTCATTTTATGGATCGTCAGATATGAATAAAAATATAGATAATGAAGAAGACTGTATGGAGGATGTGATTACAGATGTCAATGATGATAAAGATTGTATTGAGGAAATGACAAAGACAGTTCAAGATGAACTCCGTGATTGCCCAAAATTGATTGAGAAGTTAAATAGTTGTGCAAAGACGCCATTGTATGCTTCTTGCACTAGGTATACAACATTGTCAGTTGTACTGAAGTTGTATAAATTGAAAGCAGAAAACAGATGGAGTGATGTCAGTTTTACGAAACTACTTTCTCTCTTGAATGACATGCTCCCGAAAGATAATGAGCTCCCAAACCGGACATATGAAGCTAGACGAATGCTACGCTCGATGGGAATGATATCTGAAAGAATACATACCTGACCGAAAGACTATATGTTTTTTCTTAAAGAGAAAAAATCACTTACAGAATGCCCAATGTGTGGTTCTTCTCGATACAAGAAAGTTAAATCCAATCCTACGAAAGTTGTATGGTACTTTCCAATCATTCCAAGGTTTAGGCGTCTATATGGAAGTGAAGAAACTGCAAGACAATTGTCGTGGCATGCAAATAAAAGAAATGAAGATGGGTTATTATGTCATCCAGCTGACTCTCCTCAATGGAAGAAAATTGATCATGAGTATCCTGAATTTGGAAAAGAGCCGAGAATCCTTCGTCTTGTGTTATCTATAGATGGAGTGAATCCTTTTGGTTTTCAAACCAGCACTCATAGTACATGGCCTGTTATGTTGGTAAATTATAACTTTCCACCCTGGTTATGCATGAAGCAGAAATTCATCATGTTATCTATGCTTATATCATGAACAAAACAACCAGGTAGCGATATTGATGTTTATTTGGCTCCTTTGATCGATTATTTGAAGTTATTGTGGGACTCAGGTGTAATGTTGTATGATGCTTATAAAAGTGAATACTTCACATTGAGAGCGATGTTGTATGGGACAATAAATGATTTCCCTATTTATGGAAATTTGTTAGGCTAAAGAATTAAAGACACTCAAGGGTGTCCCATGTGCAAAGAATATACAGAATCAATTAGGTTGAAACAATCATCGAAATTTGTGTTCCTAGAACATTTTACATTTCTACCTCGTCAGCATAAGTACCGATCTTGGATGACATCATTCAATGGAAGTTCAGAAAAATGTACAACACCGTCTCCACTAACAAGTGATCAGCTGTTTGAGAAAGTAAAAGATCTAAACACTATTTTTGGTAAACCATTTTCAAAAAACCTTATGAAAATCGGTTGAAAAAAGAGATAAGTTTTTTTTGAATTAGCATACTGGAATTGTTTGTACGTCAGACATTTTCTTGATGTGATGCATGTGGAAAAAATGTATGTGATAGTTTTATCGGAACGTTGCTAAATGCCCCTGGAAAAACAAAATATGGAATTAAGGCAAGGTTGGACATGTTTGACATGGGAATATGAGAAGAGTTGGATCCCGTGAAGGGTGAAAATCGAATGTTTCTTCCTCCAGCTGCTTATACTCTTTCTAGGGAAAAGAGATATCAGTTTTGAAACTTCTTCAATGATGTAAAGGTTTCAGAGGGGTACTCATCAAATATCAAGAACATTGTTTCAATGAATGATTTTAAGTTAAAATGTTTGAAATCACATTATTTCTGTGTTTTGATGCAAGATCTAATTACTATAGCTTTACGTTGCATTTTTCCAAAGAATGTTTGTCATACGTTAACCAAACTTTGTTTCTTTTTCAAAGCTATATGTAGAAAAGTTTTAGACCCGGGGAAATTACCAGCTATGGAAAAATAAATTGTCATCATATTATGTGAATTAGAAATGTTCTTCCTGTCAATATTCTTTGATATGATGGTTCATTTGATGATTCACTTGGTGAGAGAGATTCGAATTTGTGGTCCTGTGCACTATAGATGGATATATCCTATTGAACGGTATATGAAGATTTTGAAAGGTTATGTCAAAAATCGAAGTCGGCCAGAGGGTTTTATAGCGGAGATATATATTGTTGAGGAAGCCATTGAATTTTGTACTGAATACCTATATGATGTGGAAAGCATTGGTCTCCAGAAATCTCATGACACTGGACGCATTGAGGGTGAGGGAATTTTTGTAAGAGAAGTTGTGACAATCAGTATTACAGATCGGGAGCAGGCTCATCTTTATGTTTTTCATAATAGTTGGGAGGTTGCTCCAAATATTAAAACTCAAAAAGAAATTCTTAGGCAGTTGAATCCATCGAGGGCTAAAAAATGGTTATCAGATACACATAATCACCAGTTTATAGGATGGTTTTAGGACTATATTTTTAAGCAGTTGGATGAAAATCTGAATTTAATTTTAGAACGTTTTCGATGGCTAGCTGTTGGACCAAGTGTGTATGTATTATCTTATAGTGTTTATGTAATTAATGGTTATACATTCTATATAGATGAACATTATGAAGATAGTACCATGAAAAATAGTGGAGTTACACTAGTGGCTGAAGCGATGCATGTTTCTGGTAGTAAGGACAGAAATCCAATTTATGAAAATATGTCATACTTTGGCATTATCAAACTAATATGGGAGTTAGATTATATGACCTTACAATTGCCGATTTTTCAATGCAAATGGATTGATAACAACAGTGGTGTTAAAATAGATAAATGGAGATTTGTGAAAGTTTATTTTATTAAAGAAGGGTACAAAGACGAACAGTTTATAATGGCATCACAAGCGGTACAAGTTTTTTATGTTCCAGATCCTGCAAACTGAAAGTGGTCGATTGTTCTCTTATCGTCCAAAACTACTAAAGGTTCTGATGAAAATTCAGTTGAGGATGATCCTTTTAGTGGTATGTCGCAATCATTTCGGAGTGGTCCCAATGAATATGATGTTTTGTATGTTAGAGGAGACCACAATGAAGGGATTTGGATAGTCGATAGAGGTGTCAAATCCCTTCAACATTTGAAAAAAAGAAAGAGAGTACAGTAAACAAGTTATATTTTGTTTGTAATATAGATCTTGTTATCTCAGGTTATTATCTTATCATTACTGAATTTATGTAATTTGAATTAACTATTCAACCACTTTTACAGATAATGACTTCTCCAAATTTTGATGCTCCTAACCTTGAGGCTGAACAAGTCTCTCAAGCAGCTGCTGCTGCAGATGCTGCTGCTCCTGCAGCTCGTGTTGCTGCTGTTGCTCCTGCTGCTCCTGCAACTCATGCTGCTGCTGCTGTTGCTTCTGTTGTGGCTCTAGTTGCTCCTGCTGCTCCTCCTACTGCAGCTCCTGCTGCAGCTGCTCCTCCTACTGCTCCTCCTACTGATCTTGCTGTTGTGTCTCCTGCTTCTCTTAGTGTTGAGGTCCAACAACCATCAACACATGTCGTTGATACCATTCTAGATGAACATATAGATGATGTTGATATCGATGAAATGGTTGAGAATGAAGAACCAGCATCGCAGAAATCACAGGTGTGTCATAGTTTGACGGTGTTAGCCAAAATTCTTAAGGTGAAAAGAAAAGGCATCAAATTTGAAGTCGGATGGAATGCACGAGGCCAACATGTGAATCCCAAAAAGGCTATGTTTAGTAGCTACATTGGAGTTGTCACTTGGAAAAGCGTTCCTATTGATATATATTCATGGCACCATGTTGTGTCTGGGCTGAAGGCTGTGATCTGGGAAGAAATTACGGTAACATTATGAATTTATTTCTTTAAATTACTAGAAAATAAAATAATGAAACAATTTCTTACTCTTCTAAATCTCTTGCAGAGTACATTTATAGTAGACGATTGAGACAAGGAATATGTACTAAGGCTTGCAGGAAAGATTCATCGAGGTTTTCGCACTATTTTAAGAAGATGTCACCTCAAAGATTCTAAAGGTAAAATAAACCCACACCCACCCATTGTCTACGCTCACCTAATATCCCAAGAAGCATGGGATGCATTTATTGTTCGTCGTGGGGATGAGAAGTTTCAGGTACATTGTGAGTGATAATACGTTGTTTGAGGATACCTGTATTCATCACTTTGATTGTCAATATTTCATTTATGAAATAGAATCTCTGTACTGAAAATAAGGAATGTGCTTCAAAACCAACATACCCCTATCGTAAAGCAATGATAGGGTATGCTTCATTAGAAAAGAAAATGGTACGTATTTTAAATTTACAATAATATTGTCAGGTGCCAATAAACAACATCATAATTATTTTTCTATGTTTATATGTAGATTGATGAGTCTAAAACCAAATGCACTTTCGTCCCACGTCATGTGCTATGGAAGGAGGCACGTGTGAACAATGATGGGAAGTTAGTAGATGAGAAGACACCGAAAGTGTGGGAAATATGTGTAAGTATGACACGACGATAAAATAATTTTTTTAAAATTTATATTACATAAAAATAATTAGTTATTTTTCTATATCTGACAGTCACAGGAATCAGCTACTTCTGTAGCTGATATAGACCTATTATCGATGGCTTTGAAGAAGCCAGAAAAATACGATCGTGTCAGAGGTGCAGGGTTTGGGGTGACACCCCAAGTATATTTTGAGAAGAAGAAAAAAAAGGATGATACAGATGAAAATTAGAACAAATGAGTGAAAAAATAACAACCCTTGAAGAACAATTGCAATGGCAGGGAGAGTTGCTAGCAACTTTTATGGGTGGGAAGCAAAGGGAAGCCACAACTCAAGAACTATCACATGAGCATCCCGCCCCACCCCCCACTAGCTTTGAGGCGAGCCATTCGCCTCAAAGAACTGTCTTAGTTGTGGTAATCAATATTCTAATAATTGTTCCCATGAAATATGAATTAGACAAACACTAATAATTTTTCTGTACTCGTCTTCTATAAGGTGATAATGATTGTGATTTATATCTGTCAACACCCACCTATCACCTTGTAGCGAGGGCTACAGTGTTCAATATCCCAGATGCCACACTGCATAATAGACCACTTCCGAAAGATCATCTGAAAGTGACGATTACTGTAGCTCATGAGCCAAAGGCAGAGCTACCTATTCCACTTGATGACGATGATATTCATACGGTCGAAAAGGATATTAGGACATTCATTGCATGGCTTTCACAACTTGTAAGAGTACATGCGGACAAAGAGGTATTTATTTCCTCTTCTTTTCAAGATAAACCCTTAACAATTAATGAAAAAAAGGTCTGAACCAATGATTGTTGTTATAGACGGAGAAAGGGAAGGGGGTGACAAACGTCGGTTCAAAACCATCTAAAGGATCGACCAACCGATCCCAAGGAACTACTAAAAGCACAATAACACCACTTGTTCTATATCCACATTTACTAGCATTGAAGACTCATGTGGATACGAAGCTAAAAGATAGTAATAGTCATATAGTGGTTTTCAAAGAGAATATATACGGAGAGGAAAGTCAGGATTTCGTTGCTGTTGAAAATGTAAATGAATTCCTTGAAAACGATTGGCTATGAATCACAGTTGTAAATATATATATGAGGTATGTTTACATGAATTAATTTTTCCAAAAGCTGATCTAATGTGAAAATTATGACGAGATGCATTTTATATTTTTTACAGACGCATTTATGAAAAACAATTGAAGGAATTTTCCCATGATCCAATATTTGGACTGGTTAGTCCTCATATAACATCAACACACCTAAAAAATAGAGCTATCAAAAAGGGATGCAATAGTGAATGGCTTGCTGAAAACATTTGAACGAAAGATTACAGATGACAGACTTTTCCTAATACCAACCATGCAGGGGTAATACTCTACGATTAAAGCCTATCAATTATATTTTCACTTCTTTTATTACTTATTCCTTTTTTTGTTTTTAGGCAACATTGGTTGCTAATAGCGGTGAACTAGGATACTCTGAAGATTTATTTTCTGGATTCAAAGAAAGGATATCCATCAAACTGACCACACATGACGGAGTTTGTGAATCTGTAAGACACTACATCTTACGTTTTAGATCTAAACATCAAGTAATATAATTTATATTATCTTTTACTGAGGATTCTGTTATGATAGGGTGGTGTATTATTATCGTCTAAAAAAGGCATGAGGATAGGGGCTAAGCATAAGGAGGCGAGAAAGTACTACATCTAGACAAATATCAGGGTACATATAATACAATTTCACTATCCAAACACATCTCAACACAAGTTACTAATTCTCCTAATGATAAATTTTTATTTTCAGTGTCCAAAACAAACAAACGATAATGATTGTGGTTATTATGTTTGTAAATTTATGAAAGACATCATTTTTCATCAGCAAACTAGCATCCCTAAAGAGGTATTTTTAAAAACAACTACTAGTTCATTTATGTTATTTAATAATTATTTATTTTTTTATTTTGCAGTACTACTTTGACTGCCGAAAAGCCTCATACTCACAAGACGATATAGATGTGTTCAGAAATGAGTGGTTCGCATACCTGATGGAAGATTGTACACAAATACAATAAAGATCTGACTTGGGGACATGTACAATTTGTGGTCATTTTTGAGAGGGGTTAAGGGGATCAAAAGATGAAACATTGTTGTATGTAAATGTTCATAGGAAAATTGTAATTGTTATGAAATAAAATAGCCTTTCTCCAATGATTCATTTTCCCATTTTAATAGATGATATGCACCAACGACATGCAAGAATGCTGAACCACTCAAAGGGTCTCTCTTGTTTAAAGTGGACATGATTTTAATTGAAAACAAGAACTGACCTACGGAAATCCAACCAAACGCATTCGTATTGCATTGATATTTTATAAGAACGATCCAAGAGTTCTTAATGGCATGTACAAGCCAACTCCACCTCAATCCGAGGCATGGTGTGGCCGCTAGCACTCAAAGGGTCTCTATTTTGTTTAAAATGGACAAGATTTTAAGTGAAAACAACAACTGACCTACCGAAATCCGACCAAACGCATTCAGATTGCATTGATATTTTATAAGAATGATCCAAGGGTCCTTAGTGACATGTACAAGTCAACCCCGCCTCAATCCAAGGCACGGTGTGGCCGCTACCACTCAAAGGGTCTCTATTTTGTTTAAAATGGACAATATTTTAAGTGAAAACAACAACTGACCTACGGAAATCCGACCAAACACATTCGTATTGCATTGATATTCTATAAAAACGATTCAAGGGTCCTTGGTGACGTGTATGAGTCAACCCTGCCTCAATCTGAGGCATGGTGTGGCCACTATCACTCAAAGGGTCTCTATTTTATTTAAAGTGGACAAGCTTTTAAGTGAAAACAACAACTGACCTACGGAAATCTGACCAAACACATTTGGAATGCATTGATCTTTTATAATAATGATCCAAGGGTCCTTCGTGATGTGTAAGATAGTTGACCTTCTTAGAGAAGAGTTTCTGGAAGATTATAAGAGTCATGAAGCATTGAAGATCATTAGAGTGTTGGAGAAAATGTGGTTGCTACAAATAATGTGGCAATTGGCTTGTGCAATGCGGCCTAAGTTACAACTTGCAAGTATTGTACTTTATTTTTTTCTAGAGGGATTCAATGTAAATGCATTTTGGAATGATCATTGCTATTCATTGTCTTTTAGGTTTTTTAATAGCTGAGGGGAAAGGGTGGGGTCTGCAGACATTGGAGGATATGTAGAAGGGTGATTTTGTGTGTGAATATGTTGGGGAAATGGCCTCTTTTCCCTTCAAGCTCCCCAAACCCTGATGGTGATCAGGGTTCGGGGAGCTTGAAGGGAAAAGAGGCCATTCGGTTACATATTAGATACTATGGAAATTGTGAAAAAATATAGGATGTAATTTCCCATAAAGTCACCCTTCGACATATCCTCCAATGTCTGTAGACCCCACCCTTTCCCCTCGACTGTCAAAAAAAACCTAACAGACAATGAATAGCAATGATCATTCCAAAATGTATTTACACTGAAACCCTCCAGAAAAAAATAAAGTACAATACCTGCAAGTTGTAACTTAGGCCGCGTTGCACAAGCTGATTGCCACATTGTTTGTAGAAACCACATTTTCTCCAACACTCTAATGATCTTCATTGCTTCATGTCTCTTATACTCTTCCAGAAACTCTTCTCTAATAAGTTCAACTATCATGTACGCATACTCACATTCAAATTCATGGGTGCAAGTACAAGGAACAGATAAAGATAAAAAATTTCTAAAACAAGTTGACCAACATGCATAATCCTCGATGGAAGTAAGATAGAAATTTACATGGACGTTCTTAAAGATATTATTTTGATGTATATAGTGAAAGGGTGGTGGATGTTCATTGTTGATGTTGTTCTTCTATGAGACTTTCACCTTCTATTCTCCTCTCTCTATGTCTTGGACATCATGCAATAGCCTTATATCATGTGGGGTAAATTGAGGTTGCTGAGCAACTATAGAACCACATGATCTTTCATGTCCAGTTCCCTCAGGATTTTTTTTCTAATCAAGCTGCCTCTGATCATTAGTTGCGTGTAAAGGTGGTGCGGCAACCTCCATGATAGATTGGATGTTGACCAATCCATTTGATGAACAAGATGGGATGCTAAATCTGACATTAAGTGTATCCAATAAAGAAAATTGTTCCAATGATTCAGCAAGTGAGGCTACATTTAAAGATATTTCCTGTGTTTCATCATGCAAGTTTGTTCCTAGTTCCAAAAAGCATTCACAAACATCACTCATCAGTTTCCTCATGGATAAACTTGGGTTCATGGATTTGTATGATCAAAGAGATCTATCCTCTACTGCTTTTACAACCTATGTGGTGCATGTTTCAAATTCCTCCAAGAATAAGGAACAAATGTGGTGAGCTGTAAGCCACATCTATTTGATGTTTTGAAATATTAATTATGTTTTGAAAATGGGTTCAATCTTTGAGGAAAATTTAAATTGTCCTTGATTCATGTATCGATGATGGATTCACATCCATTCCAAGTGGTTTTGATTGAAAGGAAGGATGATAACATTGTTTGGTGTTCTCATGGATGTCTAAGCATGGTAAGTTAGAAAACATGTTGGGTATGTTGTGGAGTTTTTGTTGGGGTTCTAGTGGTTCTTTCCCGATGATGGAGGTGTTAAACATCAGATGGTGGTGTTTGTGAGCTAAAGCGTATAGTGGGGTGCACCATAGAAATTAAGTGGTTGATTGATGAAATCATCAGCATTTTGAATTATATAGTCTTGGGTAAAATCCATCTTGGTGTTTAGATCGGTTGAGTACATTGAGATGAAGGTTGTGGTTGGGTTGTGTTATGGGTGTTTGGGGAAATGTAAGTATTTAATGGTACCTTTATGTTTTGAATAATGAAAAATTTGTAGATCAAATTTGAATTGCATTGATCATTTATAAGAATGATCCAAGGGTCCTTGGTGATGTGTACGAGTTAACCCCGCCTCAATCCGAGGCACGGTGTGGCCGCTACCACTCAAAGGGTCTCTATTTTGTTTAAAATGGACAAGATTTTAAGTGAAAACAACAACTGACCTACGGAAATCCAACCAAACACATTCAGATTGCATTGATCTTTTATAAGGAAGATCCAAGGGTCCTTGGTGACGTGTAAGATTCAACCCATCCTCAATCTGAGAAACGGTGTGGCCGCTATCACTCAAAGAGTCTCTATTTTGTTTAAAATGGACAAGATTTTAAGTGAAAACAACAACTGACCTATGGAAATCCGACCAAACACATTTCGATTGCATTTATATTTTATAAGAACGATCCAAGGGTCCTTAGTGATGTGTAAGAGTCAACCCCACCTCAATATGAGGCACGGTGTGGCCGCTATCACTCAAAGGGTCTCTATTTTGTTTAAAGTGGACAAACTTTTAATTGAAAACAACAACTGACCTACGGAAATCTGACCAAACGCATTTGGATTGCATTGATATTTTATAAGAACGATCCAAGGGTTGTTGGGTACATGTAAGAGTCAACCCCGCCTCAATCTGAGGCACGGTGTGACCGCCATCACTCAAAGGGTCTCTATTTTGTTTAAAATGGACAAGATTTTAAGTGAAAACAAAAACTGACCTACGGAAATCCAACAAAATGCATTCTTATTGCATTTATATTTTATAATAACGATCCAAGGGTCCTTGGTGATGTGTACGAGTCAACCCTGGCTCAATACGAAGCACGGTGTGGCCGCTAGCACTCAAAGAGTCTCTATTTTGTTTAAAATGGACAAGATTTTAAGTGAAAACAACAACTGACCTATGGAAATCTGACCAAACGCATTACGATTGCATTGATATTTTATAATAATTATCCAAGGGTCCTTGGTGACGTGTATGAGTCAACCCCACCTCAATCCGAGGCACGGTTTGGCCACTATAACTCAAAGGGTCTCTCTTTTGTTTAAAGTGGACACAATTTTAATTGAAAACAACAACTGACCTACGAAAATCTGACCAAACACATTATGATTGCATTGATCTTTTATAATAATTATCCAAGGGTCCTTCGTGATGTGTATGATTCAACCCCGCCTCAATCTGAGGCATGGTGTGGCCGCTACCACTCAAAGTGTCTCTATTTTGTTTACAATGGACAAGATTTTAAGTGAAAAAAACAACTGACCTACGGAAATCCAACCAAACACATTCGGATTGCATTTATCTTTTATAAAAACTATCCAAGGGTCCTTGGGGATGTGTACGAGTCAACCCTGCCTCAATCCAAGGCACGGTGTGGCCTCATTCACTCAAAGGGTCTCTATTTTGTTTAAAGTGAACAAGATTTTAATTGAAAACAACAACTGACCTAAGGAAATCCAACCAAATGAATTCATATTGCATTTATTTTTTATAAGAACGATCCAAGGGTCCTTGGTGATGTGTATGAGTCAAACCCGCCTTAATTCGAGGCACGGTGTGGCTGCAATCACTCAAAGGGTCTCTATTTTGTTTAAAATGGGCAAGATTTTAAGTGAAAACAACAACTGACCTACAGAAATCTGACCAAACGCATTTGGATTGCATTAATATTTTATAATAACAATACAAGGGTCCTTGGTGATGTGTACGAGTCAATCCCACCTCAATCTGAGGCACGGTGTGGCTTCTACCACTCAAAGGGTCTCTATTTTGTTTAAAATGGACAAAATTTTAATTGAAAACAACAACTAACCTACGAAAATCTGACCAAACGCATTCGGATTGAATTGATCTTTTATAAGAACGATCCAAGGTTCCTTGGTAACATGTACGGGTCAACACCGCCTCAATCCGAGGAACGGTGTGGCTGCTATCACTCAAAGGGTCTCTATTTTGTTTAAAATGGACAAGATTTTAAGTGATAACTGACCTACGGAAATCCAACCAAACGCATTTGGATTTCATTGATATTTTATAAGAACTATCCAAGGGTCCATGGTGACATGTACGAGTCAAACCGGCCTCAATCCGAGGCACGGTGTGGCCGCTATCACTCAAAATGTCTCTATTTTGTTTAAAGTGGACACGATTTTAATTGAAAACAACAACTAACCTATGGAAATATGACCAAACGCATTATGATTGCATTGATCTTTTATAATAACGATCAAAGGGTCCTTCGTGACATGTATGAGTCAACCCCGCCTCAATCCGAGGCACGGTGTGGATGTTAGCACTCAACGGGTCTCTATTTTGTTTAAAATGGACAAGATTTTAAGTGAAAACAACAACTGACCTACGGAAATCCGACCAAACGCATTCGGATTTCATTGATCTTTTAAATGGGGGTCATGGAATTTGATATATCAAGGACCTCATATATATCAAGTCATGGTTGTCCTGGTATACTAGGGTGATCATGTGTTTGGGTCTATGATACTTATGGGCTTATATCTGGATGAAAATACTCCCATTTGAGAGGGTGGATATGCTAATGGGTCTTATTCCATAAATGAGAATACTCTCATAGAGGAGGGATGAGATGTATATAGGTATTATTACCAAAATGAGAATACAACCATTGGAGTGGGATGAGATTCTTATCGGGAATATTCACTGAATGAAAATAATCCCATAGGGGATGGCTGAGATGATTATATAGATTATGCATCAAATGAGAATACACCCATATTGGATGGTTGATATGCTTCTAGGGATTATTATTTGTATGATAATACTCCCATATGGAAATGAATATATGCTTCTTAGTATTATTCCCTAAATAAGGGTACTCTCATGGTATAGGGATGAGATCCTTGTAGGTCTTATGCCTCGAAACTGGAAGAACACATATGGGTGGTCTGAGATACTGTTGAGGGTATTCCCTAGATGAGAAAACTCCCATAAGTGGATTTCCATGATGGAGTATAAATAAAACTCACATATTGTAGGTCAATGGTAATTATGTATATAGTGGGGAGACCATGGTATATTATATGTTTTGTGTGGTTCCTATGATGTACTCAGAGAAACCCTAACATTGGATAAATTAGGTATGGTTGATCAAGCTTTAATACTTGAGAATCAATGTGTCTTGATGTAGATGGGGTAGGACTTGGTCAAACTATATTTTTATAATGTCGACACGATCCTTGTGAAATGCTTGGTAAAAGTTCAACACTTGGAAAATTAATTTGGGTTTAATCATGGTCATGGATTTGAGGATCAATGATGATTTTTTATTAGTTTTATTCCAGTTCTTTCTCAACTAAGTTGTGCATATTGACTGATCATGCACTTACAATAGCCTATTACAGGTTTAATATTGGGGGTTTATTAATGAGATTCATCCCCCCCAAGTATGTGCACCTTAGTGTGTGTACAAACCTTATAACTTCTTTGAGGTTGAGAACATGACGCATAGTGGATAGAGAAAAGTACAAATATTTATGTATTGATAAAACAAACCCATGTGGAGCCTTAATATTGAACATGAAAGCCCCACGGACACCCCCTACCCCCCCTTGGACAGCCACCCCAAACCCTTGAGCAGCCACCCCAAACCCTTGAACAGCCCCCAAACCCCCTGAATACTGAATTGATTTCTTTAAGTACTTGATTAACTTATAAATTATGTGTTAATGGTGTACGGGTATAATTGTTGTATGGGTATACTTGGTCTAATTTGCTTATGATTTATGAGTTAATTTTGTATGCATATACTTTCTTTAATTGGCTTATTGAGATGCTGTTTTTTTTATAGGTGTTCGGGTGTGCTGCTGTAGATTTATCATACCAGTAGAGAGGGAATTTATCAGTTCTCTTTTAGCACTGATAAATCTTGCTTTTATCAGCGCTAAAAAAGCACTGATAAACTACACCTTTATCAGTGCTAAAAAAGCGCTGATAAAAGATAAGTTTATCAGCACTCTTTTAGCGCTGATAAATCATGCTTTTATCAGCGCTAAAAAAGTGCTGATAAACTACACCTTTATTGGCGCTAAAGAAGCGCTTGTTTAGCGCTGATAAAGGGTTTCCCCCTTTATCAGCGCCGAGCTTTACAACACTTTTTTAGCGCTGTTAAAGCCCATTTTTAGCGCTGTTAATGCCCGTTTTTGTAGTCGTGGGACTTCATCATACTAAAGGAAGAATTTCCCATTCATTTTTTATACTAAGGAAACTAATTATACATAGTTGATCAAAATTATTTAAGCAAGATCAGAAACTCTGATTCTTTTGGTGAAAAGGATATTCAAGTGTATATGAGATAGTTGGATCCAGTAATATTGTGTAGGAAGAATGTTATCTAGAAGTTTGAAGATCGTTATAACTATGGATCAACCAAAAAATAGAATAATGCTTTTAGTTGATATTGAAATCAAGAAGTATCTCAGTTGGATCTAGGAGTAGGAGAATCCTTTTAGTTGGTGTTGAATGAAATAAGTCCCTCAATTGGAGTTGAGACCAGGATAATAAATTTAGTTGGTGTTGGAAGTAGTGAATAAGACTCTTAGTTATAGAAATAGTAAGGAGAAGATTTTTAGTTGTTGTAGGAAGTAGTGAAGAAGTATTTCAGATGGTTCATGCAGCAGGATAATCACTTGTTTGATAGTTAAGAATTTGTAATTATAGGGAATAACCAGTTACAACAAGGAGAAGTATTTTTAACTACCCTTATAAGTATTGTGTATTGTTCTCTGTATTATTACAACTTCGTATAAGGTGATATTGAGAGATAGTTTTGAGTGGATTTAACAGCTTAAAATGTTTGAGAGGTTGAATTGGAAAGAAAATAAATTTGTAAAAATAAACCACTGATTCACCCCCCCCCCCCCCCTCAGTGGTCAATCTAGAATGGGGCTCTAAAATCGGTATCATATTGGTTTCCATCTAAATATCCAAGATGTATTCTGGGATATATAGAATATCAACTTTTTCAACAGATGAGTTGTTCCCACATTCAATGGGGAGAATTATTAAAACTAGGGGAATAGATGTTACCCTATCCCCTATCACTCAACTTGGAAGTGATAGATTCTACAACAGTGGGTTTTCCACTAATTGTTGATGATTCTACCATGACACAAGATGATTAAATAAATATGGAGTTAGATAGAATGGATTAAAATGACATCTTTATGGTCTTATTAGATAAGTTCTACACAATGGTCATGGGTCTCCAGACTTCTAAGGAGATCTGGGAAAAACTGATAAGTAGTTATGTAGGTAATTTCAAAGTCAATGAAACCAAACTATAAGTTTAGATGAGTCAATTTGAGGATATACAAATGAATTGTGATGAAAATATATATGACTACTTCACCATATTGAATGAGGTAGTCCACAATATTCGAGGATTTGGTGAGAATCTAGATGAATTTATCATTGTAAAAAATCGACGAGGAATTATCTAGATTGTTTTGATTCAAATATCACATCCTTGAAAGAAAGAGATGATTTTTCTCTTGATGAAATGCAAAATATTATAAAGTCTTATGATATGAAGAAAATTCCATCATTCATGTAGAATGAAAAATTTGAAATGGCTTTTAAAGCCATGAGAAAGGAAAAAAGTCAGAGAATAAGAGGATAAGGAATCTAAAGATTTAGATAATGATGAGGATGCTGATGAATTTAATAAAAAAAAATTATCTTATATCAAAATTATTCAAAAGGTGAATTTGGAATGGAAATACTAATCAACAAATAAATTGTTACAAATGTAGTTAATCTGGTTATTTTTGGAGAAAAATGTCGAAGAAGGAAGGTTGAAGAATCTGAATCTGAATCAGATGATGAAAGACCTCACAGTGATAATTAGGGTAAGAAGAAGAGGAAATACTTTATCGGTAAAAAGATAAATCTTATGAGAAATCATAAAAATATTCAACATCATGATTCACTTTGGATAATGAAGTGGGTATCCTTTCTCATGTAAATAAAGAAAATGATTCATCATGTAGTAGTGATTATAGAGAAGAAAGAATATAACTTCAGTGGGATTAGAAAGAAAAATTATAATTCTACATGGGGCATATAAAATTATTCAATAAAGAAAAAAAATAAGTTTTAGAAAGAAAATAAAATAATGGTTGCTGAGAAGTAAGAGATAAGAAATAAGGAAGCATCTTATGTGGATGATATTAAGATACACCAGCCTATATAAGATAAACATGAAAATATCGACAATGATCTTAGATATTAAATGGCTACAAAAGAAGAACTAGATAAGAAAAAATCCAAATGTCTCACAATAAAACATGAGTTTAATAAAGCCATATAATACTTCACTAAATCAGTAATAGTTAATGGATAATCTTCGCATGTTTTAGAGATGAAGGGTTCTAAAAATTAGTTAAAAACTAGAAATTTTCAAGACATATATGTGATAACTAACAATGCATCTCATAAACACAACCCTATACAAAGTTGGCCCAAGAAAACTGGGAGGAAATATTCCATATCAAAGGAAGGGAAGACTATACCAAGGAGGATACAAACACCTAAGCTAAGTGATGTTTTATTTCCAATAGGATAGAATCAAAATAAATTTGGATAGATTGGGAACCAATATGAAAGAAAAAGTTTCAATGGTTATTATCGCATTTTGGTAAAAATATATACAAATATTATTCTTATTGGTTCGACGTGTCTTTACTAAGAAATATTCAAGAACCAAGAGGGGTTTCAATGATCATCTGAGTAAAAAATCTCAGAGAAAACAAACTGTGAACAAATATAGACCATAGTTATCTATACAAAATAAATTTTATATTCTAGAAGAATTTTTTGGAAGATGTAGTTTAGAATGTTGCAAGGATTAGGTATTCATGAAAAGGTTTTAAGGAAAGTTTCTCCATGCTATGAAAGGGAATACGTTTCAAAATATAACCAATGACAAGTTATGTGAAGATTTTGAGAAGACTGAGATTGAAAAGAAAGGTTGCTTAGTTGTTTGGCCAAATCAACTGAAATTTTCTAAACAATTGGAAGATGATGAAAAACATATTATGGCTAAAGGAAAAATAGTTATTTTAGAAGGGAAGGTAAAATTTGGTGAGAAGTTATCCATAACTAGAAACATAAAGGCTTAGAATATTGAGGTGAAAAAAATATATTCCATAAAAAAATAAGTTCAAGGGATGAAAGAAGATATTTAAACATACGAGACTCAATACATAAATAAGAATCTAAAGAAATCTTTTCATAATAAGATTGGGACAAAAAATAGCCTAAATTTATAGGGATTTCTCAATATGAATATTATTTATGAAATACCAAGAGGTCCCTACTTATTCCCAATTATTTTATTTGTTTTTGAGCCATCATGAAGGGAATTGAAGGAGGTGTTTAAGGCTATATTTTCAAGACATCATGAATATATTTTCCATCATGGAGTCTACGGAATTGCATGAAATGGAAGAAAATAGTACATCCCTTAAGGGGGGTCAACTGTGAGAAGAATCTTTCATTTAACTAAATTTTGGTGAATCTGGAAATTCTAGAAAGATTTTAAACCTGAAGGTTGAGGTATGCCAATCACACTTTCATCCCTCATTAAAAATTGTATTGATTATATTAATTAAAGGGGAGTTCTTGGTTGATGAAAAGATGATCCAAAGGGGGGATATTGTTTCTTCACCCAAACTTTATGATGATTTTATTAAATTGTGTGTAGTCTCATGTATTTATTGTCTTAAAAATCCCTATTCAATCAAATAATAACATCTAAGAATGATATTTCATGCATGGTAGTTTATGGACATATAGATAAACTTGGTTGTATCTATATAATTTTATAAAATGTTTTATCCCATGTAGACGTATAGTATACCAACTAAAGTTTCTTTTCTAAGAGAACCATGTGGTATCGTCCTTCTCATAGAAAAAAGGGGTAAGAGAATGAGAGTGCCTTGAAAATTAGAAAAAGATATGTGAAAATCCCCCACTTATCTATTGCATTTGATTATCAATAAGGGTAATAATGTTTTGAGCACACATATTGTCTTTTATAATGTGAAGAGATATTGTAAACAAAATAAAAAGGGGAGATTAATTAGCCCAATTCTTTCATTTTTTTAATGATGTGTCAATATGTGTTTGGTGAGTTAATATAGAGTGGTGATTCTTGGAGAATTATTATGGATTCATAGATTTGTGTTGGATGTCATGCTTGGGAAATTCTACTTGTAATTGTGATGATTAGAGAGATGTTATAAAGAAGTTTTTTAGAAGTAATGAAGTGGAGATGATTTGATGATCTTGGAATTTATAATAGAGTTATAAGATAAAAAGAAAGAGGATAATTGTGAAGTCCATGTAAAATTTTATTTTTCATGAAGAATTATTGAGGATAATATGGCGTGGAATTTTTCTAAGTGTTACCAAAAATTAGATAACCATCCTTACTCACTAGGCTAGCTCAATCCCACACATGTGGGAGCAGGATCAACCACATGGGAGATCCATCCAAGCAAGCCAACAAGGTGGTAGGAGTAGTGGGTATTTACAGATCCCATAGAGAGTGCACATGAGTTGCACACGATATTCACAAAGCATGCATGGAGGTGACCAGGTGGACAACACAAGTGTGCCATGGCCTGGTAATGGGTATTGTTGTCGTACTCAGATGTGTTGTGAAAAAGAGCCCGAAGTGTTGAATTTTCACGGGGACATTCCCCTCATTCCATGTCCATGCTTTGTGAGCCCATTATTTGGATCCTTATCCTCTTCCACATCTGAAGGGACCCCCATTACGGTCTGGTCTCATGCCACATTGTCTTACCTACTGTCTGGGGCCAACGCCCCTGAGGACCTTAAATGACATTTGCGACAGGTCTCATGTTTCGAACATGGTCAACGGTTGACCCTCATTTGTCTGTCCCCATTCCATGCTAACACAATATGGATAATGTGTTTCGAACACGGTCAATAGCTATCCCCTATCATCACGCCACTATCATTGTGGTCCAGATCTTGAGCATCATTATTCACATTTTTTCACTTCCTTATGTTTAAGTGGAATTCCAACATACTCGGCTTCACCCCTTCACGCATCTAGGTGCCTCAAGTAGGTGGGTCAGCATTATGGGGACGTCATTCACCTAACATCCCATTTCCCCTAACATGTGCCTTCCTGTGTTAAGAAAGTCTCATCACTACTCCTTGTTTTCCACATCAAGCACGACTCACGTGGGATTAGTAGTTCTGGTAGGACGTGTACTGGCATAGCCGTGCCACACATGCCTTTCATCGTCCTACATGACGTTAAAATGCGCTATCAAAACTACGTTTGGCTTGATTCTCATCCTTATGGGATACGTAGCTATGCCCAGACATTTCTCCTTGGGCCCAGTCCCTAGGTCATTAACCCTTCTAGCCCCTCATCCCCGATCATGGTCCTCTCTCTATGACCTTAAACTAGGAGCCTACAGTCCGTGTAACATGACTTTAAACTGTTAACGTTGGTCTAGGCAGTATGACCTCAAAACTATGTGAAACATCCTGGTCATATGACGTTAAACTATTCCATTCATTGTTCGCATCTTTATGACGTAAAACTACAGAGCCTTCCAGGACCTTACCAGAGAGGTCTTGTTCAGAAGTATGTTTGATCCCTGATCGGACAAGTACGCCTACCTAATGTGTTTCCACCATGGTGGTGTTATTTCAAGAGTGTTGGACTCTATTCAAATAGCCCATCACTACACACTCCACACTTTGCGTGCCCTTTATTTAGACCCTCGTTCACTTTCATGTCTAAAAGAACACCCTTACGGTACGAATGTTCGGCCTATGGCTTGCCTACTATCCTGGTCCAACGTTCTGGAAGACTAATGGGTAGCATTTTGATCCAGACCCCGTGTTTCGAATATGGTCAATGGTCATCCCTCATTTTTTATCTCTATTTCAGGCTAACACAATTAGGATACTGTGTTTCGAATGCGGTCAGCAGTTATCCTTCATTGTAATTCCACTCCCACAGTGTTCCAAATCCGGTGTATCGTGATTCACACTATCCACTCCCCTGTGTTCAGATTAATTCCAAACGCCCCTGGGATTACTCCGCTTGTGCATTAGAACACATTGGGAAGACGCCACGTCGATTGTTCTGAGGTCCTCGTCCTCTAGTCGGGCCTCTCCCTTTCTTCCTGGAAATTTTGATTGGTTGTTCAAACCCTGGATGCTCGGCGCTTGGTTTACACTCTTATATTCGGATGGAATGGTAAGGTTGTCATCCCTTGTTTCTCACATCGGTCCCAACCCACATGAGCTTAAGGATTGATCGCTGGATGTTCCATGAATGTAATAGAAATGCAATAGAGCAAAAACGAATAACAGAACTCATGCATGCATCTAGCGTGAATAATCAAAACATGAAGGTGCATTCAAAAGTTACATTCATCATAGTTTCCGAGGATCAATCCCTCCCATGGATGGGTTGAATCCATCAAAAGAGCATTGTAGCTCTGCTACCCTCTGGCTTGTGGCGTCCAGGATTCGCTGTCGCATGTTCAGTTCCTGATCCTCCTCGGTAGCAATGGGGCACAGTTCGTCAGCCGCGATCCAGGACCGCTCTGCGTTGGTTCGGATAACGATCATCTCCTCAGAGGCTTGCCTCATGTGATCTTCAACCTCCGCCAGCTGGGCCTTCAGCCACAATATAATCTCCGACTGCGCGTTGAGGAAAGCAAAATGTTCATCTGCTCGGATCTGCAGCCGCTGAATCTCGTTTTCAGCCTCCTGGAGCCCCTTGATGTTCACCGCTTTTCTCCACTGCCAACCCACACCAAGGCCGCAATCATATTCCTAGATCTTCTCCCCCATGAGATCTCAGATGAGCATGTGGGGACGGTGGGAATCCACTCCCCTATCACACAGTTCGCACAGTCGCGAACGAAGTATCTCCATCTGGTCTATCCATTGTGCTTGAGGGGTGTCATCGATAAAGCGCTCAATCATCTTCCATGACCAGCGACAGACTGTCTTGCTATCCTCTTCATCAGAGCCTGTCTTATCCCAGTCCACGGGGTTGGTAGGCTCATATGCGGAGAACACCCCCAAGAACTCGTCAGCATGGTTAGCATCTGGTGTCTAATCGGGTATGGCAGGATCCGTGTTTTCCGATCGACCTTCATCATCTGATCCCACCTCAATAATCTCAAGATCAACCCTGCTAATGGTCCCACCAGTGATCGGGAATGCCGCAGCTTGGTCAGTCTGGATATTCGCCTCCACGACCACCGAAATTCCGCAGAGAAAGGCACTGCAAGAAGTACCAACCAACCTCGCCAAGGAAGCCCACGCCGGTTGAAGAACTATGCATACCAAAAAAGGGCATGAATGTTAGTTAGCCTGGTCAATGGGTGGCAGTCATGAATTTTGTAAAGGAGACTTACAGAGATCGAATTCTCGGTCTCATTCCTGGGTTATTGTGGTCGACACCCTGAGGCGTGGCCCTCCGTATATTGTCGGGAAGCCTGAAAACTCTGGAGGAGCCACATTAGGTGTCCTGGCCCCGCTGGACGCTATAATTGCCACAGTCTCGGGCGTAGACCCCGAAGGCCCCACATCTGCATCTATTGAGGGGAAAGATCGGTTTCTGCGTATGAGGCCCTCCTGCATAGTTTAAATATTAGTGAGGAGTCCAAATTAGCCTGGAAGTAGATCCCGGGGAAGGAACTCAGGGTTTTACCTTGGCAGCCTCTGCGAACTCTTCAAGCTCTAGGTACGAGTCACCAACTTCACCCTCCTCCAATGGGCTCCCTCTACCGACCTCCTCCCCCCAGGAGGACTCGTCCGATTTTTCTAGAAAAGGGAAGCGCTCCCTCAGTTCTACAGCCGACAACTGTGGAGGGGTTGTACGATCCAACAACACCTTTACCTGATCTATCATCGGATGCAGAGCACATCGGGAGTGCACAAAGTCCTCCAACTCTGCCAGGTATTGCTTCACCTCTACCTAGGACACCGCAAAGCTAGCCCTGATAGGGCCTATCCTCGGCAAATCCATCCTGAGATGGTTCAGGTGTTTCCACATCTTAGATAGGCTAAGAAATTGCCTGTTGACATCCCAGATATCCTAAGCCTCCAGGACGACAATGTAACGACCCGAAATTTTGAATAAATCTTGTTTCCTAATTTCATGTGTTATTTTTTATACTCAAAAAAAAATGTTTTATTTGATAAACATGATTATAAATAAAATGAGACCATTGGTTTTTGAGTGTTATATGACCATCGGTCAATATGACCACCATGAACAAAATGTTTTGATTATTGTCTCTAAATTTAAGTAATCTTGGTTAATTATTATAGAAAGAAGATTTGATGGCCTCACCTAGTAGCCTTGGGCCGATCGAAGCCCATCTAACAGAGATTGGGAAGGAGGTAGCACCATTGGGCTTTGCTCTGGACCAAATCCAAGCCGAACTTCATCATGTGAAGCTAGAACGGAATCGCCTTCGCGAGAAGTTCAAACTGATAGAAATTACTACTCGGGCAATGTTGACTGAGCCGCCCCAAAATTCTATCACCCTAGCACACCTTACTCTTAGGTCCTATGCTGGTATTATAAGGGGTTATGTAACGAGACCGTAATTGCCTTGTGTAATCTTTTTTTTAAATAAAAATTTGGATTTCTTCTTATGATGATGTTTATGAATTTTCAAATGACCGGATAAATATTGTATGCATATTTTTGATGAATTTTAGAAAAAGGATATTTTAAAAATGGTTGTGTAAACCTTAAATAATTAAAAATGTGTAATGATTTTCAAAAAATGGTCTTCTACAATTATGTTCAGTACGAAATTTAGAGTCTAATAAGATCAACTTGATTTTTGATGAATAGTAAATTATGAATAGTGATTTTATGATTAGGATTAGTAATATGACCAAATGGATTAGTAATCTCACTTAAAGAAAGTTTTAAAATAATCTAGGCACCTTGATTAAGTAATGTGATTCAATAAAATAGTTAAATAACGGTTTCATTAATTATTATTCAAGTATTAGTTTTTTCAGGTGAATAGTGTTTTTTAATTAAAAATTTAATTAAAAATAATTAGAAAATTATTTTTATAAAAATGACTTTATTTTTGAACTCAGAGCATCGATATTATGTTATGGTAATTTTTGGGGTTTTTTCTGAAAAAAATGAATTTTCGATGAATAGTGTTTTTATTTAAAAATTAAATTAAAAATATTTAGAAAATTATTTTTATAAAATGGATTTCATTTTTGAAATCAGAGCATTGATATTTGGTTAAGGTGAAATTTTGGGATTATTCTGAGAAAGTTGAATTTTCGGTGAATAGTGAAAGTATAGTTTTTAAGTTACGGGTGTTTAATGACATCATTTAATGATGTATTAAGTATATATTCAATATGGTCGAATTATGAATAGTAAGATAAGGTGTGAGGTGTCCCAAGTGGCCAATACCATGGGCAAATACCATGGGCAAGCCCATGGTTTTGCCAAAACCACTAGTGAGGTGTCCCTTGGCCATTAATGCTTTGTCCCCTCACTTTCCCTATAAATACCCACCCTTTCCTCCCTTAGTTTTCACTCCCAACTCTCCCCCAACGAAGTTCTGGTCTTCTTACCTTCCAAGGAGTCCTCCCAAGGTGCCCCCAAGCCCTCAAGGTCAAATCCTTTGAGTTTCAAGAGTCACGTTTTAAGGTAAGGGATCCGACCTCTCTCTTTCTTTTCAAGTAATCTCTTTTATGTCTTTTCTTTTATACTCCATGTTCTTATGTTGGAGGATGTTCTTTTATATTCATCCTACTTCCTATTTCATGTTCATATGATGAGAGACCCCCCCTTTCTCTCATCAATTCGTTTTAAGAATGTTTAAGTGGCGCCGTTAGGCTGCCAAATTTTTAAGGGATTCTTTCAACTTCCTCGTTTTCAAGTTCTATTTTCATTCAAGTCTTTCATGTTCCTTTTTGTTATATTGGGGTATGATATCTATATCTATCATACTGAACTCTTATGTTCATATTATGAGAGACCCCATTTGATCTCTTCAATTCAGTATTTTGTTGAAGTTTAAGTGGCGCCGTTAGGCTGCCGAATTTTTAAGTGGTTCTTCACCATTCTCGTTTTGAAGTTCTACTTTCATGTCAATTCTTTCAAGTTCCTTTTTGTTATGTTGGGGTATGATCTCTATATCTATCATACTGGAATCTTATGTTCATATGATGAGAGACCCTAATTGACCTTGTCAATTCAATTTTGTTGATGTTTAAGTGACGCCGTTAGGCTGCCGAATTCTCACAAGAGAAATCTTTTTTTTCTTCCTTTCATGTTCTTCATTTCATATGGTATATTTTCAAATTTCATTACCATGTTCTTAAATCCCTTATATTTTGTCCCTCTACTGTTTTATGGGTCATTTATGAATCTTTGACCCATGTCCCCTCTCTTCTCAATGTTTTCTAAAACCTTGTAACATAGCCGTTATGCTGCAGAATTTTCGTCTCAAAATGCCTCTCTCTCTTTTCTAAAAATTATTTTATGCTATAAATTGAATACTCAAAGCTCTTATTTCTACAGGGGTATTCACATATATATCAAAATGTTCTATTTTAAATTCTGTTAATTTCATACATGAAACCCTCTTTCCCTTTCCGTGGGTTTAAAGTGACGAAAAGATCATGTCTTTAAAGCAGTTTTTAAAACGTTATGTTTATGAAATGAAACCCATTTATTTTATGCTATATTGATTTTTTATGAAATGTTTGATGATGATATATGTGGCTCACATGATAATAAAGGCAAATTTAAGGGTGCGCCCTGATAGCGCTCCAATGCATTGGGTAATGATGTAACCACTAGAGATTACAATTTTCACGATACCTTGGTGAATAACCTTGGTAATTTTCAAATGACACCTTGGGGATGGACCTTGGTGATATGTTCATGATTGTCTATGTTAAATGATGTAGCCACATCTTTAAGTTATGAAAAATGTTATTTTTATTATGAAATGCCTCATGATTTCTTTCTCATGCCTTAAAGTTATTTTCATGTCCTTATTGAAGTATCTCAAGTTCACATGTAAAATGTTCCTCTTGTTTCCCTTACTGGGCCTTCTGCTCACCCTTTCTTTTGATGTATGTCCCCAGGTTATGAGATGCAGTAATGAACCTAGAATTAACTTAAGGATACGCCTTGCAAGTGTTTAAGAAGAATGTTTTATGTTTTTTTTTGTATTATGATCCTTGTTTCCAAGACACTAAACCTTAACGATCCTCAGATTTGTGTAATGTAATGAAAGTTTTTGTTATAAAATGGCGGGATTCTATAGTTGGTATCAAAGGATGGTTTAGTTATTTGTGGAAATTAGGATATGAAAACTCTAGGAGGAACCCTATAGAAAAGTTTAATATAGGAAATCTTCCTGGTATTTTGGTGAGTATTGAGTAAGGGGTTTCCAAGCAAATACATCCCTGTCTGGATACGAGCAGGTAGAGGTGGCTCTGGCATAGATGTACATAGGGGTAAAACCCGAAAACACCGCTTTGAGCTAGACTCGAACGGGAACTGGTACACGACAACGGGCCTTGCTGCACTCTTGGTTACGACACTCCCGGGGGATATGCTTTGGTAAATTCATAAGCTTGGTATGAACCATTATTAAAGGAACAAAGATAAAATAAAATAAAGATTCACATAAGAATATATGATCATGGATAACCTAGATGGGAACCTAGGGGATCACAAGTTAGGGTATACTTTTCTTCTACAAGTTATCCTTATATGCTTTAAGTTCCTTTTCATGATTATTGGTTAAGTATTTAAGCCTCTAATTATACTTTATCTTCTTAGTTAATGGTGGGAAATGGAATAACGTGTCCCAACAACCAATGTGATAGGAAATGCGACAATTTCCGTATTAATATGTCAGAGATGATTAGGGGATTAAAAGATGATTATTATTTTGGAAGGCATTCACTATTTTGGGGACCCTATATGATCGAGGTAAATAGATTACTATAGTATTTTCATTGAGGAGTAAGGTTGACTTATATTTTGAAGAATTGATGAATTTAAGGTGGACTTATAGTAATTTAGGTTACTTTTGGGAATGATTAACCTATCTTGGGTAAAATATGTTTAGGTTAGCTACTTTTGTTATAAGATGTTAGGAGTGGTTGATGTTGTCTGGAGATGAACAATGAAGTTGTTTTGGAAGACTATGTTATCAAATCCTTCTTGTATTTGGGTTTCAATCTTAGTTTGGTTTATTTTGAGGAATTTTAAGGACCGTTATTTATGGAGTGGTCTATGATGAACGTTGGGTAGTACCATGGAACTTTGAAGATTTAAAAGTAGGTTCTATTCCTATGGGATCCTTTATTTTTGAAGAGTTGTTTTACCTTAACCTTTCTGTTTTTGGGATAATGTTTAAAGATAGAAGAAATAGATAGTTAATCTTTTGTAGATTATGTGATTCTATAAAAGATGATTCTTGTGCTTTTATGAGACCAAGTGTTTTTGAATTCTCATCATTTGGAGAAAAGATTAGTGTTGGTAGGGACTTGTTAAAGGATGAAACTCTACTTGAAGGTAGGTATATTTTCTTATGTTTCTGTTCTATGTAGTAAAAGAAATCCTCAAAATTATGAAAAGAAACGTAAAACAAAAATGTTGTTGGTTTACGTTTCCTACTAGGTAATCAAAGACCGTTTACACACATCATAAGTTTAGGATTTTCTCATGGTTAACTTTCTCCTAATCATGTTCTCTATCACATTCTCTCAGAACTGACCCTTTGTTTTTTTCCTCCATGTCCATGTTTTCCTACATGGAACCCGAGTGTGGGTTAACTCGGGTGGCCTTTGTACTTCCTTTTCTTTCTTTTAAAGTAATGGTGTTACTGACTCTTTTTCCGATGTGGGACTTTCAATGAAATTTCAAAACCCAATTTAAAAAAATTGCGAGGACGCAATTTCTTAAGGGGGGAAGATTGTAACGACCCGAAATTTTGAATAAATCTTGTTTCCTAATTTCATGTGTTATTTTTTATACTCAAAAAAAAAATGTTTTATTTGATAAACATGATTATAAATAAAATGAGACCATTGGTTTTTGAGTGTTATATGACCATCGGTCAATATGACCACCGTGAACAAAATGTTTTGATTATTGTCTCTAAATTTAAGTAATCTTGGTTAATTATTATAGAAAGAAGATTTGATGGCCTCACCTAGTAGCCTTGGGCCGATCGAAGCCCATCTAACAGAGATTGGGAAGGAGGTAGCACCATTGGGCTTTGCTCTGGACCAAATCCAAGCTGAACTTCATCATGTGAAGCTAGAACGGAATCGCCTTCGCGAGAAGTTCAAACTGATAGAAATTACTACTCGGGCAATGTTGACTGAGCCGCCCCAAAATTCTATCACCCTAGCACACCTTACTCTTAGGTCCTATGCTGGTATTATAAGGGGTTATGTAACGAGACCGTAATTGCCTTGTGTAATCTTTTTTTTAAATAAAATTTTGGATTTCTTCTTATGATGATGTTTATGAATTTTCAAATGACCGGATAAATATTGTATGCATATTTTTGATGAATTTTAGAAAAAGGATATTTTAAAAATGGTTGTGTAAACCTTAAATAATTAAAAATGTGTAATGATTTTCAAAAAATGGTCTTCTACAATTATGTTCAGTACGAAATTTAGAGTCTAATAAGATCAACTTGATTTTTGATGAATAGTAAATTATGAATAGTGATTTTATGATTAGGATTAGTAATATGACCAAATGGATTAGTAATCTCACTTAAAGAAAGTTTTAAAATAATCTAGGCACCTTGATTAAGTAATGTGATTCAATAAAATAGTTAAATAACGGTTTCATTAATTATTATTCAAGTATTAGTTTTTTCAGGTGAATAGTGTTTTTTAATTAAAAATTTAATTAAAAATAATTAGAAAATTATTTTTATAAAAATGACTTTATTTTTGAACTCAGAGCATCGATATTATGTTATGGTAATTTTTGGGGTTTTTTCTGAAAAAATGAATTTTAGATGAATAGTGTTTTTATTTAAAAATTAAATTAAAAATATTTAGAAAATTATTTTTATAAAATGGATTTCATTTTTGAAATCAGAGCATTGATATTTGGTTAAGGTGAAATTTTGGGATTATTCTGAGAAAGTTGAATTTTCGGTGAATAGTGAAAGTATAGTTTTTAAGTTACGGGTGTTTAATGACATCATTTAATGATGTATTAAGTATATATTCAATATGGTCGAATTATGAATAGTAAGATAAGGTGTGAGGTGTCCCAAGTGGCCAATACCATGGGCAAGCCCATGGTTTTGCCAAAACCACTAGTGAGGTGTCCCTTGGCCATTAATGCTTTGTCCCCTCACTTTCCCTATAAATACCCACCCTTTCCTCCCTTAGTTTTCACTCCCAACTCTCCCCCAACGAAGTTATGGTCTTCTTACCTTCCAAGGAGTCCTCCCAAGGTGCCCCCAAGCCCTCAAGGTCCAATCCTTTGAGTTTCAAGAGTCACGTTTTAAGGTAAGGGATCCGACCTCTCTCTTTCTTTTCAAGTAATCTCTTTTATGTCTTTTCTTTTATACTCCATGTTCTTATGTTGGAGGATGTTCTTTTATATTCATCCTACTTCCTATTTCATGTTCATATGATGAGAGACCCCCCCTTTCTCTCATCAATTCGTTTTAAGAATGTTTAAGTGGCGCCGTTAGGCTGCCGAATTTTTAAGGGATTCTTTCACCTTCCTCGTTTTCAAGTTCTATTTTCATTCAAGTCTTTCATGTTCCTTTTTGTTATATTGGGGTATGATCTCTATATCTATCATACTGGACTCTTATGTTCATATTATGAGAGACCCCATTTGATCTTTTCAATTCAGTATTTTGTTGAAGTTTAAGTGGCGCCGTTAGGCTGCCGAATTTTTAAGTGGTTCTTCACCATTCTCGTTTTGAAGTTCTACTTTCATGTCAATTCTTTCAAGTTCCTTTTTGTTATGTTGGGGTATGATCTCTATATCTATCATACTGGAATCTTATGTTCATATGATGAGAGACCCTAATTGACCTTGTCAATTCAATTTTGTTGATGTTTAAGTGACGCCGTTAGGCTGCCGAATTCTCACAAGAGAAATCTTTTTTTTTCTTCCTTTCATGTTCTTCATTTCATATGGTATATTTTCAAATTTCATTACCATGTTCTTAAATCCCTTATATTTCGTCCCTCTACTGTTTTATGGGTCATTTATGAATGTTTGACCCATGTCCCCTCTCTTCTCAATGTTTTCTAAAACCTTGTAACATAGCCGTTATGCTGCAGAATTTTCGTCTCAAAATGCCTCTCTCTCTTTTCTAAAAATTATTTTATGCTATAAATTGAATACTCAAAGCTCTTATTTCTACAGGGGTATTCACATATATATCAAAATGTTCTATTTTAAATTCTGTTAATTTCATACATGAAACCCTCTTTCCCTTTCCGTGGGTTTAAAGTGACGAAAAGATCATGTCTTTAAAGCAGTTTTTAAAACGTTATGTTTATGAAATGAAACCCATTTATTTTATGCTATATTGGTTTTTTATGAAATGTTTGATGATGATATATGTGGCTCACATGATAATAAAGGCAAATTTAAGGGTGCGCCCTGATAGCGCTCCAATGCATTGGGTAATGATGTAACCACTAGAGATTACAATTTTCACGATACCTTGGTGAATAACCTTGGTAATTTTCAAATGACACCTTGGGGATGGACCTTGGTGATATGTTCATGATTGTCTATGTTAAATGATGTATCCACATCTTTAAGTTATGAAAAATGTTATTTTTATTATGAAATGCCTCATGATTTCTTTCTCATGCCTTAAAGTTCTTTTCATGTCCTTATTAAAGTATCTCAAGTTCACATGTAAAATGTTCCTCTTGTTTCCCTTACTGGGCCTTCTGCTCACCCTTTCTGTTGATGTATGTCCCCAGGTTATGAGATGCAGTAATGAACCTAGAATGAACTTAAGGAGACGCCTTGCAAGTGTTTAAGAAGAATGTTTTATGTTTTTTTTTGTATTATGATCCTTGTTTCCAAGACACTAAACCTTAACGATCCTCAAATTTGTGTAATGTAATGAAAGTTTTTGTTATAAAATGGCGGGATTCTATAGACAACATTCTCCGGCATGTCTATATGGAAAAACTGCTTCCCCAGAGCCTGGGTGGATATCCTATGGAATCCTCTTGGTGGCCTCCCCTCTGGATAACTTTTCTCTTCTTGGACCGTTGGGTCCGCCGCCACCTCTAGATCCATTGCCGCTACCTCCCCCTCAGTCGGTGTGGGCCTCGCCGCCACGATAGCCCCGCCACCGTGGGATGTCCTTTCCACCTTCCAGCCTCGACCTCAAGGTTGGGGAGGCACATCATTGCTGGACCGAACGGTTGGTTGCTTTAGCATCTCCCCAGGGTAGGTTGCCGCCTAGCTTTTGGCATACTCTTTCACCAGTCTAAAGACAGTTGTGGGCGGAGGCAACTCGTTCTGCATCTTCCCATCTTCCCGTGTGAACATGATCCACATCTGTCTCATCACACACTAGTGGTCCCCGTAGCGCACCCCTAAATAGACATGCGGGGTCAGTCGCTGCATGCACCAAAATTTCCTGGCGAATCAGTGCGGGGTGTACGACTCACATAGGGACTTGCGGTCCACCCATGCCACCATGACTCCACCTCCAAAGGCCATGAGGTAGGACCAATTCTCTTCTATTCCCTGACCATTATTAGTGAATAACCTCGTTGGTAACAAGAATGGGTGAATGTTGAGCTCCTCTACCTTCCAGACCCGATTCAGTACCGCCTGCACGGTCTGCTTGGCCAGAAATCTCTCTACGACATGCATAATGGACAGATGAAAGTTTGATCCTGGAGGGGAGATGGGGTTCGGATATTCCTAGATCCCCCTGACATGCGCCACTATCCACCCATACAGGAGGTGGAATGACCCACATATTCTCTGTGGCTTCTTCCCTTTGCTAATATGCCACAACATCTTGTACAACATGGCGAGCATCGGGATCCCGAGGCTAACCCATCCTCCTGTTTTCAGCATAGAAGCCATGATAAATGTGCCTGGTCGCATTCCCATGTTCGTGTCTCTCATCGGCAGGATCCAACTGCAGATGAGTGCCACAATGAATGCTGCAAACCTGACTACCAGTTACTGCTCGTTACTGACACTGAATACCCACATTTTCCATTGGCTATCCTCTAAGAGCCACCATTACGAGTGCTCCTTGCCTCGTTGAGCCCCCTTCGGGCAGGTCTGAGGCCTCACAGGGAACTGCTGATTTTTCAGGAAGTTCAGTAATTTCTTAAACCACCATTTGAAGTGGAAATCCCTCACCAATTGCTTGTCCTCTCCCAATACTAGGTTCATCAACGCCATCGCTAATGGTGGAATTTTCTCCGGATCCTCCCACACACCCATAACATGGAGGAACTCATCATACATCACCCCAAGTATCGGGACCCTCGAAATCTGATCCATGTCCCATAAACTGATTTCGACCTCTCCATGGTGTAAGTGGAAGGTATTGGTCCTCGATGACCATCTGCTCAACAACTCCAGCATCAACTGCTTCGACTGATAGATATGGACTTGGGACTCCCAAGACGCCTCATACAGGCCCACTCTTCTCAGCTCTTCCCCGAATTCCTCGCACGAGGCACCTACCCAGTAGGCCCAGACCCAGCCGTCTGTGAAGTTGCTACCCTAGTGCAAATCCCACTCATTAGACCACCCCTTTCCCAGGTTCATCAGCACTGCCTTCAAGATGGTATGGTATAGCTGGGGAGACGTCTCTAACTGCAATTACTTCCCATCAACGTTGTTCAAGTGATTGTATAGACAGTCAACGTTGATAGGTGTGAAGTCCTCCCGGACATGGCAGTCAGCTGCCCTGAACCACTCGTGCTGGCACGACGTGCTCCTGAACCAGTAAGCTGGCTCGTCCCTGCTTGCTTTAGGGATGAAGACGTCATCCCTCAGTCCAAATCCATATAGAGTCAGCTTCTTACACAGTGAATAGCTCTTTTGGATTTCCAACAACAGCTCCACCATAAAATTATGGTTAGAATGGCTCCCCACAAACTCCCCTATACCGGATCTATCCGCTATCTCCTCCCTCTGGGCAGCATCCACAAGAACCCCCTGTCAGCCTCTTGGAGAGCCATTCATTTCTTGAGTTTGGGCATTTTTTGGTTTTGGTGCATGGATCTCTTTCACGGAGCTCATTTTTGGAGTCTTTTCGCGATGTTAGTTTGCAGAGCCCTGCCCTGGCCTTCAGACGCAAGCTGCAGAGTGCACAGTCGCGAAGTCAAAGAGTCGTTGTGCGCTGCGAAGCAGAAGACCCGATTCGCGGAGAGAAATTGCGGAGTGCGCAGAGCTTCGCAAATCCAGAGCACTAAATGCCAAATCACGGAGATGAGAAAGGAAAAAATAGGGTTCAACCTCTCCTATTTATAGGCGAGTAACCTCGGGGCTACACGACACATCCGACCGAGGCTAGATTCGCAGCACACTCATCGTGTACGTCGCCCGTCCACTTTGTGAGCCTCCTTCGCGATCCAACTTCACAATTGACCGAGGAATTTTGGCGATTGACCCTCAAACTTGACCCTCACTTTCTTCTCGGCTCTCAGTCCAAGGGGGGCATTTGTTGGCACCAAAATTTGAGAAGAAAATGTGAGGCCCTTGGAGTGCCTCCCGAAGCTTTCCCGCAGAGCCCCGCAACACCGCGACCGGTGCAACGCCACCCCTTCGCAAAGCCTCTATAGAGCAAGGAGGCAGGAAGCTTCGTGAACCCATTTGACGTTCGCGAAGCCACCACGGAGCAAGGAGGCGGGAGTCTCCACAAACCCATTTGATGTTCGTGAATCCTCCGTGGAGTAAGGAGGCGGGAGGCTCTATGAACCCCTTTGACGTTTGAGAACCTTCCGCGGAGCAAGGAGGCAGAAGGATTCGCGGTTACGGAAAAATGCCATGTGTCTTCCCGCCCAGCAAGCTCTGCTTCGCGGTGCCTCTTAACTATAAATACCGGGCTCCCCTCGAGGCCAAAGGACGGATCCTCCGACCTTTTTCCTTTTAAGCTCTCAAATCGCGAAGCAATTTCTACTTTGCGAACCATGAGCTCTTCAAGGTACTTTAGCATCGAAAAGTGCCTCTCCCTTGATTTGAATCCAGCCCCTCTTCAAAGAGGGATGCCCTTCATGGAGCCCACGAGCCTCTGCGAAGTAACGAGATCCCCAAGGGGACTCGGGTATTCTTGAAGAACTTATGATTCACGAAATACCCTCCATGCACATGTGACCCACATGCTAAGGTAGGGTCACTGTGCTTCGCGAAGCACATTGCTTCACAATGCTACGCTTCACAGGGAACCCTTGCTTCATAAAGCACTGCTCCACGAATGCCTTTTCACTTCACGAAGCACCTTCCATATGCACCTATGACCTACGCCTAGGCTAGGACACTTCACTTCACGAAGCATACCCCTTCGCAAAACCCCTTCACTACATGGAGAACCAGAGCTTCATGAGGCTTCTACCTATGAACCCCTTTTCCCCACAACTCCTTTTTCCGTGCAACCCTCCAGGTTTTCACGAAGTAATTTCAAGATCCCTTGTGTGGTACTTCCAGTTGCGTTGCTTCGCCTCATTCTTCTTCACATAAGCATGCTAACAGTTATTACTTCTTTGCACAATCACGCTAACGTGGACCCCTCAATGGACCACTCCATAACACCCCCTCACCACGGAATTGCTGATGCCTTCCCTTCCTCAAGAGTGGGCGAGTATTAGTTATGTAAGTCCTAGGGGTGCAGAGTGAACTCCCCTCGTCCGAGCTGCTGGATGTTAAACTGCCAAGCGCCCTCTTCCTCAGCACATGACGTTAAACTATGACCTCGTCCCATGCATCATACGTGGGGTGCCCTATCTTGGACATTGTCTATGCCCATTGGTCTCCACGGGAGTGTGATCATTCCACACATGGAATGAGATCCTCTTTGCTGGGGCGGTATTTGTCCGCGAGGAAAGGGTAACCACCATGATATAAGACCCTAGCCTTTCTTACGGGAGGCAGCATCCATGCTCCTCCTATGTTCTTCTTGGATGAAGACTAGAGAGGGGGGATAGGCACTGGAGCCCTCCTTTCTTCGGTGCCAAATCCCTCTCCCTTTGGGCTTTGTCACCATCGGGCATCCACCCTAGAGTAAGTCCTAATATCCATCTTCCTGGGCCGCGGACCATGAGTAAGCCCCTGTTTCCATTTTGGGCCGCTAACCACGTGTAATCTTCATTCCAGTTCCCATGGACGCACTTTTCGCGTTGTGATCGTCAGGTCTATGATGCCTCTTGTTTATCACACCGAGCATGACTCACGTGGATTTAGAGTAAGCATCAACCACGACACTCTCCCTGGGTAGCCTAGAGTGTAAGCCCCAAGCACCCTTCCGAACTACGTGGACTTTGATCCTTGCCAAGACATTGTACGTAGGAAACCTCCCCGAGGTTCAATCCCAACTCTCATTGGTTCCAACCGTCTTCACGTCGGTTCGCCAAACCATTCCAAACTACATGGACTTTGATCCTTGCCAAGGAAAGGTACGTAAGAATCCTCCCTGAGGTTCAATCCCACAATCCATTGGTCCCGACCATCTTCACATCGGCTCACCAACCCAACACCTATTGGTTCCGACCCCCTTCACGTTGGTTCCCACTATTTACGAACTATGTGGATTTTTATCATTTCCAAGGCAAGGTACGTAGGTGGTATCCCTGAGGTTGAAGCCCAAAACCCATTGGTCATGACCATCTCCACATCGTTCCACCCTCGTTCTGCATGACATTAAACTGTACACCCCCTTTTGTCCCGCATGACACTAAATTGTCCTCCATCCAGTGGTAAACCATTGTAAACCCCATCCAGCTACAAGCCATTGTGATCCTCTACCCAACATTAAGTCGTTGTGAACCTCACGCAGTAGTGAGCCATTGTGATCCCCATTCAGCGGTAATCCATTGTCAACTCCAGTTAGTAGTAAGCCATTGTCAACCCCAATTGACGGTAATCCATTGTGTTCCCCAATCAACGGTAAGTCGTTGTAGTTCCCTTTGTTGGGACCCATATCTCTGGTCATCCCTCGAGCTTCAGACCAACCTCGGGCTATTAACCTTGCATAATCCCCAATATATCATCGGGTCGTTGTCCTCTACGCACACCCTAATCCTATACCTCATCCTGAACTATATAGACTTTGATTCCCTTCCACAGGGATACATAGGAGGTCTCTTCGAGTCTCAAGACCAACATCACTATCACCCTCAGGTCGACTCCATTTCATTCTCCATCCACTTCACTTAATCGTCCATAATCTATCTTGATTCTTACCCGAGCCGCCACATCCCAGTGAAATCATGCCAATTCACCTCTTCACTGCTCCTAGCGTTAATCGGGTAACTAAACACGTCTTAGCCCTGACATCAGTGTTACCTCTAGGGGTTGAACCCATATGATTCACTATTTTTAGTGTTCTGATCAGTCTGATCTGTCTCCGCTATACGTTAAACCTGCGACATTCCCTGTGTTAAACATGGGAAGTTGTGGAAAACCTCAGATACATTCTTATGATATATAATTCCCCGCATTCGATGTGGGATTCCTTGGGCTTTCACGACCTTGAGAATCTATATCATAAGGGAAAGAAACCCATACATGTTAGTGTTCCATCGTGTAGACACACCGGTGATGTCCAACGTGACTACTCCCCCGACCGAAGGTTGTTGTCCTGACCGGACCCCTTGGAATGTCCTGACAGAAGCAGTGTAATTAACCGGCGTCCATAAAGATATGACACTAGGAAGAGTTTCACGAACGTCTTAATCTATAAGGGAGACCCAGACTAGGTAACGAGTTCCGAGGAGGAATCCACAGAAGGAAGAACCGACATACCATCATCCCTTTTCGATCAAGGAGAAAATATCCATGAATAAGCGATGGATACCACCCGCCTTTGGAAAGAAGGAATGTGGGGCAACAGATAGTGCGTCATCATCGTCCTCAAGCAGACGGATGCGCGCACCCTAGAGAAAGCGTTAGAAATAGCCGTATAGTTTTTCTGGGGATTTGTGAGAAATACTACTATTTAATTAGTTAATTAATATTAGATGTAATTCATTGGGCACATATCAAGTGATAATAATAGTCAACTGTTATTATTAGACATGTGGTCTTTCTAAGAATTAAATGAAATGAATAAATACTTTCGGTTAATTAATTCATTTTATTATTCTAAGTAATAAAATCCCAATTAAATTATTCTAATTAGCCTAGCCATTCTTTGTGGTTGTGCACAATGGATTTGAAAAAATCTCTCAATCTAAGAGAAACTTATTTTCCTCCAAGAATGTTCTCATGTTACGAGAGAGATCCTCCTCTATCGGATCAAGGTGTGCGCTTTGGAAGCTGTTCTCAAGGTGATCGAAGGCATACATCACAAGTGAAGGCCCCCCTGCTCTAGAAACCAGAGATATCTTTGGTGGAATCTAGAGATATGAGGAGTGTAGGTTCCGAGCGCAGCGGAAGCACGTTGGTGGGTTTGCCCAACTTTAATTTTAACGTTAAACAACGTTCAATCCGAGATCTGTCACGATATAAAACGCTGAATCTTCAGAATAGAACTAAGAATGAAAAGAAAAGAAGTGTCTCGGAACCCTTGAGGAGGATCATCATATGTTGATTATAATTAATTTAATTAATGCATAAGAATTACCTCGTTGGAATTCATTCTTCGTTGATGTGTCCGATCACAATTCGGTGATTCATCGTTGCGTCGTATAATCCAAGTGTAGGATTCCTCTAGCGGTGATCCACACGTGTGTCATGTATCTTCGGACGTCGCCGAAGGGATCTCCGGGTGCTAGCGTGGAAGAACCTTCGCTTGCGATGTCCTCCTTCGACCGCCTTGATCCGGTAGAGGATCTTTCTCTCGTAACTTGAGGGCATTATTAGTGGAAAGGGAATTCTCTCTTGGCTTGAGAGTATTTCCAAATCCGTTGTTCACATCAATGGATCTTAAAAATGTTGGGGTTGCGAGGATATTTATAATTGGGTTTGAGGTTAATAGAGTTATGACAATAAATAAATGCGTTATGCATTTTATTTATTTCATTAACTCTTATTGAAAACCCCCATGTCAGTTTATTAATTCCTTGACATGCGCCCACGCTGATTATAATAAATATCATTTAATAAAACAATATTAAATCCTCAAAATCCCAACTGGAAAAACTACACGGCGTGTAATAATTAATTCACGGCGTGTACTTGTTTTCCATAAAACTACACGGTGTGTACTTTATTTTCCATTTTTTTCCACCACATTTATTAGACCTTGAGTAATGACTATTTATTTCTTAAATAAATGTAACTGCATTACTCTCTAATAAATATATTATTCCGTCCACAATATATTCTCTCGAATAACTAGTGTCAAAATAAATGCGATCAGACATCCTTAAATAATTATTAAACCACACTCGGGAATAATATTTATTTAACTTGTTAAATTAATATTTAACTGAGATACATGGACACACTTAGTGTGTGACCCTCTAGGCCTCTTTCTCAGTGGCATTAGGCTAAGCCTACCTAAAGTCCATGGTTAGAATCTAGCAACACCCAAGTCACCCATAGAGAAAGAAGTTAACGCCGCAATGATGTGTCACCTCCTACGAATGCTTACCGTGTAATATAATCCCTTTGTCTCGATATCTCCAATCAATCGGGTTGCATTCTAGTGTCATCAACCCATGTGCTAGATTATTCTTTCTTTGAATTTCCAGAATTGAACTTTCCCATACCATACCATGGCCATGGATTTATTTAGGCTATATCAATTCCATAAAAGGGACTGAGATATCTACTTCCGTTATGGAATGGAAGGGACAAATCCTTTCTCGCATTATCTATTAATGCGGTATTACTCGTGACGCACCCAACGTATCCTACCTCGCCGCAAACAGTGTGTCGTTACAGTTTTTGTCAATACATCTAAGTGCGTGAGTTGTAATACCCATTAATAATAATCTTAAAAGTCTAAGGACCAATACACACATCCGTAAATAGGAACATCCAATGACACTATGAAATGTGGATTTCCTACTGGCGGGTCTCATTCTCATAATATCCTCCTGGATATTACCAAGGGCCCACACCATGAGAAGGTGCCTCAACGTTTTATGAGTCCTCACCCCTAATGACCTGTATTATTTGTGTCCCTCAAATAATATCATCCGGCCATAGAACATACATTCAAGAACAGTGTTATGGGACTTTCGGGTTCTCATCATAGTAGGGATCCTCTACGACCCTTTAATGCAACATCTGTCCTTAGGACATTATCACATGACATGTCACGGAGAAGAACAATCAAGATGTGATAAGGATTTTATTTAATGAATAAAGTACAAAGTAGTTGGTTCTAGACCACCAATGCCAACAGACTCCCACTTGGACTGGATCCAAATGCTAACAACCTTTAACCTGCTAGCTCTCACATGATATTCACGCTTCTGCTGAGATAGGCCTTTAGTCATGGGGTCCGCCACGTTCTCTTCCGTGGACACTCTGCTCACTGCAACTTCACCCCTTTGATAGAAATCTCTCAAGAGGTGATACATCCAGAGTATGTGCTTTGTCCGTTGATGTGACATTGGTTCTTTTGAAAGAGTCACCACTGTAGTATTATCACAATACAATGTAATGGGATCTTTACTGCTAGGCACCACATCAAGCTCCTGGACAAAGTTCCGAATCCAGAAGGATTCCTTGGCTGCATCAAAAGCTACTATATACTCGGACTCCGCTTTATATCAGCGACAACTAGCTTCTTTGAACTCTTCTAGCTCACAACTCCTCCATTGAGACAGAAAACATATCCATATTGCGACTTCAGATCATTCTGATCTATTTGAAAACCAGCATCAGCATACCCTCTGATTACAAGCTCCTTGTCTTTTCCATACACCAGGAACATATCCTTAGTTCTTCTCAAATACTTAAGGATAGTCTTAACAGCAGTCTAATGTTGTTCTCCTGGATCTGCTTGATATCTGCCTACCAAGCTTAGTGCATAGGCAACATCAAGCCTAGTACATAACATAACATACATGATGGATCCTATAGCCAAAGCATATGGGATCTTGCTCATCCTATCTTTCTCCTATTGTGTCTGGGGATACATTTTCTTAGAAAGATGTAAGCCATGTGACACTGGAACCAATCCCCTTTTAGATTTTTCTATACTAAATCTCTTTAGTATCTGGTCAATGTATGTACCCTGACTTAGTCCAATCAGCCTCTTGGATCTGTCACGAATGATCTTGATCCCTAGAATGTAGGCTACTTCTCCTACATCCTTCATGGAGAAACACTTGTTCAACCAGTCCTTAACCGACTGTAAGGCTGATACGTCGTTTCCAATAAGCAATATGTCATCAACATATACCAATAGGATGACGACCGCATTCCCATTAAACCTCTTATAAACACATGGATCACATTTGTTCTTAATGAAACCAAATTCCTTTATGGCTTCATCAAATTGAATGTTCCATGACCTGGATGATTGCTTCAATCCATAAATGGTTTTCTGCAACTTGAAAACTCGTTTGGCTTCACCTGGTGTCACAAACCCTTCTGGTTGTGTCATATAGACATCTTCATGAAGGTTCCCTATTAAGGAATGCTATTTTGACATCCATCTGCCAAATCTCGTAGTCATGGTAAGCTGCTATGGAAAGTATGATTCTTATGGATTTAAACATGGAAACTGGAGAGAAGGTTTCATCATAGTCAATTCCTTGACGCTGTTTGAATCATTTAGCCACTAGCCTTACTTTATAGGTGTTAACTTGACCTTCCATGTCCAGCTTTCTTTTGAATACCCATTTGCATCCAACAGGCTTTACATCAACTAACTTATCGACCAGAACCCAAAATTGGTTCTGATACGTGGAATCCATCTCAGAATTCATATCTTCTAGCCATCTTGTAGCTTCAGAGATTTCTACTGCTTCCTTGTAGGAGAGAGGTTCATCATTGTCCAACAATAATGATTCACCATCCTCGATGACTAGAAAACCGAATCTCTATGGTTCCCTTACCTCTCTTGAGATCCTACGTAGTACTTGTGTTTCTGGAACCTCTTCCACGGGGACCTGTGGAACTTGTTCCGGTACCAACTCCTGTGTATCTTGAGCATCAACTTCTTCGAAGTCAATCTTGCTCCCACTATCCTTCTTGAGGATGTGCTCCCTCTCAAGAAATACGGCTTGTCTGGCGACAATCATGTTCTTGTCTTGAGGGTTATATAGGTAATATCCTTTCATTTCCTTGGGATATCCCATAAAGAAACACTTCGTGCCCCGGGGTGCTAGTTTGTTGCCTGAGAAGGCCTTAACAAATGCCTCACATCCCCATACACGTGTGTGCGACAAAGTGAGTTTCCTTACATTTCATAACTTGGATGGAATTCCATTTTCCGTCTTAGTTGGTACTCAGTTTAATGTGTATGCTGCAGTTTGTAATGCATATCCCCAAAAGGATAATGGGAGATCCGCATGACTCATCATCGACCTCACCATGTCCAACAAGGTGCGGTTCCTCCTTTCACTAACACCATTCCACTGTGGTGTTTAAGTAGGAGTGAGCTGAGATAGAATCCCAGACTCCCGTAGAAGATCGATGAACTCTTGGTTTAGATATTATCCACCTTGATCCGATCGAATCTTCTTTATCTTCTTACCAAGATGATTCTCTACTTCATTCTTGAATTCCTTAAATTTCTCTAAGGACTCTGACTTATACCTCATTAAGTAGACATAGCCATATCTACTCAAATCATCAGTGAAAGTAATTAAGTAAGAATATCCACCTCTATATTCTACTTGAAATGGTCCACACACATCCATGTGTACCAATACTAGAAGCTCTGTGGCCCGTTCACATTTTCCACCAAAAGGCGGCTTGGTCATTTTTCTTTGTAAACAAGCGTGACATCAATCAAGTGGTTTTAGCTTAGTAGAGTCTAAATAGCCATCTTGGCAGAGCTTTGTCAAACGCTTCTCGTTCACATGACCAAGGCAGTGATGCCACAACTGGGTGATGTATGTGTCATGTGAGTTTGTTTCATTTTCGATTTCCAACACTTGGTTTTCGTAATTCAACACATACAAACCATTATTTAAATGTGCCATACCATAACATACATTGTTCTTATAAAAGAGAACCCTTATTTCCAAATTTGAAAACAAATCCATCCATATCCAAAGAAGATACAAAAATTATGTTCTTGGTAATACTAGGAACATAATAACAGTTATGTAAAACAAAAATCATCCTAGTCGGCAATGAGAGGTGGTAGTCGCCAATAGCCAACACATCCAGCCTTGCACCATTGGCAGCTCGAAGATCCACCTCTCCTCTGGCGATCTTTCTAAATCTACTTGGTTCCTGCATTTGAATACAGATGTGAGCCCCACAAGCTGTATCTAATACCCAATGTGTAGAAATAGAAATATTGCACTCGATAAAAAATGCACCTTTAGCGTCCCCACACTTCTGGGTGCAGTTCCTCTTCCAGTGGCCCTGCTTTCCACATGCAAAACACACTGCCTCCCATTCCTTTCCCGGCCTCTGGATCTTCCCCTTCTTGGAGGGACAGTGCTCGTGGGCTTCAGACCGTTTATATGTCTTTGGCCCCTTTTCCTTGTCCTTCCTTTTCTTGTTCACCATAAGGACCGCGGGTTTGTCACGCCCCATGTCCTTATCTACCTGGAGAATCAAGGTCAGAAGCTCTGATAGACTCTTCTCATTGCCGCTGATGTTATAGTTGACAATGAAGCTATAGAAGGTATTGGACAGTGATGATAGGATGAGATCTGTACGCAAATCATCCGGGAATTTAATCCCTAATATTTCCAAGCATTCAATGTAGCCAATAAGGTTGACTACATGAGGCCCAGCTGGTGAAGACTCTCCAAGATTCGTGGTGAACAAAGCATTGGAGATCTCATAACTCTCCTATCTCGCCTTCTCTTGGTAGAGATCTTTAAGGTGAGACATCATGCTATACACGTCTATGTTTTCATGTTGCTTCAAGATCTCATTAGACATGGCTGATAGCATGACACACTGAACATCTGTGGCATCATCCATGTGTTTCATGTAGAGAGATAATTCCTCATCACTATCCTCTTTCCCAGGTGCAACTGGAATTGGCTCTTCCAGCACATATAATTTCCTTTCGTGGAGAAGGACGATGCGTAAACGCCTCTGCCACTCTTGGAAATTGGTGCCGGTGAGAAGGTTTTCTTTTTCGAGTATGTTGCACAATGATATGTTTGAAGTCATTTTATTGCCGTTTATACAAATTAATATGAGAAAAGTTTTAGTACTTTATTACAAAAATTGAGAAAAATAAATAAATTAATACTTATTAGTCTCCTTCTATTTTATCGAAATCCAATAACCCTCACCATTGACATCGGAATATTCTGTTGCGTGAATATTCTAGTGGTAATGATCCATATTGCCCTTCGCATTACCCCAAATAGGGTTGGTCAAGCAACTTGAAGGGTTTTAGGTAGGAATTCCAAATTCCAACTGCATTAACTCACATCTCCTTGATCCACTGAGTGGACTCCCCAATCCTGAAATCCTTTTTGGATTTCCTCAACCTTTGCCTCTTGGTCAAACCAAGTCCTGCTGTGGCAGTCAACCCTTGATGCGAACCAAGTCAAGTCAACCCAAAACCTTGAATTAGAATTCCCCAATAATTGAAAGCACCCCAACTAGGGTTGGTCAAGCACTTTGAACTATGGTTCGATTCTAACCAAGATTATGGAAGTCTATGCCGAATTAATATTTATTTTGGGGGATTTTATCATTATACGTAAATTTCCATTTTATTATCTTGGTTTACATGCTTGTTAATATTAAGTGGGATATACTTAAGTGATTAACCATGTCTAAGATAATATTTACGTATAAGCCGGTTTTATTTTAGTTCCATCTTGCATGCTCGTTTAATTCATTAATTGTGTGATCGTGACAACACACCCACAATAAATAAACCATGCAACTGATAGAAATAAAATAAATGGTATGATCATGTGCTTTTCTATTGGTTAGTTTATCTAGCAGTTGATAAACTAACCCAAGACCTAGGGGAGAAACACCTTGAACCTTTCGGGTTTGTTTTTACATCTTTCCACCTGTCCACCTTTGTATCTCCTTGGATTGGTTTCACCTTGGCTCCTGACTTGAGCCGCCTCCACTAGCTTGAGAGCTCCATCCATTACATATGCATTTATCTCACACACAGGTGAGGGGTAAAAGGGGTTTTTACATAAAATAATCCTTGGGAGTGTAGGCCCTACATATTAATGAGGAGACGGCTCGCATGCCAACAAATTTAATTTAAATAAATAAATTAAAAGAAACCATTCACATACAAAGGTCTCGGTCTAGCTCATGATCATCCATACATGCAACGATATTTACACATAAATAAAACTAGCATTTAATTATTTAATCATTCTTGTTTAAGATAAATCATGCTCGAATCAATTAATTATCTTTAATTAATCAATCCTTTTATCTTAAATCCCTTTTCTGAATTTCCTTGAGATTCTCATACATCATAATTTTAAACAAATAAATTCATTTAAAATTATCCTTGTACGTAACTTGTACCTTGGAGGAAACCTGGTGAATTCCCATTTATTACACAGATGTTAAATTAAACACATATATATAAAACACCTATCACGTGTTGTGCCTCAGCTTTACGCCTGCACCATGGTATACGTCTCAAGGGTTTGTATAATATAATAATAAATTTTAATAAATCTGCGTAATTTGGGTGAGTACACGACGTGTAGTTCCGACTACACGACGTGTAATTTTCTTCACCATCCATCTGAAGTACATGCTCGGGGACAGGGCGTGTTAATGTACTTCAGAAATTTTCAGAGTACACGGCGTGTAAAGTGGGACACACACCGTGTGGTTTCTGCGTTACACGGTTTCTAGCCGGGCAGGTCGTGTACGGAGTACACGACCCAAACCTAACCTGAAGGGACTACATGCCATGTTCATTGGACCACACAGTGTGGATTCTGAAAACCGTGTGCCACCTGTTTCTGGTCAACACACGGTGTCTTAAATTCATAGAAATAATCCAATACACGACCTGATTTGGCGGATCAGTCAATGCATTGAACCTAGACTACACGGTGTGTACTTCTGAATACATGATGTGTATTCTGATGTTATATGGCCAGAAACGTTTGGATCCTCCAGATGAGTTCCTCTATTTCATTTTAATCAAAATTAAATGAAAAATTCGTTTCTGTGAGGTGAATGAGAAATGAGGGAGGAGGAATAGATCTTGATATTCAGATTTCCTGAACGATTAAACTTGAATTGAAATAACTAAATTATTAAACGCGTAAATGACCAACGAAAAACTAAATAATTATAATCAACGATATAACCTCCCTTTGATACCACTTGTAGGTTCCGAGCGCAGCGGATGCATGTTGGTGGGTTTGCCCAACTTTAATTTTAACGTTAAACAACATTCAATCTGAGATCCGTCACGATATAATACGCCAAATCTTCAGAATAGAACGAATAACGAAAAGAAAATAAGAGTCCCAAAACCCTTGAGTAGGATCATCATATGTTGATTATAATTAATTTAATTAATGCATAAGAATTACCTCGTTGGAATTCTTTCTTCGTTGATGTGTCCAGTCATGATTCGGTGATCCGTCGTTGCGTCGTAGAATCCAAGTGTAGGATTCCTCTAGCGGTGATCCACATGTGTGTCACGTATCTCCGGACGTCGCCGAAGGGATCTCCGGGTGCTAGCGCAGAAGAACCTTCGCTTGCAATGTCCGCCTTCGACCGCCTTGATCCGGTGGAGGATCTTGCTCTCGTAACTTGAGGACGTTCTTGGTGGAAAGGGAATTCTCTCTTGGCTTGAGAGTATTTCCACATCCGTTGTGCACAATAATGGATCTTCAAAATGTTGGGGTTGCGAGGATATTTATAACCGGGTTTGAGGTTAATAGAGTTATGACAATAAATAAACGTGTTACGTGTTTTATTTATTTCATTAACTCTTATTGAAAACCCTCATGCCGAATTATTAATTCCTTGACATGCACCCACGCTAATTATAATAAATATCATTTAATAAAACAATATTAAATCCTCAAAATCCCAACTGGATAAACTACACGGCGTGTACATTTATTTTCCATTTTTTTCAACCACATTTATTAGACCTTGAGTAATGACTATTTATTTCTTAAATAAATGCAACTGCATTACTCACTAATAAATATATTATTTCATCCACAATATATTCTCTCGAATAACTAGTGTCAAAATAAATTCGATCAAACATCCTTAAATAATTATTAAACCACAGTCGGGAATAATATTTATTTAACTTGTTAAATTAATATTTAACTGAGATACATGGACACACTTAGTGTGTGACCCTCTATGCCTCTTTCTCAATGGCATTAGGCTGAGCCTGCCTAATGTCCAAGGTTAGTGTCTAGCAACACGCCAAGTCACCCATAGAGAAAGAAGTTAACACCGCAATGGCATGTCACCTCCTACGAACGCTTACCGTGTAATATAATCACTTTTTCTCGATATCTCCAATCAAGCGGGTTGCATGCTAGTGCCATCAGCCCATGTGCTTGATTATTCTTTCTTTGACTTCCAGGAATTGAACTTGCCCATACCTTACCATGACCATGGATTTATTTAGGATATATCAATTCCATCAAATGGCCTGAGATATCTACTTCTTTTATGGAACGTAAGGGACAAATCCTTTCTCGCATTATCTATTAATGCGGTATTACTCGTGACGCACCCAACGTATCCTACCTCACTGCGAATAGTGTGTCATCACAGTTTTTGTCAATACATCTAAGTGCGCGAGTTGTAATACCCATTAATAATAATCTTAAAGTCTAAGGACCAATACGCACGTCCGCAGATAGGAACATCCAATGACACCATGAAATGTGGATTTCCTACTGGTGAGTCTCGTTCTTATAATATCCTCCTGGATATTACCAAGGGCGCACACCATGAGAAGGTGCCTCAAAGTTTTATGAGTCCTCACCCCTAATGACCTTTATTATTTGTGTCCCTCAAATAATATCATCCGGACATAGAACATACATTCAAGAACAATGTTATGGCATTTCCGGGTTCTCATCATAGCAGAGATCCTCTACGACCCTTTAATGCAAGAGCTGTCCTTAGGACATTATCACATGACATGTCTTGAAGAAGAACAATCAAGATGTGATAAGGCTTTTATTTAATGAATAAAGTACAAAGTAGTTGGTTCTAGACCACCAACTCCAACATGGAGCATGTGTGAATCACCGCTAGAGAAAGCTAACACTTGGCTTCTACGACGCAATGACAGATCACATCAGATCATGACCGGAAACATCAACAGAGAGAGAATTTTCATCAAGGTATTTCTTTTATTTTAATTAAATTAATTATAACTATCATATGACGATCCTCTCCCTGGTTTCAGGACTCCCCTCTTTTCTTTAGTTCTTCATGTTATTCTAAAGATGCGACGTTTTATCATCGTGATAGATCTCGGATTGATCATTGTTAATGGAAAAATTAAAGTTGGGTACACTCATCCACGCACTTCTGCTGCGCCCAGAACCTACAAGTTTTATCAGAGGGGTTATATCTTTGATTAAAATTATTTAGTTTTTCATTGACCATTGACACATTTAATAATTTAGTTGTTTCAATTCCAGTTAATCATTCTGTAAATCTGAATCTTGAGATCTGTTCCACCGCTTTCATATCTCGTTTAAATTAAAGAAACACTATTTTTATTTTAATTTTGATTAAAATGAAATAGAGGATCTCATCCAGAGGTGCCAAAGGTTCCAGGCCATACAACACCAGAATACACAATGTGTATTCGGCACTACACGCCGTGTAGTCAAGGTTCCATGCATCGGAACTGGTCCTCTAAACCAAGCCATGTGTTGGAGTCTATCTAAGTCTTAAATGACTCCATGTGTTGACTAGGAACAGGTGGCACCCGATTTTCAGATTACACGACGTGTAGTCCCTTCGGGTTAGGGTTGGACTTTATACCCCATAAATGGATTTCCGGGTTGGATACCGTGTAACAAGGATACTACACGGTGTGTGGCCCACTGGATACACTATGTAATCTGAAGATTTCTGAAGTACATCTACATGCCGTATTCCCAGGCGTGTACTTTGGATGGATAGTGAACGATAGTACACGCCGTGTAGTCAGAACTACACGCCGTGTACTCATCAAAGTTACAAAGATTTATTAAAATTTATTATTATATTATACAAACCCTTGAGACGTGTACCATGTTGCGGGCGTAAAGCTGAGACACAACATGTGATATGTGTTTTATATATATGTGTTTAATTTAACATATGTGTAATGTTCATTTCTACTCATTGGGTAGTTATGAACATGAATTCATTGGGTTTCCTCTAAGGTACAAGTTACGTACAAAGATAATTTTAAATAAATTTATTTGTGTAAAATTATGATGGATGAGAATATCAAGGAAATTTAGAAAAAAGGTTTAAGATAAAAGGATAAATTAATTAAAGATAATTAATTAATTTGAGCATGATTTATATTAAATAAGAACTATTAAAGAATTTAATGCTAGTTTTATTTATGCATAAATATCGTTGCATGCATGAATGATCATGAGATAGACCATGAACTTTGTATGTGGATGATTTCTTTTAATTTATTTATTTAAATTAAATTTGTTGGTCTACGAGTCTTCTCCTCATTAATATGTAGGGCCTGTGGGGCCCAATTTTTCTTTTATGTAAAACCCTTTTTTACCCCACACATGCGAGTGATATAAACACACATGTAATGGTTGGAGCTCCCAAGCTAGTGAGGGTGGCTCAAGTTAGGAGTCAAGGTGAAACCAATCCAAGGAGATACAAAGGTGGACAGGTGGAAAACTGTAAATATGAAATCAAAAGGTTCAAGGTGTTTCTTCCATGGGTCTTGGTTTAGTTTATCAACCGCTAGATAAACTAACCAATAGAACAAGCTCATTATCATTCCATTTATTTTATGTCTGTCAGTTGCATGGTTTACTTATTGTGGGTGTGTTGTCGCGATCACATAATTAATGAATTAAACAAGCATGCAAGATGGAACTAAAATAAGACCGGCTTGTGCATAAATATTATCTTAAACATGTTTAATCACTTAATTATATCCCACTTAATATTAACAAGCATGTAAGAAAGATAATAAAATGACAGTTTATGTATAAGGATAAAATACCTAGAAGAAACATTAAGTCTCTATAGCCTTCCATAATCTTGGTTAGAATCAAACCATAGTTCAAAGTGCTTGACCAACCCTAGTTGGGGTGCTTTCAATTATCAGAGAATTCTAATTCAAGGTTTTGGGTTGACTTGACTTGGTTCGCATCAAGGGTTGACATCCACATCAGTACTTGGTGTGACCAAGAGGCAAATGTTGAGAAAATCCAAAATAAAAAGGATTTCGGGATTGGGGAGTCCACTCAACGGATCAAGGAGCTACGAGTTAATGCAGTTGTAATTTGGAATGCCTACCTAAAACCTTTCAAGTTGCTTGACCAACCCTAGTTGGGGTAATGCGAAGGGCAATATGAATCCTTTCCACTAGAATATTCAGGAAACCGAATATTTTGAATTCAATGGTGATGGCTATTGGATTTTGAGAAAAAAGTCTAACCTCTTGTCGGTTTCTCTCTGATGACCTAGATCGGATGCCGCTGGAATCGGATCCCCCCTCCCGATCGGAGGGGTACTCTCACGCCTTCTTCCAGATGAGAAGAGTCGACCCCCCTCAAAACCCCTTCTTCCCTTCCCAAGGATCTCCCTCTCGCCGAAAGTCCCATACCTCTTCCACGAGGCTCCCCAGCTTTCACTACTTCCGGAAGAGCTCAACAGCACATCAGACCTCTACAAGCTTACCTTAGTGGCTCGATTCCGTCTCCATCAACCTTCGATTGAATTGTTTGAACAGTTTGTCTTCGATTCATGGGAGCTACAGGAACGTGCGGTAATTGGTTTGCTTGACCGGAGGCATTTCATGATTTGCTTTGGATCTGAAGAAGACTTGATCAATGCCTGGTCCAGGGCCCCTCGAAGATGCAACAGGTCGTCTTTATACATGTTTCACTGGAGCTTCAATTTTCATATGCAGCGTGACCCTTTGACGATCGTGACCTGGGTAAGCTTTCCTGTCCTTCCTCTCTCTTTTCAAAATCCGTCAATTCTGTGTGCAATAGGTAACATGGTGGGGAGATATCTTGGCTCTGATCATCGTACTGAGGTTGTATTCCATCCTATTTGTCTGAGAATCTGTGTGGAAGTGGACGTTGCAAGAGCACCGGTCAGTTGTATTTGGGTTATGGACGATAAAGAGTTTCTTTGGAAACAAGATGTTGTTTTTGAATCGTGGATGATTTACTGTGTGTCTTTCGGCCGTTTTGGTCATCTGGCATCAATTTTTCACAGCGGTAGGGAGGGAGGCTGCTCACAAATGGTGAAGACGAAATCCAGTAGAGGTTGTGCTGCTATTGTTTTGGACCAGGCCTTGAGAACGGAGCTCACTAGGAATGGGTTAATAGTGACCAAGGGTGAGATTGGAGACAATATTCAGGCGGGAGCCTCTCCAACTTGCATTGTAGTGATTGAGGAGCATTTCGGTCAATCTCAACTTAGGAATTTTTTTTTTTACGTTTTTCATAAAAAAAATTTCTGAAAAACGGCCTAGGTCAATTTTTTTTAAAAAAATACGCTACAAAGGCGGAATCTGCGATGCCGCCTTTTTTTAGCGCACAAAGGCGGCATCTGCGATGCCGCCTTTGCTCCCCCGCGCTGCCTTTGGCCCGGATCGATGACATGGAAAAGGCGGCCGGGAGGAGGCCGCCTTTCGCCTCAAGGTAAGGCGAAAGGCGGCATCGCGGAAGTGGCCTTTGGCCATACGCAGAGGCGAATGGCAGCTTCCACGATGCCGCCTTTTCCTGAACTCCTTATAAAAGGGCGGCCACCCCCCCCCCCCCCTCTCCTCACTTGTTCATTGCAACTTATCTCTCCGATTTTCTCTCTCTCTCTAAAAAATTTCTTTGTTGTGCGAGCTTTTACGAAGCTTCATTTAGAGTTATGTTTCTTTATTTAATTTAATGTTTTTATTTAATTAATTTAATTTTGTCTAGTTTTAAATCTTTCATTTGTTAAGCAGTTTAGGTAGTTCTTAATATTTGGTTATTTAGTTTTTGTAATTAGTTATATACAGTTTTAAATAATTACTGTTTGGTAGTATAGATTAAGTATAGATTAACTTAAGATTAAGTATTTAGAAATTTTGGTAGCTTAAAGATTATGTGGTTATCTACGCAATTAAATTCCTGTCTGGATACAAACAAGTGGATGTGGCTCTGGCACAGATGTACATAGGGGTAAAACCCGAAAACACCGCTTCGAGCTAGACTCGAACGGGAACTGGTGCACGATAACGGGCCTTGCTGCATCCTGGTTTGACACTCTCGGGGAATATGCTTAAGATGATTCATATTTTCATTATAAACTACTAAAATTTCTAAGAGAAGAAAAAGCAAATCAGTATATTTATCAATGAGAAATGATAAATATAATTTTATAGAATGAAATAAGGACATAAGAATTAACGAATTAAAGTTATTATTAGTTAATTATAAAATAATAGAATAATTAATGATTAGTTGTTATTAGTTAATTTTAGAATAATTAATAAATAACATAGGATTAAAACATGAATTCATATAATGATTAGCTAACGATACTAATGATCAGTATATTTATCAATGATAAATGATAAATATAATGTTATAGAATCAAATAAGGACATAAGAATTAACAAATTAAAGTTATTATTAGTTAATTATAGAATAATAGAATAATTAATGATTAGTTATTATTAGTTAATTTTAGAATAATTAAAAAATAACATAGGATTAAAACATGAATTCATATAATGATTAGCTAACGATACTAATGAACATATAAAGTGAAATGAAGAAGAACAAACAAACTAAATAAAAAGGCGCTCTAAAATTATATTCTAATAAATATCATATGGTCAAACATCAGTAGCATAGTTTATGGTATAGAAAGGCGCAATAAAATTACATTATAATAAACATAATATCGTCAAACATAATTGTTAATATTTTGTTACACTATCATAATTTTGATGAAAGAACACATTTTTGACGTAGAGAGCCATGTATGCATGTGTGTACTGTTATGGGGAGATTATTCAAACTAAGAAAGGAGATTCTTACAGTACACAACCAATTACGGTGGTTAGTACAGTTGATTGTGTTACCATAAGTGACCTTCAAGAGAGAATTCATGTTTCCTTAAATCTGGGACCCGATCAAGAGATAATGTCTATGAGCTATAGACATTTGCAATTTCCAACAACAATGTGGCATATAGCTTGTCCATTGGTTGCTGATGCGCAGTGGGTCCAAGCAATAAATTTATTTTCTCAACGGTTAGATGGTACCATGATGGAGTTATACGTTGTTGTTGCTACTGTACAACAACAACGTCCACTTGTACAAAGACGTAGAAATACAAGAGTGGTTGAAGACAGTCTACCCCATGACATTGAGCCTATTCCAAATGATGCAACAGAAGAGGACAACCTAGATGATCTTCCGGATATACATGTCAATCCGACTTCTGATGAGGAGTTTCGTAATGATGGATCAGATGGCGACAACAGTGCTGATGAGGAGGGACCAACAAAAGATAGAGAGGAGGTTTTGAGAAATACAATTGTTGTACATCAACCTCGGTCAATAAATCATCCACCATTATTTTCATCTTGGTCAGAAGCAATGACACGCGTGCCTGAATTCGATAATACTGTTCTCACACCGACAACTGAGTTCCCTGGAGTTGTACCAGATAGGTTTAGTGAGGTGGACAAAACCTTATATATTGGAAGGAATTTTCCCAGTAAAGATGCCTTAAAAAGCACGTTAAAGAGATTTCATATTGAGAGAAACTTCAACTATGTAGTTCACGAATCATGCCGTAGTAAATATGTTATACGGTGCGTGAAGTATGGGGATGATTGTAGATTTCGCTTAAGGGCTATTCCAGACATTACATTTGGAGGTTGGAGAATCTCAAGGATTGAGGCGGCTCATAGTTGCGTTCAGCCATGTCTCAAACAAGATCATACTTCATTGGATGCAGAATTTGTGTCATCTATTGTTGTTGAGATGATGAGGACATGCCAAGATGTTCCAATATCCCTTGTGCAAGAGAGGATTCTACAGACATTCGGTTATAAGATTTCCTATAATAAGGCATGGATGGCGAAACAGAAGGCAATTGTGAAGGTATATGGTGATTGGGATGACTCATATCGAGTATTGCCGCAATTGCTAGCCATACTGAGGCATCATAACCAAGTTGTCTTCCATCTGGATACAAACGAACATGTTTCTCCTGATAATTGACTTGATCCATCTCGTGTTCAATTTCATCGGTTGTTCTGGGCATTCCTTCCTTGTATCTCTGCATTTCGTTTTTGCAAAAAATTTATTCAGATTGATGGAACATTTCTGTATGGAAAATACAAGGGCGTATTGATGATTGCGTCAACACAAGATGGAAACCGTTCACCTCTTCTGCTTGCCTTTTCCATTGTAGAGAAAGAAAACTATGAATCATGGAGTTGGTTTCTGGCATGTATCAGCAACCATTTCACCAACATTCAGGGAGTTTGTTTGATATCTGATCGCCATCGAGCAATTAATGAGGCAATCAATGCAGATCCTGATACATAGAGATACCCAAATGCACATCATCGGTTCTGCATTAGACACATTACTAGCAATGTACATAAAAAATTCCACAACGAACCGATGAAGAAGGCAATCACGAGGCTTGGTACGTATTTTATTCATTCTATTTTACTGTTTCAATATAAATATAAAATCAATTTATGTGAAATATCATCTACGTTTTGTAGCATATGAGTCGGACCAACGACGATTTGAAGAACGTTTTGAACAAATTCGTCAGGCTAATCAAGAAGTTTATGATTATATGATGCGGATTCCAAAAGAGAAATGGACATTGGCATACGACGGGGGAAAGAGGTACGAACACATAACGACAAACATTGTGGAGTGCATCAATGGTATCTTCAAAGGACTTCGCAAGATACCTATGACCGAATTAGTTCAGGAGACATTATATCGATGCGTGAAGTACTTTGTGGATAGAAAAAAACTAGAATCAGACAGAATACATCAAGGGATAATATATGGAATACACTTTCAACGAGAGATTTAAAAAAATATTGAAGAAGCTTCTGGTTATCACGTATGTCTATTTCGAAGAGAAGACTCCCGATTTGAAGTTCAAGAGCGTTCAGACCCCATCAAAAATCACGTCGGTGAAAAAATGGTGGTATTACTGGAAACAAGGCAATGCCAATGTGGAAAATTTCAGGCCTTACGGTTTCCATGTACACACGTCATCGCAGCATGTGCCTCTGTGAACATCTCATGGGAAGCATATGTTGATCCAGTGTACCAGATGGATATCATTGCCAACTGTTATGCTGCACCATGGACACCTATTGGGGAGTATCGTTATTTCCCAATGCCTGAAGGCCAGCCGATAGTGATACCTGACATGAATCGGTTACGTCCTCGTGGGAGACCAAAGGCGAGTAGGATGCGTAATGAGATGGACTGGCCTCAAGAACAAGGGCAGAGTTTGCGATTCACAATATGTCATAAATAAGGTCATAACCGGAAGCGATGCCCTAACGTTGTTGGGTCGACTTCACAGTCTCATTCATAATGATGTATTGTCTTCATTGTGACATTCCCATATTGTAAACTAAATGTTGTTATCTCTTTTTTATTCCTTGGTTTTCTAAACCCCAAACATCTGAGATAAGTTTTCATATTAATATTCATGCTTTCAAGAAATAACTTTAAATATGAAATAATAGAATTTATTTCAAAACTCTGAAAGCGGAACACTTAACCCATATTGAAAAGTGTATGTCAGTTAACCCATTAACATGTTTCCTGGACGTTAATATTAAAAATTTTAACCCTAAACCCTCCATCCTAAACCCCAATCTAAACATGCAGGATATTTTAGAAAACTGTTCTATAACAAATTTATAGTATCATAATAATTAGCATAAGATATTGAATACATACAATTAGATAAATTATAAAAACATCATTACTAATTGACATGGTTTATCTTAATCCAATCTATAAGTAGTTAATCACAAAGCTCCCCCAAAATATGTGTAACCAAATTCAAGACTCAATATTTTAGATAACATAACTTATTTCATATTAATATTCATTCTTTCAAGAAATAACTTTGAATATGAAATAATAGAATTTATTTCAAAACTCTGAAAGCGGAACACTTAACCCATTTTGAAAAGTGTATGTCAGTTAACCCATTAACATGTTTCCTGGACGTTAATATTAAAAATTTTAACCCTAAACCCTCCAACCTAAACCCCAATCTAAACATGCATGATATTTTAGAAAACTGTTCTATAACAAATTTATAGTATCATAATAATTAGCATAAGATATTGAATACATACAATTAGATAAATTCAAAAAACATCATTACTAATTGACATGGTTTATCTTAATCCAATCCATAAGTAGTTAATCACAAAGCTCCCCCAAAATATGTGTAACCAAATTCATGACTCAATATTTTAGATAGCATAACTTATTTCATATTAATATTCATGCTTTCAAGAAATAACATTGAATATGAAATAATAGAATTTATTTCAAAACTCCGAAAGCGGAACACTTAACCCATATTGAAATGTGTAGGTCAGTTAACCCATTAACATGTTTCCTGGACGTTAATATTAAAAATTTTAACCCTAAACCCTCCAACCTAAACCCCAATCTAAACATGCAGAATATTTTAGCAAACTGTTCTATAACAAATTTATAGTATCATAATAATTAGCATAAGATATTTAATACATACAATTAGATAAATTCTAAAAACATCATTACTAATTGACATGGTTTATCTTAATCCAATCCATAAGTAGTTAATCACAAAGCTCCCCCAAAATATGTGTAACCAAATTCAAGACTCAATATTTTAGATACCATAACTTATTTCATATTAATATTCATGCTTTCAAGAAATAACTTTGAATATGAAATAATAGAATTTATTTCAAAACTCCGAAATCGGAACACTTAACCCATATTGAAATGTGTATGTCAGTTAACCCATTAACATGTTTCCTGGACGTTAATATTAAAAAATTTAACCCTAAACCCTCCAACCTAAACCCCAATCTAAACATGCAGGATATTTTAGCAAACTATTCTATAACAAATTTATAGTATCATAATAATTAGCATAAGATATTGAATACATACAATTAGATAAATTCTAAAAACATCATTACTAATTGACATGGTTTATCTTAATCCAATCCATAAGTAGTTAATCACAAAGCTCCCCCAAAATATGTGTAACCAAATTCAAGACTCAATATTTTAGATAACATAACTTATTTCATATTAATATTCATGCTTTCAAGAAATAACTTTGAATATGAAATAATAGAATTTATTTCAAAACTCCGAAAGCGGAACACTTAACCCATATTGAAATGTGTATGTCAGTTAACCCATTAACATGTTTCTTGGACGTTAATATTAAAAATTTTAACCCTAAACCCTCCAACCTAAACCCCAATCTAAACATACAGGATATTTTAGAAAACTGTTCTATAACAAATTTATAGTATCATAATAATTAGCATAAGATATTGAATACATACAATTAGATAAATTCAAAAAACATCATTACTAATTGACATGGTTTATCTTAATCCAATCTATAAGTATTTAATCACAAAGCTCCCCCAAAATATGTGTAACCAAATTCAAGACTCAATATTTTAGATAACATAACTTATTTCATATTAATATTCTTGCTTTCAAGAAATAACTTTAAATATGAAATAATAGAATTTATTTCAAAACTCTGAAAGCGGAACACTTAACCCATTTTGAAAAGTGTATGTCAGTTAACCCATTAATGTTATATTTACATTTTACACTTACGACTCATTTTCGTTGTTTATATGCAGATGGATGATACCATACTACTCACTCAGCAGCCTACCCATATTTCGCAGGCCGTGTTAGAGGGTCATCCAGATCGATTTGTGAAGGTGCGTCGAGCGCACCATTTTCATCACATGGAGCCTCCACATGCCATTAGACCTTACTTGCGCCGTGCTGGCTTCTATGGCCTTGCGGTATCAGATTTCACATTTGCAGATCATTACTTACTTGCTGCCCTCGTTGAGAGATGGAGACCAGAGACACACACATTCCACTTGCCTGAGGGGGAGATGACCATCACCCTCGAGGATGTCGCAGTTCTTCTCGGTCTTCCTATCCAGGGGAGACCCGTTATTGGACCCACTTGTGCAGCTTGGCCAGACCTTGCTCAACGCTTGTTAGGCGTTGATATTTTGTCCGACCGTAGGGCTACAGATGGATCGTCCATATCTATGCGTTGGTTGGAGTCGCAGATTCCACATTTACAGGATGATGATGATGAGCAGACCATCATGCATTACGCCCGTGCATATATCTTACGACTCATTGGTGGGACCATGTGTACTGATCACTCGGGGATGCACGTGCATATGATGTATCTACCCCTTCTAGAGGAATTTGATCGGGCTGGGACGTACAGTTGGGGATCAGCCTGCTTGGCATACACGTACAGATCATTATGCAGACTATCCCATAGAGACCGTACAGGTCTTGGAGGATGCGTCATCCTTATTCAGATGTGGGAATGGGAGCGTATCCCATCATTCCTCCCTAACCTTGCTGGTCCACCGGTCGAGATGGAGGTGTTGCATGACGCTCCGCGTGGACGCTGGTATGATAAGTCATTTATATTGGTTTTTTATTCTACTATGAGTTATTGACTATAATTTCTCATTATTTGTCATTATCGTTGTATTTTACAGGTGGTGTCAGCGACACAATTTTGACGTGGTTCCGAGACAGCATTTGGGCGTATATCGGCTACAGTTGGACTGTCTCTTACCTGATCAGGTATGTATATACAATCTATCACTGTCTAACATTTTTAATAATAACATCAATTTTGGTTTTTAGTTGGGTTTTTTTTTGACAAATTCACTTGTCATTTCAGATTTCATGGCTTCCATACTGGAGTATTATGGACCAGTTTCCAGCATACTGCACTGTTGGTCTTGAGGATTCTATGGTTGTAGTGCCCCTCATTCACTTTCATATTATTGAGTGGCAGCAGCCTAACAGGGTCATGCGCCAATTTTTTCGTACTCAGCTGATTCCATTACCATCTAGACAGACAGACAAGCTTCATGGGATGAAGCTGACAGGGAGGCATGATGATGACTGGTCCCAAGTACATGCGAGTTTTATCGACTGCTGGCATAGACGTGCAGAGTTACGTATTCAAGGTGTTCCTACAAATCGATTCTCTCTTTCAGAGCAGGTTGACTATGGGCCCTGGTATAGACTAAAATCTATACTGTATCTTACCCAAGCTGGCATAGAGATGCAGAGGATGGTAAGTTAATAAATTCCTATTACTTTGTTTATTGAATTATTTTCTAATTCCATTTGAATCTATTTACAGGGAAGTCACACAGAGCAGCTTGTTCGCATGAGCGGTGAAGAGGAGGAGGGGGTCTTTAGCCGGGAAGCCGTCCATGCTACAGCGCTGGAGGCGAGGGCATCTTTTCATGCGCTTTCCGAGAGCATCTTCACGCGTCTGGCTCGGAGACAGGAGGTTCCTGCCCCAGAGGAACATCCTACAGCTGCTGCTGGTGCTGAGGAGCCACGACCACGGTGACGTAGACAGCGTCGTGCTGCATGTGAGGCATCGCATGTTCCACAGGTAGAGGTCGGGCCTCTAGTAGTCCAGGATCATCCTATTCAGGATGTGCCTCAGGTGGCATGGGATCCGTCTTTCCTGATAGGATATCCGCAGTTCTCTCCATCTTGGGTTCCAGATCCTTCACAGCCTTGGATTCTAGAGCCGTCGTCGTCTTGGGGTATAGCTCCATCACAGGCTTCGTTCCCCTCTGCGATGGAGGCAGGTCCTTCTACCACCCTAGTGGGAGAAGGATCCGAATGGCAGTACGAGATGCAGTTGACAGCTCCTCCAACTGACACATAGATGGAGGATGCGACAGTCGACGTTTCAGTGCCCGAGGATCAGCCTTCTCCAGGTCATCAGACTCCACTGCGCACTCGACGCGGACGTCCTATTCACAGACCACCATGTGGGACGGAATCTCCTCGCCACAGACATATGCATTGATTGTACATTATTGTTTACATGTTTTATGTATACTGAAATCAAAATACTATTTTTACTTGTTGGTCAGAGTGGAATCTTAGGAGGGGGTAAATTAGGTTTTATTTATATATATTTATATAACCATACGAACATAATAATAGAACATTAATAATTACTAATTACCTAATTACAAATTATATAATTAATAATTCTATTACTAATTAACTATTTAATTAGTATATAATTAATATTTATATTACGAAATAACTAATTAATTAGTATATAATTCGTAATTTGGTAATTAGTGTTTATTAATCATTAATTATATAATAACTAATTAGTTAATTAGTAATAAAATTATCAATTATATAATAATTAATTATTACATATATAATAAATACTTAGTTAATTAGAAATATAATTAATAATTATAACTAATTAATTAGTAATTGGTAATTATTAATTAGTTAATCAGTAATATAAATATTTATTATAATTATTCATTATAAGAGGGTTTGCCCTGAAAATCATTCTGCATTTTCGATGTGGGATTCAGGTTCTACCTTTACTGTGCAGTAGATTCTGCATTTCCGATGTGGGATTATGTTTCAAGTACGTGACTTTGAAATACAACAAAAGATAAACTATAAGGCCAATATAAATGAAATTTTAAAAATTGATTAAACATATAATAAATAGTTGAAAACAAAAATAATTTCCTCAAAAATGTTGATGAAAAATAATCTATAACCTTTCAAAACCGCCTACTTGAAACTTAAAAATGTTTCAAGTACGTGAATTTGAAAGACTGTAAAATATAAACTATAAAACGAATATAATTGAAACTTTAAAAATTGATTAAACATATCATAAATAGTTGAAAACAAAAGAAATTTCTTAAAAAAAGTTGATGAAAAGTAATTTATAAGCTTTCAAAACCGCATACTTGAAACTTAAAATTTTTCAAGTACGTGACTTTGAAAGACCATAAAACATAAAATAGAAGACCAATATAAATGAAACATAAAACATGGATTAAACATATAAAAAATAGTTTAAAACAAAATCAATTTACAAAAAAATGTTAATGAAAACTAATTTATAAGCTTTCAAAACCGCCTACTTGAAACATTTTTAAGTTTCAAGTAGGCGGTTTTGAAAGCTTATAAATTACTTTTCATTAACATTTTTTTGTAAATTTATTTTGTTTTAAACTATTTTTTATATGTTTAATCCATGTTTTATGTTTCATTTATATTGGTCTTCTATTTTATGTTTTATGGTCTTTCAAAGTCACGTACTTGAAACATTTTTAAGTTTCAAGTAGGCGGTTTTGAAAGCTTATAAATTATTTTTCATTAATATTTTTTTGTAAATTTCTTTTGTTTTAAACTATTTTTATATGTTTAATCCATGTTTTAAGTTTCATTTATATTGGTCTTCTATTTTATGTTTTATGGTCTTTCAAAGTCACGTACTTGAAAAATTTTAAGTTTCAAGTATGCGGTTTTGAAAGCTTATAAATTACTTTTCATCAACATTTTTTTGGAAATTTCATTTGTTTTCAACTATTTATTATATGTTTAATCAATTTTTAAAGTTTTAATTATATTCGTTTTATATTTTATATTTTACAGTCTTTCAAATTCACTTATTTTAAACATTTTTATGTTTCAAGTAGACGGTTTTGAAAGGTTATAGATTATTTTTCATCAACATTTTTGAGGAAATTCTTTTTTTTTCAACTATTTATTATATGTTTAATCAATGTTTAAAATTTCATTTATATTGGCCTTATAGTTTATATTTTATTGTATTTCAAAGTCACGTACTTGTAACAGAATCCCACATCGGAAATGCAGAATCTACTGCACAGTAAAGGTAGAACCTGAATCCCACATCGAAAATGCAGAATGATTTTCAGGGCAAACCCTCTTATAAAAGGGAGGCCTGGGTAAGAGTTTCTGTCAGAATCCAGACTGCTGTAATGGCTGTAGCGCTGGATCTTTAATAGCAGAGAAATAATGCTGATTTTTTTTTGTTTATATATATATATATATATATATAAACAAAACAAAACAAAAAATAAAAATAAAAATTTAAAAAAAAATATTTTTTTAGGAGAAAGGCGGCATCCGGGATGCCGCCTTTGAGGTGCAATTTTAAAATATTTTTTGCCGGAAGCATTTTCTGGAATTTTTTTTTAAAAAAAACGTAAAAAAAAATCCATTGTAGAGGGTAAACCAGGATGATTTTACAGCTGCTCCTGCATGATGTCCTGGTATGAAACCAGTGATGGTGTCCTGAAATCTGTCAGTTAGATAAATATTTCAGAGATTGAGGAGTGATCTGGGTGTTGGACATCATCCCTTGCCAGAGGACACTGTTGATTTGTTCCAATCAGGGCCTGCTTTTGCAGATCCTCTTGAATACACAGCTTGTGAGGCCAAGGAAATGCAAGTTGTCATGACGTGCAATCGGTTCGAAGGACTGGAGGTCGAGGAGGTACCCATTGTGGTTGAAGGGGTTTAACCGGTTGAAGATGCTCAGACTGACTCCAAGAAAGGAGAGGCTGATGAGGGTGCAATGGAGAGGGTGTCATGTGATGGTCTTGGTATCGCGCCAGTCTCTCAATGCCTTTCCCCAATTGATCAAAACAGGCAATCTTAGATTATGGAAGGATGGAGCTTAGCTATTGTAGAGGATGTGCTTGTGTGGAAGGATGTTGGCTGTAATGATTATGCTTTCGTGAAGTTCAATGGTAAGTGGGGAAATATTTCTGAAAGTGATAAGAAAAATAGTGGTGCTATCAGGCCCTCTTTCAGTGATATTGTTCAGAGTGGAAGTAGGAAGGCTTCTGAAAATGATGGTATTATGACTGCTACACCTCGGAGAAAGCCCAGGAAGGACTACTCTCAACCGCCCAAGACAGTGGCCACCAGGGCTTCATCTAAGAGGAAAAGTCGAGCCACCCCGGTGTCATGTATGTAATACTGTAAGGAGCAGCCAACGTTGGAAAAGATGAAGCATAGAAAGAAGTATGCTAAGATACTGAAGCAACATTAAACGTCTTTGGAATGGGAATCAGCTAATGCAGAGGAAGCACCTTACTATGGATATGGAGAAGGGTATGATTATTATGACATGTAGTTTTTTGTTTTTTGTTGGAAATGGTTGGTTGTGGGCAAGATGTTTGCCTGTAGTTCTATTTTCTGTTTATTGCACTTTTTTATTTTTTTTAATAAATGGTCAGGGGTTTCTCCTATGACTGAGCTTGCTGGGTATTGGATTTCGATAAAATAGTTGGAGACTAATAAGTATTAATTTATTTATTTGTCTCAGTTTTATCATGAAAAATTATTAAATCTTTTCTCGTCTTAATTTGTAGAAATGAAAATAAAATTACTTCAAACATATCATTGTGATACATACTCGAGAAGGAAACCCTTCTCAGTGGTACTAATTTCCATGAGTGGCAGAGGGGTTTACGCGTCATCCTTCACCATGAGAGGAAATTTTATGTGTTGGAAGTGCCTATTCCAGTTGCACTTGGAAAAGAGGCCAGTGACGAGGAACTATCTCTCTATATGGAACCTATGGATGATGCCACAAATGTCCAATGTTTCATGTTATCAGCCATTTCTAATGAGCTCTTGAAGCAACATGAAAACATGGACGCGTACAACATGATGTCTCACCTTAAGTATCTCTATCCAGAGAAGGCGAGATATGAGAGATATGAGATCTCTAAAACATTTTTAACAACTAGGCTTAGAAAGTCTGCGCCAGCTGTGCCTCATTTAGTCAAGCTCATTGGCTACATTGAACGCCTGAACATCTTAGGGATTAAGTTCCCAGATGAATTACGTACAGATCTCATTCTATCATCACTATCTAAGACCTTCCCTAGATTTATTGTCAAACACAACATGAGCAACGATGAGAAGAGTATATTAAAGCTTCTGACCTTAAGTCGCAAGGTATATAAGTACATGAGACATGAAAAACCTGTAGTCCTTATGGAGATTAAGAAAAGGAAGGACAAAGAAAAATGAGCCAAGGATTTATAAATGTTCTGAAACTCCTGAGCATTGTCCCTCTAAGAATAGGAATATCCAGAGGCAGGGCAAGGAACAAGAGGCAGTGTGTTTTGCATGTGGCAATCCATGGAAGAGAAACTGCACCCAGAAACATGGGGACACTAAAGATGCGTTTTTTATCGAGTGTAATCTTTCAATTTCTACACATTGGGTATTAGATGCAGCATATGAGGCTCAAATTTGTATTCAAATGGATAAAACAACTAGATTTAGAAAGATTTCCAGAGGAGAGGTGGATTTTTGAGCTGCCAATGGCGCGAGGCTGGCTGCATTAGACATTGGAGATTACCATCTTTCATTGCCAACTTGGATGCTTTTGGTTTTAAATAACTGTTATTATGTGTCTAGTGTTACCGAGAACATAATTGTTGTATCATGTCTGGATATGGATGTATTTATTTTCAAGTTTGGAAATAAGGGTTGTTTATTTTATAAGGAAAACATATGTTATGGTATGACACATTTAAATAATGGTTTGTATGTATTAAATTATTAAAACCAAGTGTTGACAATCGATAACAAAACAAACTCACATGACTCATACAACACTCATTTGTGGCATCACCGTCTTGGTCATGTAAATGAGAAGCGGTTGACAAAGCTCTACCAAGATGGTTATTTAGACTCTACTAAGCTAAAACCACTTGATAGATGTCACGCTTGTTTACAAGGTAAAATGACCAAGACGTATTTCAGTGGATAGGGTGAAAGGGCCACAAATCTTCTAGGATTGGTATGCACGGATGTGTGTGGACTATTTTTAGTAGAATCTAGAGGTGGATATTCTCACTTTATTACTTTTACTAATGATTTTAGTGGACATGGCTATAACTAATTAATGAGATATAAGTCAGAGTCCTTGGATAAATTTAAGGAATTCATGAATTAAGTAGAGAATCAGCATGGTAAGAAGATAAAGAAGCATCGATCAGATCGAGGTGGAGAATATCTGAACCATGAGTTCATCGAACTTTTACGGGAGTCTGAGATTCTATCTCAACTCACTTCTTCTTATACACCACAATGGAATGGTGTTAGTGAAATGAGAAACCACACCTTGTTAGACATGGTGAGGTCGATGATGAGTCGTGCAGATCTTCCATTATCCTTTTGGGGATATGCATTACAAATTGCAGCATACACATTAAACTGAGTATCAACTAAGGAATAAAATTGAATTATCTTAGAGAGATGGAATGAAAAGAAACTCATTTTGTTGCACACACGTGTATGGGGATGCGAGGCATTTGTTAAGGCCTTCTCAGGTAACAAACTAGCACCTCGGGGAACAAAGTGTACCTTTATAGGATATCCCAAGGAAATGAAAGGATATTACCTATATAATCCTTCAGACAAGAAAGAGACTATTGCCAAAACATTCGTCTTTCTTGAGAGGCAGCCCATCCCCAAAAAGGATTGTGGGAGCAATATTGACTTCGATGAAGTTGATGCTCAAGATACACATGAGTTGGTACAGGAACAAGTTCTACAGGTCTTTGGGGAAGAGGTTCCCGAAAAACAAGTACTGCGTAGGAGCTCAAGAGAGGTAAGAGAATCAGAGAGATTTGGTTTCCTAGTCACCTAGGATGATGAATCATTATTGTTCGACACTAATGAACCTCTCTCGTACAAGGAAGTAGTAAAGAGCTTAGAAGCTACAAGATGGATAGAAGCTATGAATTCTGAGATGAATCCCATATATCATAACCAAGTCTGGGTTCTGGTCGATGAACTATTTGATGTAAATCAAGTTGGATGCAAATGGGTATTCAAGAGAAAGTTGGACATGTAAGGTCAAGTTAGCACCTATAAAGCAAGGCTAGTGGCTAAAGGATTTAGACAACGTCAAAGAATTGACTATGATGAAACCTTCTCGCCAGTTTCCATGTTTAAATCCATAAGAATCATACTTTCCATAACAACTTACAATGACTATGAGATTTGATAGATGAATGTCAAAACATCATTACTTAATGGGAACCTTCAAGAATATGTCTATATGACACAAATAGAATGGTTTGTGAAAACAGGTGAAGCCAAATGGGTTTTCAAGTTGCAGAAATACATTTATGGATTAAAGAAAGCATCCAGGTCATGGAACATTCGATTTGATGAAGCCATAAAGGAATTTGGTTTCATTAAGAACAAATGTGATCCGTGTGTTTATAATAAGTTTAATGGGAATGCGGTCGTTATCCTACTAGTATATGTTGATGATATATTACTTATTGGAAATGATGTACCAGTCTTACAGTCAGTTAAGGACTAGTTGAACAAGTGTTTCTACATGGATGACTTAGGTGAAGCCGCCTACATTCTAGGGATCTAGATCATTCGTAATAGATTCAAGAGGCTGCTTGGATTAAGTCAGGGTACATAAATTGATCATATACTAAAGAGATTTAGTATGGAAAAATCCAAGAGGGGATTAGTTCTAGTGTCACATGACCTACATATTTTTATGAAAATCTATCCTTAGACACAATAGGAGAAATAAAGGATGAGTAAGATCCCACATGCTTCTGCTATAGGATCCATCATGCATTTCATGTTATGTACCAGGCTTGATGTTGCTTATGCGATGAGCATGGTAGGAAGATATAAAGCAGATCCAGGAGAACAACATTGGACTAATGTTAAGACTATTCTTAAGTATCTGAGAAGAACTAAGGATATGTTCCTGGTGTATGGAGGAGATGAGGAGCTTGTCATCAGAGGGTATGCTGTTACTGGTTTTCAGACAGATCATAATGATTTGAAGTCACAATCTGGATATGTTTTCTTTCTCAATGGAGGAGCTGGGAGCTGAAAGAGTCCAAAGCAACCAGTTGTCGCCGATTCTACAGTGGAGTCTGAATATATAGTGGCTTCTGATGCATCCAAGGAAGCTGTCTGGATTCAAAACATTCTCTATGAGCTTGATGTGGTGGCTAGAAGTAAAGATCCCATCACATTGTATTGTGATAATACTGCAGTGGTGACTCTTGAAAAAGAACCAAGGTCACATCAACGAACAAAAAACATTCTCCGAAAGTATCACCTCTTGAGGGACATCTATCAAAGGGGTGAAGTTTCAGTGAGTAGAGTGTACATGAAAGAGAACGTGAAGTCCTCATGACTAAATGCATATCTCAGCAGAAGCATGAATATCATGTTAGAGCTAGCGGGTTAAAGGTTGTTAGCAGTTGGCTCTAGTCCAAGTTGGATACTGCTGGAGTTGGTGGACTATAACCAACTACTTTTTTACTTTATTTATTAATAAATAACTTATCACATCTTGATTGTTATTTTGTGTGACAATGCATGTGATAGTGTCTTAAAGATAACTGTTGCACCAAAGGGTCATAGCGGATCCCTGCTATGATGAGAACCTGAAAGTGCCATAACAATATTCTTGAATATATGTTTTATGGATGGATGGTATTATTTAAGGGACACAAATAATTCAAGACATTAGGGGTGAGGACTCATAAAACATTGAGGCACCTTCTCATGGTGTGCACCCTTGGTAATATCTTGGAGGATATTATGAGAACGATACCCGCCAATAGAAAATCCACATTTCATAGTGTTATTGGATGTTCCTATCTACAGATGTTTATATTGGTCCTTATACTTTAAGATTATTATTAATGGGTATTACAACTCATTCACTTAGATGTATTGACAAAAATTGTGACGACACACTGTTCGCAGCGAGGTTGAATATGTTGGATGCGTCATGAGTAATACTACATTAACAGATAATGCAAGAAAGGATTGTCCCTTCTGTTCTATAATGGAAGTTGATATCTCAGGCCCTTTGATGAAATTGATATAGCCTAAATAAATCCATGGCCATGATAAGGAATGGACAAGTTCAATTTCGGGAAGTCAAAGAAAGAATAATCTAGTACATGGGTTGATGGTACTAACATGCAACTCGCTTGATTCGAGATATCGTGACAAAGGGATTACATTACATGATAAGAATTCGTAGTAGGTGACACGTCATTGCAGTGTTAAATTATTTCTCAATGGGTGCCTTGGCATGTTGTTAGATGCTAACCTTGGACTTTAGGTAGGCTTTTCCTAATGCTAATGAGAAAGAGGCTTAGAGGGTCACACACCAAGTGTGTCCAAGTATCTCAATTAAATATTCATTTAACAAGTTCAATAAAGATTATTCCCGATTGTGGTTTAATAATTATTCAAGGATGTCTTATCACATTTATTTCGACACTAGTTATTTGAGAAAATATATTATGTGTGAAGTAATATATTTATTAGCGAATAATGACGTGATATTTATTTAAGAAATAAATAGTCATTATTCATGGTCTAATAAATTTGGTGGAGAAAATAAAGAAAATGGAAAAAACAAAAATACATGCTTTATATATTAATATACACGTCGTGTAGTTTTTCTTGGGATTTGTGGAAAATAATATTATTTATTTAATTAAATAATATTATGTGTAATTCGTTGGGTGCATGTCAAGTGATAATAATAGTCAACTGTTATTATTTGACATGGGGCCTTACTAATAATTAAATGAAATGAATAAATACTTTCGGGTAATTAATTTATTTTATTATTCTAAGTAATAAAATCTCAATTAAATTATTCTCATTAGCCTAGCCATTCTTTGTGGTTGTGTACAAGATATTTGGAAAAAACACTCAAGCTAAGAGAGAATTATTTTTCTCCAAGAATGATATCATGTTACGAGAGAGATCCTCCTCCACCAAATCAAGAAGAGTGATTTGGAAGCATCTCTCAAGGCAATCGAAGGCGCATCACAAGAGAAGGTCCCTCTATGCTAGCACTCAAAGATCCCTTCGACAATGTCCATAGATATGTGAAGCACATGTGGATCACTGCTAGAGGAAGCCAACACTTGGCTTCTGTGATGCAATGATAGATCACATCAGATCATGATCGGAAACATCAATAGAGAGAAAATTTCCATCACGAAAATTCTTGTCTTTTAATTAAATTATTTATAACCAATATATGATGATTCTTTCTATGGTTTCGAGACTCCCCTCTTTTCTTTTTCTCTTCATTCTATTTCAAAGATCCAACGTTTTATCATCGTGATGGATCTCAGATTGATCATTATTAATGATAAAATTAAAGTTGGGTACACCCATCCACGCGCTTCCGGTGTGCCCAGAACCTACAAGGTTAAGGACCAATACATATGCCCAATGATATTAATATCCAATGACACATATAATATGAGGAATTACTAATGGTAAATCTATCCTCATAATCTTCATTCTTAGAGATTAACAAGTGTGAACTTTATGAGAATAAATCTCAATTTTTAATGTTGCTTTAGTACCTAATACTCAAACATCATCAGTATCCCATTAGATTGATATTATCTAAACAATAATAAATATTTTTAAGAAAATTGTCATAGCATTTTAAGGTTCTCATTATAACAGATAATTATTATAACTTTTCAATGTGAAAATTACTCTATGCACATTACCACATTATTGTTATATAAATAATGTTCATCTTTTGATAAAATATTCATTAAAGTTCAATTAATTGATAGAAAAAAGTTAGTTTTTGGGTACCAACTCTAATAAAATTCCAGTTTCTTAAGAGATGACTACTATCAACTATTAGTCCGCTGGCTTCTAGATGATATTCATTATTTTACTAAGATAAATCTTTTCTCAATGGGTCTTCCATATTATCTTATGTGGATAAAATAATTACTTATACTTCACCCCAATGAGAAAAAGGCCTCAAGAGGTGATACTTTTGAAGTATATGTTTCATCCATTAATGTGACCTTGAATCCTTTTCTAGAACCTTTTCTATAGTTTTATCACAACACATAGTGATTCCTTATTTATTACCAGGTACAACATCAATCTCCTTGACAATGTTGAGCAACTAATTTTCTTAATTATTTGCATGAAAGTTTTCTATATACTCAGACTCTACTATATAATTAGTGACCACTAATGTCTTACAACTCTTGCAGCTCGTAGATCCTCCATTATGGGAAAACAAAAATCTTGACAGTGATTTTAAATCATTTTAATCTATCTTGAAACTTTAATATGTGTATCACCTAAGTATAGTATTTAATGACACTTAATGTGGTTCTTCATGGCCTGGTTGATATCTATATATCATGATCAAGGTATAGGCAATATTAAGCTTCGTATATAGCATGACATATATGATTGAACCTATCATAAAAGTATAATCAATTGTACTTATTCTCACTCTCTTATATATGAGGAAAAGTTCAATTCTGAAAAATTGGGCTATAGACACAAGTTTTCCAAAATCATGGCTATAGGTATTTATACCAGGCTATAGCCATAGTTTACATGAGCTATAGCCATGATGGAAAACTGTGTGAGATATTTCCATTGTTTCTAAAACTGTGGCAATAAACCCTATAGCCATGGTGGATAACCATTTGAGTTATTGCCACAGTTTCCAAAACCGGGGATATAACCTCTTAAAACTGTGGCTATAGATTTTTTTTCTATAGCCACAGTTCATCAAAACCGTGGCTATAGGTCTCCCGCCCTTGCGTGGGAAAAAAATTAACCTGTAAAAAAATGGTGGGAAGGTCTATAGCCACAGTTTACATGATATAGCCATGGTTTTTAATAATATATATAAATACACACACACACACACACAAAAGGAGTCTATGGTGTTCAACTACTTGTTGTGTTCAACTCCTGCCAAACCACGAATTCTACACTAAATTAATATGATCAATTGCAAGTGCATAGTCTATGTATCGTCCTTTATCCTTGTTCATCAGACTCCTCATGGAATTTACACAATATATTACTGGTTAAATAATAATCAAAATGAGATGACAATGATCTCTAAAGACAATTTTCTCAACAATATTTAATGATCTTTCCCTTTAGCCTTAAATCATAGATAGAATAATATTCTCACTCATCATGGAATCATATGATTATATTCCCTTAAAAACTTAAACATTGACACGATTCACTCGAATTATGATGCCTAACAGATAGTGGCTTCAGAACTTGCACCTCCAAACACTCTTACTTCTATCAATTTTTCAAAGATCCATTTTTATACTATAAAATGGTCTATATTTGTCTCACTTTGGCAGATCCTCATATTAATCAAATTCAAAAAAAAATCTAAAATTAATATAATATAAGAAATATCAATTCTAGCTCATCATTCTTGAAACATGATTCAACAGAATCATACAATATGATCCTCCACAATTTTATCATTCAGTTATACTCAATTTCACACCCCATGATCATAGAATATTTCTCTATCATTAATTTCATATCTATAGTAAAAATCCACATATTCTTATCATATTTCTCAAAAACTCTCCAAAGAGTAATTCACAAATAAATGATTTTTGTGAATTCTAGGAATACCAATCATCTTCCACCCACAATTTATGCATGAAATCTTATCTTCCCAGCTTATAACTTGAAGAAATGCTCAACTATATAGAACTTAACTTCTCAATAGCTTGTATATACAAAGTTGAAAACATCAGCTTGAATCACTTTATAATCAAATCCTAGTTATTATTAGCAATCCAATACAACATAGAATCATCAGATTGACATTCTAGATATAATATCAGGTGCTTCTTCCTGAACAACCCTACATTTCTCATTTTTCTGATGAACAACACTCGAAACTTCAAAAAAATAAGAATAAATATCAACATTTTTTAAATCACTATGAAATATCTTGAATCACATTTCAGAAGTGTTGTTTTACACTTTGATAATCATTTTTTGATTCATTACATGTGAGAGACCAGGTATGTACTTCATATAGAGTGATACGTGGAACACATCATGAACACGAGTTATATGTGGTGGAAGTGCAAGTCGATAGGCATCATCAGTTATTATTTCTTCAGAATATTCAAATTCGGGAAAATTGAGTCAATAATCTAGCAGAACATCAAAATTTTACAATGTGTTAAAGGTTTATTCTGGGGACACCCAAAGGCTTAGATTCACCAATATATACAAAGGAGTCTCATGGAAAGGACTTATGAAGATCTCAAAGGCATATGATCATACATGAAGGATCACAGTTAGTAAAAGCTTATGTTTAGTGAATTATTACGATGATAACTCAAAGACTTATTATAGATATCAAAGACTTATACTTAGGAAAAAAGTTATATAATCTTGAAAGACTTACATCGGGACTCAAAGCAATACTACATTATTTAGATATTCCAAAACACATAAAACACTAACCAAAATTCTTCAAGTTCACTCCAAATAAATTAAACCATATCAAAAACATCTAGTAACATATCAACATCCTCAAATAACTTCTTTTAAGTTCTTCAGTCATGTTAAAAACAAAATCTTACAAAAACTTCATCAACAACTCCACGGATAATTCAATATCTCCCTTTTTGATTTTTTGGAAACTTCAGTCAAATATTTGAAATAAACAAATATATATCTCAGAACTCATTAGAAAACATGAGAAATTACAAATCAAAACCCATATCATTTGAGAATAGTCTTACACCACACAACTAAATAAGGTAATTTTTGAGAGAATTCCATCCATCAGTGTCAAGAAATTATGCCAATAGTACATAAATTAACTCCCATTAAATTCACACATCCAATCATATAATAAAAAAACTCTCACACTGAACATTAATCATAATATTAGATGAAAAGGCATTGATCACATCCCATTTGATCAAGAAAACCCCCCTTTGAAAAAGAGTTTTGTCACTATTCCTCCCCCGTCGTCAACACAATCTGAAGCATAGTGGGGATTTATTTTCATACTTTCTCAAGAAAGAGTTGAAGGGTAAAAATGAATTTTCATCCGAAGCTCTTTAAATCTCTCTCTTAACATTTCCTTTGAAAAAATATCTGTGATCTGATTCAAGGTGAAAATAAAATCAAGAATTATATCAACACTTTAAATTATATAATAAAATGGTACATGATATTGATATGTTTAGATACGAAGTACTACATTGGATTCCTTGGTAGGTCTATTTCACTCATATTTTCACATGAAATCTATAATGGTTTCTCAATAACTTATTTTAAATTAGTCAGTTGTACTTGCATCTATTTCATCTGTTTGCATGAATGTGCAGTTGTGATGTACTAATCCTCAATAGTATTCAGAGACAATAAACATTTTTCTTACTATTCTATATCATACCACTGCCTAAAAGGAATAATAATCCTTCATATGTGTACTTTCTATCTGTGAATATCTTATCCAATCAGTATCATTGAACTCCCATAGAAGTATATTTGATATACCTCTATAAAAAAATACACTGTTGAATATTCCCTTGGTATATCTTAGAATCCTATTAACTGTAAGAATATTAGATTCTTTTGAATCAATCTCAAATTTAGAATATAAATTTACAGTAAAAACAATACCCAGTCTCAGTGTTGTGTGGTAGACAAAGCTAACAATAATTCTTCTGAATTATTCTTGGTTTCCACCTTTTCCAACATCAAATTTGGTAAATTTAGTTACTAGAACAATGATAACGGAATCCTCCATTTAATCCTTCATTCCAAACTTTTTGAACAACTCTTTAGCATATTTTTAATAAAAAATTTCTAATCATCGCCATATAAAATTTATAGTCCTAAGAAGTAACGCATCTCCCCCAATAAAGAAATCTCAAAAGTATGCTTCATTTTCTTTGAAAAAATTTCATATAGATACTCCTGATCACTTGAAAATATCATGCTGTCAAAATAGATCAGAACAATGAGAGTACTGGTGGTGTATTATTACACATAAAAGTTAAAAAAGGAACCTTCTGATCTTGATAGGGTTGAATGAGTGATTCAATTATTTTTAATTTTATTTAGGAAAATAACCCTCATCACCAGTTAAAGTGAATCCCGGTCATTGTCCAACACACACACACATGAAAGGAAAAGTAGAGTTACAAGGTTTACCTCTTAAAATGACATGGTTAGTACCTGATTTGATCTAGATTCTTATGTGATCATACCAACCACTAGTATCAACCTATAAGAACAATGAATAGGGTTTATCCTTGTACTCATATTACAACAAGTCTCCCAACTATGATAATTATTTTTGCACTATTACAATGATAAATAATTTGATATAAAAAAATCATTCCACCCACAACCTTCATCTTTTGATGTCGTGATTCTCATATACTTCTTCAAACTGTAGAAACTCAAGTAGAATCTCTTCACCCTATACTAGTTTGCAGAACCACTTATTCTCTCCCTTCTCTTCTTCTTTTTTATATCTTTACAACTTATTCTTCTCTCTTATCTCTTCACTTATTCTTATTATCTATTATGTTCTTCTCTCTTTATTACTTATCTTATGACATTTTTCACACATCACATTTTTATTGCAACAATTGAAAATTATGTATTCCAATTCATTTTTAAATAAATTTAAATATTCAACTTCCTTTAACCAACTCAACTATTCCCATATCATTTTGATCCTATAGATCTTATTAGATCGTTTGGACATCATTAATACTTATAAAACAACATCATAGATCAAGTTAGTGAGCCATCAAGTAATCCAATATTCCATATCATCAAAATTTGATCAAAACTGAAATAAACCTCCTGAAATGGATTATGCCATAGCCTGGTGAAAATATATGGTTCTTTTGCCTCTAAAACTCAAATAATCATAGTTGTGGTCACCTATTTCTAGAAATTTTGTCATGCACTTTTACCTGTTTACCATGGTTTGTCAGACCATGAATGTGATCACCTTTCTCTACCTATTTTGACTTACTACATGAACTATCAACCATGACCTCTTCAAACACCAGTACAAGTGTAGTGGGGTTTCTTGTTATTCATATGTACAATGGAAGATTACTATGGGGACCACCATGAACATTTTAGCCTTGGTTGTTTCACTCTGGTACACTATAAGATCACTAAGAGAACCACTATGGGTGTGGTCCCTTTCTTCTTTCTTATTTCAGGCATGGAATTCTCAACACACCCTTCACTATGGTTATGGCATTGTCTGGATTCTCTAATATTCATTCCACCATGGGTGTGGCCTTCATCACTTCATGAAATGCCTAAATCATGATGAACCAATCATAACGTTTACAACTTTGAAGAAAATTTCAAATGGAATTATATGATTTAACCTTGAATATGTTTTATGTATTGAAAATAAAACCCAACACAAAAAATCATATCCTCTTCACCAATTCTTCAACTTCACTTATCAAAATAACCATCTCAATACCTCTTAGGCTCAACAATCTCCCCCTTTGGATTTTTATCATCCAAGGAACATAAATCACTATGAAACTATGAAAACATAGAAATGGATCACTATCTAATAATTTTAAACATATGTGAGTGAAATCATTGTAGGAAACAAGATCATTGAATAAATATTACCATGTTTTCCATAATATAATGATCTATATACAGCTTCCTTAACATGAACCCCAAAATCTTCAAATCATTAAGAAGAACTTCATCATCACACTGTCAATATTTCAAACCTGAAAAATATCTTCAACCACTTACAATAACCTGTTAAAATAGTTTACACATGATGAAGTCACATCTTAACACTTTTAAAAACTTTCTCTAAATATATGTTTCTCCTTTCTAGGAAAAAGGTAACACGTATCAATGGATACTCACCCTACATTATATACTTCACCTTTGAAAAACTAAAGGAAGATAAAAATAAAGGAAAGATTTATGTTCTCATTTTCTCCCACTTTGACAAAAATATTTAAATATAAGATTATAGTGGGAACAAATACATTGTACAGTATCCCTATGATGAATGAGGTTGAATTCCTACCTTTAAACCCAGATTCAGAAATGCTTCTTTTGACAGTGGCTTGGTGAACACATCTGCAATCAGTTCCTTTGAAGTAACAAATTCTAATTTTAACTCGTTCTTCTCCACTAACTCTTTGATGGAGATATATTTTATATCAATGTTTTTGGATCATGAATAATAAAGTGTATTTAATGAAAGGGTAATAGAATATTGATTATTACATCCCCAAGGTAATGGTAACTTCCCTTTAAACTTTTAATTCTTCTAGCTGAGTCTTTATCCACGTAAGTTATATTGAGGCATGGGTGGAAGCCACATATAAATCCCCAATAATGCTCAAGGTGACTAAATTATGATTCATTGAATGACAACAAACACATATTTCCCCAAGAAAGAAAGCACCACCAAATATATACCTCTAGCCATCAACGCAGTCTACCCAATATATATATGAATAACCAAACAGATCAAGCTTCCCATTACAATCATATTTCAATCCATAGTTCAACATTCCTTTTATGTATCTAATTATTATCCTTCCATCCATGAAATTATAATGTTTTGGTAAACTTTGATATCTATCGCAAAGTGTAACAACATAGACTATATCCAATCTTCAAGATGTCAAGTAAAGTGAACTTCTAATCAGCTTCTGTAATTCTATTAGATTAGATTCCTTTTTCTATTTATTTTTGTTAACTTTTTTCCTACTAAAATTTTTGTAGAAGTAGGTTTCTAATCCTCTATACCAAACTTATTCAGCATTTCATTGTCATGCATCTATTGAGATAGAAATATATAATCTTTTCCTTGATATATTTTTATGGAAAAAAGTATCCCATTTCACTAAGAAAATACATTTCAAAAAGATTATTCATTTCTTTAGAAAACCCTTCACAAATTTCTTTTTCATTTCTAGTAAAAATTATATCATCTACATAAATGATAACAATGAGAAATAACTCAGTATCATATTCGATGTATAGATTACTATCAAATCTTCCTTTTTTGAATTTTTACTTCATCAAATGGGTTACAATATTAAAATACCAAGATATTGGAGTTTTCTTTATCCCATATAATTCCTTTTTAAAAATTTAAAACATAATTATCATCTTCGCCAAGAAAAAAACTACAAGGTTGTCCAATATACACCTTATTTTATAATTCACCATTAAGGAAGGATTGCATGAAATCCATTTGAATGATATTTAATTTCCTTTATGTTGTAATGTAAAGAAAACTTCTTATGGTTTCAAGACTTGTAAGTAGTACAATTATCTCATTTAATTCAACTCCTTCAAACTATGAATATCTTTTATACACCACTTTTTATTTCCCTATCACCACTTAACCTCTTTCATCCATCTTGTTTCAGATCACCCACTTTGTCTTATTAATGTTCCTCTATTTATGATTGTTCACTAACTATAAAGTATCATTATTTTCTATCTAATCAAATTCTTCATTCACAGCGTCAATCCACTATTGACGTTTCATTGATTCTTGCACATCTCTTGGTTCAACTTGAGATAATAATGAGATATGAGATGTTATAATCAAATTTCTTTTAGTTTCAATCAATTTTCCATGATTTCCAATGATATTTTGGAATTTAACTTGTCTTATAATCCTTGGATTATGTGAGAAAGATTGTTCCTCATCACATTAATTTACTGAATCAACTACTTCAACTTGAAATTCTTTATAATTCCCACCATTTTCTAAAACTTCACATAACTGTTTCATGAAAATTGATTAGTCACCATTAATTATAGAAATTACTTCTTTATGTGAGTTGAATTTATTTATACATTCCATCACTTTCACACCAACAAAATCAATAATCTTCCCAATCTCTTTGTAGTAATAATGACATCCTCTTTTATTTGGTGGACAGACTATGAAGATACCATCAACACCTCTCCTTTAAAAATTTACCAAATTTTCATATTTATATTTAATAATGTAAGAAACTCCAAATACTATTATATATTTGAAACATGTAGATTTCTTGTAATACATCTCATATGATGCATATCAAAAATTTTCCTATAAAAAAATGATTTTGTATATGTATTTCTGCTCCCATAGATTGTCTCTATAAATAATGAGATGTCTCATGCTCTATCAACATAGTTCGATCCAACTCCACAAGAATTATATTAATCCATTCATGCCGCACTATTTTGTTGAGGTGTGTATGGTGCACTGAGTTCATGATGGATTCCATGCTTTTCAAGATAGGATTGAAATCTTCCACTAGTATACTCATAAACATTATCTATTTGAATATTCTTCAAAGAGTAACCAAAATCTTTCACAGCACTCCTCTTGAAACTCTTGAACCTATTTATAGGCTTTTATTTAGGCTTCATAAACATAATACATGTAATATAAGTAAATTAATCAATAATGGAAATAGAATAATTATCTCCATTTTTTTATTTCTTCCTCATGGGCCTATAAATGATTGAGTGAATTAACTCCAAAGATGAGTAGATTGTATTTCATCTTTCTTGTACAGGGTATTCACATTATTTCCATTTTTAAAAGTATAAAACATCAAATTCCTTCATCTTTTCAACTTAGTAACATCATGAACCTTATCTCCAATAAAAATATTACACAAATTCATTTGTGAAAGATGGCCATGTCTTCAATGTTATATTTGATTTTCATCTTTCATGATAAAAAACCAAGACTTTGTAATATCCACAATAAAAAAATTACCCCTTCTCACCATTCTGTTGTTAAGATACATCCATATTTCAAGTTCTTCATAACAAACCGATCTTTTGGAAAGATCAATTCATTTACTTCATCACATAACTGAGACACACTAAAAATACAATGCTTCAGTCCTTCAACATACATTGTACTCTTGGGTTTCAATCATTTCTAATAAATATTGTTCTAATAAATTTTATTTTGAGTAACCCATCATTTCCATAGGTCACAAATAATTCCTTATATTTTTTTAAATTCCTTGATAATATTTAAATCTCCTTCCATATGTGAGGAACAACCATTTTCCAAGCTCTATGGTCACTCTCCTTTGAATTATTTGTAGGAAACATCACAAACCAATTCTTTCTATCTTCATGTATCCTTATTCTTCTGAGAATTTTCAACACTATCTCTTGAGAATTTTTTTTCTAGTAGTATAAAAAGTCACCATTTTATAAGATGATCAGGATGCTCACTTCAATCACAATCATCTTCCAATTATTGAAATATATTTTTAGTTTTCAATCCATATTTCCCAAATTTTCTCTAAACATTTATCCTTTGAATGAAGTGAATCCCCCTATATTTTCCTTCCAAACCACCATTTTATTGGTAATTAATCCAAAAAATCCTATCCATGTTCCCAAAACCTCCATAGTTCCAACAATAACCCTAAAAGCTATATTTTCTTTTAAAACCATCTTGTTTTCTAGAACTAAAAACCTATATTTCAACCTTCCTACCACCATTAATATTGGATCTTTTTTTCGAAGAAAATTTTTGGTGAAATCACGACTCTTTCTTCTTCACATCCAACTTCTTTTGAGTTTTTTTCCTTCACCATTTGTTAATGTTTCTTCATTTAAGTATATGCATTCAGAATTTTTGAAATCTATAAGACCACTTGGTTTTTATATAAAAATAGTCTTCTTGATTTGGTTCCTATTATTAGACACATAAAAAAGTTTTATTAGTGTTTTATCTTGATTTATGACTTATCTTTACTGATGTCAATTGGCATTGTCTTTACTTTAACTTTCCCTAACTTCATGAATAGAGTTCATGAAATTCAACATAAAATTTTCAATATTATTTTCTATACTCACTAATTGTGTTTTGTAAAATCTCAAACTCCTTCTCTTTCTCTTTAAATTGTTCTTCCCTATTGATTCTTAAATTATTCTAGTTAATAAAAAGTTTACTAAATCTATCAAATTATTTTTACAAATTTTATTTTTTCTTCAATGTGAACTATTTTATTGCTTCTAGTGGATTGATTTTACTTCATCATGTTTTTTATCCATTTTGTACACTTAAATATCATTGAGAGAATCTCAATGAGTATTATTTTCTAAAGTAATTTCATCTCAATTTATTCATTATCATTGAATTCACAAAAAATTTAACTAGTTAATTATTCTTGATTTACCTCAGTAATGGGAAGTTTTTCATCAGTAACTGTTAATGTATTTGTTTCCTCTCACTTTTCATTGTTATAAATATTTTCTCACAGATATAATAAATTTCCTCCCAAATATTGAGAAATTATTTTTCTTCCCTTTAGAAGAAAACCCCAGTTTTTAAAACTCTGACATTCTCTTCTTAAATAATCTCATTGGTGCTTCTTCTTCTTCGTCACTGACTCAAATTTCTTTTAACTAGGACAATTTTCAATAAAATGTCCTACTTATCCACACCTAAATCATTTTAGTGGGATATTTATTTTAAAACTTTAATTTTCTCTTCTCATATTTATAGAGATTATAGAAATCATCTTATCAAACTTCTTATCTAAATCAAAATTAGAATTAGAATAAAAAGATTTTTATTCAATAAAAACCTCATTCTTCAACAATTATTACTTTGTGGGTTTAAAATAGATTTTGTTTTCATCCTTCACCTTCTTATTGATAGATTTATATTCTATCATTTCATAAGATATTAAAACACTATGAAAATCATCAAGAGAAATATCACTTTGGAATTTTTCTTCCAAAGTAGGGAATTCAGTGTTAAAACTTATATGGTAAGATATGAAAAATATTTTCAACAATATCAGCATCCTCTGACTTTTCACTATAGCCTCTGATTATTCTCACAAATTCATCCACTATTATAAATAATCTGTCAATAGTTTCATTATTATACATCCTAGTATCTTAATACTTAACTCTCTAAAAATTGAAAATTTTCTCACTTCACTTTGGTCTATATTTCATAGATTTTATGAAGTTTTTCAGAGATATATTCTATGGTTTTGATTCCTTTGACTTTGAAAAACACTCTTTCTGAGGGTGATGATAGAATAAAATCCTTTTCATGACCATCATTTTCCAAATTCCTCTTATCTTTTTATTCTATAGAAATACTTTCATCTTTGGGAACACAACCCTTAGTTATAACTTCTAAATCACCATAACTGATAGATAATAGGTATGGAAACATATTGTCTTTATATATATGATATATTTTACTATAATATGTATTAATACTCATACCATTCACTGAATTATGATTTTCTATGATACAAACAAAAAAATTATCTATAAACACTTCAAATAGAGAGGAATTACTTCTAAAACATCAAATAGAAAATCAACAATGAGGGGAATATGGATCTGATACTGGTTGAAAGACACATTCGAGATAAGTGAAGAATCACTTAGAGGGTGTGAATCTGTAATTCGATTCTTTGTATGTTTCCATGGTGAAACAACCCTCATCACTAGTTAAAGTGAATCTTGATCTCTATCCAACACATATACACAAATAAAAGAGAATATTTTTAAGGTTAACCGCTCAAAATGATATGGATAGTCTTTTCTATGATTCAAATTTTACTGAGATAATACTACCCACTAGTATTAACCTATAGGTCAACGATTAGGGTTTATCCTTGTATGTGTATTACAATAAGTCTCCTGACTATGATAATGCTTCTTCTATTGTTACAATGATATATAATTTGATATAAAAAGCAAGGAATCCTTTCATTCATATACTTTATTTTTTGTTATCCCAACTAGGATAAATACCTTGAGATGGGGGGGGGTTGAATCAGGGTATGACATATTAAAACAATTTCCCCTTCAAATCTTGTTTCATTGTAAAAAAAAGCCATCTTCTCTCTCTTTCCCATAGTAATGTATGAACAAAAATGAAAGAATGCACGAGACACAAAAATTTTACTTGATTTACCCTTATCGAGATACCTATAAGGAGTATTCATTGACAATGTACCAATGTACCAAATTCACTAAAAGCGCACTTCTGCTATAGAGTTTAGAGCGGACTCACTGTCCCGCATGCTTTACAACCAATCAAAAATTTAAATTTCACTGCTCTCTGAACTAAAATGTCATCACTACTTCTTCATAAGGAAAATATTTTATCACATGAATAAATATATTTTACACCTCATTTAGTGAATTGTTAAGTTCCACTTTCATCCACTTTATGAATACCCATTTACTACAAAATTATTGGGAAACTTCTATCTTACACGCAACCTTTTTCTATCTCGACACAACTTTAACAATTTACGCAAAACATTTGAGTTTAGGCGTAAAACTCCCAACCACCACACACTATTTCATAAATACCTCTTGCGTACAAATTTTATGCTTTGAGAACAACTCTCTTTATGCACAAATCCCCTTACACGCAACTCTTAAGTGATTCATGGCCCTGATTTTCTCTAAGGGTTGAGCTACCAAACTGAGGGGGTGGCCACAAATTTATATATGTTTCCAAACCTATGTGAAAGTTTCTCTCTCCTAGAAACTTTTCACGCAACATTTACATGAACAAAAAATACCATTTTTGATGTTTCATTTGGCGTGTAATTATGTTTGATGCAGATCACTCCATCTTTATTTCACAGGTGCACATAACTTGACTTGTGTCACGTAAGTCTGACTTTTCCGCAATTTCAGATCTTACATGAAATTATTTTCTTTCTCATATTTTTATGAGATGACCATGAATATTTAATTGCATACAACTTAACAAATCACCATCAACAATGCACAACATCCTTTTCCGAATTTTTTTTCTACATTCTCAAAATTTTGGACCCAAAAATTTGGCAAACACTGGGAAACGACACCAACTTGTATACACATTTTTCTATACCACCACCAGAGCTTCCATTCCTTTTTTCTTGGATATTTGACAACATACCTTGTTAAAAATATATATGGCACTCCACATATTACGATGGAAACATGATTTGTTAACAAACAAAATCAACCAAAATACACTATAATGTTACCTTGAGGGATTTTTTCCAACATTTGTTGATGTAGTGCTCCTCATACACTTCTTCTTCAACCTATAGAAACTTAGGTAAAATCTATTAACTCAGTTCCAATTTTAATAACCACTTCTTCTTATTCATCTATTATTCTTCTTATCTCTTCTATTATTCTTATTATCACTTCTATTTTTCTCTCCATTCTCTATATACTAAATGTCTTACAAAATTGTTACACACATCCCATTTATACAGAAGTAATTAGAAAATATGTATTCCAATTTTATTTTATTTTTAATTTGAATTAAAATCTCTAAACTCCTTAAAACAACTCAATTAATCACAATTCACTTAGATCCCCTATATCTTATTAAAATGACATCATATATGAAGTTAGTGATCCATCAAGTCATCCAAGACAACACATCATCAAAAATTACTCAAAAATTAAACAAACCTCCTAACATGTCTTATGACATGGAATGTTACAAAATAAATATATTTTTTTCCTCAAAAACACTGAGAACCATGGGCATGGTCACCTAGGCTTGAACATTTTGAAATTCACTTTTATCTATCAACCACGGATTGTTAGAACATAGGTGTGGTGACCTTTCTCTACCTTTTTTTACTTCATCATATACCAACCGACCATGGCCTCTTCAGACACTACCACAAACATATTGTTCTTACCTGTTTTGCATAGGTATAATGGAATACCACCATGCGGACCACCATGAACATTTTTCCCTTGGATGTTTCACTCAGGAACACTAGACAATCACCATAGGAAACACCACCAGCATGTTCCATTTCATGTTACCTATTCTGTGTATGGACTTATCAACATTCCCTCCGCCATGAGAATATATTTTCCTAGATTCTCCAAAACAACATTCACTATTGGTGTTTCCTTAATAAGTAAATGAAAATTTTAAACCATGATAAACCAACAAAAATGTTTATAACCTTTAAGATCATTTCACATGGAATAATATGATATAAATTTGAATACAATTTATGCATTTAAAATAAAATCCAACACACTAAATCATATATTTTTCACAAATTCTGTAACATCACTTATCACAATAGCCATATCAGCCCCTCTTGGGCTCAACACAAGTTTTTTTTTCAGCATTACCTTTTTAAAATTTAAGATTCTTCAAGAATATTTCATGTTTTTAGAACTATACTCTTGGAGACTCTTGAAATACATATAAATATTTCATCAATTTTCACACCATGCCACCATATTTATCAAGAATAAACTCCTCTGGATGCTCAATAAAAACTTCCACTTTAAGATCTAAATTGAACAAAGTATACTTCATATCCATTTGGTAAACTCAAGGATTTTATTGAGCGTCCACTGTTATTAAATTATTGAAGTATTTTTTCCTTGAAATGTGATAAAATGTTTATTCAAAATCAATTCATTCCATTTAAGAATAACCATTTCAAAATAGTAGGCCATTGCTCCTTGAAATTTATCCTTTCTCGTTGAGTTTATTTCTAAAAACCCACTTTGTGCCTGTATCATTTTTATTTTTGGGTCCCGGAATAGGCTCCAAAGTTGACTTATTCTCAATTTTATCCATCACTTCATTCATAATAAAAATAAATTCATTATGTTCAACCACCTCTGAGAATAATTTTAGCTAAATTTGTTAAATCTGAGTTGTTTGGTTATAAATTATCTGATTTCTTCTTAACTGTAATGGGGCCTCCCAATTTATAGTTATATTTTCAATATAAACACGTTTATTCATCCTTGGATTTATCATTCTCAGATTATCAAAAACATTTTTATTATCATAAGTCTTATTGAAATCAACTACTTTAAAATTTTTAACATTATTTACTTATTCAATGACCTAGTTTTTTGAAATATGTTCAGTGCTAACTACTAAAAAACCATTTTATACAGAAAATGAACTTTCTATATTAGATTGGTTATCAAAAATTTAACATAACTATAGTCAAAGTGTTTATGTAGGATTTTTTTGCAACAATTGTATCCACTTCCATTATATATATAACTCATGAAAATTCCTTCATCTTATTTTTCTTCAAATTTACCCTAATTTCTAACATTGATTTTTATGAATATTGGGATTAAAAATACTTTTTATTATTTCAAATTATGATTTATTTATAAGAAAAACTCACAAGTATATTTTTATTAGTTCTCATCAATCCTCTATTTTGAATATGAACGGTTGTACACATAGATTCTCTCTGAAAAAATATAAAGAGTTTGGGTTTGAATTACAATATTCTTCTCATTTCAATAATTCTTCAATTTTTCTTCTAATATATTACATTATATTTTGGAGTGTAGGGTGAAATAGAATTTTGTTTAATCCCATGATTTTTATGATGATCTTCAAACACATTACATGTACATTCCATTCTATTATCTATTCTCATCCTTAAGATGTAGACTCCTGATTCTTTCTGAAATTGTATTCTAAAGATTTTAAAAAAATTAACTACATTAGTGTTCTATTTAATGAACAAGGTTTTAGAATTATATTTAACTCATCACTGAATGTAATGAAATAAAAATAACCTCTTGTAGAATGATTCATTATGGGGTTATAGCCTCAATGGGTTGAAGACCTTCTTTTTTTATTTATTTTTGATAATCCCCATTTTAAGGGTTTAAGGGGAACCCTTACATGGTCCGTAGAATTTTTGTGACATCACATGACCCAAAGGTCTTAAAAGAATTAATCCAAACTATAACTACATGGAACTGATCCTCCCCAGCATCTGCATCCTGATGCTAGCTCTCTATATTTGCATGGATGTTCGGCAAGGTTTCCCGTGCATGCACAGGTTAGTCCCAATGGAAATTTCCATACCATCTCATTCTTCAAAATATGTTTTCTTTGTTCTTGTGAATATTCATGCTCTAAATCCTCATATAGAGTCTATTCTTCATAGATTCTTCCTGGTCCATTTAACCACAATTGTTCATGTGGCCCAAAGGCCTTGAGGTGGCTCGAAGTCGTTGAGGTGACCCACAGGCCTTGAGGTGGCCCGTAGGCCTTGAGGTGGCCCGTAGGCCATACTGGCCCAAAGGCCTTGGTGGACCAAAGGCCTTGAAAGACCTGAGGACCAAATTGGTGGCCCTAAAGCCCAAACAGATGAATAGTTCCAACTGATACAGTATCGAATAGTACTTTCTATAGTACCTGCTATAGCAACTCAGAAATATTATTCTACCCAGATTTGATATCGGATCTATTGGATGCACTTACTGAGTCCTCACCAACTGGGATGAGGCTCTTATTCCTCATGGGGTTGTACATATTTGAATGTGAGTGTTAAAGTGTCTATGATGACTGCATTTCCACTCTTTTGTGTGATGATTAGATCATATTCCCCTTTTTAAAAGTTTCAAAAAATGCCTATATTTCTCTTTTAAGTTTGGTTAGGTCTCATACTATATCATTCATGAGATTTTACTTAGACTCCTTTGGGAATGGTTGAAAAGTCTCATATTCTAAAATTCATTTTCTTCTTTTCCTTTGAATAACATGATTTAGTTAGATAAAAAATTTGGAATAAGTTTCCAATTTTCCTTTATCTTATAGTGATGAAACTTTCATCATTAAAAATCTTTATGATACATGATTTTTTATTGAATAAAAAATCATTTAATTTATCACAAAATTGTCCTACACTCAAGATATTGTTCTTCAGTCTTTCCACATAATGAACATCTATGTAATCAATATTATTTTCTTCAATCTCAGATAAACCAATGATTTAATTCTCAATGAATTTTTATTTAAAAAATTCACTTCTTATCCATCAAGATATTTAATTTTATTCAGGAGATTCACATCACCGATAATATTTTAATATCAATAACCATCTAAGATCAATGTATTCCCTCTCTTGTACAACTTCAAACAAAATTCAACAATAATGTTTATTTATCTTTGGTCCAATTTTAATTTTCCTTTCTTGTTTTCTTTTTATGGAAGTTTTATATGAAAATTGGTCATGAAATATTATACTCTATAAACCTTTTGAGTACATCTTTCATACAATTCATCTAATAATTCAATGCAATTTAGTGCGGAAAAGATAAATTTTTTCCTCCTATAATTTTTCTTTCTAGGATAATTTCTTCTTATATTATCAAAATGAATCCCCCCATATTTATATCTTCTTGTTGGGAAAGGAAAATTTTTCCAGAATTAATAATCCCTATTACCAAAAATACCACAACACTTATAGTACCCACTGAATCTAAGTATTCTATAAAAATGTTAGTTATATCCAAAATTTTCATATTATAGTATTGGAATTAATGGAACATTCTTATGCTTTAGGGAGATTACATATCTTGTGATTTTTTTCTTCCTTAGATATAAGAAAGGGTTTCTCATAACCTTTCTTGGACCATATATTATTAAATTTTTATTATGAAACTATATGGTTAGATAAAATAGGTTTACAATTAGACATGTCAGAAAATGATTTTATTTAAACCAGGATTCTTTGTGTTGTTGTTTATTTTATGGATTAAATAAAGAATATTTTTAGCATGAAATGATTTATTTATGATCTTGTATTTTATTTTCAACACTTTTATGATGTTCACCATGGTTCTACCATTAAGCTGTTATTGTGAGGGTGCTATCATAGGGTGTGCTACCATTGGGTTGCTACTAATGAAGTACTACTACCATAGTTCTTGTTTCATCCATATATTATAGTCCAATGATTGATTTTTAGGGGATCTTCATAGTTTCACAATCAATGAAATTAGTAGGGTTTATCAATATAAACACCCAGTAGTTCCCACATCCATAATGAATTTGGGCCTTATTTACAAAGTCATACAGTCATTGGTGTTTCAATACCAAGGATTATTAGGAACTCACATTGGTTGATAGGATGGGATGTTGGGATCATCACACCCTTTTGGGGAGGATTATTTTCCATTCTAGGAATCTATTATAGATTTAAGATATGTTCATGAATATATTCTAAATCCTGATACATGACTGTTTAACCTAATATAATGATTAGAAGATGAATCATTCTTCATGTAAAGGGGGTTCTATTAATGAGTCCATCTGTATGTATATTATGTGGTGTATTAATTTCATGTTATTTCTTATTAATGTAAAACTTCTTATATTTTGAATCTGTACAACCATGAACTCTAAATTTTACTTTCGTCCAGGGAGGCGATTGGCATTTTGAGGATGGGATTGAACCTTCATGAGATTTTATATGCATCTTATTTATAATAGTAATAAAAATCCTTGTAGTTCATTTATGTCCAAGTTGTGAAATTTATTGTCATGTGGAAAAGATTCATATGAGGGAACTTAGGAATTAGGTATGGAGATTCATCCATAGGAAGGAATACTACATAACCTGTTTATTATAAGAAAAAGATTCATCATAGTATTATTTGTCCTCAACACATCTATGGGTGGTAACAAATAATTAATGCTCATGAGGGTTATTTCCTCAAGGATTACTAGAATGGGAATTCCTTTAAGACTTACACCAAGGTGAATGCTCTTGTATAGGTTCAGTCATATCATTCCACTGAATGAGGATTACACACTGAGGTTTCCCTGACTAGGGAGGGTCCATGGTTCCAGTAATACAATAATTTTAGGTCCCCAAGCTCACTTGATCAATGATCAATGTGATAAAAAAGAGACAGTAGAAGATTGGGCACACTGCACATGAATACATGACTTATTTACTGAGGTGGACCTAATGGGGTATTTGATACAAAGAACAAACCTTAGGAAGGAATCATACATATCCTTTTTATAGTGATAATCAAAGCCATCATAGTTCAATTAGCTTCTCAATTTGCTAATGGATGAGGAAAAATGATAAACCCACAGGATATTTTGGGTCCCATGGGTTAGTGTGTCTGGGATATGGAGGGACTTACACTAAAGTAGATTCCCATCAGAAGATATCTAACCCTTACCCTATGATGAATAAAGAGTAGGAACCATGAGTGTCCAGTAGAGCATGTATGGATGGAATGAGGATCCCATAATACCCATATTATTTCATGAGTATCCATTCCTAAACCATTATGGAAACCTTACATATGAAAGGGGAATTCCCACACAAAGAATCATGTTTTTGGGTTTATATGGTTCGAGGTCACATACCAAAGTACTCATGTTGTACAAGGATGACATGTCTGGGGGTGTCCACCCGGCATGTCCAGAGTATCTGCCTGGCCTATCCTAATTTCCTTCCTAACATGTCCTAAGTGTTTCTATACATGACTTGGTTGTCTATATGACATGTTTTAGGATTTTTTATATGCCCTAGTTGTCTGGTGTACATTTCTAAGGATGGTTGTGTGATCTAACTGACTTGTCTAGGGACTCTTCATGTGATTGATGCAGGCACATCCAAGGGTGTCACATGATAAAAGCTGACATGTCAGATTGTTATTTCATGATTCAACTCACATGTCTAGAAGACTTTGTGTGGCTAGTCTGATATGTTTGGAAGACTTTGTGTGACTTGGCTAATGTATTTGGAGGACTTCGTATGACTTGGATGACATGACCTAGTGTTTTCATATGATTTGGATGACCATTTCAAGGGTTTTCACTTGACAAGGATGACATATCCAAGGTACTTTGTTTGGATGATGTATACATGTTATAGGGTTTCCACATGATTTAGATGACTTGTGTTGGAAGCCTTTTCATGAATAACGCTAACACGTACAGGGGTGTCATGTGATCAAGGATAATATATTTGAAGGCCTTTGTGTGATGTGGTAGATATATCCAAAGGACTGTTCATGACATGGATGATATGTCCATAGGACTTCTGATGACTTGGATGATATGTTAAAGTGTTTTTATATTACTAATTAATAGTTTATGTGAAGTGCATGACCCCTTCACATGAAAATTAGCGTATCCTTCTTCACATATGGATTCTAAATTTTTTATCCTTTATCACATAAATTTGTTAATGTTCATCAGTAATTGGACTGTTGATGCCCCTTGTGACCAAGTGAACATGAAAAAAATTCTTCTCATGATCCATATGGAACACTATAACTCATTTATGTGATCAATTAGGTGATCACAAAAAGAAAATATACATGTCGTGTATTCCTTTATGTCGTTCCCTAGGTTTACCTGGCAGAAGACCATTGTGATTTCATGGATTTCCGCTCTGAGAATTCTTCTCTTTCCTAGAACTATTGTGTGTGTTTTTTGTGACAATGAGGATGAATTTATAGGCATAACCTCCATGTATCTACTATGCTTTTTATGGTGCATATATCACAGATATGGGATTGAGTCGGTGGAGGGTGCATCACATCACACGTTTCATGTGATCCCACCCCAGGTTATCCATGAATTCATATTCATGTCATGTGATAAACATTTTCCATGAGATTTCTCTATTATTTACATATTTATGGAATACATGGTTTATCAAATGGATTTCACATAATCAAATTGACATGTCAAAGGGCCTTTACAAGATCGGGATAACATGTATTGGAGTCTTCATGAGATCTGGACACCTATCGAAGAGGCTTTCACATGATCATGGAAGTATTGTTTAGGTCCCTTCATGAGATCAAGATGGAATTTTGGAAGGAATTCACATGATCAATGGTCTGATCATGAAAATTACACTACCCCTTTGCATGAAAATCATCATAACTCTCCTCCACATAATGGTTCCACGTTTTTCATATTTGATTTTATAAATCTTATGGCGTTCACTCATCGGTTTTCTATCAGGGTGTCATGTGATAAAATTTACATGTATAAATTCCTTTGTATAATAGAGATGACATGTACAAATACATTCACAAGATGGAGGTGATATGTCTAGATGCCTTCGCAGGATGAAGGTGACATGTATATCAGCCTTCATGTGATGAGGTTGACATGTCCCTGGGGATTTCTCATGATCAATGGATTAATAAAACTAAAAGAATCGTCCTTTAACATGAAAAAAAATCATAAATATCTTTCACATGAATCCTCCACATTTTCTAATTTTATTTTATGAGAAGCTTTGAGTGATTGTCTGGTGTATGTTGGTGGAAACATCACCTGATTGGAGGAACTAATCTTGCAGCCTTTGCAGGATCATCAGTGCTTGTATAAAAGCCTTCAAAAGGGTATGTGATATTTTTTAGGGGATTTACATGAAAATTAATATATCATTTGAAGCACACGACTCATTAATGTGACGTTCCTAGGGTCCTGCAATCATGTGTCTTCTTTAGGGTCATGTGATTCACATAAACTGGTCACCTAATCTTCTTGTAACCATGTTTCTCATTTCTTACTTTTATGGAGAAAATAAAACCTATCATTTAGGTATTTCTATAATCATGAATATTTATGATGCTTGATTGGAAGATATCAACAAATCCCCCCAAGCAATGTTTGTGGGGAAAATGACTCGGTTTTTAAGAAATTTAATGCCCTCTTGAGTCCCTAAGGATTCCTCCAGTCAGTATTCCGAGTGGGATTTGGTCTTTCAGGTGACCTTTGGTATTCTATGGATAACCCTATAAATAGAGGATCAAGGGTCTATTAATTACAACAATGAATTAGACCTTCAAATTTCTCATGACTTTATCTCTCATGTGACTACTTCGCAAGACCACTTTGCATAAACCCATCATAAGAACTATTCATGAGACTTGATCATGTGATTTTTTACCATGATCGATTAATCTCATCACTTTATAAAACAATCTATGAGATAATTCCTAGTAATTTGGTTGAACCGTGAAACTTATTCTCAGCCACATGGTTGTCTCGCAAGATTCACACGAACTTCTAGTTCTGTCGTGTGATCACTTGATGCTTACACAATTTGTGTGACTATCTCATGGCCATGCTATCATAAGTATTATAATGGGTCAGGAGAACATGAGATGATGTGTTTTTTACCTGATTGGTGAGACCTATAATAGTTCATTTGATCATAAACTCTTATGTGGGTCACATGATTCTCATGATATTATCCAAGCTATATACTTATTTTAATCTTTTGGGAAAGGTTCCTTGCCTATCTAATATAAGATTATTTCCTCATATAGATGGATTCTAGTTTGTAAAAGGTTTCAAGAAAGGAGAGTGATGGATCATTATAATTCCATAGTCTCATGTGTGTACGTCAGCAATCATTCTATCATCCAGTCGTCCTAGATGAATCTGCTGGACGTGATGGGGATAATTCTTATGGAATATCCCCAATCATAATTATTACAACTTTACAAGTTTGGCCTCACAATAAATACTCATATAATCCCACCACAGTCACTGATCATCCCCCCTTATTTGGTCTTGAGGACCCATAATACCTTCAAAGAAAATATCTTCCATATATTCCATTTTATTGATGAGAAAAAAATGTTTTGATGGGGTATATACTGAAGTTTATTCTAACAGACTTCCTAGGGAACCATATTAAATCTAATTCATAAATCCGTATATACTGATCAATAATACATAAATATTTCATAAACTATAGGTTTAGATGGTTTTCTGGTTGGGAACATCAGTCAGGAGGGAGGTTAAGGATTTACTAGGGATAACCTTTCTAGGTGAAACATACTACTATCGAATTTTCAATAAATTTGAGAAACATTGGTTTGTATAACGATTTTTGGATCTCCCAAATCATTAATTATTATAATAAAGGATTTATGATGGAGTTGTTTAGTCAGTAAATCCCATATATGAAAATATTTCATCTTATGTATGGTGATGTTGGCATCATTATTTGGGATGTCAGGAAAATATGCGGTGCGCCAATATTAGGAGATATGTATAACAAGTTTCTACCTTGATCTTATATTTGGAATTAATTGTATAGGACCCATCCCATATATAGGGATTCAATTAGGCTAGTTGAAAAGTCCCTCTCCCTAGGGTAGATATCCCATTTAAGCAATGGGTGATATATTTTATCAAGAAATCCCATTCTGAACCCCAAGAGAAGAAGTCTAAGGCTTGTTCCACAAAAGAATCTTATAGTGATTAGGATACCTCTTGGCCCATAGTTTAATAGGGTTTGTACAATGAATTTGTGTGGAAGTTTATTCTGAGTATCGATCAAGCAATTTAGTTTTTACAATTTCATGCTATGTATCTAAGTGGGTACTTTCTCCCAACTTGGGAGAAGGGTGGAGTCAGAGTTTCCACATTTATGATGGCAGTATCTACGGAAGGAGGGAGGCATGTTGGGTTGGATATTCTTGTATTTTCCAAACTGTATCACCTCCTATACCATATTTATTGGGGAAGATGCTCACACTGTATTTTTGGTATCTTATGGGTGTTATGGTGTTGGATGGTGGATTAACTATGTGAATACAAATACCTAAGCATCTAGAACATTCCTAGTTTCCATTTCAAGCCTTTTTTTATAGTGAATTAGTGGGGTGAGACCCATCACATTAAAGTACTGGGAAATCAGGGCCTGTTTGAACCATCATAAGAACTTCTCTTTCAAACCCCATGAGATGACCATTTTTATTATAACTAATAATGGTGGGGTAGATTTTAGGATCATGTTTATATGATTTAAATCCATGAGGGTATCCTTTATTCCAAAATTTATGGAAGATTTATCTATGAGAGGTATGATCTTTTTTAGTTTAGTCATTATTTTCGGTGAATTCAGAAAAAATGTACTGCCCCTCTTCATGTTTGGTTTGAAAATCCACCAATGTTGGATCATCGGTTTTGGATAATGTTTACCTAAGATGATATTCATATTCAGAAATAATTTTCTATAAATGTCTATGAGATCGGTTAGTATCAACACCATGCCAAGATTTGGATTCACTCGTATCTGAATGGGTAATTATCCACATCAGTACCTGAGGCTTTAAAGTTAGAATTAACCACCAAATCAACTCCAAGTCTAAGAATGTAACTTTTTTCTAGTAAAATTTAAACCTAAAAGATTTTTTGAAAGGAATTTATACATTTAACATCATTTTTATTACCAGGATAAGTTCCAATGGGCACGACTACAATGAGTGTGGTCCCTGTAAGTGAATCTATGTCTGTACTGGTATTTCCCATTACATTTTAGTAGTGTATAAACTATAGGGAAGTGGACTCAAATACAAAACTCTAGTGTATATTGTTCTAGGTAGATATACACTTGGAAGGTTTTTTATTTTTTACTTCTCTCATAGGCGCATCCTTGAAAAAATACCCTATTAAGGTTAAGGATTTATATTGAGACCATGATGTGAAGATGAAAAGCATGATGGTCCAGATCTACTACTCACCCCTAGTGTAGAAGATGGTGATTTCTATCATGAAAGAGGTTATCTTGTATGAAAAGGGATACCCTATCATCTAGGAAGTAGTAATATTACCCTTGATACCATATTTAAATGGTTGTGTTTCTATTGAAGTAATACTAATTTTTTTTTGAATTTATGTGGGTGTGGAAGGAAGCTGAAGGGGACCAATCACTCCGACTAACCCCAGTATATTCTCCTGAGGGTGAAGTAGTAAAAGCTAACATTGGAGGTGACTAGGGTTTCAGTGAAGAGAGTTCCTTGGGTTAAATGGTTTTAATGAGGGCACCAATGTCCATTTCTGAGGCATCACAATCTACACTTCCATCAATACCTTCCTCAACTACTTTAGTGTCATCCCTTTTTGGGGGCCCTTCCTTAGAGAGGAAATGAAAAATTTAATCACTACAAACTATCAGACCCCTCTTACCCAAAATCAACAATTAAGAATTAAACTTTACTTATTTTTTTATTCCAAACCATTTCAGTAGCTTTTTTTGGTTTATAAAAAATTCAGAGGTCCCAACCAATACTGCCTGAAAGAACTTTAATTTTTTCCAAGGATATGGATGTGATTTATGTCACTCTAGTATAATATTCAATATTAGAACTAGTTCTTCAAGAAGTATATATGGTTGAGGTGTCGACGTGGTCATACCTATCACTAACTACAGACGTTCCAGTAGTTGGGCCATTTGAATCAACATAGGAAAATTTACATGTGGAGGGGGCTGATGCTTTTATTTATTCCATTAATGATTTATCCTTGATAGAGGAATATCTAGGATAAGGTGATCACTAGTTCAAAGAGAAAACATATTTTCCATATTTTATTATGTCATATAACATTTCTTCACTCTTACAACCATTAAAGGCAACAAGAAAACTGTACTGATATAGAAAACATCAGTGGTGCTACCAAGTCACTCATCACAAGAAGGCATTGTCACTTCCCCTAAAGACGGGGTTGGGGAAAAATTTTTCCATTAATACAATTGATAAATGTATGTTTCCAACATTGATCAAGGTTATTGGATATCTAACTACATCATATTACTCACCTAATGACTGATAATCCTTTATGCCTCTTATTATAGTACCTTTAACTCGAAGATCATAAGTAATGATCCCTTCTTATTCAATATTTCCCCAAACAGATTCGACTAATGTGGAGGTATCATTTACACCCAACTCATCAAATTCCACAAGTATGAGTCCTTCACTTAGTGTATTAGTCCTGGAATATCTTCCTGTTCCCAATCTAGGCTTGATTTGAGGTTTGAAGTCCACAACACTCCATAAAATAATGTAGCGACAAGTGTGGGTGGATATTTAGACCCTAATCTTGGAGGACCTTTGGAGGAGTTGAAGGAACAACTAGGTCATCTCAGGTATATTTTTTCCACCCTCAGCTATGGGGTATTTCACTATACATCTCTCCATGCATGGATGGAGGAAGTGATGCCCCTAAGAGAGTAGATGAGGGCCCTAAATTGAGGGTAATAATGATAGAGACTTCATCCCAGTCAAACGATGTCATAATGAGGCCCTGAATGAGGGTTCCTAATACATAGTGGAGGAAACTAATCATTGAATGTGATCAATTCTAGGAAGTTCAAGATTGTACAATTTCTATCCAAAATTGATCATCTTCAGGTGTATTTTTCTCAGTTACAGCATACACTGAAAACTTGAGAGAAAATAGTGTTGGAGAAACATTGAATATTTGACATGCCAGAGAAGGCCATATTTGATGTTGTTTTTAGGGTAAAATAATTGTAGTAGATTATAGTGGAATAAACTAAATCCATTGATCAGTTATTCCAATCTACAACATCTCTAGAGATAAATGTAGCATAGCTTAAGGAATCCTATGCGAAATTATTTAATGGACATGTTATTTCTTGAAACTCAATTTTTTTGAGTATTCATGGGAGAGACTCTAGGATATAGAGGTTCCTCACCCTTTTTGTACAATATCAATAAAAAACCTTTTTGAATGATTCATGTTACTACCAGTCTTTCTTTCTTTCATGATGTGCTTGGAATTTCATTGAATTGATATGATATAGATCATGAAAGATAACCTTTTTTGTAATACCAAATAGACCCAAATTCCTTTTATTTTAATGCTTGAATCATAATAGATTTATCTTGATAAATTCTCAGAATGAATACTTACATGACATTACTCATTGATATATATACCCTGATTGTCCTATGATCATTCGGTTTAAAAGGATAACTTGGGTGAATATATATCTCAGAGGGAGAGTGATCTAGTTTTTTCCTATGTCAGTGGACTTAGTGACCATAGATTTTTTTTCTTGGGACAAATAATGATCCCTAGTAGATTTTTATCATTTTTTTATATTGACATAACTTTTTCATAAGAATTATATGGGGAAATCTTAGTAGGTGTAGACTTGGATTTTGATCAAGCCTCCCTTTTACATGTTTTTAAACCGACAATTTTTATGCCTTTTCCATTTCATAAGTGATAAATATTTATTGGATCACACAAAGTTCATGTCCAGTGAGAAGAAACCCAAATTTTTCCCAAGGTTCCCTTATCATGTTTTCAACCTGGAAATCATTGTGTCTCTTTCAATTGGATTATTAAGGTCTTGTAAATTATACTATTATTGTGGTTTAGGGTCTCTTATCTTGGATCATCTATTGTTTCATTTTAGGTTTTTTAGCTTGGACCATCTATTTATGTATTTTGTTGTATTTTAGATCAGATCATTTGTTGTTGTATTTTAGGTTATTTTAGATCAAACCTTCTATTGATGTAGGTTAGGGTATTATAGCTTATACCATCAGTTGATGTAGTTTAGGGTCTTTTATATTGGACCTTATATTTTTTATTTTAGGTTCCTTTAGCTTGTACCTTATATTTCTATTGTTTATGATATTTTAGCTTGGACCATTTTTTGCTATAGTTTAGGGTCTTTATCTTGGAACATTTGTTTTTTTAGTTTAGGTTTTTTTAACTCAAACATCCTATTATGGTAGTTTAGGGTATTTTAGATTAGACTTTATATTTCTATAGTTTAGGGTTTTTTATCTCAGACCTTATGTTGTTGTAGTTTAGTTTTTTTAGCTTCGACCATCTATTGTTATATCTTATGGTCTTCTAGATCATTCATTTTATTACTTTAGTTTAGGGTATTTTAGATCATAACTTATATTGTTTTATATTAGTTTATTTTAGTTTAGAACTTATGTTGTTTTAGTTTAGGGCCTTTTATCTTGGACCTTATGTTGTTTTAGTTTAGGGTCTTTTAGCTCATACCTTTTATTCATTTAGTTTAAGGTCTTCTTGGTCAGACCATCTATTTCTAGTAGTGAAGTATTGGTATTCATGAATGGTTTGAGAACCTTATGTCCTTGATGGGATTCTTAAGAATTATTTTCCATGAAGGGTTCTTATACCCTACATTCTTAATCAGTATTCTAAAGAATGAATGTTCATAAAGGGTTATGGAACCCTTTGGTCTTGTAGAAAACATGAAGGATGAATATACATGATGGGTCGTGACACCCTACATCCTTGAAAAGATTCAATTTGATGTATGTTGAAATATTAGGGATGCCAAGTCCACCTGGATAGTTGTAATATGGGTTATGTAAATCATGTTCCCAGAAGCATGAATAGGTGAATATATAATGGGGATGAAATATCGAGGATGACCTCCAAATACCCTAAGATGCTGAGTTCTTCCATTGTGTTACTGAGGATCATGAGGATTGGAGTTCCTTTCCTATAAGTAGGATGTTGGTCAAATTGAGTATCTCAAGAGGGGGTGAATTAAGTACCCAATAAAAATTTCTATTAAAACAAGTATAAATAAATTCCCCCAAATAATTAAAACAAATCAGTTAATTGAAACAAAATATTGATATAAGTTCTAATATTTTAAATTATTTCTCAAAGAGTGATCAAGTCTCGATTCAAATAATATGAAAACTATTTTAATGTTTTAAATCAATTTACTTAATAAAAATATTATATAAAAACTAATTAAGATTAACTATAAAAGTAATGGTTTTTTATATTATAAAACAAATTCAATTTAAATATTAGTAACGAAAAAAATGAAACACATAGTAGAATTTAAATAAGAGGTTTAGTCTCAAGCCGAGATCTAATCCTCTCCAATTAGAAATAACCCACCACCAAGAAGACTATATAAAATAATCTTAATCTACAACCTAGATTGGGTATAAAGAAAATAGCTAAAAGTTTTAAAGGACACGTAGTGACCTCTTCCACAATACCTGTGGGAATAAAACAAACACATACTACACCAGGACCTCTTCTACAACACCATGGGTAAAAATGTAAAGAGAGTGTAGAAGATATATTGTATCTTCTGGTTAAATCACAAGAGATAATATACATTTAATAAATAGATTAAATCAAAAATTGATTGAAACTAAATGAAACAAACAGAAAAATAGGTATAAATATATATCGAATGTAGTGTTGCTCAATTTTATATGATCAAAAAACTTGAGTATCATAGGATACATCTTAGAGTGTATATCGAATCGTTTCTCATAAAAAACGTAAAATAGAGCATCACAATCTCTATTTATTCTGACTATAGGGAAGGTTTTGAATGTCTAGTATGTTCTACTCTTCCAAAATCATGTGTAGGTAGGATACATCGTGTAATTTATCAAGCAAGTCACATAGTTCACATCACTCTTCCAATTCTTTCAATACTTTTCCATCTCTCTTTTTTCTCTGGATGCATGAGGGAGTCTGCTTTTTAATATATCATCAGCATATAGGAGTATCAATTTGAAGAATAATCATCTGGATCTTCTACTCCTCTTACTGAATACTAACACACACTTTAATACATCCCATAAATATTAAATAAAAAAAATCATTGCATTAAATTCACTAATATAATTGTTAGAAACATTTAATTCAAATTAAGAAGAATAGTTATGGAAACTATTTTGGTGATGATAAAACTCTTTTGGTGACTCATTCTAGTGGTGAATTAAGTTGGTGGTGATTCAGTCCAATGGTGAGTTTGGATTACAGTAGGTAAAATGGTGGTAGGTCATGATTAACGGTGATTCATCTCAATGGTGAGTCTTTTCTAGAGGTAGGTTTTTTAAAAAAAAATCCAAATTTCTTAGTGGTGGGTAATGTTTGGTCGTAGGTCATATTCAATAGTGGCTCAAGTTCACATATGATTCATGACTGGAGGTGACATAATCCTAGTGATGAGTCATCCCCAACAATGTATCCTTTATGGTGGTAGGTCTTTTTAACAGTTATCTAAATTTTCATCCTAATGGTGACTCAAATCTGATAGTGGGTATTTCTTGGTGGTGAATCGTCCTCAGCGGTGATTCATTTATGGTGGTGATTAAATTCTTATGTTAGGTCATTTTATCACTTAGCTATAATTTCTCCAAATTGCCTTATATTATAAAATTATATCATAAAGCATAAAAACCATTAAAAATATAATTAACATGATTTGTGAGCATTAAAATAAGGATGTACCAATAATATCCCCCTTTTTTATGATCACAAATCATGAAATTTTAAAATCATGTAAAGGATACAATTTTTCTTCAGATAGATGTAATTGGAAAAATAGGTATATCTACTTAATAATTTATAAAAAAGGTATCAAAGATATTAAGTAACAAATAGTATCAAAGGTATTTAATAAAGATGGTATGAAAAGTATAAATTAAATACATGTGGAATCAAAGGTATGGTATCAAGTAATATCATTAATGAAGGTATCAAAGGATAAAATTACTGTAAAAATAGTAAATAAATGAAATATCAATTATCCCCCTTTTGGGATTATCAAAAAGTGAAAATAAAAATAGGGAATGTAAAGAATCAAAATATGAGTAATAAGAGAATTTCCATTTAAGGAAAAAAGTGATTGGATTTCATCCAAAAATAGATACAAAAAATCCATAAAAATATCCCTATCAAAGATTGATGTCTAAGATCAATGCTTCTCAACCTGGGTGGTCGGAACAAGAGGTCATTTATCCTTATCAGAAGTATAAGGCACAAAAGTAGAGGATTAGGCTGAGGTAACTATGGTGGGGGCTGTAGGGAGTGAGACAATATTGGTAGGGATAAAGGTAGAAGGTGAAATCTACCTGATGATCATAGGTCAAAGAAGTTGAACTACTTCCACTGGAGATAAACTCATAGGATGAAACTGAGGAGGTAGAGGTGAATTGGGATCCTGAGTAATAACTGGTCTAAAATACCCAGGAGTGATGGCTAGAGGATTCAGATGAAAATTCACTAGTATGGCATCATGTGATACCACTATAGATCCATACACATATAGAAAATTATTTATCATATTGATGAATTCGCTAATGATTTGTCCAAAATAAATCTTTCTTCTCCTGTATGAACAATCTAAACACATGTGTCACTTCTTTCAACTGAGTGAACTACTCCTAGAAAGATCTAGTAACAGGTGGAATCCAAATGTTCTTAGTTAGAAACTTAAAATAAGAGTTGATATAATTCTTAGTATAAATCCTTGAGAAATAATATTTTAATGCTTTGGAAATTTTCTTCCTATCATCTCTGACCACATTTAGGCATTCCCTAACCATCTTGTAGATATGATCACTGTTATGCCGAATATGCCTCAAACTCTCCTACGGGATACCTAGAACATCACTTGAAATAGCTCTAAGTTCCTCCCTAACCACTGATATGATTAACTCAACATCCAAAAGAGGAGGTGGATCACTAAAAGTCAATTTCATAGAAGATATACTACCCACCCTCTATAAAAAAGAATTCATACTTATATCAAAATAAGTATACATCCCCTCCATTACTGATTTAAAAGACTCTTGGTGAATGTATAGTCTTCTATTCTTTGTCTCTACTTCTTGAATGATATGCATCATCTTTGTCCGAATGTGGTGTACCACAAGCTCAAAAAAGTATATTGAATCTTTCTCACTAATCTTAGAGACATGAGGTGCCTTAGTTCTCAATAACATACCAAAATCAGAGATAATAATCTCTCTAAAGGATTCCAAGTCAGCTCTGGATACAATATCAATATGAAATGAGGCAACAAAAGTAGTACAAAAAGGTGAGGAAGTAATGATTGGTGGCACTAAAGACTCTTCTAGCTTATAAATGGCAATCATATCTGAATAAAATCTCTATAACTCCCCTGCAACATCTATCTTCTCCACCATTGATCCCTTAGGATCCATCTCTACTTGAACTAGAATAGTAGGTCCACCATGATTTGGTGTACTTCTATCATCATATGAGCCGGGGTAGTCTAGGCCTAGCCTAAAATTCCTTGGATATATTTCCCATTACCCAACCTAATATAAAAGACAACATCAAGCTCAACAAACATAGGCTCAAAAAGTATAAGTTCAATAGATTCACCATCGACAAAGTCAACACAGTGACTAACAAGGCATTGGAATTCCTCCCAATCATCAGATGATCCTTTCTCATCTATATTAGCTTTATCAACATCTCAAACTAATATCAGTATCTTCTCATACCTTGAAGAAATAAATAAACTTGGAGAAGAAATAGTTTCTCAAGGCATCACATGACCATCAATCGAATCATGTTCAGAACCACCATCGCTACCATATTCATCATCATTTCCCTCATCTTTTCCATCTTCATCCTTATCTTTTCATTATTCTTAATCGTCTACACATTCTTCTTCATTAACATTTTCTTCTTCTTATTCATCTTCTTCACCATTCTCACCATTTTCTTTATCAGTTTCATTTTATCCATTTTCATCATCATAATATCTAGAAGAACTATTATACTATTATTCTTCAGAAAACTCGGTGTCTTCCTCTTCACTACCTTCTCTCAAAAGAGTCCCCATATTAGGTATAGATCTATGGGGACTGGATGGAACAAAAGAAATAATAGGAGGGATCTAAGGGAAGTTAGGGTCACTACCTTTATCAATAAATAACTCTTTCTCCTCGTCACAAGAAGAAGCAACCTCTTCTTCTTCATCTTCATATTCCTTATTAGAATATTCTACAACTTCATCCGACTCTAATCCAGGATACACAAAATTTTTCGACCTTGTTGGGTGGTCAATAGGATTCAAATCCTCGTAAATCTTATCAGCATCAACAACCCACTTCCTTAATCTTAGGTTCTAACTTATCTTCATTCTCTTACAAATGAATCTTGTAATTAAAAATCAACCATATTTTACTTTTTCTTATTCATCTTCATATACCAATCCCTTATCCCCAAGAATGTTGTTTCATCTGGGTTTTTAGTTGTGAAATGCATTTTGCTCATCAGGATACCATTGTCACTATTCGCAAAAACTCCCAATGGTTCCCCCATCTGTAGCTAGGTACATACCTGATTTCTAAATTCCAGTGGTCATCTAGGTTTTTAGGCTTTGTGACTCTTGGGGAATAACATTGGTTGAGTGGATGGGAGGTAGGGATCATCACACCCTTTTTGGGGGGAAATTTTCCGTACTCTGGGTCTCCCTTATATATTTAAGATGTGTTAATGTATCTCTTCCTAATCCTAATATAGGACCGGTTACCCTGAAAAAATTATTTATTGGTTAATTATATTGTTAAATAAATAAAGGGAGTCTCATTGATGAACTGAGGGGAGTGAAGTCTCATTAGCGAATCTATCTGTATGTATAATAGGTTCTTCACCCATCTCCTTAACGATGAATAATCTCTTTATGTGATGAATCCATATGACCAAATGATTTAGAATGTGCTACCATGTGAGGAGGTGGTTAATATTCCAAGGAGGGTATTGAGCCATTATTAGGATTCCTATATATCCTGGTTACTGTAGGAATAAAAACCTACATAGTTCATTAATCCCGTGCAGTTTAATGTCGTGCGAAGTGGAGAAATGTACAGGCACTGAGACACCAAATGTTTGAGCTCATTTATCAAGGAGGTATCCTACACATCCTAGTTATGGAAGAAATTAGATTCATTATATTTAAATTACACCCTTGGGACTGGCCCCAAGGTATATACCCTTATATGAGGGGTGTTCATACCATACCACTCATCAAGGCTTACATACTAGGATTTCCTTGGTGAGTAGAGATTCATGAGTCCCAATGAGGTGTTCATTGCATCTCCCTAATCCCACATGAGCTATGCTCGATGTGAGAAACAAGGGGGAGAAAATGATCAGTCACATGGAATATATATATATATATATATATATGGGACTTGTATATTGGGACAGTCCTTGGGGTGTTTGTTATAGAGATTGGGACTTGAGAATGCTTCCTACGTATCTTGAGTATGAAAGGAATCAGAGTCATCATAGTTTGGTTTATTTCTCAGTCCACTGATGGATGATGTATAGTAATCATCTCATGGGAATGATTGAGTATCAATGGTTGAAATCTCAAAGATATGATTCTTACATTGAATTAGATGTTTATTATATATTATTCCATTAAAAGGCATCCTACGTATTCTAGTTATGGTGGGAATTAGAGTTATTATAGTTCATTTATCCCTTAACCTTATAATAGGATAAGGTGGATGATCACACTCGGAGACATTATAACTGTCCTAGAGGTTTCAAGAATTCTAGGGTATCATACCAACATGGATTCCCTATTGATCAGGGACATACCATATGATGTCAGTAGTTGGGGCTTATGCACTGAGGTTTCCCTTCTAACCCTGGGGTGTATAGTGAAGATGACATGATCAGTGAAACACTCTAAGCCCACATTATTCATTCTCATTGTGAGAAACAAGGGTTAAAAAGTGATCAATGCCATTTCTTTGGAAAAGGGACTTAGATACTAGGATCACTCTATATAATCAATATGGATCCCAAAACACAAGGAGATGTGGCCTATAAATCTTGAATATGGTAGGAACCAGAGTTTTCATAGTTCCCCTTATAGAGGATTACACACTGAGGTTTCCCTTGTATTCGGGGCTTACACACCGAGGATGGATAAGGATGATCAAATCCTAGGATGGCCTTGTGAGCTAGAATGCTTGTCTAGAGGGAGTCGCATGACCCATTTGAATTTTTTGGAGGACATCGCATGACCTGGTTGGATTATCCTTGAATCCATTACATGAACTATCTTGAAACATATGGGGGGGTTTCGCAAGATTCAGTGCGACATGGTTTGAAGTATTTTGTGTGTCTTGGATAACATCCCTGGAGGTCATCGCAAGACCTGCCCATCATGTCTAGAGGGTGTCATGGGTCTCAACTAGCTTTCCCAAAGGGTGTCGCGAGAGCTTGTTTGTCATGCCAAAATAGTGAGACTTGACTGATATGAGTGAACATTATTTTATGAGTTAGGCGATCTATATGAAAGATGTCACAAGGCTCGAGTGATAAACCCAGAAGATTTTTCGAGAGCAAGGTGGTGTGCCCTGGGGGACCGTGTGACTTTCTTTAACATGACCGAAGGATTTTGCATGTCTCAAATAACATGCTAAAGGAATGTCACGAGATCTAGAAGACATGTTTTATCACTGTCTCATTTCCTTGTATGACTCACGCAAAGATCATGTGGGACAGTTACGATGTATTTCTTTTAATTACTACACTTTTGATCTTCGTTGTAGCCCTTAGATTGAGAATGCCTTAGGTTTGTTTATTATCAGTTTATTTTGAGTATCACAGGATTTGGAATACATGCAGTATATTCTTCACACACCTTGCGAGAAACCCTTTGCATGATCTATGAAGGATCACGCAAAGTACCTTATGTATGGGCCATGATTGATCTGGTTATTCTCTAACATATTACTTGATAGAAGACTTTCTCATTGTGAGATATTTCACTCCAAGAAGTCTGCATAGTTTGGGAGTCAAATCTTCTAGAGTTAAAACATCAAGAGTCCAAAATGAACTGGGTCCAAAATTTCCAACTGTCCAACCCTTATTTCATGTTGGTGTGGGTACTTTATAGGCATCACCACCCCAGTTTTTCAGCACTTTGTGCAAAATATCTAGCACAAGTCCAAACAGGAGTTGGAAAAGGGATCTTGTGCCATGCAGATTCATGAGTCTCTATTGTATACCGTTCTGAGTGCGTCACCTAATTTTTAGAGGTCTCTAGTCCCTCTCATAAATGCCTCTATTATTGGATTATTTCCAATTAATGGGTACTTGTTTTATCATGCATACGCATCAAAGGACTTTTCATCTTGTCCTATAGACATGCCCAAGGTCCATTGTGAGAGCTCGATGCCTTTCCTAGGATATTTCTTAAGGAAATGGTGGTTTTTATAGGGGTCTTGCAAGACCGTGCTAAAGAATTTCTTAGCACATTTCATGTCTTTTAGTGATCACAAGAGCTATATCCTTCTTTCTCATTTCCACCTTTGTTTTATGTTATAATGGTTAGAGATTATGTGAATTTTCATGAATAATGTCAAGTAAATTCACCCAATTTTTTGATGATGCCTTGCATGACCAATGTGGGTCATATGGGGGTACACAAACATGTTTTTGGAAAATCTATCTATTTTACCTTAGATCACTGAAGAAGAAGTGTGAAGTTTCTTGGACATACATGAGGAATTCTATGTGGCGAGGCTGACAAGTCAAAGGGACTTCGTGATATGAGGTAGACATGTCTCTAGGGACTCGCAGTGCATTTTGGATCATTGGGGGCACACTGCATGTCATTCAGGAACCACAACTACCTCTCATCTCCTCCCCTTTATCTCCTTTGTATTATTTTATAAAGTTTTGAGGGTCTTGAGATTTTACTTGGATACCATCAAGTAAATTTATCCTTTCAAACAATGATATGGCACATGATATTTATGACCACTGAGGGTTTCTCCCTTTGTATATTATTCCTCCTTATTTTGGGATGAATTTGAGAAGGTTTTTCAGTCACTTACCAAGGAAAAACCATGTGACTTGGGGGAATTCATTCAGTTTTCACCACATGACCATTGGTTTTCTAGAGAGCCATCGTGAGAGCAAGAAAGTCTATTGAAGGGGGATCCATAGGATTATTCATAGGTTATTCACTATGCATGGAGTCCTTATGTTCTCTTAAAATGGTCACACAATCGTGAGTGCCTTAGAGGATCATGCGATGCATGTCTTAGTAAATTTCTTCTTCCCTTGCTTATGTGAAGAAGGTAATACCCATGTTCAAGTATTTCTTCTTTTATTATTTTTCTGATGCTCATTTGGTCAGTGTCAACAAATTCCCCCCCTTAAGAGTGATGTTCGTGGGGAGAAGGACTCAGTTTTGAGGAAAACTAATGCCCCCTAAGTCTTTGGCAGTGTCATAAAATGATGTCTTAGGTAATGTTTAGTCTAACAGGTGACAAATGGAATTCCATAAAATGTTCTATATATGGGGGGTGGATGATAATTTATTCCATTGGCCACTCCTTCTCAAGAGCTTTATCACCATTTCCTTCATCACACACATTTTTCGTAAGACCTTTCCACGAACCCTGATCGCGAGCCCCGTTCATGGGAGTGCACCGAAATTCCATTTCATCAGATCTCTCCTACAGGATTGTATCTTGCACAGATTCTTGTCTGATCCAAACACAAATTATACTTTGGTAACTTCTTGGACTTTGGCTATGAGTGTTCTGGTTGTCTTGGGGACTTCATGAGATCTTCTAGCCTGATCATTCGATCGCTTGCGACTCATGTGACCATGTTCAGGTGTCACTATCATGTGTCTCCAAGGGGGTCATGTGGTTCTCATGATACCCTACAAGGGTTATGTGCCCTGTGATTCCTTGGGAGGTTAGGCGATCCACGAACTCTTTATGTGGTTCACGAATCACTTGTTGGGTCATGTGATGCACCTGATGTCACTGATCCTCATCATGCTTTGACAATATTTATTTTATTCATCTAACATGTTCCACTTACGTTTTTTAAGATGGCCTATGGTTCTCATCAACATACCTTGGTGGAAACCAATCAAAGGGACCTGATTATATAAATTATAATGCTGATCCCTACTACCATGTGTATATTTCTAATGAGAGTCTAAAGGGATTCCTCTCACATGGGATTTGAGACTACCCCTTGTCTCATCAAATCCCTATATACAAGTTTTGTTTTCTAGATTATTTTATGTTACCACCTTAATAATTTAATATTCCATATAAATGGGTGTCATGTTCTCCTGACTGTGTTCAGATAGGAATTACTGAGGACAGTTAGCTAGTTACAACACAATCCTAGGGGTTATCTTATCTATTGGCCAACTATCCTATGATTTTGGATGGTCATGACTTCACCCAAAAACCTATTTCCCAAAGCTATTTGAGTGTACTCTCCTATTATATAAACACTTTCGACAACTAATGGTATTTGAAATGGGATATTTATCCTAGCAGAAATTTTTTCGATAAATGGGCATGGCCATTTTGGGCGAAGAAAAGTTTTTTGGAGTTTCTTGAGGATCTTTATAGGGTTCATCTTTACAAATCCATGTGGATCTCTCAATTCATTGTTTACCACCAGCCTGACCATTTCTGAGAAACTATTATGCATTGGCGTCCTAGGACCAACACATTCCATCTTCCTCACAGTGAGGTGGGTATCATCTTATGGTATATTCACCAACTGGGTGGTATTCCTCCTCTTGGAGAGATGTATGATGAATTATTTCCTACTTCGGATGTCTTGGATGATCCTTTACAGATCTCAGTTTTATAGAGGGAGATGCTTGTTATCATGAAGAAGAAATTGAAGATAGATCTGACGGTGCACTCAATTAATTCTTTCATAGACTAGATCAATATTTTTTTTGTGGCAGTGGGGCTAGACAACCTGTTATTCATCCCCATTGGTTCCTTTCCCAACAAGTCTGCTATAGTGTTGGCTTGTATTGATCCATTCTAGAAGTTTGGGACTACACCTCATGGGGATATCAGGTGAACCCATAGGTTTCTTCATACCTTAGGTTGGCAGTATTTCTAGTTATGTTCTTGAACAGGTGGATTTTCTCAGTCCGGGACGTGCGCTCAGGAATCTATATTAGCACATTGGTGATGGTGGTGTGACTTGGGGAAGGGAGGAACCATAACCTCATAGTACTTGTCCTTCTATTCCTTTACCAAATGATGGTCCCTATCCAATAAGGAAACACTCTTTATAGGATCAGTGAACCTCTCTAGTTCCTATTTGGATGGACAGGGGAGAACTTCCATTGTTATTATCACTACATTTTTTTAGGATCTTGAACGCCCCATCACTTACTAGATTTCTTAACCTCTCTGGGGTTGGGACAATGCCTCTAAGACCTGTTCAGGTCAAAGGTGGACTATTTTAACCTGATAGTTTTGAATTTTATACTTTCTGTGCACTGGGTGGTCCAATTATTGATGATGGTAGAGGTTCTATTGATGAAAGATCTTATATGATATTCCTTCAGGATGGGGTTCTTACAACCAGTGGTGGATGAGTTGTTCATCTGTGAGTCCTACACACTGTATCGATTCTCTCAACATTTTTTCTACATTTAGAGATTTTCTCCCATCTCTTTGGTCTGCATATGAGGAGAACGACATCCTGGAGTCATTCTTCAATTCTGGAAAATAATATCACGTGAAGATACTGGAGACAAGATCATACTTCTACCTACTGATGCTTTCACTTTCCTTACATATGATTATACCCAGTATTGGGTAACAACTTATCCCAATGGTGTGTTAGGCCAGCTGGTATGTTATGTGGACATGTCTTTTTCATCACCAACTCCTTTATTTATGGCATCAATGGAATTGATTTAAGACCTAGACGAGGCATCAAGGAAGAAACCCCTCTCTGATGAGTATCATTTTGATAGTGGATCAGATTCTTTTGAGGAAATCAATCCTCCAGTACAAGCCACAAATGACACACCTACTAGGAGAAGATCTTATGGGGATTCCTCTCCTACTTTTTCATTGGTTCAGCTAATTATCCCTATATTAATCCTTCTTACTCCTTAGTTTGTAGGGGATCCGGTGAAACATAGGGGTGTCTAGAAATAGATTCATGAATTTATCTCTGAAACCACCTTGGAGGTATTCCATGACAAAGGGGAACACCTTCATCAATTATTTAATGACTTGGGGAAAGATGGTTTTGACCGTCAACCTTTGTATGAAATTATAAATAAAATTTCTTTAATATGGTGAGATCTAGCTATGAGTTAATGAGATCTACATGAATTTGTGGATGATGCTCCCCTTTATGGGTAAATGAGGTAGACACCAGAGGCATTTGAGTAGGGTTGTCAGCTAATATCCAAACTACAAACTTAGATGGATGTGTGGACTGTACAAATATGCAGGTATGAGGAGATCATTGCTCATTTGAAGTATGATATTTTGACATATTCATCCTCATTAGATAAAACTTAAAAGATGATTTAAGAGTTGACTTCCATGGTTGATACTCTTCATCCTGGAGTGGAAGCGAACAAAGTGGGTAGAGTGGCACTCCAACATTCTATCGAATCATCTCATTAGATCCTTCCCAACCTTGCCTGCACAGTTGATCAACTTTTGTCATAGTTTGACCCTTGTAATGCATCCCATTTTGGTTAAAGCTTCGAAGAGACTCCAAAATGTGTATATTACTCCCCCCTTTTTGTGTAATACAAATGGACCTTCCAAATTCTTCATTTTTATGTCCAGATTCTCTTTTTCTATGATGTTTAGGATATTTTTTTGTTATGATATTATGAAAATTTCCAACACTATTCATCCTTTGCATAAAGTCAATAAAATCTGAATGTATGGATTTGGATATTTGTTTCAGGTAATACTCATAAATTCCCACCAAACATGGCATCCCTTACTGATGGATATATTCCTATTATCTTGTAAAATACATGTCCTCGAGGGAGAGTGCTCCTTTATTTTCCAAATCCGATAGGCTTAGTGACTATAACATGATTTTTTAAGGCTTTATGGAAAGACTTACAATATCTTACTGACTAGATTATTGTCATGATTTAGTTTAGGGTCTTTTAGATTGGACCTAATATTTATTTAGTTTAAGGTATTTTTAGCTCCGATCCAAAATTGATTTAGTTTAAGGTATTTTAGCTAAGACTTAATATCAATTTAGTTTAGGGTCTTTTAGCTCAGACCTTCTATCACTTTGGTTTAAGGTCTTTTAGCTTGGACTTGATATTTCGATTAATTTAGAGTTTTTATCCTGGACCTTATATCACTTTATTTTAAGGTCTTTTAGCTCAGACCTGATATTGGTTTAGTTTAAGGTCTTTTAGCTTAGACCTAATATCACTTTAGTTTAGTGTATTTTAGCTTGAACCTAATATCACTTTTAGTTTAGGGTCTATTATCTTGGACCTTCTATCAATTTAGTTTAAGGTCTTTTAGCTCGGACCTGATATTGATTTAGTTTAATATATTTTATATCAAACCTAATATTGCTTTAGTTTAAGATATTTTAGCTCAAACATTATATAGATTTAGTTTAAGGTATTTTATCTTGGAACTTTTATTTATTTATTTTAACTTAGTTTATCTAGGACCTAATGTTTCTTTAGTTTAAGGTATTTTAGCTTAGACCTTCTATATGATCATGGGATATGGTGCAAATATGCTAGTAATGACCTAAAACACTCTGAGGTGTTGGTATCTACCATGGTGTTTCTGAGTCTCCTGAGGATTAAAATTACCTTTTTTGTAGAGTGATGTATTTGGTTGATGACCATTGGAACATATGCAAGAGCCATAGGAATGCATTCATATTCAAGAAAAAGGTCTCTTGAAGTGGAGTATATTTTCCAAGGGCTATGGAAGATTCATGGAGGTGATATTGGTTGAGGGTGAAATATTAGGGAATTTAGGTCTACCTGGATAATTGGAGTGTGGATGATATAAATCATAACCCAAAAGTTTGAATCCATGAATATGATATGGTACAGACATGCTGGGTATGTCCTGTGAAATTCTAAAATTTCATGTTCCACCATGGTGTTGCTAAGTCTCACAATGATTGAATCTCCTTTCTGGAAAGAAGAAAGTTCCTTTAGTTGGTGGATTAAGGCCCTTATACGTCAGTAGTATTATAGAGAAACTATCCTTTTACACATATCATTACATGATTTTAAGCATAATAAAACATCATATTACAAGCCAAGTATTGTGAAGTCTAATGTCTTAGAAAGACCAGGTACATACAACTGAAAACATGGGACTAAATAAAACATTTCTTTATTTAATATTTATAAAGAGATCCTAAATTCAATTGTGCACATACATATTTATAGGTTAACCTAGGGATAACATGAACAAAGGGATGAGATAAAATCCCAGTAAGGGAAAAATAATAGTAATAAAGCTTTAGCACATGGGTCAAAAGGAATGAAAAATGATATAAAAATGCATGGAGCATGTCAAATCATAACATATAAACATGGGGATATATAAACATGGAGTCATAATAATGTGGAATAAATATGAAACATGAATTTAGCATGATTCAAGGCACATTTCACATAGAGGAGCACAAGTCAAGGTTAACCACCAAGACCGTTGCACATGGTAGCACAAGTTAAGGCTAATCGCCAAGACCGTTGCACATAATGTCTCATGAGACTCAACATTATCTAATGCATTGGAGCGTTATAAAGGAGCACCAATCATAAAATGTTCATGAATATTCTTTCCACATAAATAATCATACACAATCAATCATAAATAAATATAAGGGTACCCATGGAAGGAAATGGTTATCATAATCATGTCATAAAGCATAATGAATGGGCGTATCATACAGGTGTACATGAAAAAAAGAAATTAGATAAAGCACATACATTAATAAGGTATAATAGGCATATATCATAATAGGTGATGCCAAATTTATGTGATAACATGTAATAGAGTTTTTAAGAAACTTTAAAATTAAAACATTTTAGTGCGGTTTAATGAAAATATCAAAGATCATTTAAAAAATAAAAGGGAATAATCTTTTATATAAAACAAGAAGTGTACCAACATGGTTTTCATGATAGAATGATTGGTTTTATAAATATAATGGTTTCTTAAAAGTATATCATATATTGTACTTGAAATTGAGTAAGAATTTAGGAAGTTCCCTTAAAACGAGTTTAATTATCGGGAAGTATTGAGGAGGGAATCACTTAAAAGAATGTATATCCTCGAAAGAGAATGATTAATGGATATTGATACATGAGTTTGGAAATATAAATATAAATTATAATATGTACATAAATAGAATATAGGATTTTATTTGGGTAAAAGGAGAGTAAGAATAACCTGAAGGAATAATGGAGGTTCGGCTAGAATCCCTTACCTTAAGTCCGATGGTGTTATCCACTTAATATTAACAACCTGAACAATAAAATTAGGTTAATTAATTAATAATTCAAGAACCTATTTTACATTTAATTGATTTATCATAACCTTTTTGATTGGTTATGAGGTTCAATTTCATTGTTCTGGTCCGTTTGTTTCATGATCAGTTTACTTATATACATGAATGAATTATCATGTAGAATAAGGATGGATATCTAGAATTGGAGTTATATTTTATTATTGATCATATATAAGGTTACATGGCTATAAGTTTAATTTGGTTACTTGGAGTTAAGTTGAATCATTATATAAAACATTAGTGAAAACCTTTTGGGTTAATTGGCGGGTTTTGATCACAACGAACATATTTTATTTTATAAATCAAAACCATGTGTACAAAAGATTCCAAAACCATAGATGAGACATTATACATATATTATTGTTTGTTTCAACCATAGGAATGGTTTAATTACCATAATTTAAGATGGTAATAGAAATTAAAAACCCATCGTCCTTGAATGTGGTAAATTAACTCATCTCAGATGGTGTTTTTACTACTAGTGTAAAAGAAGGGTAAATGAGAGACAATAATAACTTATTCCATTATCATAAATACATTACAGTACATATAAGGTACTTTAGTTTTCATAACATTTGGATGATGAGAGCTAAGAATAAAAAAGTAAACAAAGGATCTTGAAAAGAAAGAAAAATAATTGAAAAGAGGAATTTACTGCTTAAATTAATCTTCCTTGAGAGCCTTTTAAGGTGAGAGGATTTGTCCGTTGATAAGACCAAGGGCTGATAGACGTGGGGGAGGAGCTTGCGAATATATTTTTGAGTAGAATTTAGGAAATAAACAAGTCTTTATGGGAATTAAGAGAAGAGGAGAGTGTGGGTGGTTTTTATAGTGGAGTAGAGGAGGGTTTTCTTAATATTTTAATCATTAGTTTATTATTTTTTTCATAAGACAAGCTATAGTAATGATTCTTGTGACAAAAAAAGTAATATGAGCATGTGAGTTCGAACCAAAGGCCATTTAAATCATCAATGACTCAAGCATGATGCATAAATTCAGGTTTTATTATTTATCGTAAATTATAATATTTAACTATTCCCAAAAATTTCAAGTATTTTAGAAAAATCCCAAAAATTCACCCCAACCATTTTTTTATGTGTAAAATCCAAAAAATAACTCCATTTTATGAAAATAATTTTCTAAATATGGGAAATTTAATTTTTAAATAAAATCATCATTTACTTGAAAAATAAACATTTTAAAATTATAATTGATTTTATAATACTTTGAAAAATTAACTAAGGTTTCATAAAATTATCCTATAACCGTAAGAAATTAAAACAATAATTTATGAGTACATTTTATTAATATAAATTTTCTTTTTTTTTTAATTATTAAATTATTCATAAATTTTTATTTAAATATTTATGACTTATAAAAATACCAACACTATCATATTTTCACTTATAAGATGGATACCTTTTATTTTTACTTTCATTGGTAAGGTTACTATTTACTTGGACAATTTACTATTCATAAGGGTGAAATTAATATTCATAATGGTCAGTTACTATTCACAATAAAATTAAATTTGTCTTATCAGACTCTAAACATCTTACTGATCACAACCGTGTACCTGGGATTTTTGAAATTCAAATCACATAAGTGAAAATATTTTGTTTAAAGGTCACATATTACTTAGTAGTTCATTAAGTTGTGATTTAATGTGATTATATGAAATAATTATAATAATCAAATTTCCATTAATAAAACATTTGGTCATTACATTCTTCCACCCCTATGAAATTTCACCCTCGATTCGTTTTACATTCTAAGGCATAAATAGGTGCAGGTACTTTTAATTCATTTCCTCCTCTAGTTACCATGTTTCCTCTTCTTAATTATGGTTCTTATATAGTACTTTGACCAGGTGATTAGTCTTATTGCATAGTAATTTATCTCTATGATCCATGATCTTCACTGGATACTCCCCGTAAGAAAGTTCATTCTCCAATTGTACCACCTCTGAAAAGAGTACATGTGAAGGATCTGGTATGTAATTCCTTAATAGGGATACATGGAAAACATGATGTACTTTAGACATGGTAGGTGTAAGTACAAGTTGATAGGCCACATCCCTAACATGATCAAGAATCTAGAAGGGGATGATGTACATGGAACTTAACTTTACTTTCTTCCCAAACCTCATGACCTTCTTCCAAGGAGATATTCGGAGGAATACCATGTCTCCAACTTTGAACTCAAGATCTCGTTGACGATTGTCCACATAAATATTCTATTAACTTTGGGATGCCTTGATATTCTACTGAATGGTTTTCACCTTCTCCACAATTTCTTCAACCATTTAAGGTCCTAGTAGCTTATGATCACTGACTTTATCCCAACATTCCAGTGTTCTACAACTTTTCCCTTAAAGGGCTTCATATGGTGCCATTCAGATGATGGAATGGAAACTATTATTATAGGAGAATTCAACCAGTGGAAGATGTTGTTCCCACCCTAATTTTAAGTCCATAGAACACACTCTCAATATGATTTCCAGTTTCTAAATAGTTTGCTCATATTGGAAATCAGTTTGAGGATGTTAGGCAGTACTGAAGTTTAGATCAGTGATTAGAGAAAGTTGAAGAATTTTTCCAAAACTTTGAGGTGAATCTCATATCTCTATCAGATACAATATTTTATGGTACCCCATGCATACTTACCACCTCTTTGATATATATCCATGATATTTGATCCAATGATAAGTCCTCTAAAATTTGGATAAGGTGAGCTATCTTTGTAAGAAAATCCACAATGACCCATATAGAATTGTTTCCTCTAGATGTCCTTGGAATTATGGTGACAAAGTACATGGTAATGTTCTCCCACTTCCATGTTGGTAGGGGTAATGGTTTCATCACCACCTTAGACTTTTTTATTTCAACCTTCACTTGTTGACATACCAGACACTTTGATGTATACTCAACAATCTCCTTCTTCATATTGTCCCACCAAAAGTTCTCTCGGAGACCTCGATACATATTTGTGATCCCTGGGTTAATAGAGAAGGTTGAGCTATGTGTGCCATTCAAAATCTACTTCTTTATCTATGGATCAAATGGTACACATAATTGTGTAACCCAATCTTACAAATCCTTCCTCATAAATCTTGAACTCATTGGATTTACCATTTCTAATAGCTTCCACCATTTTCTGAATTTCCACATATTTCTTTGATAATAATTTATTTTCTCCATGAGGGATGGTTGAGAAATCATTTGAAAAAGTATTGAGGATGTTCCTCCCTTAATTATTCCCCTATCCATCCTATACAAATCTAAGAATATTGTATCCTTTTCAGTTCTCATCATTGATAAAGATGAAAGATCCTTCCTACTTAGAGCATCTGCCACCTTATTTGCCTTACTGAGATGGTAGTGGATTGAGCAGTAAAATCCTTGATGAGATCTAACCATCTTCTTTGGTGCATATTAAGCTTATTTTGTGTGAATATATATTTGAGACTCTTGTGATCAATATATATCTCACACTTCTCCCCATAGAGAAAATTCCACCATATTTTCAATACAAAGATCACATCTGCAAACTTCATATCATGCATAGGATATTTTTGCTTATGTATTTTCAGTTTCCTTGAGTATTAGGCTATTAATTTATCATTTTTCATTATCACACAGCCTAATACCTTCTTTGAATCATCACTGTACACCACATAGAGTTCTACACTCATTGGGAGTGTGAGTATTGGCATAGTGATAAGCCTCGTTTTCAACTCCTTAAAGTAGTATTCACATTCTTGTATCTAGATGAACATCAATCCCTTCCCTGTCAGATTGTTCATTGGGTTTTAAAATCATGATAAGTTCTTTAAAAATCATCGATAATACCCAGTTAGACACAGAAAGTTGCGGATCTCCATTACAGATGTTGTCATGGGCCACTCTTTAATTGCCTTTGCCTTGGAAGGGTCCACAAATGTCCCTTTTTTGGTGATAACATACCCCAAGAATGATACTTCCTCCATCCAAAACTCACATTTACTGTAATTTTCATATAGTTTCTCCCTTATCAATGTCATTATCATAGTATTCAAATGATCCTCATGTTCCTCCTTGATCTTGGAGTATATTAGAATATCATCGATAAAGACTACCACAAATTTGTCAAGGTAATCTCCAAGAATCTATTTATTAAATACATGATTTTTTTTGGAGAATTAGTGAGTCTGAAGGGCATAACGATGAATTCATATTGTCCATACCTCGTTTGAAAGGCATTCTTGGGAATATCTTCCCTCCTCACCCTTAATTGGTGATATCCTGACCGAAGTTCCACCTTAGAGAAATAACTAGCCCCACGAATCTGATAGAAAAAGTCATCTATCTGAGGTGGGGGATACATTTTCTTTATCATGATTTTATTGATCTCACGATAATAAATTCAGAGGCGCATTGAACCATCCTTCCTCTTAATGAAAAGGACAGGCGAACCCCCTTGATGAAACACTTAGGTGCATAATACCCTTATCTAGATTCTCCTATAACTGCTTCTTTAACTCTTCTAACACTATGGTGGCCATTCTATAAGGTTTATTTGATATAGGTAGGGATCCAGGAACACGTTCAAATGATAAATCAAGCTCTCTATTATGAGGAAGACTAAGTAGTTATTCAGGGAATACATTAGTATAATCCCTCATGATGGGCATATCTTTGAGAAGTATCATCTCCTTTGTCTCAATCATTTGATCTAGACATGCTTTTTCATAAGGTAGTAATATACACACTTGAGACTTTGATTCTAAAGGAGATTATTCTTCCTCCTTACACTTGTAAAGAATTAGAGGATGCTTTGGGATGTGAAAAGTGATCTCCCTTTCATGACAGTTGATGTTGGATTTGTATAAATATATCCAATTCATGCCCTAGATAACATCAAACTACACTAAAGGGAGTATGAAAATATTTTTTGGGAGGTTAATTCCACAAACATTTATTGAGGAGGAGTTATAAACATTAGATGCAACAATTTCTCCATTCCCTATTCTCATAGATAACTTATCCTCCAAATTTTGAGGTGGTGTTTGAATAGTTCTAATAAAATTACAATATATGAAATAATTCATAGAAACATAATCAAATAATACTTTCTCTATTATTGAATGAATAACTAGTGTACCTGTCACCACATCATTTTTCGACTCCACCTCAGCAGTAGTGATAGCATAAGATCTTCCTTGTTGCCTTGGAGGTTATTTTTTATTTCCTCTGATAACCCTTGGCTTAGGGAAATTGTTCACATAATGTCTATGTTCCTTGAAGTTATAACACTACAATATAGGTTTAGTGTTTATATGAACCTCCCTTTATTCTTCCACATTAGTAGAATTATTCATTTCCCTTCAGCAGTTCTTTTCTAGATGTCCCATCTTTCCACATTTAAAGCAATTTCTAGTTCCCTTTAGATAGTTCCTAGGATGCTTCTTCCCACAATTTTGACATGTGGGATGTTAAATTTTCTTTCCATCATGGGATTTATTTTTTAAACCACCCATATTAGACTCTATATTACTCTTTTTTCACTAGGCCCATGAGACAACTGGGAGTCTCTGATCTTCATTTCAACCTTGAGGGCACAACAGACAATCTCCTCATAACTTCCATAGTCTTAAATCACCAAATCTTTTCGTAGAATAGACTTTAGTTTTCTAAAGAAGCAATCCAACTTTCTTTTATTGTTCATGAAAAAGCCTAAGGCATATCGTGCAAGCCTTGTGAAGTTTTCTTCATACACCTTGATGGACTCATCTTCCTTCTTCTTGAGTCTAACAAACTCTCTTTCTATCTTGAGGCAGAGGGTTTGGGGAAAATATTTATTGAAAAACATTTTCTTGAATTACTCCCAATACATGGAATAAATTTTCTCTTGGGACATCATATTATTTATTAGTTTCCACCACTGATTATCTTTCTCACCAAAATGATAGACCGCCAGTATGACTATCTCTTCTTATGAGCACCGTAGAACATAGTATATATTTTCAATGGAGTTAATCTAATGTTCTATGAGGAGGGGATCATAAGATCCACTAAACATATGAGTCCTTTTATACATGAATGATTCAACTAAAATTTTCTCTTTCCTTTTAAGAGGATGGTGTTCCACATGATTCATGTTATTATTCATAACTTGAGCTAGCTGAGTAAGTACTGTCATGAAGTTTGAGCACCCATTCCAATCATAATTGGAATATCATTATAGAAATCTTCACATTCCCTATCACATTGAATTTTGGATCATGTTATTCTATTTCCCACCATTAACTAATAAAAATAACATATAATTAGAGGGATTTAATACTTATCTATTAAGCATAAAAATGAAACTTTGAACATAAAAAGGATAAAGTTGTAAAGGAGAAGAATATCCTAACTTGTGATTCCCTAGGTTTAATTCTAGTTTATCCTTGATATATTTCATAACTTAAATTATTATGGGATTTTTTTATTCCCTTAATAATGGTTTGTACCAAGATCATGAATTTACCAAATCATATACCTCAGGAGTGTCAAACCAAGAGTGAAATAAGGCCTATTATCATGCACTGATTCCCATTCGAGTCTAGCTCAAAGTAGTGTTTTTGGGTTTTAAACCTAGATACATCTATTCCAATGTGACCTCTACCTATTTGAATCCAAACATGGATGTATTTTCTTGATAAACCACTTACTATATACTTTCCAAAATTAGGGGATGTTTTCTTATATTTAGTCTCATCCTTAAAGTTCTTACTAAATTGATCTATTCCTAATATCCAAAAATAACTAGACCATCCTTTGATACCAACTATAGTGATCCTATACTTTTACAAATATCATTACAAGATTCTCAGTATAATAAAACATCATATTACCAGCCAATGATTGTGAATTCTAGTTTGTTAGAAGACTAGGTACATAAAACTAAAAACATGGGACTAAATAAAACATTTCTTTATTTAATATTCATAAAGAGATCCTAACTTCCACCGTGATCATATATCTTAAAATGGTAACTTGGAGATAACGTGAAAAAATTGATGAGCTAAAAGCCTAGTAAGGGAAAATCATAGTAATACAGCTTTAGAACGTGGGTTATAAGGCATGGAATAATGACATAAAAATACATGGATCATGTGAAATCATAACATATAAACATGGGTTCATATAAACATATAGTCGTAATAATATAACATAAACATAAAACATGACTTTATCATGATTCAAGGCTCGTTTGACATATACTAGCACAAGTCTAGGTTAACCACCATGACCGTTGAACATGGTGCCACAAGTCAAGGCTAACCACCATGACCATTGCATATAACGTCCCATGAGACTCAAATTTAACCAATGTATTAGAGCACTATCTGGGAACACACATCATACAATGTTCATGAATATTCTTTCCACATAAATAATCATACATAATCTATCATACATAAACATAAGGGTACCCATGGAAGGAAATTGGTATCATAATCATGTCAAAAATCATAATGAATGGTCGTATCATATAGGTGTCCATGAAAAAAATAAATTAGATCAAGAAAAAACATTAATAAGGTTTAATAGGCATATATAATAATATTTGATTCCAAATTGAATTGATAACATGTAAAACAGGTTTTAGGAAACATTAAAATTAAAACATTTTAGTGCGGTTTAATTAAAATATCAAAGATCATTTAAAACAGAAAAGGGAATAATATTTTATATAAAATCATAAGTGAACAAAGAATTTTTTTCATGATAAAAATAATGGTTTTATAAATATAATGGTTTCTGAAAAATAGATCGTATAGTGTACTTGAAATTGGGAAAGAATTCAGGAAGTTCCCTTAAAACGAGTTTGCTTATTGGGAAGTATTGATGAGGGAATCACTTAAAAGAATTTATATCCCAAAAATAGAATGATTAATGTATCTTGATACATTATTTTTTAAATAAAAAATAAATTAAAATATGTACATAAATATAATATAGGATTTCATTTGGGTAAAAAGAGAGTAAGAATTACCCAAAGGAATAATGGAGGTTTGGGTAGAATCCCTTACCATAAGTCTGATGGTGTTATCCACTTGATATTAATGACCTGAATAATAAAATTAGGTTCCTTAATTAATAATTAAAGAACATATTTTACATTTAATTTATTTAGTAAAACCTTTTTTAGTTTATTCATAACCTTTTTGATTGACTATGAGGTTCAATTTCATTGTTCGAGTCTGTTTGTTTCATGATCAGTTTCCTTATATACATGAATGGATAATCATGTACAACGAGGATGGTTGTATAGAATTGGAGTTATATTTTATTATTGAACATATATAAGGTTATATGGTTGTAAATTTCATTTGGTTACTTTTATTTAATTTGAATCATGACATAAAACTTTAGTGATAACCTTTTGGGTTAATTGGCCGGTTTTTATCACAATAAACACATTTTGATTTATAAATAAGAACCATGTGTAAAAAATATTCCAGAACCATATATGAGGTATTATAAATATATTATAGTCCTTTTCAAATATAATAATGTTTCAATGACCAAAATTGAATACGATAATAGAAATTGAAAACACATCATCCTTGAATGTGATAAATTAACACATCTCAGATCGTATTTTTACTACTAGTATAAAAGATGGGTAAAGGAGTGACAATAATAACTTATTATATTATAGTAAAAAAAATTATATTACATATAAGTTACTGTATGTTTCATAATATTTGGATGAGGAGAGGTAAGTATAGAAAATAAAAAAAAAGGAACTTGAAAAGAAAGTAAAAGAATTGAAAAGAAGAATTTACCTCTTAAATTAGTCTTCCTTGAGAGCCTCCTAAGGAGAGAGGATTTGGTCTTTGAAGTGAAAAAGAGATGATTTACATGGGGGAGGATCTTTTTTAATTATTTGAGAAGGATTTAGTCAAGTAACAAGGCTTGAGAGGAGGGAAGAGAAGAGGGGAGTGTGTGTGTTTTTTATAGTGGAGGTGAGGAGGGTTTTCTTAATATTTTAATCATTAGTTTATTATTTTTCCATAAGAACATAAATAGTAATGATAATTGTGATAAAAAATAATAACATTATCACGTGAGTTCGAACCAAATTCCATTTACATCATCCATGACTCAAGAATGATGCAGAAATTCAGTTTTTAGGAGTTATCGTAAATTATAATATTTTATTTTTCACTAAAAAATCAAGTATTTTAGAAAAATCCAAAAAAATAACCCCAACCATTTTTTGACATGTAGAATCCAAAAATGAACTCCATTTTATAAAAATAATTTTCTAAATATGGGAAATTTAATTTTTAAATAAAATCATAATTTACCGGAAAAATATACATTTTAAAATTATAACTAATTTTATAATACTTTGAAAAATTAATTGAGGTCTCATAAAATTATCCTAAAATCATAAGACATCAAATCAATAATTTATGAGTAAATTTTTTGAATATACATTTTATTTTTTTAATTATTAAATTATTCATAAATTTTTAATTAAATATTTATGACTTATAAAAATACCAACACTATTATATTTTCACTTATAAGATGGATAAATTTTATTTATACTTTAATTGATAAGGTTACTATTTACTTGGATGATTTACTATTCATAAGGGTCATATTACTATTCCTAAGGGTGGCATTACTATTCATAATATTCAATTTCTATTCACCAAAAATTAATTCGGTCTTATTGGACTCCAAACATCTTATGGATCGCAACCGTGTATGTCAGATTTTCAAAATTCAAATCACAGAAGTGAAAATATTATTTTTAGAAGCCACATATTACTCATTAGTTCATTGAGTTGTGATTTCATGTGATTATATGACATAATTATAATAAGGTAATTTCCGTTGATAAAACATTTGTTCATTTCAATCATATCGAGTGAAAGATGATCTCCACTCCTCTTTGAGGGCCATAAATGGTTTCTGAAGACTCAAAAACCCAGATGATGAAGTTGGTTATGATGGGAAGGCTATATAGTAAGGTTTCTAGCACCCTTGTGCAATTATCTCTAATATAATAAAGCTCGATCCCTATGCCCTGTGGTTTCGAATCATGAGTTGTGGGCTATCGAAGGCTAGGGAATAAAGTTTTGAAGTCCATCCTTGAGAAAGGGTATGCAACATACTTACGTAACATTGAGGATATCAAATTATCTTATATAGTTTGGTGCGGGTATTTTAAATCACGACACAGAGTGCTTGATTTAGGAGAATAATATTGGATAGTCATACAAGGAGTAGTTCAGAAATGATGAGGTGTTAAGTGTTGGTTCAATGATATTAGGGCTCATAAGGATTGGAATGTCCTTTTTTAGAGTGATGCATTTGGTTGATGGACATAGGTCATATGCAGGAGCCATGGGCATTTATGTATAGTCAATCAAAGGGGCCTTGAAGTCATATATCCTTTCCAAGAGTCATGGAAGGTTTTGATGATCTGATACACCCCAACTCATGAATTGTGATATGTGGGAAGTGTATAATCCAAGAGGGTGAACGTACCCTAAAGTTTGTGCCACTACCAAATGAACATATTCTTATGGAGAGGAGATGTGACAAATCATTACTCTAACTTTTTTCTGGATGAGGGGGTCCAATGAGCATATCTTGGCTTTTATTATTGATACAAGGTAGAATCTATAAGATTTATACCATATATGTTTTCACTTTAATTTTTTCCTAAACTCTGATAATGAGGAGTTTAGCAGGAGGAGACTCAACTTTCACTCAGGTTTCCCTTTGTGGGTTTTCAACCTGACAGGTTTTGTGTCTCTTTCGTTGGAATTTTAAGGTCTTTAAATTTGAACCATTATAGGCTAGAGGTTTAACGTAGTATATATTTGAAAAAAGTACATGTGGTTTATGTTCATGATGCACATGGAACTAATATGTAAAATTTTACCCAAGAGACCATTTAGGATTCCTAGGGTCAATAGTACTCCAACATCCTTCTGAGTGGGAGATGGAAATGTTGTAAATCATGGATTGAGGTTCTTAGGTCATGATTAATGATATGGGATAGTTATATAGGGAGTATTTCAAACACACTGAGGTTTTGAGTGATGCTTCAATGATTTTAGGGCTCACAAGGATCAGAATGGCCTTTTGTAGAGTAATGCATTTAGTTGATGACCATATGTGCATATGCAGGAGCCATAAGAATACACACATAGTCAAGAAAAGGGTCCTTGAATCTGGATATCCTTTCCAAGGGACATGCAAGATTGTGGCGATCTGAGACACCTGAGGCATGAAGTGTGGCATATGGATTTAGGTTCTTTAAAATATGGTGGAAGCACCCCATAATCTAGTTTACTAGGGTAAGTCACTTGTGGTCCTTTGATAAAGAATTAAAAATGGGTGATTGTTTTTACATTTTAACATCATGTAGTGGGGATGCACTTTCCTCTTTGTAGTTTAACATCATGTGGTAAGGACGTACTTCCATGTAGTTTAACATCATGCGGTAAGGATGTACTTCCATACAGTTTAACATCATGAAGTAAGGACATACATCCATACAATTTAAGGTCATGCAGTAAGAATGTGGTAACCAACATGAAGCTGTGAAAATTTTGTGAATAATACCAAATATTAAGACTCGATAATAACTACATATCTCATGAGGTTGATAATCAAGCCACATATAGTTCTAAATGAATCCTCTGGTGAAAATCAGGATCATATTCGAGGAGGGGGGAATTTTTATATTTTTTTGTTTTGACTGGGCTTAGAGTTGTAAATTCGGGTGTCACTATGTATCTGGTGAGAGAAGGAATCAAGTCACCCATAGTTCTTGAATGGGAAATACTCTACACACCTATAACCCATATGTAGAGGTGGAAATTATTTTCATTGACTATTGCAGTGGGGCTGTGGATTTTAGATCCATGTGTCACTACATATCCTATGATGATAGGAATAAAGATTCTTGTAGTTCTTTAGGTTCCATGTAGTTTAAAATCATGCGGTGAGGATGAAGGTGAACTAGCATGAATAAATGAAAAGGTTTCACTTGATCCCTAAGATGAAACTTCAAACGTCAATATGTATCTCATGGGAACGAGAATCAAACCACCCATAGTTCTTGAAGAACCATGAATTTTAACATGATGTGGCAAGGAAATTGACTGTGCAGTTTAACATCAAGTGGTGAGGACTCATGGTATGCCTTTTATAGTCTTGCATTTAGGACCATAATGTACCTGCTGTGTACTTTTATACCTTTCTTGTGAGGTTAAGTCCCTGCCACAATTCCTAAGCTCATGTGAGCTATGATCAGTGTGATAAAAAGAATGGAAAGGGTTTCCCTACAATATAGAGATAGATGAGGGTAAAACAAGGTAAATTCATATCATTTAGTGGATGGAACAAGATATAGGATTGAGGAATCCCTACATATATCATTGGAAATGAGAATCAAGCCATATGTAGTTCTATAAGAACTATGCATTATAATTCATACATCAAGTACATAGGTGACTCGATGTGAATAGATCTGGATATCATGGATTAGTTTAGTTTTATGTCATGTGGTAAAGACATTGGCTATACATTTTAATATATAGTGGTAAGGAAGAATTATGTATAGTTTAATTTAATGTGGTTATGATGAATTCCATACAGTTTAATGTCATGGGGCTAGAATTAATTCAATATAGTTTAACTTTATATGATTACGATGAATTTTGTAAAGTTTAACGTCATGTGGTTAGGATGAATTCTATATAGTTCAACATCATGTGGTTAGGATGAATTCTGTACATTATAACATCATGTGGTTAGGATACATTCCATTCAGTTTAACATCATGTGGTTAGGACGAATTTTGTATAGTTTAACTTAATGTGGTTATGATGAATTCTATATAGTTTAATATTATGTGGTTAGGATGAATAGTGTATAATTTAACGTCAAATGGTTAGGAGGAATTCTGTATAGTTTTACACCATGTGGTTAGGATGAATGATGGGACTTACACTAATGTGGATTCCCTTATGCTGACAGTTATGAAAATTATTTCTTGAGAAATCTTACATTGGTGGGAGGTGTGACATGCTCTCTATCTATTGTGGCCATTGAGTAATCCCCATTGTGGTAGGCCTTATGTATTATGTAAGGTACCTCCCATTTGGGTTCCATATTTTGGGGATTCTTTCCAGGTATCATTGGGGTTCTAAGGACCAACACTAGTTCCCTATGGAGGAATGGATAGAGAGAAACTCTTTTATTGAAGGCTCGTGCAATTTGATTCTGGTATACCTCAAGTTTGTGCAGTGTGCGCAACCTGTTCTCATCAATAATTTCCAATTCATCTAGTCACTTTTTTGATTTCTTGTCATCCAATAGTTTCCCACAGATTTCTAATCAAAGTGAGGGAATATGGAATTCAATGGGTAACACCACCTTGGTCCCGTACAATAATGAGTATGGAATTGCTTGTGTAACAGTATGCGTGGTAGTATAGTAGGCCCATAAATCATGGAGGAGTTTTTTAGGAAAGGCCTCTTATAATTGTTCTCCATCTTATAGTATATTTGATAGATTATTATTGAAGGACTCTATATTTAAATTTGTAGCTGCATCATAGCAAGATGAGTGATTGGACTCGATATTATACTCTTGGTACAACTTCTTCAACTCCATGGAAAGAAACTAGTGACATTTTCATTCAATATTGTGTAAGGGACCTAGAACCTAGTGATGATATGGAACTTTACAATTTTAATTATGTTCTTGATTTTTAATTCCTTCAAGGATATAACCTCAGGACATTTGGAAAAGAATTCGATAGCAGTAAGGATGTACTTGAACTGCTTAGTTGTGGCTGGGGGATATGGCCCCATGACATCCATCCCCCAAATGGAAAATGACCAAGAATATTTAGCTGTATGTAGAAATTATAGAGGATTATGGATGATTTTTTCATGGATTTGGAATGCATGAAATTTCTTGGTGAATTCCATGCAGATATGTATCTTGGTTTTCCAGTAATATTCTAACCTCATGATCTGATGGGAGAGTCTGGTCCCAGATTGATGGGTTCCAAAAGAGCCTACATGGACTTCTTCCATGATAGTAGAACCTCTCATTATTCTATAAATATGAGGAGGATCCTGAAAAATCTACACTTATAAATGGTTTTCTTCTCATTCGGGCCATCATGTAGGGTAAAGTTCATTGCACAGTGCCAAATGTGTTATCTTTCGGCTCTATCTATTGGGACAATCCCATTTTGATGATAGATTATTATGGGATCCATACATCTAGGGGTGATTATTGGTGCATCATGCTTTGGGGTAGTGTTGACCTGATTGATCTCTTCTATATCACATATGAATATTGTTGAGACTATTCTATGATGTGTCATGCGGAAGATTGTTTCTTTCTGATTAGGATTTTCCAAGACAATGGATGCATTGGCTAATTCATCGACGTGAGCATTTTGTGATTTGGAACATGATGCAATGTGGGATCGAAAGGAAACTCATCCATTAGTCCCCTGACATAGCCAGTGAGAGGGGCCGATTATTTCTTTGTGATGGCGTATTCTCCATTGACCTACTTTATCACTAGCTTTGAATCCACTTTGATGTTCATGTAGGCTATTTGTAGCTGTAGGGATAGTTCCAAGCCAATGATGAGGGATTGTTATTTTGTATCATTATTTGTGCAACCTTCAGATAATGATAAAGATTAGGGAAAACTGATTTTTCAGGAGAGTCAAATACAATCCCCAGGCCAATCCGGTTGATCTTCAGGTTTTCCATCCTTGTTCTGATAGGACTTCATGAGGTGCCATAAAAATGAATCTACCACGTCCGGGAAGTGTCATGGGCATAGAATACCTCTTCATATGAAATATTGGTGTCTTCTGGTATATTGTTTGGGGAAGGACGTGCTGTGAGTAAGTCAACTAGGGCTTGTCCTTTCAATAACTTCTATGACACAAACTTAATGTCATATTACTGAGGAATGACCAACCATCAGGCCAGGTGCCCATTCAGCATTACAAGACCAAGGATTTACTTGTGAGGGTCAATACAAGAGACCATTTGGACTTCACGGTGCTTCAAGTAATGCCTCAGGTTTTGTACTATGAAGATGAATACAAGGTAGTTCTTCTCGACATCATCATATCAGCTCTCAGTTCCAAGCATAGTCTGTCTGAGGTAATAAAGGCTGTTTTTGCTTCCAAAATCATTCCTTTGTGCAATGAGGGTGACCAATGAGTGTTACATGGTGTCAACATATAAGATAAGTGGCCTCCCTTCCACTAGAGGCATAAAAAATAATGTGTACGATAGGTATTGCTTGATAATTTAGAATGATTTTTGAAATTCACCATCACATTTGTAATCAGTTCCTTTCTTCATTAGCCTAGTGAAGGGGAGATCTTTTCTAGAAAGTTTGTAAATGAACCACTGAATGTAAGAAAGGTTCCCTTGGATCCCTCACAACTCATTAAGATTTCTAGGGGTTAAATTTCTGAGATAATACTAGTCTTCTCTGGGTCGACCTCAATTTCGTAGTGGTGTACGAAAAAACCAAGGAATTTTCCCAACATTACCCTGAAAGCACATTTCAGTGGATTCATCTTCAGGTTGTTCTATCATAGCTTGTCAAATATTATTTTAAGGTCTGTGAATTGATCACATTGTTGTCTATATTTAACCACTAGGTCATCGGAATAACATTCAGCTATCTTTCTCAAGAACGACTTAAAGATATGGTGCATGGATCATTGATATGTGGCTTTAGCATTATTCAAGAAAAAGGGCATAACCTAATAGATTAAGATTCCCTAAGCCTCTTTGAAGGTAGTGGATTATTTATCCTTAGGGTGACATATTTATATGATTTTACCCTGAGTACCCATCCACGAAAGAAATGTCTTGGAAACCAGTAGTTGCATCGATCAAGAGTTCTATGACCGGCAATGGGAAATCACCCTTTAGGAAATGCTGATTACGGTATCTAAAATCAATGCAGACCATAATCTTCCCATTCTTCTTCTTGATATGGACAATTTTGGAAATCCATCTCAGGTATTATACTTCTCATAAAATTTTTCTTCGATCTACTTGTTGACCTCTACCTCTATATTGGTGTAATTACAGGGGTGCTTCCTTATGGATGCTTGATCAAAGGCTCAATGCTCATATGGTAGCCCGATATGGTGTGTAGCCACATTTGGGTTCAGTCTAATCATTTATCTATAGTTCCATGCGAACACATATCGATGCTGGTTTAGAAATGCGATGTACATCTCTTGCTCTTCTAGGGACATGGCATCACTAATTAGTGTAGGCCATGAGTCTTCCTTCATTCCCAGATTTATCTACCTGGGTTCATTGATGGTGGTGGAGACTCCTTCCTCGAATTTTGGTGGGATGTTCCTGAGGCCAGCCTCATCTTCTTCCATCTCTGAGCTTGTGGAGGCATTTTTAGATGGAGATAGAAATATGGGGGCTCCATTATCATCATTAGTGGGAGAGATGCCATGATATGAGACATTATCATCCCCTATTGACCGAGTCGTTGAATATAGATGTTAGAGATGATAGTCTTTGATGTTGTCACTTGGGAAAGGAGGGGCTTGGACCTCTGGGATTATATGTGTGACCTCGAATAAGTTTATGGGGAGCACATAGTTGTCATTGAGCATACTCCATGGATTCAAAAGGGTGGTACCCAATCCATTAGGTTTAGTAACCTGTATATCATCATATACCATTGGTTGTTTTCCTATTTTTTATAGAAATTTGCTTCAGCATATGTGGCCCTGCAAGTCTTGAAGGGAGCACTATCACCATGCAGTATACTGACTTTTCCATTAATTGGATAATTTAGACATTGGTAAAATATTGAATGTATCATCAGGTGGCTATGTAGCTAGGGCCTTTCGAGGAGGACTTTATATGTGGAATCTTGCTGGATTACCAAAAACATAGCATCTAATATAAGATCCCCAAATTGGGATTCAAGCTTGATTTTCTAGAGAGGTATTTTCTCAAGCTTATCATACCGTTGGATTGTTTTATTAGTGGGATAAAAATCCCCCTCTCTATATCCCAAATGTCATAGTGTTTGTAATGGAATAATATTGATCCTAGAACCATTATCAATCATATCCCTTTGGACATTGACATTATTGAGTTTGCCTGAGACATATAGTGGTTTTATGTGTCCTTGAAGGGCCTTTTCATGATTGTGATCAGTGAATGAGATGGAAACCTGACATTCTAATGACATGGTATCCACTCAATAGAACTTTAATACATCGACTTCAATATAGAACTCTCATAGGCTCTAAAGGGATTCAAAAAGTGTCTCCCTGAGTTATTTGGAAATATGGATCACATTGAGGACTGAAGTCTTGATAGGGACTACCGTAACCTATGTCAGAACATCATGTTTTTGTGCCAGAGGTCAGTGTTTCCCAATATGGGGTTTCTCATAGGTGTGTGGATGAGGAGATGAGTTATTTGAGGTAGATGGGCCTAGAGTTTGTGCAGAGGTTATGGGAGCATCTGATGCCAGTGGTGCAAGTCACGTCGGCCTTCCCCATTGCTTCGGTTGATCGAACCAGACCCTCACTAAGTGGTCATACAAGAAAATTGGATGCATGTGATTTCTATAGGGATTTGAGGCACCTCCTTACTTCTTTTGAGCATACTGAAGTTCTTTCTCATGAGTCTCAGCTGCATATATTTCCTCCATGGGGATATGACTAGAATATTGAGTTCGACCATGTCTATGTTGTCCCCTACATCCTCATCTTCAATATATACAGCCTCCCATTCCCTAGTTATGTGTGGGAAACTCATTATATTGGAAAAAATAGTTATCAGATAAGGGGTATGACATGTGTATCATGTTAAAAAAACCAAATATGAGTTCTTCATCTGATGGGGGTTCCATTTGGTGGGGAGGTTCCCATTCCATGGATGTTGTAGGGAAGAAATCTATGAGAGTTAAGGCTTACATTGGAGGAGAATATAACTCTTCCTCTTCTATTTCTTTCTGCTTCTGGTGGTTACACCCACATTTGGGAGGTGTATTTGATGTTCCATTCTTGGGTGGTGGATCTTTCACGATTCTATAAAACTATAATTTTAGAGTGGTGTGGGCTAAATAAACTATCTTTCGAGTCATCCAGTTGTCGAATTTTCACACACGTCTAGTTGAGGCCTTCTTCTAATCACCCTTTTATTTATATTTGATGGTGGTCATACAATAAACCTACTTTGGGGAGTTTTCTATCACCACTTGGCCAAAATCGATCATGCCTTGAAGTATGTATTTGAAGAAAAAGAAATTCTGGATATTATGAACCAACCTTTTATAGAAAGGGTCGTAATTAGGACGATCAGTGAGGTTAGCCACATTGTGCTTCCTGTGTTGTAGAAGTGTGAGAAGATTATTGTCCATGACTTCCGAGAAATAACCAGGGACTTTTTGATTCCGAAAGGAGTATGCCTTATTCATCCATTATTCAAATCCCAAACAACCCTGATTTCTCTGTGCTTTTATCCGAGTGAGATTCTATGGTTGTTGTTGCTTGAAATAAGGTGCTAGGTAGTCCAGGGCCTTCCAAGGTATTTGGACAGGCACTACTACTTGTTTGAGAGTAACAGTTGAAAATTCTTCTTTGGTTGGCCTTTCCCCCTGTGTTGCGAGCATGAGTCAAGTTTTGGATTGGGTCCGCTAGATGCCTTTTTATAAATGTTAGTCCATTTTTGAAAACTCACAAAATCCACCTGGATATTTCAATGGAATCAGAGGAATTTTAAACTCATCCATAAGATTTTCAATATTGAGTTTCAACAGTTTCTATTGCAAGAGAGCGATGCTGAGTGATTAGTTCAAACCCTTACACCTTGTTGTGAAGTAAAAACCCCCTCATTTTCATGTTTTTTGTAGCTTATCAGTTCAATGGTCATCGTATTCCTTAGTGTATAACTAAACTGATAAAGGAATTTACAATGAATGTCTTCCCATCCTAACAAGTATTCTATTGGTAGACTACTATACCAAAGAAAGGTTAACCCTGTTAGAGTCTGTACAAAACACCTTGTCTTTGTTTTCTTCTATTGATCTTGAGGGCCCATCATCTGCCCACATCAAGATATGAATTATTTGAGATGTTTTTTTGGGTCAACCACACCATCAAATTTAGAGAAGGTGAGAGTGCCACAATTAAGAAGAGGCGAAGTCTCATCCACCCAATCGGGATATGGCTTCCTCTCAGGATGAACATACACACATCACCCTTACATGGATTCTATTCAAGTAGATAGGGATTCAATTACATTAATGATCTCTAGAGGCACCATTTCCTGAGATATCTCATGTCCATAAAGAGATAGCCGGGGTTAACAATGTAGCCCCACTTTTATCTCCCGCTAATTTTTGATTTATCCTAGAATTGAATGGTTATCCTAATGAGGAGGAGGTTGTTTCTATAATGGAGGGAAGTCAATATCATTTTTGACTTCCACATTTATGTGGAATGGATTCCTAGATCCAGATCCAACTTGATGCTCAGATACCACTCTTGTTGGTGGATCATCCATGAGAGGGAGAACATTTATCTCTTCCTAAAGATGATACCTAGTGGGAATGTTGCTTCTGAGTAGCTCCTTTTTGAAGTGTTAGAGAGTTTTTATTTTTCTCTCATATTGTGAAAATCATTCCTCCAGGTAAGGAACCCCATTTATTCTGGTAGGTGATCAGTATTTGGTTGTACCCTTCCCCTTAGTAATATTTCATCGTGGAGGTGATAACTCAATATTCAGGGGTTCCATGTTTTGGAGTTGTATTTGGTTCCTGGTGAGTGAAAACTCATTTGGTGCATCCAATTAACCCTCCTCTCGAGGTATAATTTGTGTGTTGCAACCTCCTACACTTTTTGTCTATCCTATCATCCCTTATGTGGTTTCTGGACACCGTTGAAGTGGGGACATTCTGTTGCAGTGACCAACTAGACTGAGAGTTACTCGGTCCCCTGATTTCTCTAGAGGCTATAACATTATAATATGCCGTATTTGCGGGGTTATGTTGATCCAAGGGAGTATAAAAGTGTAATGATGCATTATATACCCATCCTCAAATTCAGATTCATAATGTTGATTCAGATATAAGTTTTCAAAGAGTTGTGATGCAATTGCAGAAAGCATGTTGCAGATTTTCACTGTGCTTTTCTGGTTCTGGAACCCGAGCCATGGAGATAGAAACTAGGTCAAGATGAAAATAGAGTATCTTTATTTTCTAAAGTTTGAACTCATATTGTGGATAATGGATATATAAATCCTTCAGTAGCTGATGATTATCCCATATATTTTAGTGTAGGTAAGGAATGCAATCATATTCTAGCTCATTTTGGATCTCATGGATGAAAGTAGAGAGGGGTCAGAACATGATAGGGAGGTTGTTTCCAGATAACTCTCTCCATATGTCAATTTCAGCCTTCTCCTCATCAGACTTACATGCCTCCATCCAATTGGAGTTTTGAACACCTCTTCATATGGAGGTGTTTAGGAAAGGGTATGATTTCCTTGTCCATGGGAGATATCACTGTGGGGAGGTTAACCATGGTGGATGTTAGGAGTAGAGTCCCTAAGATCCATATCCACACTACCATGATAAGTAATCTCATAGTAATTAATGTATTCTACCTTTTCTTCGATGAAATAGTCAAAAAACCCTTGTGGTGTTGAAAATGTGTCTTAAACAACATCAAGGTACTGGAATTGAGTAGATTATGAGTATGGTCCATGTTATTCATCGTGGTTAGGATATGTTGACCTTCCATTTGGTATTGTGTAGAGGTATGAGCCTACTATATGACAATTTCCATAACATTTATATAATCTTCTGGTGATGTGGGAGTATGATCCTTCTATTGAGAAGCTATCATAAAATGCCAATGAGTTGTCTCATTATTGATAGGAATGTGAGCCTGTCCCGAGGTGTGTGCCATTATAACTTGGTGAGCCTCATTTAGTATGGGAATATGAGCATGATCTTAAGCCTTTGTAATATGTTGTTGGTATTTCTTGGTAGAAATATGATCCTTCCCCGAGGCATGTGTCACTCTCACTTTGTAGATCTTGGTTGGATTAGGTATATGAGTCTGTCCCGAGGATTTTTCCATTCTCACTTGGTTATCCCTATCCATAACAGGGATATGTTCCTGATCTTAGTCCTTTAGAGTATGTTGCTGGACTTATTTGATAGGAATATGAGTCTGTACCTAGGAATGTGCCCCCTCATGTGGTGAGCCCTGACTAGAATAGTGATATGAGCCTGATCCTGGACCTTGGGAATTTTTTTCCAGGCTTCTTCGACAGGCATGTTCCCCTATTCTGAGGCATGATCCACCTCACCTAATGAGCCCCGGTTGGAACAGGAATATGATCCCAGTCTGATGCCTCACCCTTCATCAGAATATGATGATAATCCTCCTGGGCGGGAGCAAGAGTGTGCGCTTACTCCGATACACCCACTTGTTCATAATGATCAGAGTGTTGAGTTTTCCTACCTATAGGTATCAGAGTATGTGCCTATCCCTTCATCTTCAATAATTTTAGAATATACAGATGGAGTTATTTAGATGTTGCTAAAATATATTGGTATTTTAGGAAAGTGTGTGAATGGATATGATCCTGCACATTTTCTATCTCCATAATAAACTAGAAGATATATTCAATTGGAGTAGAGATGTGTTCCCACTTCTATCATCCTTGTGCCACCAAAATATGTCAATGGGATTCATGCACTAGGGTAGAAGTATGAGCCCCCCCCCCATGCCTGTTGAGGGGATATGCCCGCAGTCTTGTTCTGAATGAGCAGGTATATGAGACCTCATGCAATTTACAGCTTGAATATATTTGTATCCATCATAGGTAAAAGTGGGGGTATGAATCCTCTCTTGGATATCCAACTCATTCCTCCAATTATGAGTCTTACTTATATCCCATGCATGGGAATCAAATTCAATTGTGTGTTAGATGGTACCCTCAGCAGAAAACTAATGGGTACCAGCGGGATGTTGTTGGTGATGACGATTGACATGTTCCCTCCTTGGTAGCACCTAAATCGAAAGGGATCCATATTTGGCCTTCTAGTCCACCATTATTAGGTATGGAATATAGTAGTTTTTTTTCTCTGGGGATAAGCTCCCAAATTTGTTGGTCATGGAAACAAGAGCCACTGGTCTAGTAGCAGCCTTTCCCAGGTGATGTGGACTCGTTGATCATTGTGCTTGGAGAACTTCATAGGAAGATTCCATAGTTGGTATTATACCATGTCGGTGGTACTCCCGGACCATCATATTTTCTACCTATTGTTGGAGTTGTCATGATGGTAGGATTATATTATGACCTATATAGGTTGAAGTCACATATGATTTTATAGAGAGAATTTTGGATGATGAATACTTCATCTCAAATCAGGATGTTGTCAATATCTGCAGTCATGCATACAATAAGGAACAAGGTTACTAATTAGTGAAGTATCGTATAAATAATGTGCTCAATGAAAAATTCTTGGTTAACACAATTGTTCTGATATTCCATGATTCAACTATTCTACTTGTTTGGAAATTTCAAAATGATGATGGACTTATTTCATGATAACTCTGGTTATAAAGGATCATCTATAAGATCATGTTGGCCTTATTAATTTTTTTTGTATAGGATTTTCAAAACAAAGTGGTCTGACGAATTATAACCCAATCAGTCTATTGCAACAGAGATTCACATTGGTTTCACCATTTTGTTTTCATATAAAAGAAAACAAAATGGATCGATGGATAATAACCAATAATTTTGTCATTGGAGATATTCATGTTGGGTTCACCATTTTTGTTTGTGTATAGGGGAAAACGAAATGAAAAAACAGACAATAACCAATCATTTTTTCATTATAAATATTCATGTTGGATTCACTATTTTTGTTTCTTTCGGTTTTTGAGGCATGAAATTGGTATCCCTTATCGAGATACCATTTACACTATTCTCAGAAACTCCCAATGGTTCCCCCATCTGTATATAAGTACAAAACTAATTTCTAAAGTCCAATGATCATCTGAATTTTTAGTCCCAATGACTCTTGGGGACTCACATTGGTCGAGAGGATGGGAGTTTGGGATCATAAAACCCTTTTGGGTGGAATAGTTTTTTACGCTGGGACTCTCTTATAGATTTAAGATATGTTCGTGCATCTCTTCTTAATCCCAATACAAGACTGGTTACCCTAAAAAATGATTCATTGGTTAATTCTCTCATTAAACAAAGAAAGGGAGTCTCATTGATGAATTGAGGGGAGTGTGGTATAATTAGTGAATCCATATATATGTATCCAAGGTTATTTATCCATCACCTTAATTGTGAATAACTACTTTATGTGATGAATCCATGTGACCAAATTCTTCGGAATTTGCTGCCACGTGAGGAGATGATTAATGTTTCGAGGAGAGGATTGAGCCACTGTGAGGCATCCTACATATCGTAGTTATTTTTATAATAAAAAATTACATAGTTTGTTAGTCCCATTCAATTTAGTGTCATGAAGAGAGGACATATGCATGGGTAATGAGACACCAAATGTTTGAGATCAAGTCTCAAGGAGACAGCCTACATATCCTAATTATGGAAGGAATCAGAGTCATCATAATATAATTACGACCTTGGGAATTTCCCAAAGGTATATGCCATTATATGAGGGGTTTTAATACCATACCACTCGTCGAGGCTTACATACTGGGATTTCCCTAGTGAGTGGAGATTCATGATTCCCAATGAGGTGTTCATTAAATCTCCCTAAGCCCATGTGATTTATGCTCGATGTGAGAAATATGGGGGAAGATATGATCAGTTTCATGGAATATAGAAATATGGGACTTTTATACTGGGAAATTCCTTTGGGTGTTTTTTATAGAGCTTTGTCCTTGAGAAGGCGTCCTATATATTCTGAGTATGAAAGGAATTAGATTCATCATAGTTTGGTTTATTTCCTAGTCTGCTGATGGATGAGGTAGATTAATCAAATCATGGGAATGATTAAGTATCAATGGTTGAAATATCATGGATATGATTCTTACATTGAATTATATTTTTATTAGATCTCAGGATATAGAAAGGAGTCCTACGTATCCCAGTTATGGTGGGAATTAGAGTTATTATAGTTCATTTATCCCTTAACTTGTTGATAGGCTAAGGTGGATGATCACGCTCAAAGACATTATAACCATCCTCAAGGTTTCAATAATGCTAGGGGCTCATACCAAGATTAATTTCCAATTGGTCGGGTACATACCATATGATGTCGATAGTTGGGTCTTACACACTAAGGTTTCCCTTGTAACCCCATGGTCTATAGTGTAGATGAGCTGATCAGTGCAACTCTCTAAGACTGCATGATCCATGATCATTATGAGAAAAAAGGGTTGGAAAGTGGTCAATATCATTTATTTGGAAAAGGGAATTAGATACTGGGATCACCCTCAATAATCAATATGTTTATTGAACCTCAATGAGAGGTGGAATACGTATCTTTAATGTAGAAGGAATCAGAATCATCGTAGTTTCATTTATCGGGGCTTGCACCCTGAGTTTTCCCTTATACTTGGGGCATACACACTGAGGATGGATAAGGCTTATCAAATATTAGGATTTCCTTGTGAAATAGATTTCTTGTCTTGAGGGTGTCACATGACCCAGTTGACTTGTCCAGAGGACATCACATGACCCGATTGGATTTTCATAAAAGGCATCACATGACCTATCTTGACACATATGGGGGGTGTTACAAGAGTCAGTGAAACATGGTTTGAAGGATGTCGCGTGTGCTAGATAACATCCCTGGAGGTCATCGAGAGACCTGTCCGTCATGTCCAGAGGGCGTTGCAGGACTCATATATCTTTCCCAAAGGGTGTCATGAGAGATTGGTTTTCATGCCCAAATGCAATAGTGAGACTAGAATAATATGATAATAATCTGTTATATGAGTAATATGATGTATCTTAAGGACATCACAAGGTTAAAGTGATAGACCCAGAAGGTTTCTCAAGACCAAGGTGGTGTGCCCAGGGGGGTGTGTGACATTCTTTCACATGTCAAGAGGATTTCACATGTCTCAAATAGCATGTTGAAGGAATGCCATGATATCTAGGAAAAATGTTTGGGCACTGTCATGTGCCCTTACATGGATCACGTGAAATTCATGAAGGACAACAAGAATATATTTAATTTAAGTATTCTACTTTTGATCTTGATTAAAACCATTATATTTTGAATTCAAATTGTTTGTTCAGTATTAGTTTATTTTGAGTATCGTGTGATCTGGAAGACATGTGGTATATTCTTCACACACCTTTCCAGCAGCCCTTATCATGATCTATGAATGATCATGTGATGTACCTTGTGTATGGAACATGATTGATCCAACTATCTTTCAGTATATTACATAATGGAAGACTTGCAGGTTGTGAGATCTATCACTCTGAGAAGTCTACAGAGGTCGAGAGTCAAATCATCCATATTTCAAACATCTGGAGTCCAAAACATACTAATTCCAAAATTTCCAACCTTCCAACCTTTATTTCATATTGGGGTGGGAAATTTATAGTCATCTCTATCCTGGTTGTTTGGCATTTTGTGCGGCTATCTAGTGCGAGTCTAGGCTAGAGTCGGTGAAAGGATTTAGTGTCATGAAGCTTCACAAAACTTTATTATGGACTATTCCGAGTGTGTTGCATGATTTTTAGCGGTTGTAAGTCCCTCTCAGCAATGCCTCCATTATTGAATTATTTCCAATTAATGGGGAATTTTTTGATCGCACAGATGTGTCAAAGGACTTTTCATATTTTACTATGGACATACCCAATTTCCTTCATGAGAGATCTATGCCTTAGCTGAGATATTTTTTAAGGAAATGGTGGTTTGTCCAGGGGTCTCATGAGACCATGATATAGACTTTCTTAGTGAATTTTATTTCTTTTGGAGATTGTGAGAGCTCTCTCCTACCTCCTTGTTTTTTCCTTTGTTTTATTTTACAAAGTTTAGGGATTATGTGAATTTTTATGAGTAATGTCAAGGACATTTACTTGATTTTTTTATGATGCCTCACAAAAAAATATGGTTTATATGGGGATGTGTGATCTTTTTGTAGAAAAATATAACCATTTTTCCTTAGAGAGCTAAAGGGGAAGTGCATAGTTTCCATGAAATACCTGAGGACTTCCATGTGGTGAGGCTGAAAAGTCAAAGGGACTTCACGAGATGAGGCATACATGTCACTAGTGACTCACAATGCCTTATAGGTCACTAGGGGTGCATCGAATGTCCTTCAGTAATAGAGATCACCTATCACCTCCGCCCCTTTATCTCATTTGTTTTATTTTATAAATTTTTGGGGGTATTTCAATTTTAATGGAATATCATCAAGGAAATTTATCCTTTTGAATTATGATATGGTGCATGAGCTTTATGACGAATGGTGGTTTCTCACTTTGGATATTATTCCTCTTTATTTTTGGAAGAATTTTGGATTGTTTTTCAGGAACATTCTAATGGACAACTATGTGACCTAGGGGTGATCATTCAGTTGTCACCATGTATCAATTGGTTATATAGAGATCCATCGTACAATTAGGAGGGTTCATTGAAGTGGGATCTATGGGATTCATCGTATTTTATGTGCTATGTGTTGAGTTCACGTGTGACCTTGTAATGGTCATGTGATTATGAGTCCCTTAGAGGATTATGTTATCCACAAGTATTGGTTACTTTCTCCTTACATTTCTTCTATAGGGAAGTTAATATCCATGTTTAGGTATTTATTCCTTTGTGATTTTTCTGATGCTCATTTGTTGGGCATCAACACATGTCAAAAAAAATTAGGGTAGAAAAGAGAGTTTTATTTGTATTATGTTTTATACACCTCCATCATATGAATAATTAGATATATATGCATCTTGATTCCTCATTGTTTTAAAATAACCCTTCCTCAGGCATAGGATATGTGGAATAGACATGAATAATAAACAGAACTCATCATCTAATGGTTTTAGCTGGTCTTCTTACAATTCCATCTCTTGTAAGATCTGTTAAAGAATTATCATACACAAAGGAATCATTATCACTTAGAATAGATCCTTGATAATAATTTGAGACACCTTCATGAGGCACATTAAGACTTATATTCCATTTACAACCTTCTTCCCATTTATCCTTCTTTGAACCTAGCGTTTATCTTCCACAAGGTTAAACTCCACATTCTAATAAAACTGATGCACTAACCATGGATACAATGACCTATCATTATTCAAGAACCACTCTACCCATTACTAGTCTTTAATTTAATTAAGAACCAAATATATTCTCGACATCAATCACTCATCATTCACTTTCTTCTCAGGTACTACTATTCAATTCATGAAACATGGGTTTCGTGGATTGACTGCAGGTCTTATAAAATATCATTTCCACTTCTTTGAATGATGAGACTCTTTTGATGATGAAAATACTACTTGATTCACTCTAACCATTAAAAATGGTTTGGAAGGTTTGTATGAAGGTGAGGTAAGGTGAAAGGTTGGAATATAAAGGTAGTAGAGAACCTCAAAAGGAAAAGGCATGAAAGAGTGTGCATCAAAATTAGGCTAAGTCCCAAATTTATATTATTTAGGGATTTGTAAATCGAAAATAAAAATAACATTTAAATCGAAAATAAATGAAAAATTTAACTTTTAAATAAAAATAAGAAATGTTTGGTTGTTCCAATGGTGGGTAAAACTCCAATGGTGGGTAAACTCTAATGGTGGGTAAACTCTAATGGTGTATAAAATCTAATGGTGGGTTAACTTCAATGGTGGGTAAATTCCAGTGGTGGGGAATCTTTAATGGTGAAATGATATCTCAAAAATTGATTTATTACATTAATGTGTTTTATTCTATAGTGATATATAGGTTTATTATAAATATTTATAGCACTTATATTGTCAAAATTTATAGTTACATGTTAGAATTGATATCCATAGTACAAAAAAGTGTGTTACATCCACAAATTTTGAGCACAACAGCTACCTGCAGCTATGTATTTATCTCCATAAATAAAAAGTGAAACAAGATTTTTTTTCGTACTACAACAATATTCTAGATACTTTCCCAAAATGTGACATGTTACAAAGGTTCTTTTTCTATCTAACTTTCTAACACCAAAAGAAGTATCTAAAAAACTAACTAGTTCAAATGCTTGTCCTATATGATAGAACAATCCTAAATTGTTTGTATACATGAGGTTTTTAAAAGTTATTTTTACAGAAAGTGTGACTCTTTTTGGTTTTCTTGAAAGTGAGCACACATACACTCACTAAACATAATGTTAGTTTGGATAGTAGTTTGGTATAATAGACTTATAATAAAACCTTTGTAACTGGTTTGATCCAATGATTTCTCACCTTCATCAAGATCTAACTTACATGTGGTACACATAATAGTTTCACTACTTTTAGTTTATCCAAACCCAAATATTTTAACATATATTTAGTATATTTAATTTTATTTAAAATAATTCTTTATTTATTTTGAAAAATATGAAAACCAAGTAATAATTTTAGTTCACCCATTATTATCATTTCAATTTTTTTCATTATTTTTGAAAATTTAGCACATAATTAATTTTTAGAAGATACAAATATTATATCATCTATATAGATTTGAAAAAAAAACATATTTTGAAATTATGTTTATAAAAAGGGTAGGATCGGCTATACCTTTTAAAAATAATTTATAAATTAGAAAAGTCATAATCCTATCATACCAATCTCTAGGATATTATTTTAAGATATATAAAGATTTTGTTAATTTAAATACATGATTTGGAAAATGATCATTTTGAAATTCATAAGGGTTTTAAAAAATATAATCCTCAACTATATACCCATTCAAGAGTGCACTTTTGATAACCATTTAATATAGTTCGAAATCTAGATGTGATTCATAGGATAGCAGTATTATAATGTCTTAAATTATGGATATGTGTGAAAATATTTCCTCATAGTATATACCCTCTTATTTAGTATACCATTGTGCAACTAGTCTAGTATTGTTTCTTATTATTATACTAGATTCTTCAACCTTGTTTCTAAACACCCATTTAGTGCATATAGTCAATGTGTTATTAGGACTATCAAAAATTTCCCATTCTTAAATTATTTTAAATTAATTTAGTTCTTATTTCATATCCATTACCCATAATTCATGATTGATTGCATCATTGATGTTCTTAGGTTCAAGCTATCATAATAATAATCAATATTCAACCTGGTTTATTAAACAAGCTTTAGTTTGTGTACCTCTATCTAAGTATCCAACTACATCATCTAAAGGATGGAATTTAAGAGTCATAACAGCTCTAGAAAAAGAAGGTCTGGTAACCTCATGGTCTTTTATAGGTTCTGGTTAAGGTTTTGGAAGTTTCTCAGAACTGGATGATTTCTCTGCATGTTTTATAGTATAATTGGAAGGTTGTACATTTATGTTAAAATTAGATAAATCATTCTCAATGTTTAATAAAGGAGTATTAGGTTCATGCAGATATGTCTCATCAAAATTGACATGGATAGACTCTTCTGTAGTATTGGTTTTTTTATTAGAAACTCTATAGTATTTACTTGAAGTTGAATAACCAAGTAAAATTCCTTCATCACTTATGGAGGAAAAATTATCAATATTATCCTTAGTGTTAAGAATAAATACTTTGAAACAAAATTATTTAAATTAATTAACCTTATGATTTATATTATACCAAATTTCATAAGGGGTTTTCTTTAAAATAGGTCTAATTAAAATTATATTAATTATATATTAGGATTTATTCATAGCCTCTGCCTAAACGTAGATATGTAATTCATATTCATTAAGCATTGTATTGGATATCTCTAGGGGTGTTCTATTTCTTCTGTCTATAACTCCATTTTTCTAAGGGGGCCTAGAAGAAGAGAAGTTATGGTTATATCCATTTTGTGAGCATAAGTATTCAAAGTCATTATTTTTAAAATCACAACCATGGTCACTTATTACTATCTTAATTCTAAGTCCACTTAGTTTTTCTAAAGATCTATCATACTTGATAAAATAAGAGAAAAATTCACTCTTGTGATATAAATAGAATACCCAAGTATACCTATAAAATTCATCTAAAAGTACATAGGCATAGTGATTCCCATTTAAAATAGATACTCTAAATGGTCCAAAAAATTCCATGTGACCCAAATCAATTGGTAGTGAATTTGAAATTGATTTATTTAATTTGACAATAATATTTTGTGTTGTTTACCTTTTTGATAGGGGTTATAAAATTTTTCATTTGGAAATTAAAGTTTGGGTAGATCCCTAACTAACCATTTATAGTAATATTTATAAGCAAGTGAATATTACATTTTCCAAGTCTCCTATTGCAAAACCAAGATTCTCTATGAAATGAAGTTAAGATATAATTTTTTTAGAAATAAAAGAATCAAGATTAACAGCATATAAATTTTCATTTTCTCAAAGTAGTAAACACTAAAATATTTTTGGAATAAAAAAATATAGCATTGTTTTCAAATTTTACATAAAACTCGTCATCACATAGTTATGATATGCTAAGAAGGTTATATTTTAAACCATAAAAATGTTATTTAGAAATTAAAAATGAATTAGTGTTACTGATTCATCCAAGGACAATGGTTTTTCCTTTAGTGTTGTCTCCAAAGGTAACATGTCCACCGTAAAACTTTATCAAGTTCTTGAATCTTGAGTGATATATTTTCATATTTCTGGAATAAACACTATCTAGGTACCATATACTTCTACTTTATTTTTTTCATGAAAGTTCCCTACAAAACAATTTCATACAAAAAATTATTTTGGGTCCCAAAATTTATTAGGTCCTTAAATGTTTTTAATGAGAGATTTAAGAACCCATATTTTCTTAATGGGTTTCTTATAAGAATATTTTAAACACTTTGAAATAGAATCTTTATTAGGTCCACACGAATAATAACTAGTAGTATAATTTCTAGAATCATATTAGGAATAAAAGTTCTCTTAACAATTCTTCTTTGTCCCAGTTGGTAACCTAGACTTGTAATATACTTAACTGTTATTTATTTTCCTAGTATTTGAGTGATATTTTCCCTATAATTAGTGAATCTAAGTCCTTATTTAATTTCTCATTTAATAATATCATTTTTATATTCTCTTTTAATAATTGAGAATTACTCTCTTTTTCTATAGTAAGGTTGGATTTTATATTAGATGATAACACAAGTTATTTCTTTATAATTTTATATTTGTATTTAATCACATTAATGGAATATTTAGGAAAATTGAAATATTGAAACATTTACTCTTTTGACACATCATCATAATTTTTTCATCTCCATAATTATTAGAATTATATACAGGAGAGATAATAGGTGCCTCAAATATATTTTTCATGAAGTATATATTTTATCTGTTATAATTTTATTCATGAGTTTAGTCAGGGTCATTGGAACTATCCTCAATGGAAATCTAGGTGGATTTCATGGATTTCCTATATTTTCTATCCTTATCATCGTACTTATTTTTTTACATTAACTTGGGACAGTAAACCTTAACATGTCCTTTTATTTTACACTTATAACAGGTAATGTCATTTGAACTATAATCCCTTTCCTGTCCTTCTTATAATTCCATATATTATCACACGTTCCCTTATGTCTATGTTTTTTTAAGATCATATTCTTCTTATATAATTTATTAGACCTTCTAGCCAAATGGGTCATTTCCTCATCACTGTTGGCTGGTGATTCCTCATCACCAGATATTTTAGGTTTTACCTTTTCCTTTTCTTTCAATTTTGATGAAGTAGTCTTCAAAGATACATATTTATTCTTTAGTTAATATTACTATTGGCAATTAAATTTTAACTCTTACTCATACATCATCAACCTCCCAATCAATTCCTTGATAGGTATTTTACTGACATCACATGATTCTATTATTGAAACAGATTTTCCTGTCCATATCTCTAGAAGACATCTCAGTTTATGCATGATTTGATCTTTGCCTGACACTAGATTCCCCAAGGAGATCATTATGTTCAATATCTTATTAAACATGAGATACATATCAAAAATCATCTCATCGGGTTTCATCTTGAATGTATCATATTTAATTTCATAATTATTAAATATCATTTATTTCACAATAGTTGTTCCTTCATGTGAAATAGATAATGTATTCCAAATTTCATATGAAATTTTACAGGAAGATATCCCATTAAATTATTCATCTCTTAAATTATAGTAAAGATCATCTATGTCTTTGCTATAATTTTTATAACTAGTTTTGGTTGTATCATCCCATGTAACTCTAGAAGTTGCAGGTAATTCATATTTATCCTTTATAGAAGTCTATATCTCAAAACCTGTGCATTATTTCAATGTGAATTTTCATATTTTTTTTCATTGAGCATAATTATTTCCATTAAATAAATGTGTTCTGTTGGTAGTATAACATTCTTGTCTATTATCCATTTAATGAAATAAATTTAGTATTTACATAAATTTAAGATATTTAAAACACAAATAAAATCATAGTTGAAATGATTTTAAAAATACTTTGATACAAAATGTTGAAAAGAGTGATTATCTCAATAGGGGGGGGGGTGAATTGAGTACCCAATAAAAAAATTCTGTTAAAATAATTTTAAATAAAATCCCCCAAATAATTAAAACAACCTTATTAATCAAAATAGTATATTGATATAAGTTATGATCTTTTAAAAGATTTTTGAAAGAGTGATTAAGCCTCAATTAAAATAATATGAAAACTATTGTAACTTTTGAAATCAATTTACTTAATCAAAATATTATATAAACACTAATTAAGATTAACTGTCAATGTAGTGGTTTTGTTTACAGTTTAAAAAAAATCAGTTTAAATCTTACAAATGAAACAAAATAGAACACACAGAGGAATTTAAAAAGGTAGTTTGGTCTAAAGTAGAGATCTAATACCCTCCACTTGGAAATCACCTACTTTCAAGAATATTATAAAAAATAATCTTGATCCACGGCCTGGATCGGAATTAAATACAATAGCTACAAGTTTTCTTGGACACACACAGATCTCTTCCACGGTAATCATGGGAATAAAACAAATACAGTATGCACAATTACTACGTCCACAACATCATGGGTAGAAAAATTTAAAGAGAGTGTAGAATATATCATTTATATTCTAGTTAATGCATAGGAGATAGAGTGGATTTAAAAAACAAAGTAAATCACACACATCTCGAAATGAAATTCAACAAATGGAAAAAATCAGGTAAAAATATGTAGAGAATATAGTGTTGATCGATATGATGTGATCTAAAATCTTGAGTCTTCTCATATATAACTTGGAGTAGAGCTTGAATTGTTTATCAAAAAAACATAGTAACATAGAGCATTGCAATCTCTCTTTATTCTATCTGTAGGGAAGTTTTTGAATATCCAGTATGTTCTAATCTTCAACAGTCATGTGTAGGTATGATGTAGTGTGAAATCTCTCAAGAAAGTATCACACTTCACATCACTCTTCCAGTTCTTTCAATACCATTCCATCTATCCTTTTTTTTCTGCATGCATGATGAAGATTAATTTTTAATATATCATTAGCATGTAGGAGTATCCGTTTGAAGAAAAATCATACAAATATTATACTCCTCATACTAAACACTGACAAAAACTTTAATTCATCCGTTCAATATTTAATAAAAATATTAAACACTTTATTGCATTAATTCACTAATATAGATGTTAGAAACATTTGATTCAAATTAATCAGAACAATGCTAGTGACTCTTCTGAGAGTGATACAACTTTGGCGATGACTCATCTCAGTGGTGAATTAAGATGGAAGTGATTTAAACTAATGGTGAGTCAAGTTGATGGTAGGTCATCTAGTGGTAGGTCATGCTTAACGATGACTCATCTTAGTAGTGAGTATTTTCTTGTAGTAGGTCTTTTCAAAACATTACCAAATTTATTGGTGGTGGGTAAAGATTGATGGTAGGTCATCTTCAATGGTGAGTCAAGTTCAATGGTGATTCATGTATGGAAGTGAATTAATCCTAGAGGTGAGTCATCCTCAGTGGTAAATAATTTCCGCTGGTAGGTCATTTTAACACTTAGCCAAATTTTCATCCGAACGATGACTCAACATTGATAGCGGGTCTTTCCTGGCAGTGACTTATCTTTAACTGTGAGTCATTTATAGTGGTGATTAAAGTTTAATGGTAGGTCTTTTTATCACTTATCCAAAATTTATACAATCTACATTATATTATAAAATGCTATCATAAAGTATAAAACCCATTAAAACATAATTAACACGATTTTTGAGCATTAAAACAAGGAGGCGCAAATAGAGGAGATTCCTATAGTTAACGGTCCAAATTCCCTTATCAATGATCTGATAGGGAGTACATATGTGATCGAGAATAATGATCCCCACTCTTTTATTAAGGTCATGAAAGGTTTTTGAAGATTCAAACATTTGAAAAATGAAGTTGGAAGTGTATCAAAGGATATCCAAGGAAGGTTTTAGAACCCTAGGGGTAATTATTCTTATGGTTTAGAGGCTCAGGTACCACACCATGTGGTTTCAAGTCATGTGTTATGGGCCATCAAAATGTTAGATAAGGAAATATTTCACTCCTACATCGATAGGGGGTACAATACATGGAAATGTAACATCTAGTACACTAAATCCAATTGTACAGTATTGTTATGGAGATTGTAAAGCGTGATCTAGGGATATCTTAGTTAACAAAAAATGGAGGCTAGTGGGTTCAAATCAACAATTAGTAATGCTAAAAAAATTATTGTATATAGTCAGAGAAATAGTTCATGAGTTTAAGGGGGAGTTTCCCCTAGGATTAAAATACCCAGTAAGGGAAATCTCTGAGGCATTTCATTATTCACCAAATAATACTAGTGGTTTCCCATTTAGAGCAGTCATTATCTATTTCCAATAAAATACAAGTGAGAACCAAGATCATTGGCAGCCAAGGTCTGTAGGGTTCCAGGAAAAGGATATCAACTCAATTAATTGATGTTGTCAGCTCATAATTCAAATACATTAAGGTGGTTTATAAAAAACATAATACTCAAGAAGGGTTCAAGCACTATTGAAGTTGTGTTTCCATCTAGTTAACACATTATCATGATGAGGTGTTTCGATAAATCATCTCTCTAAATTTTCCTATACTAGGGGGTATAACGAGAAGAACTTGACTTTTACTAGGTCCATAAGATGGTTAATATGATATTTATTTTTTTTAATTTATACTCCAACTTTTTCCTAAACTCTATAGGTGAATATTTTAATTATTACAGACTTGAATTTTTCTAATACTTCCCTTTGTTGGTTTTCATCCTAATAAGATTTATGTCTCTTTCACTTGAATTTTAAGGTCTTGAGATTTGGACCATCATAGGCTAAAGTTTAAGGTCATATATCTTTGACTAAAGTTCATGTAGTTTACGGTCATGATTCACATGGACCTAGTATCGGGGGAGTGTTACACAACATCCTAATTAGGATTTCCAAAGTCAAAATCACTCCAACACCTTCCCAAGTGAAGTATCATAATGTTTTAAATCATGGATCAAGTTTCTTAAATCATGAGTAATAATATACAAAAATCATGTCAAGGATGATCATGAGTCAATTTATAGTTATGATATCCACTATGATGATTTCAGGGATCACAATGATTAGAAGGTCGTTTTCAAGGCAAATACAAATTTGGTTGACGGTTGGGATGTCATTTATAGGAACCATGGGAAGACGTGCATAGTCAAAAAAAAGGTCCCTTATATCTGGGTGTCCTTTTCTAAAGGTCATTGATGTTTTTTATAAATTTAGTACACTCGATACATGAAATGTGGTTTACAAATTGTGCTTCTTAGAAAGAATAATAGAAGTACCTCAAAGTTTGGTTGACCAGGGTCATGATCTTATAGTTCTTTGATGATGTGTGATAATGGGAGATGGTATGTATAATTTAATTTCATGTAGTGGGGATGAATTTTTTGTGTACATTAACATCAGGTGATGAGTACATCTTACTTGAAATTTAGCATCATGAAGTAGGGAAATATAAACCAACATGAGATTCTTCAAGATATGCTTGGGAACACTTTTCACTAGTTGGGGGAGTTTAGATGTGGGAAGAAAATTTTATCCATGAAAAAGATTATTGATGTGTAACCATGTGTCAAAGACCTTTCTATATATATTTATCTCATGTGTAAGAAATTTGTGCATGGATATGAATTGTATATAATAAGAGAGAGTCTTTATTACTTGACCATCTTTAAAAAGAGGCATATACAATTTTTAAGGATGGGATTCCCTGGGTTTCCGTATTCACATTGTAAGGGTAGGGATCAATACACCATCAAATAATTAAGGAGATACCTATTCATAGTTCTAACTCATTTACAGGGGATAGGGGAATTCTATATTTTCCCATTAGTGAGTCCCAACAACGAGGTCGACTTGGTATTTTCTACATAGATCAGGCTCATATGTATGTATTGGTCATTTCTATATTTTATTCTGGTATGGAGGTGAAAAATTCATCCCTATAACTAATTCATTGATAGGATGGCCCACTCTATATAATTTCAGGTCTTACAGGATGAACCATCTATCATATAGTTTAATTTCAAGCAATTGGGACACTATCATGTAGTTTTTCATCATGCGACTAGGACACTGTCATGTAGTTTAATACTATAAAAATTGTACGTGGTTCCCAATCCTTTGATTGAACAAACCTAAATCATTCTTGAAAGGAAAACTTTTTTATCTTCCTTATGCTCACATGAGTCATGCTCATCATGAGAAATAGGGTATCACTGGACATTTAATTGATCCATGAGAGTGTGCATGATGGGGAATATGTGGGGGTACTCACATTTCGATATGATCATGGGTCCCCACACAAAATTGGTTCTCATCGAGGGACATGGTTGGGAATGATGAAATTTTTTAGAAAGGCCTAAAATGGAGGATCCTAGCATCACTATGTTTCTCATAGTATGGTAATCAATCCATATGTAGTTATAAGTTTAGAAAATACCTTATATAGGTATGGACCATAAATAAAAGAAGGGGAATTTTTAACCTTTTCATCATGGATAGACCCAGGATTTGAGGTCCACGTGTCACTATGTATCCTGTGGTAACAAGAATCAATCCATGCATAGTTATGATATAAATTTCATTCATTTTAGACTCTTTCCAAAAAGACTTGGAATATTAAGAAATCGGTCATATTTTTGTCCCTCTTGGATGTGGGGAAAATAGATGATATATATCTAGGGAATGAATATTGAATAGGGGGTGGCCAAAGGGTTTTAAAATATCAAGGAAGTTAGGTCTTCATGGGGGATTCATACCCTAAATGAAAGGGAATAAGAATGCAATGTCATAATATTTCTTTAAAAATGGGTACGATACATAGATGAGTAATATCGAGGGTATTTGATTCAACTTTAATATTTGGGTTATGGGGAGTGTAAATCATCAACCCAATAATATCTGAGTTAACTAGAGGTGGAAATTAGTGGGTACAATTCATCCATTTCTAGTAGAGGAAACCCATATTTCATACAGTCGTGATAATAACTATTTTGTTTAAGGGGGGCCTCTCTTCTAGGACCAAAACACCAACTAAGTGCAATCTCTTAAGAATTTGTGTTATTTTCCACCAAATCCTACCATTGTCCCCTTAGATAAACCAGTCCCTATTAACAGTTTTTATAGGATAAAACCTAGAGAAAGGTATCCCAAGGTCTATGAGGTTCCAAGAGAAGGATATCAACTCGAGTAATGGGTTGGTATTAACTTAGATTTTGAAGATTTGAATTTGTTTCATAGAGAATGTAAGACTCAAGAATTGTTCTAGCACCCTAAAGATTACACGAACATGTATTAAACAAATTTTTGGGGTGAAGTAATAATACATGAAATTCTTGAATACGTAGTCATGAGGGGGGTATTTTCAATGTGAATACCTCTTGTCATGCAGTTTATTTCTATGCGACTCAGAATTTGTCATGCAGTTTAATGTCATGAAACTAGGATGATGTCATATAGTTTAACAACATGCGACTAGGACACAGTTCCCTATCCAAGACATGTCTAAGTTGCACGAGCTAGAGTCGATTTCTAGGTTCCCAAATCTCACATGATCCATGCTCTGTGTGAGAAACAAGGGATAATTGTGCAGTCAATTAAACTATTAAAGAGAATGTATTATGGAATAAAAGGAGTTATTCATAATTTATTATGAATTGGAACCTCTATAAATATATGAATCTCATTGAGGATCATGATTTGGGGTGATATAAACTCATGGTTAGGCTTAAAACAGAGGATCCATGCATTACTATGTATCTTGTGATGATAGGAATTAAGCCACAAATAGTTCTTAGATAGTTTTCTTCATAGATCCAGTACATATGTAGGGAGGGTTGTATTTTTATCATTCTATATGTTTTTTGAAGACTTGGTATTGGAGATCCAGGCATCACTGTGTATCCTATAGTAATAATAATCAATCCGCACATAGTTATTGAAATGGAAAAATTCCTGTGAAATTATGACCAATACATAGATAGAGGGGAATATTTTTTAGTATTTATATTGTGACCGGACCCATGATTTGATATTTGTGCATCAATACATATATTGTGATATTAATAATCAATCCACAAAAATTTCTTGAATGGAAAACTCTCCACGTTGTTCTGACCCATACACAGAGGGGAGATTTTTTCTGTTTATATTGCGATTTGATCCATGATTTGAGATACGTGAATCAATACGTATTCCATGATATTAGTAATCATGACATACAAAGTTCTTTAATAGAAAAAATCTCTATACAAAGCTGACTCGCACATAGGTATGGGAGTACTTCATTTTTTCATGCAGATCTAGATCATATGCAGTGAACCATCTGTGAAGTAACATTCTCTATTCAGTTTAATTTCATGCAGTAAGAAAGACTTATATGTAGATTAAAATCATGTGGTGAGGATGTCTTCCAAGAATTTTAACATTATATAGTAAGGATGTATTCCATGTAGTTTAATTTTATGTAGTGAGTACATCTTCTATGCAGTTTAAATTAATGCGGTAAGGATGTATTTCATGAAGTTTAGCATCATGAAATAGGGATGAAATATGTTATATAGTTTAAAGTCTTGATTTTAGGGATTGAAATCCCTTATGGAAGCTATGAAAATTAATTTTTGAGAAACCTTGAATTGGTGGGGGGATGAACTCACTGTCGGGACATGTCAAATTGATTATGATTTTAAGGTTTATTTTTAGTCTAGGGAAGATCCTAGGTCATCTCTCAAGGAGCGTTCATGGGTTTAGAGTGTGTTTTTTTAATAATAAGTACTAAAAAGAGGTGGTTTTAAAACAGTTTAAAGAAAATGACTTGATTTAAGGAGTTTAATAGTCGATAAATAAAAGTAGTGTTTTAGAATTATGAGATAAGGAAATCATTTCAAGTTCACTACACATCTTGGTGAGTTCATTATTTTAAAAAATACACATGGTTTAATGGAATCCTTTGGTTGAGGGTAGTCAATATCTCAACTTCCCTCTTGCCTCTTAAACGATACTCAAAGAACCACCCCTTGACACAACAATCATGTTTTAAAGGTTTGGGTATCAAGCATAGAGAATAAAGGCTACCAAATCATACTGAAATCTTATGTATGTGTGAGATAAATAGGAATCTTGTCTTGTTCAATCAGAACAACCCAAGATTCCCATTTGAAATCTCAACTCAATCAATGTTGAAATAAAAAGTGTTTCACTTAATTTTAACAATAGAAATGCAATCAGAGGAGATTTATGTCAATACAACAAATAAGTGAAATATTTATCACAAAAATTACATAAAACCAGTATAATAATAAGTGTTGGAACTCCCTCCCAAGTGTGTGTAGCTCCTTCCAAATGACCATCCACCGTTTAGCTCGACATCGGGAGGAGGAGGAATCTCGGGTGGAACTTCACCTTCATCCTTGATCCCCCTATGAGGATAGGGGCCTCCAGAACTCCTTGGATGATGATAAGAGTATTTTGAGACTCCAAAATACCATATATTTGCCTCCTGGATGAACTTTCAAATGAGGAGCCCAAGCTTCCATTTTATAGGCAAAGTGGAAGGTGGTTTTGGGCACACATATTGTGTAAAACTTCTGGACTCATGGTTTTCAACCACTTAACAGTATAATATCACTTTGGAAAAAACTAGAAACATGTTTACCCACCTATTTAATGTATCCACCGAATGTTTGGTACCATTTGAACCACTACAACTCAAGATATTGATAAAATACAGAACACCACATTTGACTTCGTTCAGATTTTATTATTTGGACAGATCCATTTGGATGGGAATTGCAGAGGCCGAATGAGGCTTCAGTTCCTTCATATTAAATGTATCCTATTAAATTTTGGACCATCCCAAAAAAATTCATCCCACTTGGATTCACAATCTAGTAGAAATATGCGGTTGAGTCCACTGATGTGCATGGATCATGGGCAGTTTGGCCCATTTTTCTTGGACATCATCATGGGCCCTCCAAATCACCTCCACCTTCAATTACATTATAAAAACAAGTATCATTTCCCTTTTTAAAATTAATAAATACAAACTAATTTAATCAAACCCGAAGTAATTTTTTTTATTATTTTTATAATTTTCAATACAAAACTAGTTTAGCACAGTCGTTTAAGGGTGAAAATGAAACAGTGAATCGTAGTGCGATCACACCCCCACACCTAAACATTTTCACTCCTAGGAAAAGTCATAATTCCAAAAATTATTCATGAAGATATTTCAAAATTCATAAATATTTAACATTCAATGAAAATTTAATTCCTGATAGAAATGTGATCAAATCGAAAATTACACCGAAGAGTTATTCTCAATGATCATTGAAAAAAAGGTCTCAAAAATTGTATCTAAATGAAATTCCAATAGATGCATGATAACAATCAAATAAAATAATTGAAAAGATAATCATGTCACTAATTATTCACATGTGTTTGTGACAACCATTTCATTATATTCTTTCCACTTTTTATTGAGTAAATATAAGCTATTTTAATAATTGTCTACTTACAAGATCCTTTCCACCAAACATTCCCCACATCCTTTGAAATCAAATTTCAAGACCCACTAACTTAAGAATTCATAGAAGTCAAAACATATTCTCTTGAACTATATATCCCTATATGTTGTATATTTCATCACTCCCCTCATTTATTATATTTTTTCAAATATTGCACTTGGAAAAAATCTCACACTCTTCTCCCAACCCTTGTTTGATCTCCTCACGACACTAATTGTAATAGTTATAACAAGATCAAAGGATTTGGAAGGGTGGTTTTTAAAATACCCAACATACAACCCTTTATTATTATTTTTTTGAGGGCATACAAAAATCAGATAATAGGCACACATGCATAGGTCAATCTAGTGCAATAATGAAATAGATTGGAAAAGGAACGAACGTATGGAAAAATGATTCTGTAAAGTAGAGAAAAATAAAACTAAATTATATTTACCTTACATTAAGTAATAAAATTTCACACATCATGGTTGGGTGAAAAAAAATGTGTAGATAGATTAAGTGACACAATTTTCCTTTAAACTATTCACAAAAAATGGAAATATTCTTATCAAAGGTTTCAAAATGATACAACCATTTATATCATTATCAAAGAAATAAATTTCAAAAGAAATTCACACCATAGTATTGAATTCTTACTGAAATTCACATTTCATCAGATTTTTTTGAATGTTAAAACAACATGAAATACATACATTCCACATGAATTTTCAATAACTTCCATGATTAAATGGGCATCATTTTCTATGATAAAGTGGGAATAAAAAAAGTGAAATATTTCAGTACAAAGGTGAATGGGAGGGAAAGGGGGGAAAGTAACAGTACTATTCAGCAAGCTAAAAAGAGAAAAAGAAAAAAGATTATAAAAATTCCTAACTGACCTAGAAATATACCCACCCCCCCACACCTAGAGTGTGCAATGTCCTCACTTTAATAAAATATAATGTGGTAAGGAAGGATAAAACCTAGTGGGTGTTATTCGGAGAATACTTCTTGAACTTGGAGTTCCACCATTAGGGACTTTGGAAGGGCTTCGTGGAAGTGCTTTAACTGCTTCCGATTGACAGTGAAGGTTTGCTTGGTTTCTTCATTTTGAACCTAGACAACACCAAATGGAGAAAAATTAGTAATAATGTATGGTCCAAACCAGTGGGAATGAAGCTTACCTGGATGCAACTTCAGTCTTGAATTATGGAGGAGGAACTTCTTCCCAATGTGGAACTGATGATGAAGAATGAGATGGTCATGGGAAGCCTTGGTTCGCTCCTATAAATCCCAGAGTTCTCATATGCATCTCTTATCATTTCCTCTAGCTCCTAAATCTGTAACTTCCTCTGAGAACCATCACCAGAAAGGTTAGAATTTTATTTTTTAATGGCCCAATAGAACGAGTGCTCAATCTCAATAGGGAGGTGACAACTATTTCCAAACACAAGACGATAGGATGACATTACAATGGGATTTTTGAAACAAATACGGTAGGCCCATAATGAATCATCAAGTCGAAGACTCCAATCTTTTCTATTGGGTTGAACAATTTTTTTCAGAATCTGTTTTACTTCTCTATTTGACACCTCAGCTTGACCATTGGTTTGTGGGTGATATGCAGTAGAAACTCAATGCCCGACCCCATACCGACACCAAAGTGATTTCATTATTCGGTTGCAAAAATGAGAACCCTCGTCACTAATGATAAACCTAGGTAATCCAAACCTACAAAATATCTGAGTTCTAAAAAATTCGACAACTTTTTTTGAATCATCTGTCCTTATGGATCGGGCCTCTACCCATTTTCACACATAATCGACCACTAAAATAATGTACAATTTTCCAAAGGAATTGGTAAATGGACCTATAAACTCAATGTCTCAAACATAAAAAATGTCATGAAAGAGAAATAGTTTTTGTGGCAACTCATTTCTTTTAGATACATTCCACATTATTTGATAGTGAGGAAAAGATTTATATAAGTCATGGGAATCCTGAAACAATGTGGGCCAAAAGAGACCAGAATTAAGGATTTTGTGAGCAGTCCGTTTGGGAAAAAAGTGTCCCCCACAAGCAAGAGTGTGGAAGAATCTAAGGACGGAATGAAACTCACTATCGGGGACACAACACCTAAGTAATTGATCACTACATGTGCGCCAGAGGTAGGGGTCATCCCAAATAAACCAACAAGACTCATGTTTTAGACGGTCGGCTTGGTTTTTTTTGAAATAAGTAGGAATGCAATATGCTACCAAATAATTTACAATTTCAGTATACCAAGGAATAACATCTTGCACTCGGTATAGTTGCTCATTAGGAAACATTTCATTTATAGGAATATAGGGAGATGATTCAATGTCTGATTATGGGTGGATCCTACTAATATGGTGAGCCACCACATTTTATGATCCTTTTTTATCTCTAATTTCTAGATTGAATTTTTGAAGGAGGAGCATCTAGTGAATGACGCGTGGTTTGGCTTCCGATTTCTTAAGGAGATACTAGATGGAATCATGGTCAGAGAATACAATGACTTTGGACCCTAAAAGATATGACTTAAATTTATCCAAGGAAAGCAATATGGCAAGGAATTATTTTTCAGTTGTGGTGTAGTTTTCTTGGGTAGGGTCCAAAGTACATGAGGAATAGTCAATTACATGTAGATCTCGATCAACCCTTTGTGACGAGACTTCCCCAACTGCATAGTTAGAGGCATCACACTTGAGCTCAAATGGTAAATCCCACTGAGGTGGTTAGATTACTAGGGGTGATGTGAGATTCCATTTTAACTTATTAAAAGCTTCCTCACATTCATTATAAAAAAAATTCATTTTCTTTTTGGAGTAACCGAGAGAGTGGGAGTGCAATCTTACTAAAGTCATGAATGAAAGAACGGTAAAATCCAACATGACCTAAGAAAGACCGCACATACCATACATTTTTGGGGAATGGTAAGGAATAAATGACATCCACTTTTGATTTATCTACTGGGATACCATACCCAAAAATGACATGCCCCAATACTATTCCTTGTCTCACTATGAAATGGAATTTCTCATAATTTAATACAAGATTCTTTTCAACATAGCGACATAGGACGGAACCAAGACTACTCAATCATTCATCAAAAGAGGATCCATAAACAATGAAGTCATCTATGAAAACTTCCATGCAATTATCTAGGTAATCTGAAATAATACTAACCATACATCACTAGAATGTACCCAAAGCATTGCACAAACAAAATGGCATCCTCCTATATGCAAATGTGCCAAAGGGGAATGTGAAGGTTGGATTTTCCTGATCCTCGGGGGAAATATGGATCTGAAAGTATCCAGAATACCCATCAAGGAAATAATAGTGGGACTTACCCGCTAGCCTCTCTAGCATTTGGTCAACGAATGAAAAAGGGAAATGGTCCTTCCTAGTGTGTTGGTTTAGTAAGTGATAGTCTATACAGACACGCCAACTATTATGCACATGAGTTGGAACCAATTCATTGTTTTCATTTTTTATTACTGTTAGGCTAGCTTTTTAGGAACTACTTCAATGGGACTGACCCATTGGCTGTCAAAGATGGGGTAAATTATTCCAGTAACCAATAATTTTGTTACCTCCTTTTTCAAAAATTCTAGGAGGTTTGGGTTCAGTCAACGTTGTGACTGCCTCACTAGTTTAGCCTCATCATTTAATAAAATATGATGTGTACAAATTGATGGGATAATTCTAGGAATGTCATCAAGTGTTCATCCCAAATCTTTTTTATACACCCTCAAGAGTTCAAGCAATCAAAATTCATGCTCAGGAGGGAGTGAACCAGAAATGATGACTGGAAACTTGTTTCCATTCTCAAGATATGAATATTTTAAATCTTAAGGTAGTTGTTTCAGTTCCAATTCATGTGGATTTTGGATTTATGGGAGTGTGGGTGAAAGGGAGAGGTTTCTAATCTCATCTAACTACTCAATGGTATCATCTTCAATAGAGGAATGAGATCTTAAAAGCTTATCAGTATCATTGATGGTCATTGGATGCTCAGTGTTCAAATAAATTATCAATTAATAAACATGCGTGAAAATTTTCTAGACCACTACAACAATAAATTCATGATTCATTACCAATAAATTCAATGAAGGATGAAAACTCAGAAAGGGGAGTTGGGTAATGAAAAAAAGTATTCTTATAAGAAGGGAGTACATTAATTTAATTTACTGAGAGAGATGAATGTTCTTCTAAGGGGTGATTCATGGAATCAAGGATGTTGAAATGGACTATGTCACCACCAAATTCCATAGATAATGTACTATTATGGATATTAATTATGGTTTTGGAGGTTTTCAAGAAGGTTCTCCCCAATATAATTGGGGCATGCCCATTCAACCTATCATCCTCCATTTTAATCACATAAAAGTCAGGAGGAAAAATTAAATTTTTAACCCTCACAAGAACATCCTCTAACACACCAGAGGGGTGTGCGGTACTCCGGTTATCTAGTTGAACAAAAATTCTAGTGGGCTTCAGTTCCCTGACCTACAATGTAGAGTAAATGGAGTGAGGCATCACATTTACAGAAGAACCTAAATCAAGCATAGCATTAGAAAAAGAATACTCATTTATGGTGCAAGGAATTGAGAATGTTCTAGGATCATTGAAATTAGAGGGAAATGATTTCTCTATCGATGCTGAAACATTCTTCCCCAAGCTCAAATTCTCATCACCTCGAAGTCACCCTCAGTGTGTACACATCTTCTTTAGAAACTTGGTATATCTTGGAATTTGTTTCACAACATCAATCAAGGGAATTTTTACCTTCACTTTTTTGAAAGTATCCAAAATTTACTTATCGATTTCAGTTTCTATTTATTTTCTAGGTTGGGTGTCCCTTTATGGAAATGGAAAAGGGACTATTGGGCTAGGTGACTTATCAATAGACACGCTCTTTCCTTTGGAGGGGATTCTCTTAGGAGAAGGTTCTACCTCATTTAGAGCATTTCCAGTAGTTGGGATGGTGTTTTCCTTAAGAGGGGATGACTCTAGTGGAGGGGTCTTTTGGCTTATTAGTTTTGTTCCACTCCGAAGGGTTATGGAACTGATATTTCCTTTATCTATAGGGTTAACTACTGGTTGAAATGGTAGTTCACCCAACCCATGGCTCTGGATTTCCCCCATCAAGTTGGAAAGTTGACCTAATTGGGGTTTTAGGTATTTTATGGCAGTTTGGTTGGTTTTTTGGAATTGGATATTATTGGCAGCCATTTGTTTCATCATGTATTCTAAGCTAGTCTTGGGTTTTTGAGGGGTTTGTTGGAAATAACTTTATTGTGGGTGAGGATTTCTTGATGGTGGTGGTTAACTAATATACCCCAGTTGGTTCCATGGTTGTTGCAGTTGGTTTGAATACCCCCCCCCTTTCCTATAGTATTGGTTGTCTTTCGACCCAATATTGGATTGATAGTATGGTTCTTTCCTAAAGGGTTGGTTATAGGGGTGGTTTGGAATGATTTCCTCACAACTCTTAGAAGTTTCTCTTAGTTGGTGGAATTGATCAGAGTAGTGGGTGTCAAAAGAACATATACCACAATGGATTGGAGGATGAGATTGGGATTTTCCTTGGTAAAGAGAAAGTTTTCTAAGAAGGTTACTTAAATATTCAAACATTGTGTCCACCTTCCTCTCGAATTCGGTAATTTTCACCCCATGGACACCTTGAATGGGTACATTGGACCTTGAACTGAATTTTTGAGTGTTCTGTGCCATGTTATCAATTAAGGTTCTTACAGAAATTGGGGTCTTATCCACTAGTGAAACACCTGCAGCAACATCAATCATGTTATGATCAATTGGAATTAAACCTTTATAAAAAAATACTGTATTAGAAGTTGATCACTTATTTGGTGGTGTGGACAACTTGAACATAATATTTTAAATCATTCCCAATATTCATGAAGTGTTTTCCATTGATATTGTCTTATCTCACAAATTTATTTCCTTATTGTTGCAGTTTGAGAGGCTGGGAAATATTTTTCAAGGAAAAGGCATTTCAGGTCTGCCTAGCCTCTTATTGGTGAATTAACATAGTACAACCAATCTTTCACAGTGTCTTCTAAAGAAAATGGAAATACCCTAAGCTTTAAATTTTTCTCATCCACATTAGTAGGTTTTAATGTTGTACAAACAATATTAAATTATTTTAAGTTCTTGTTTGGATCCTCTCCAGGAATTCCATGTAATCTTGGTAATAGATGAATTAAACTAGATTTTAGTTCAAAATTGGGCGCCTCGTCTGGTAATTTAATATATGTGGGATGGATATCAACATCAGGTGAGGTTAGTTATTTTAGTGTTCTATTGTTTTGAGCCATTTTATTTATGTTAATTTCAGTTTTAATGTGGGTTCTTGAAGAAGAAGAAGAAGAATGATCAAGACAAGTGTTGATGTTTTGTGCGTCCCCTTTCAAAGGTTTCTCTTGTGTATCTTAGGGTCACGGTTGTAGGATCCTCTCTAGTTAGAGTTTGAAAAGTTGTAAGTCTCCCAAACTAGAATGCATAATTCATATAACCTACACAAGAAATAAATTATAACACAAAAAAATGTAAAGGTAGAAGATAAAACAAACAAACATTCACAAAATTTACGAAAACATTTATCAAAAAATGCACTAAAACCAAAGCTCTCTCCAACAAAGACACCAAAATTTGAATGCACTGTCATGACATGTCAAATTGATTATGATTTTAAGGTTTATTTGTAGTCTAGTGAAGACCCTATTTCATATCTCAAGGAGCATTCTTGGGTTTATAGTGTGCGTTTTTAATAAGAAGTACTAAAAAAGGGGTGGTTTTAAAACAGTTTAAAGAAAATGACTTGATATAAAGAGTTTAATAGTTGATAAATGAAAGTGTTTTTTTATAATTATGAGATAAGAATATCATTTCATGTTCACTACAAATCTTGGTGAGTATATAATTATGAAAAATATACATGGTTTAATGGAATCCTTTGGTTGAGGGTTGTCAAGATCTCAACTTTCTTCTTGCCTCTTAAACGATGCTCAAAGAACAACCCCTTGAACCAAAAATCGTGTTTTCAAGGTTTGGGTATCAAAAATAGATGATAAAGGATACCAACACATACTAAAACCTTATGTATTTGTGAGATAAATAGGACTCTTATCTTGTCCAATCGGAACAACCCAAGATTCCCACTTGAAATCTCAACCCAGTCGGTGTTGAAATAAAAAGTGTTTCACTTAATTTTAACAATAGAAATGAAATCAGAGGAGATTCATGTCAAGATAAGAAATAAGTGAAATATTTATCACAAAAATAACACAAAACCAGTTTAAGAACAAGTGTTTTAACTCCCTCCCAAGTGCGTGTAGCTCCCTCGAAATGATCGTCCACCGTTTAGCTCAACATCAGGAGGAGGAGGTAGCTAGGGTGGAACTTCACCTTCATCATTGATACCTATATGACGATAAAGGCCTTAAAAATTCCTTGGATGATTAGAGTAATCCTTTGGGTATCCAAAATACTAGAGCTTCACCTACTGTACAAACTTGAAAATGACGATGCCAAGATTCCATTTTATAGGTAAAGTGGAAGGTGGTTTTGGGAACACAGATTGTGTAAAACCACATGGCCCATGGTTTTTGACCCCTTTACAGTTGAATATCGCTTTAGAAAAAAATAGAAACATATTTACCCAAATATTTAATGTCTACATGAAAGTTTGGCACCATTTGGAAAACTAAAAATCTATATATTGATAAAATACAGAACACCACATTTGACTTTGTGCAGATTTGATTATTTGGACAGATCCGTTCTGATGGGAATTGTAGAGGATGAATGAGGCTTTGGTTCCTTCATATGAAATTTATCCCATTAAATTTTGGACCATACCAAAAAATTTTAGCCCATTTTTATTCACGACATAGTAGAAATATGCGGTTGAGGCCACTGGTGTGCATGATTCATGGGCAGTTTGACCCATTTTTCATGGACATCATCATGGGCCCTCCAAATCACCTCCACCTTCAATTACATTATCAAAAAAATATCATTTCCCTTTTTAAAAGTAATAAATAAAAAATAATTGAATCAAACATGAAGTAACTTTTGTTATTATTTTAATAATTTTAAATACAAAACTAGTTTACAACATTCGTGTAAGGGTGAAAATGAAACAGTGAATTGTAGTGCGATCAAAGGAATAAAACATTATATATCTATTGTGGCCAACGTGTAAGATCCTTTAGAATAGACATTATGTATTATGAAAGGCCCTTCCCTCTTGGCTTCCAAATTTGGAGGTTTCTTTACTATAATCATTGGGGTTCTGATATCCAATACTAGTTCTCCTTAAAGGAATGATTGTAGATGAAACATTTTTTGAAGGCTCACACAATATAATTTTGATTAAATTCAAGGTTGTTTAGTGTATGAAACCTTTTCTAATAAAGTATTTCCAAATCGTTCAGCCACTTTTATGATTTCTATTCGTCTAAGTGTTGTCCACATATATCTATTTTAAGTGAGGGAAACTATAATTTAATGGGAAACACTTCTTCGATACTGTACATAAACAAATATGGATTCACTTTTTTGGTTATGTGTGTGGTTGTATGGAAGGCCCATAAAGAAAAAAAGGAGAATTAATAGACATGAATTCTCACCCCTTTCGACAATTTTATGGAGTATATTTGAAAGGTTCTTATTGAAGGCCTCTATTTGTCCATTTTATGCTGAATGATATTATGATGAATGGTTAGATTCAATGTTTTACTCTTGGTAAAATTTCTTCACATCAGTATTGTAACTCCCCGTGCTTCCACGATACGCTTCTCTTTGAATAATACCGTAGCGTGTGTTGTACGCAACTTCGAGTTCTAACACACACCATAACCAATCAAACTAGCTGTTATGAATAGTAATAACCACTTTTTGAAATTTTATAAATTTTATCTTTCAAAATGGTCTTCATTTTTGTATTTGGAATATCGAAATTAGCCTAGGGTGAAATTTTAGTATTTTTCTGAAAACTTTCAATTTTTGATGAATAGTGAAAAACAGTGAGTCATGGTTTAAAACCGAATTTTTATTTAAATAATTATTTATTTTATTTAAATTTAATTAAAGTCAAAATGGATACATAGTACCTATATATGTTCAATGTAATTCATTGGAGTTAGTTTAGAATCATTTTAGATATATAAAAATTTTATGGAACTTTTCACCGTCTTTTACCCACCTCCTAGGAGAATTTAGAAATTCTCATAAAACTTAATTTTACCGGTTCTGTGAGGGGAATTTTGAAAATCTAAGAGACATGGTTAATATCAAGGAGTAAAATGTGGTTCAATAAGATAAAAATAATTTTTGGTGAATAGTAACTTTTTACTTTTATTTACCACGGTTAAAAGTAAATAGGGTAATTAAGGGTAAAAATGATATTAATATTACCCTAACACATGCCCTAATCCTATTGGACAAGTGTATCACGACCACAAACAACCTTAGGAATAAAATATTATCATTTATGTCCACTTGGGTTATATTAGGACATTTATTATTATTTAATTCAAAGAAGAGTTAAAAGAGTTAAAATCAAGGTCTAATTACTAAAACATTTTTAATATAGGGTTATACATAATATAAATTCGGTTGTAAATATTAATTAGAAAGATAAAAAGATTTCATACATAATGGTGTTTTATTTATAATTTTTAGACATTAAATAATTTAATTTATTTATGAAACAATGGTGATGTAGTAACTACCTAATTAATGAAATATTAAAATAATTGATATTATTAATATCCAAATAAATGTAATTTGAGACTTTTTATGAATTAAACTAATTTTATAGGTTAATATGACATGTTAATATTGATTTAATTATGTTTTTTCGAAGTAAAAATGCTTTTATGATTTTCAATAAAATAAAATACCAAATAGTGTCAAAATTGACATAAATGAGTTTTTAAAACAAATATTATATTATTAATTTATATTCTATTCTTAAAAATCTAAGGTTCGGCCAAGAGACTTAAATAATTATAGGTTTATAATTAATGGACCACTTGGGGGAGTCTTGAAAGTTTATAGTAAGTTTATTTACTATATAATATAAAAATACAAAGAGATATGGTAAGTGTCAAACTAATTAACTAAGAGTTAAAAATAAAAGATAAGGATAATAAAGTGACCCAAACCTGTCTAAAACATATTGGTTGAGTGGGTTTCTACCTATACCCACCTTAAAATTTAAATAATTCACTTTTGAGCCATTATAAATTGAATATTAATTTATTATAAAATAATATTTCTAGCTTTTCCAAAGGTGCCCCTCACCCCTCTTATAAAAAGGCACTCCCCCTTCTCACTAATTCACACATTCAAAGCCTTTTGGATCGGAAAATCCCTGCCCAAATACTCTTTCAACTTCCCTCACTTCAACCTAGAGTAATTATTTTGATCAGAAAGCCAACCTAAGGATCCCTTTTGATCAAATAAAAAGGAAGAGCCCGAAGAAGAGGTAATGTTTTCACCACCCTCTTTCAAGTTCCTTTCTTCTTCAAATTCTTCTTTATTTGTTATTTCCATTCTAAAATAAAAACTCCAACATCTTCTATATACTGTGATGTTATTATAAATATGGTACAACCATATTCAGTATTCTATCCATCCTTTGAATGACATGTCACCATACGTGCGTACGTACGACTTACTGTCTCCACGTCGTGGTGTAATTGTTATTCGATATATTATTATTTAGATGGGTATAATAATGATGTGTAATTCATGTAAATAATAAATATAACATGATAATGATTCTTTATATATGATATATCATCCAATTATATATTATTTTAATATCAAAATAATGATATTGTCGCTTGTGCATACGTACGGACTACTGTCTCCACGAACGCGATGAGATTAATTCCCCATCGTATCCATTCAAGAATAATTATAATTTGATGATTAAAAGTAATTTTTAAGAACTTTATATCATTATGTATATGAATAAGATACAACCTATCCATAACAAACACGCCTTATGTAACAAAACATATAAAAGAAAACGAGTAAGTTAACACCCGAAATGACGATAATACTAAAATATTATTAACAAAGCATTAATAGAAGATCATATATGATATCATAATTATGTATATGGTTCTTGTATAACTTAATAACAATTTTTTAACTATTATATAGGAGGTTAACATACCATCGACTAAGGAAAAGTACAAGGTAAGGGTTTATTGCACAGTCTCTTCATTATCCGAGATTGTTTATACGTGATTATATACTGGGGCCTCTTTATCATCCACATCCATGTTTCTTAAAAATATATTTCAAATCATTATTACTATTTTAAAGATTATGGGATAAATTCATTTATACCCTTGTTGACTTTTTATAAGAGTTTTATAAAGGAATATTTCTGTCGTTTTCCAAACAAGTTCCTTTTTAACCTTTTCGACAAAATTAAGGTAAGAATGTTTTTTTAACTTATACGGCGGGTGCGGCTATTTTCCGCCATTGTAAAATAGTCGAAGATTCCCTTAAAATCTTATAAGAAAATTTTCAAATTAAATTTTTTATTTTATAATTATGTGACTTTTAAATGATTTCAAAAAAATACATATTTCTCTCAAATAGTTTCATCTATGTCAACATCCTTTGATGGATTTTAAGCTTATTTTAAGTTGATTTGTTGTAATAGAAAACTTACATATTGTATTGATGTTTTGTGATATTTTTGACTATGGATGTGTTATTTTTATACCATTCATGGTTTATAGAGAAAGTATTGACTTTTCAGATGATAGTTTTAATACGAATATTTATGTTATGTTTAAACCTGTTCATATGAGGAATGCATTGGACTTAATAAGTGACGGGTGGAGCCCGCTATAGCTCCTCGATGAATCGGTAGGTCTCATGAGACAAAATAGTGTCTTGGCATAAGGCCTTGACAAAATCTTATTTGTAGTCTTGGCACGAGGCCTTGGCTATGTGGTTATGATAGTCTGGAATTATGCATTCCATCATTATGAAAGTGGTTATTGATATTCCATGTGATTATTATACTAGCAGAATATCCATGTGAATAAATAAATGTCATTATTTAATTTTATCTTATCCATATTATGCTGAATTTCAAGTTTAAAAGGCTTTTGTTTTAGTTATACATTGCCTTAAATGTTTATGCTTATTTATGAAAGCTTTTGCTACATTGTTATCCTTACTAAGCATCTGAGCTCACCCCTTTCAATGTTTTATTTTTCCCAGGATGTGAAGAAGTAATTTATGAATTACCTCTAGGGATAGTATGAGGGGATATGAAGACAATATGTTGTTGTAGTAGTTTTCACTTTATGATGTAATGTAAACTTTAATAATGTATCTAGTTTTTCCAAGGCTACTAAACTAATAGGTCTTTTGAGACTTGATATTTTATGATCATGCCAATATTATGTAATAATGCACCGAATCTGGGTAAATGGGGTCATGGAATTACACTTGGAATCAGAGGAAGTTTAGTACAAACCTTGGTAGCTAGATTTAGACAAACTCTGATTAGAGCACATAGACCTAAGATAGACTTTGGGGAATAGTATAGAAGAACTTCCTAGAATTTTGGTATTGTAGAGATTTTGTGAGTTTTCCAAGAAATACATCCCTATCTGGATATGAGTAGGTAGAGGTGGCTCTGGAACAGATGTACCTAGGGGTAAAACCTGAAAACACTGCTTTGAGCTAGACTTGAATGGGAACTGGTTCATGACAACAAGTCTTGTTTCACTCTTGGTTACAACACTCCCAGGGGATATTCTTAGGATAATTATCATTTTATTTAAAAACCCTTATTAAGGGTTTATGAGTATATACTTCCTCAAAGAAAATATTTTTATGATTATGGATTATATCCATAAATAGTTCAATTTATGCTAAGTGTTTTACAAGTATGGAATTATGTATTTTGATTCATAAACTGATCTAGTTTCTTCCATTGTTTAGAAATGGTGCCTAGCGGAAGAAATGGAAACCGTATCAATGCACGCACTCCATGTAGGTATTTCCCTCCTACTCAAGATAATTATAGTGGATCTGGTGATGCAACTGGTGCTGATCAGCTAATCACCATACTGGGATAACTCACTTAGGTTATGAATAATAACCTTACCCGTATAGAGCACCCAGATCTGCAGCATGGAGGATCAATGTTAGATCGCTTCATGAGGCAACAACCACCAACGTTAAATCTGAGTACAAACCCCTTAGTAGCTGAGAAATGGATAAATTCCCTAGAGAAAATATTTTAGGCTTTGGGGAGTAGTGAACGAGAAAAAGTTATCATGGCAGTTTACTGCCTCACTGGAGATGCTGATCAATGGTGGTCCTTGATTCAAAACACGAAGGAAGATGATGAAGTATCGAATATGGAATGGAGGGAGTTCAAATAGTTTTTCTTAGAAAAATACTTTCCTCGTGACCATCGAGCAGATATAGAAAGGCAATTTCTGAGTCTGAAACAAAAGGAGGATGATAATGTTGCAAAGTATGAGGCTAACTTTACAAGGTTAGAAAGGTATGTTGGAGATTATATATGTAACCCAAGAAGTAAGATTGATCATTTCTTTTATGGGTTAAAACCATTTCTTTGTCGAGCATTAGTGTCACAATCCTTCTCGTCATACGATGATATTGTCTCATATTCTATCAAGACAGAAAAGGAATTCCATAAGTATTATGACTTTAAAGAAAAGCAGGAGAAGAAGGGATCTGCTAATCACTCTAGGAATGGAAATAAGAGGAATAAGGGAAAAGTTGAATATCCATCCTGCAGTAAATATGGGAAGAAACACCCTGGTAAATTCTTAAAAGGAATCGGAGTCTGTTACAAGTGTGGTGAAAAAGGCCACTAAGCTCGTGATTGCAAGGGGAAGAAGGAAGCTAACGATGTCCAATGCTACAATTGCAGGGAGATGCGACATTGTGCAAATGAATTTCCTAAGAGTTAGGGAAAATTACCTCAGAAAAGGACAAGGGATTAAGACCAAGCTTTTTCTATCACTACTGCTGAGGTAGAAGCTCTGAAAGACATGGTGGCAGGTAATTTAATAGTTTCCTCAAGTTTAGAAAATGCTTTATTTGATTCTGGATCATCGCATTGTTTAATATCTTCCCAGTTTGCTAAGAAAATTAGATATTTCCAATTTGATTTAACAAGGGAGTTTTCAGTTAAAGCTCCTCAGGTAAGTATCATTGCAAAAACGTTTTGTGAATCAGTCCCCATTAGAGCACATAAATGTTATTTATCTACTGATCTCATCATCATACCTATGATTGAGTTTGATATAATCCTCGGCATGGATTGGATTTCGGACCACGATGTAAAGATTTATTGTAATAATAAGGAGGTTACGATTTTTTATGATGATGATAAGGAACACCTTATCTTTAGAGCAGAATTGTCACCACCTAATTCTTATCTAGATCCACCCCCAGTAGCTCAAATAAATTCAATTATTGGGGAGGAAGAGAATGAAATGATAGTGGGTGAGGAAAGGAATGTTCAAATAGAGGATGTACCTATTGTGAAAGAATATGTAGATGTGTTTCCGGAAGATTTACCCGGATATCCTCTAGAACGAGAAGTTGAGTTTTCCATTGAATTAATTCTGGGATGAAGTCCTATATCGAAGACCCCTTATAAAATGACCACTGTGGAATTAGTTGAAATAAAGAATAAACTATAGGAATTGAGTATTAAGGGATTTATTCAACCTAGTGTTTCTCCATGGGGATCCCCTGTTCTTTTTGTTAAAAAGAAAGATGGATCTATGAGGATATGTATCGACTACAGGGAGATCAATTCTATAATAATAAAGAACAAGTATCCCCTATGATTTATTTGACCAACTACATGTAGCTCAATACTTTTAAAATACTGGCCTTCGATCTGGACACCATCAGTTATGTATGAAGAAGGAAGACATTCTGAAGACAGTATTTCACACCAGTTATGGGCATTAAGAGTTTACAGTAATTCCTTTTGGGATGACTAATGCACCCTATATATTTATGGATCTAATGAATAGAGTTTTCAAGGAATATCTCGATGATTTTGTGGTGGTATTTATTGATGATATCTTGGTATACTCCAAAATCTACAAAGATCATGAAAATCACTTGCGCATTATCCTGAAGACTCTGAGAATACATGAATTATATGGGAAGTTTAGCAAGTGTGAATTCTGGCTTCAGGAGATTTCTTTTCTTGGCCATATTGTCTCTAAAGATGGAATCTCTTTTGATCCTTCTAGGACCAAGGAAATCCAATAATGGCCTGCACTGACGAGTATAACTGAGGTACATAGTTTTATTGGTTTATCATGTTATTATTGACATTTCGTCCAGAATTTTACTCGGTTGGCTAACCCATTAACAAATCTCACACGCAAAGTGGTTAAATTTGTTTGGACAAAAGAGTGTGAAGAATGTTTCAAAGAACTGAAGATAAGATTATTCAATGATCTTATATTGACTCTACTATCGGGGAATGATGGGTTCGTTATTTATAGTGATGCATCAAAGAAAGGACTTGGTTGTGTCCTTATGCAGAATGATAGGGTTATTGCCTATGCATCACGACAGCTAAAAATTCATGAGAAAAACTATCCTACTCATGATCTTGAGTTAGCTACTGTAATATTTTCTTTGAAGATTTGGAGACATTATATCTATGGTGAAAAATTTAAGATATATACCGATCACAAGAGTTTGAAGTATATTTTCTGACAGAAATAACTCAACATGAGGCAATGGAGATGGTTTGAATTACTCAAGGATTATGATTGCACGATACACTACCACCCGAGGAAGGCAAATAAGGTGTCAGATGCTTTGAGTAGAAAGTATCATGGAGTTTTGAACATTATGAGAATTGAAATGGATCCTATTTTCATGGATCTAGTGAAGATGGATATGGGAATCACCATGGAAGGTGAAACATCAATACTTTTTCAAATGGTTTCCAAACCATCTTTACTAGAAAGGATAAAGAGTTCTCAGACCGATGATGAAGAATTTCAAAAGAAGATTAAAGCTATGTAAGATGGGAGATTGAGAGACTTTGTGTATGAAGAAGGGATTTTGAAATTTGGGAAGAGACATTGTGTTCCTGATATACCTGATCTAAAAAGGGAATTATTAGTTGATGCTCATAGCTACAATTTCTCTATACACCCTGGGAGAACCAAAATGTATAGAGATTTGAAGGAACATTTTTGGTGTGAAAACCTGAAGAGGGAGATTTCTGATTTTGTGTCAAGATGTATGGTTTGTCAACAAGTGAAAGCTGGAAGGAAACAGACTGGAGGAGTCATGCAACCTCTTCCCATATCGGAGTGGAAATGAGACAATATTACGATGGACTTTGTCATGGGGATACCAAAGACTCCTAGAAGGAATGATGTAATATAGGTTATTGTTGATCGTCTTACCAAGTCATCACATTTTCTTGCTATAAGAGATGATCTACCACTAGAAAGTCTAGCAAGAATATATAATAATAAAGTTGTGAGACTTCATGGAGTACCCCTATCGACTGTTTCTGATCGTGATCCCCATTTTACTTCAAGATTCTGGAAGAGTCTTAAAAAGGCCTTGGATACTGAACTTCGTTTGAGAACTGCCTACCACCCTCAAATAGATGGACAATCAGAACGGACTATTAAAACCTTAGAATACATGTTGATATCTTGCTCACTTGACTTTCAGGGTATGTGGGATCAATATTTACCTATGGTAGAATTTTCCTATAACAATATCTTCCATTCAAGTATTCAGATTGCACCATATGAAGCGTTATATGGAAAAAGATGTCTCACACCAACCTGTTGGGATGACGTTGGTGAAAGAAAACTTGTAGGCCCATAACTAGTGGAGGAAACAATGGAAAAGGTAAAGGTAATCCAAAACCACATCAAAGAAGCTCAAAGTAGGCAGAAGAGCTATGCCGATAACTGAAGGAAGGATTTGGAATTTCAGGGAGGAGATCATGTTTTCTTGAAGATATCTTCATGGAAGGGAGTTATACTTTTCGTTAAGAAGGTTAAATTGAGTTCGAGGTACATTGGACCTTTCGAAATTCTAGAACGAATTGGGGCTATAGCTTACCATTTGGCAATGCCGCCAAATCTCTCCAAAGTTCACGATGTGTTCCATGTATCACTATTGAGGAAATACATGCCTGACCCAACGCATGTACTCACCTATGAGGAATTAGAGTTGGAACCTGATCTGTCTTATTGCGAAGAGCCCATCAGGATTCTTGATACCAGAGAACAAGTGTCGAGAAACTGGACGACTCATCTGGTAAAAGTTCTATGGAGAAACCATAAGATGGAAGAGGCAACGTGGTAACCCGAGGAACTTATGATGAAGAACCACCCAAGTCTTTTCATGTGGTAGTATTCTAGAAATTTTTAGGACGAAATTATTTGAAGGAGGGGAGAATGTAACACCCCAAGCTTCCACGATACGCTTCTCTTTGAATAATACAGTACCGTGTGTTGTACGCAACTTCGAGTTCTAACAAACACCGCAACCTATCAAACTAGCCGTTATGAATAGTAATACCCACTTTTTGAAATTTTATAAATTTTATCTTTCAAAATGGACTTCATTTTTGGATTCGGAATATCTAAATTAGACTAGGGTAAAATTTTAGTATTTTTCTGAAAACTTTCAATTTTTGATGAATAGTGAAAAACACTGAGTCATGGTATAAAACTGAATTTTTATTTAAATAATTATTTATTTTATTTAAATTTAATTAAGGTAAAAATGGATACATAGTACGTATATAATTTCAATGTAATTCATTGGAGTTAGTTTAGAATCATTTTAGATATATAAAAAGTTTATGGAACTTTTCACCGTCTTTTACCCACCTCCTATGAGAATTTGGAAATTCTCATAAAACATAATTTTACCACTTATGTGAGTGGAATTTTAAAAATCCGAGAGACGAAGTTAATATCAAGGAGTAAAATTTGGTTCAATAAGATAAAAATATTTTTTGGTGAATAGTAACTTTTTACTTTTATTTACCACGGTTAAAAGTAAATAGGGTAATTAAGGGTAAAAATGATAATAATATTACCATAACACATGTCCTAATCCTATTGGACAAGTGTATATAGACCAAAAACAACCTTAGGAATAAATTATTATCATTTAGGTACACTTGGATTAGATTATAACATTTATTATTATTTAATTCAAAGAAGAGTTAAAAGAGATAAAATCAATGTTTAATTACTAAAACACTTTTAATATAGGGTTATACATAAGATAAATTCAATTTTAAATATTAATTATAAAGCTAAAAAGGTTTCCTACATAATGGTATTTTATTTATAATTTTTAGACATTAAATAATCTAATTTATTTATGACACGATGGTGATGCAGTAATTACCTAATTAAGGAAATATTAAAATAATTGACATTATAAATATCCAAATAAATGTAATTTGAGACTTTTTTATGAATTAAACTAATTTTATAGGTTAATATGACATTTTAGTATTGATTTATTTATGTTTTTTCGAATCAATCATGATGTTATGATTTTCACAAAAATCAAATACCAAATAGTGTCAAAATTGACATAAAAGAGTTTTTAAAACAAATTTTATATTATTAATTTATATTCTATTCATAAAAATCTAAGGTTCGGTCAAGAGACTTAAATAATGATAGGTGTATCATTAATGGACCACTTTGGGGTATCTTGGAAGTTTATAGTAAGTTTATTGACTATATAATATAAAAATACAAAGAGACATGGTAAGTGTCAAACTAATTAACTAAGAGTTAAAACTAAACGATAAGGATAATAAAGTGACACAAACCTATCTAAAACATATTGGTTGAGTGGTTTTAGACCTATCACCACCTTAACCTTTAAATAATCTACTTTGGAGCCATTATAAATTGAATATGAATTTATTATAAAATAATATTTCTAGCTTTTCCAAAGGTGCCCCTCACCCCTCTTATAAAAAGGCACTCCCCATTCTCACTAATTCACACATTAAAAGCATTTTGGCTCGGCCAAACCCTTCCAAATTACTCTCTAAACTTCCCTAAATTATACCTAGAGGCCTTAGTTTGATCATAAATTCATCCTCAGGAGCCCTTTCGATCAAATCAAGAGGATGAACCCGAAGAAGAGGTAATGTTTTCACCACCCTCTTTCAAGTTCCTTTCTTCTTCAACTTCTTCTTTATTTGTTATTTCCATTCTAAAATAATAAATCCAGTATATTCTATATACTGTGATGTTATTATAAATATGGTACAACCATATTCATTATTCTATAAATCCTTTGAATGACATGTCACCATACGTGCGTACGTACGGCTTACCGTCTCCACGTTGTGGTGTAATTGTTATTCAATATATTATTATTTGTATGGGTATAATAATGATGTGTAATTCATGTATATAATAATTATAACATGATAGTTATTCTTTATATATGATATACCATCCAATTATATATTATTTTAATATCAAAAGAATGATATTGTCGCTCATGCGTACGCACGGACTACCGTCTCCACGAACACAATAAGATTCATTCCCCATCGTATCCATTCAAGAATAATTCTAATTTGATGATTAAAAGTAATGTTTAAGAACTTTATATCATTCTAGATATGAATAATATACAACCTATCCATAACAAACATTCCTTATGTAACAAAACATATAAAAGAAAATGAGTAAGTTAACACCCGAAACAACGATAATACTAAAATATTATTAACAAAGCATTAATAGAAGATCATATATGATATCATAATTATGTATATGGTTTTTTTATAACTTAATAACAATATTTTATCTATTATACAGGAGGTTAAAATACCATCGACTAAGGAAAAGTACAAGGTAATGGTTTATTGCACAATCTCTTCATTATCCGAGGTTGTTTATACGTGATTATCTACTGGGACCTCTTTATCATCCACATCCATGTTTCTTAAAAATGTATTTCAAATCATTATTAATATTTTAAAGACTATGGGATAAAGTCATTTATACCCTTTTTGACTTTATATAAGAAGTTTATAAATGAATCTTTCTGTCATTTTCCAAACAAGGCCCTTTTTAACATTTTCGACAGAATTAAGGTAAGAATGTTTTTTTAACTTATACGGAGGGTACGGCTATTTTCAGCCATTATAAAATCATCAAAGCTTACCTTACAATCTTATAAAAAAAATTTAAAGTAAATTTTTTATTTTATAATTATGTGACTTTTAAATGATTTCAAAAAAAGAGATATTTATCTCAAATAGTTTCATCTATGTCAACATCATTTGATGGATTTTAAGCTTATTTGAAGTTGATTTATTGTAATACAAAACATACATATTGTATTGAAGGTTTTGTGATATGTTTGATTGTGGATGTGTTATTTTAATACCATTCATGGTTTATGGAGAAAGTATTGTCATTTCATGTGCTAGTTTTAATATGAATATTTATGTTATGTTTAAACCTGTTCATATGAGGAATACATTGGACATAATAAGTGACGTGTGGAGCCCACTATAGCTCCTCGATGCATCGGTAGGTCTCATGAGACAAACTAGTGTCTTGGAACAAGGCCTTGACAAAATCTTATTTGTAGTCTTAGCACAAGGCCTTGGCTATGTGGTTATGGTAGCCTGGCATTATGCATTTCATCATTATGAAAGTGGTTATTGATATTGCATGTGATTATTCGACTAGTAGAATATCCATGTGAATAAGTAAATGGAATAATTTATTTTTATCTTTTACATATTATTCTTAAGTTCATGTTTAAAAGGATGTTGTTTTAGTTATACATTGCCTTAAATGTGTATGCTTATTTATGAAAGTTTCCGCTATATTGTTATCCTTACTGAGCATATGAGATCACCCCTTTTAATGTTTTATTTTATCCCAGGATGCGAAGAAGTAATTTATGAATGGCCTGTAGGGATAGTATGATGGGATATGAAGACAAGATGTTGTTGTAGTAGTTTTCAATTTATGATGTAATGTAAACTTTATGAATGTATCTAGTTATTCCAAGGCTACTAAACTAATCGGTCTTTCGAGACTTGATCTTTTGTGATCATGCCAATATTATGTAATAATTCACCGACTCTGTGTAACTAGGGTCGGGGCGTTACAAGTATAATAGATTTCGTACTGTTGTCCACCAATATCATGTGAGGGACACCAAATCTGATGATGATGTTAGAACTTGAAAAGTTAATGATATTCTTTATCTCTAATTCATTTAGGGATATTACCTTATCTCATTTGTAAAATTAATCAGTAGCAATAAGGATGTACATAAACTTCTTATCTATGGTTGTGGGATAAAGACCCAAAACCTCTATTCCTCATAGCACAAATGGAAAATAATATTTAACTATATGTATATACTCTGGGAGTTGATGAATGAATTTTTCATGAGTCTAGCATGCATGAAATTTCCCAGTTAATTCCACATAGTCCTGTATATATTTTTTATACTCATAACCAAGCCTCCTAATTTGGTGATAGATTATAGTCCCAGAATGATGAGAACTATAGGATCTTACTTGGAATTCTCCCATGACCATGGGAGTCTCTCATTTTTCTATGTTTATAAGTATGATTCTATCGAAGCCTTGTTTGTAGAGGGTTTGTTTCTCATTTTTCCCATCCCAAAGGGTAAAGCTCAATACTCAATTTTGAGATTGTTCCCTTTTGGATCTATCTAACAGTAGGGTCCCATTTTTGAGGTAATTACCTATGGGATCCATACATCCAGGTATGGATATCAGCTCATTATACATTGGGTAAGTGTTGTACTGATTGATTTTCTTCACGTCACAAAGGATGACTGATTAGACCACCCTTCAGTATGTGATGCATAAAACCACTTCATCCTGGCCGGGGTCGGTAAGGAATATGGTTGTATTATCCAATGTGTCAGAATAAGCATTTTTTGATCGAGGTACTTGATGAAATCTTGGTTCAAAAGGTAATTATTCCATCAATACTGTAACTTAAATGATGAGAGGGGATAATTATTACTTCTTGATAGCTTACTCTCCATTGACTTGTTTGATCACTAGCATGAAATCCCCTTTGATGTTAGGGTATCATATCTGAAGTTGTATGGTTAGTTCAAAGGCAACAATGATGGATTGGTATTCTACCTCATTATTAGTGTAGCTTTCATAAAATTATAAAGAGTGTAGAAAAATGTTTTTTCATGGAAACAAACACAATCCATAGAATAACAAACTTTGGATTCAGGTTTTCTATCCTCTTGTTAATAGGGATTCAGTAGGTACCATGAAAATACATCTCCCACATTCAATGAGTTTCATGGGAATAGAAGAAATCTTTATCTAGAAGTTCGATGTCAACCAGTGTGATTTTAGGGGTAGGATGTGCTTCAAGGAAATCATCCAAGGCCTCCCCTTTAACTTCCTTTAAAAACATGAACAGAATGTCATATTGTTTCAAAATAACCATCCATGGGCCCAAAAATATATTCAATATTGGGTGGGAAATGATATAATTGAGCTAGTTAATATTATAGACTAAGTGGAATTCATGATTAAACAAGTAATGTCTCATCTTTTTCACTGAAGATGAGTGCAAGGAAGTTATCCTCAATATCAAAATATTGGGTCTTAGTACCTAGCATCATTATAATGAGTTAGTAGATGCTATTTTCATTCCTTGAATTGTTTTGTGTGTGAATAGATCACCAATAGATCATTATATGGTAGCCACATATAAGATAAGAGGATTTCCTTCTACCAGAGGCATCAAGTCCGGTGGGTGAAGTGATTACTACTTGATATTTACAAAGGATTATTGTAAGTCCTTATATCATTGGAATGTGACTCCCTTCTTCATTAACTTGGTTAAGGTGAGAGATTTTTTAACCAGGTTAACTATTAAACACTGAATATAAGCGAGCTGACCTTGGATCCCCCTTAGATATTCAATATTCCAAGGGAGTGATATTTCTATTATTTCACTAATATTTTTAAGATCAACCTCGATTCCACAGTGGTGTACCAAAAAGATAATAAATTTCCTTAACTTTTCTCCAAAAGAACACTTCAAAGGAATCGTCCTCAAAATATATTGTGGCAACTTATTGAAGATTTCTTGAATATCCATGAGGTTATCACATCACTATAAATATTTTACTACCAGGTTATTGACATAAAATTATTCTATCCTTCCTAATAAGAGATTAAAGATATGATTCATGGTGAATTGGTAAGTAGCGCTCAAACTATTTAATCCAATGGGCATGAAATAATAGAAAAAGATCCCCTAAGGTGCTCTACAGGTGGTAAATTCTTCATCTTATGGGGTCATATTTATATGATTATACAATGAATTCCCATCCATGAAGGAATGTTCTTGGAAGCCAACAATTATATCGATCAAAATTTTTGTGATTGGTCATGGGAAATTGTCCTTCGAGTAGTGTATATTATGGTCTCTAAAATCAATGAAAACCCTGATATTTCCATTATTTTTCTTGATGGGGATCATGTTGGTGATTCATTTTGGGTACTACACTTCCCAGAAAAATTTGTCTTTGATCAATTTTTTAACTTCTTATTCTATATTAGTAACATGGGAGGAGTCTATTCTATTTTCTACCTACTTGAAAACTCAATATTCATCAAGTGATCCTGGGTTATATGTAGCCACATTAGGGTTCAACCAAGGAATTTCATTATAATTACAAGTGAACATGTATCGATGTTGCTTTAGAAATGCAATATAAATCTCCTACTCCTTGAGATTAATGGAGACACTAATAAACATAGGTTGTGAATCTTATTCTATTACCAAATTCACCTACCCGAGTTCATTAATGGTGGTGGAAATACTTTCCTCAAATAAGGGAGGGGTGTTCCAAAGGTCATCATGTTCTTATTCTATCTTTGAGTCCATGGAGGAATTTTCTGAAATGGTGGGTAATCTGATGGAATATTTTTTACTTTCAAGGCAAGTGAGGCCTTGGGAAGAGAAATAATCCTAAAATATCAGAGTCATCATTGAGATATTATTTAGATGGTTATTTTATTTTATTTTTTCTCCAAGGGAAGGAGGATCTTAGAGATCTTGGCTTGCAGAGAATGTCTTGGAGGCATAAAAAAAATTGATGATGGGGTGAGGGAATTATCAAATCCCAATATAACATTATCCTAGTCCGATTTTAAAAAATACACTTCAGCTTATGTAACTGTTATC